>CM051619.1:100270370-100892870 GCA_028020825.1 Podargus strigoides
AAATATGATTTGATTTATTAAAAGCTACTAATAAGCAAAGCTAGACAGCTGGGCTCAATCTTCAAGGGGGAGAATGATGGATGAATTGACAGATTCATAGTTCACCTGACAACTAATCCGTGCAGCAGCCATGGTGGCAGTTCTGTGGCAAGTGGTGCAATCGGGCACAAATCATCATCGTCATTTGTACGTCCACGGCAGATTTCAGTCCTCTATCTCACAAAACTTTGCAGACACTTAATTAAGCCTCATGATATCCCCTCAAAGGAAGTCAATATTAGTTTACCTATAGGTAAACTGAGATACAGCAATGTGCAACTTGCTCAAGGTCATAGAGTGGGCCAGTGGCAAAGCCATGAATAAAACCCTCTGCATTTGACCCCAGTAGCCTCATTTAATTACGAAATTATGCTCCCCTTCTGTTGCCAGTTCCACACTGGAAATAGCAATGGTAAATGCTTTTCGGAAGGAAGCAAAATGTGGCAAAAGCAAAAGGTAAAGTGGTAGTAAAAAACTCCCAACAATATAAAACCTACTCTCAAAAAAAAAAAAATTTGAAACTCTCTCATTGTGGAAACAGGTCTACTGGTCATCTTTTGTCAAATAAATAAAATAGTTTACTGAGGGGGGAATTTCATCATTTTACTTGCTTCCTAAACTACCACTCTCAACAACTAATTAACATTAGTGGCTAGATAAATAAACTAAACCATTGTGGTAACATTTCTCAGATGTTTTGCATGTATGCAGACAGTGAAAAAAAACAGATGGAGAATACTATAATGAATTGAAATGTTCTATTTAAAAACTGTTTGTCAGCTGTAGTTAAGTTGACACTGTCATCATGGCAACAAATCACAACACTTCACATGTGCCTCCATGCTCAAGTTTGCTCCTCAGAGCTGAGCTGTTGGAAACTAAGTTCTCAAGCAGCCCCATGAATGGAACAACAAACAAGCCATGGGTACCTCAGGTTTCTACTGCGCTCAGACTGGAAGGAGAAAGGTCAAGGTAGCACTTGGTTTTATAACAAACTGACGGTTACCTCTACTGTGCTGGACCAGATTAAAAATAATTAAATAAACCAATCTACATAAGCAAAAACACTCAAAACAATACAAAGTGACTTCGTGGTTTGGGATACTGATAACAGCCTAAGGTTTTTCAGCTCAAGGTCACTGGCTGAAGTCAAGTTTGCTCTTGATGTAACTCAAAGTCATTACAATCTGCTGTTCAAACTCTAGACTATGCAAAAATGCACCTTTGGTCTCTCTGCAGTCCCTAGTGGACTGGAGCTCACAGATATTTAAAAAGCAAACATCATTTCAGCTGGCACTGCTTGGCACCTTTGTTGATATTCTCAGTGGAGGAGTGAGTAGGCACCAACACAGCGCTCCCTCAACACCCCTGGGACAGCTCACCTGGCTCAGGAGGTGCCTTGGCCAGGCTCTGCTTCTGGACACAGTCTGCTCCTATTATAAGGGCCCCAGCCCTTAGTGCTGCCACTTTGATACCCTTCTCCAATTTGTTTTGAGTATTTGGGTTTATTTTTCTTTCCATACACGAACAGAAAAAAATATACTTTAAAAAATACATTTATATGAAAATACATTTTTATATTCGTAATTTACTGTCCAAATCCAAAGCCAGTGAATCTGTAGTGGAAGAAAGAGCAAGGCATTTTACAAGGTGGAAAAGAATCAGACCCTTGAACCCTTTGTCTGATTAAGCTTCAATCCCTGTCAAAGCCCAAATGGGGATCGCCACATCATCCATTCGTAATTATGATTACACTACTATACATTGTAGACAGTAATAACATTTGCCAGAACTGAGATTTCTGTCATCTTCTCACAGGGCTTTTGAAACTAAGTCATGCTGCTAAAATAGCCTCCAATTCTTAACTATCCAGATTAATTTAAATGGATTTGCATTTACATTTCCTTTACTTGTATTAGTTATGGCTACGCACAGTCAAAAGGAGTAATTAATAAAGAGTAAAAATGCAAAGATTTTTCTTTACATCAACATTAACTGGTTAGAATCTAATAGAACTAAAGCTTGCATAAGAGTGGAAAATGATAGGCAAATAAATCTCAAACACTCGACTTGGTCTTAATTATTCCACTTTTTTAGGAGAGGTGAGAAAAAAGTCTGCAGAACTGCCTAGTCAATAAAGCATGAATAATGAAAATATCTCTACACAGCTTGCAACCTCCTGTAACGATGATTGTTGAAAAAGAGTACGTTATTAAACATCGTGGCAAATGCACAGGGCATTTATATCTCTGTTCTTTATTTTGCTACATTTGTGTATTTAGTTGTGATGAAAATTATTTGCAATTCTTCTGGGTGCAGAACTGTTCTTGCTATTGTCTCAGTTTTTACATGCGGAAAGATAGAGATTGTCATGAGGGAAAATCAGACACTGGTTTTAGCAGCAAGGACTTGATTTATTACTGCTTCAAACAAGTTTCATGCATTAAAGATCCCTGTACAGAACATGACATGTTCTTTCTTTAAAAACAGCTACACACTTTAGGACAAGTGACATGATCCAAATGGTCTCAGCTGACGTTGATGGCTATTCTAATGCAGCACAGGAATGTCTCCCTGACTCAATGTGTTTAACATTTTTTCAAACAGAGAGGGGAAGAATAAAGGGAAAAAATATTTAGTTAAAATGAAATCTCCATTCTGCAAAAATTCAGTTTTCATCTTGCTTTCTGTCTTGACTGCTATCCCTTAGGCTAAAGAAAGCATTTCTACACACACACAGAGCCCCTCTTTATTCAGATGTGAATTTCAGCACCTGGTAATCATCTGTTGAGGGTCATATCTGAAATCCACTGATCTGAAGGGAAAACATGCCCTCATCTTCACTTGCCTTTGGATCAGGTACGTACAGATGTGTTAATTACAGGAAATAAATTGCTAAGTAACACCACTAAAAGCCACAGGTAAACATTTTTACTGGGAGAAAGAATGAGGGGAAGAAAGAGGAACACTGAAGGGACAAAATGGTATCGTACAGGGTACTGATAACAGTGTTTTAAACTGCTGTAACACAATTCATCTTGATAAAATCCTAAAACATTTCAGATAAAACAGGTAAGCACATTTTTAGCTTCTAATATAGATAAAATATTTTACAGCTTCCCCAAAACAGCAATTAGTTATGTACAGATGGAAAAAGTAAAGCTAGTTTATTATTTTACTTCCTTGCAAACATACAAAATACATGAACCTGTGACTTCCACCGTCTTCCCCCTCCCCCCCCACCATGGAAAGATCTTCTTTCCTTATAAGATATGTTATTGTACCCCTATTACAAGAAAGATGTTGTGAAGTTTATTTTGGATTCCACCAAAACAATATTATGGTTGACTATAAAAACGATAAAAAATGATCTAAGGATTCTTTTTTCAAGGGACAAAACCAGCCCCAGCTTCATTGGCTTTACTCCCCCATCAATATAATGTGAAGATAGCAGCAATTAAATTATTCTGGATTTATATGTATGCAAATGGACACAACAACCCTCCATCCCTGAGGTTCCAAGGAATTATAGATTACTTAAATAGTCTTTCTTCCTTCACCATTTGCCAGCCTAACTTCCCTCCTGTAACCTCTGTCTTGTTATGACCCTCTCATGGCTCTGATTTCCTCTTTCCCACTCACACATCAAATCCTTCCATGGACACAACAGGTTCCTTTGCTCTGCTTCCATGCACACACTCCAGCTGCAGAGAAACTGTTCCTTTAAAGTCAACCATCTCCACTTCTTAACACCCAGAAGAGTAAACTATCTCAAAACACAGTGGGCTGGACTGTCAGTGGTCATCTTAGAACTGCAATCAGTCAAGCTACGCTGACTTACGTACACTTAACCAAGGAGATGTCCCGTTAACCACAGCAGTTGTTTTCAGCACTAATCTCAGGTCTGCAGTGCCCAGGTGGCCATCATGGCACAGAGACCAACATTAAACTCCATGCTGTCAGCTGACCTGCAAAGAAACAACGGGCTCCGAGAGGTACATGCTCCTCAGTGAAGAAAGTCCAGCGAATGAAGCAATTATGCCACCAAACCCCTCGCTGTATGTACCAGCAAGTCACAACATACCAGAGCATTTTAAACAGAGGAGATTTTTACCTTGATTTTATTCTATCCCTGCACAGACAACCTTTGCTAAGGATCATATCCTAAAAAAGGGCTGATCACAACACAAAAGGTGAAAGCACCTAAACAGCACCTACAGTATTATCCCAGTATGTCTCTTTTTTTTCCACTAAAAAAACCCAAGCAAACCCAAACTGCTATTTCTCACCTTTAAGTGATCAAATCTGTTTTGTAAGACACTGATAAAGCTCAGCAGCAGAACTGCTACATACTGACTGGTGTCTAGCGTGCTTTCAATGTTATTCTTGATCTGCATGTAGCAATTGCATATGATTTCCTAAATCTTCCATTATGCATGATGGCCCATTCCTATTTCTCCATTGCTTCATCTCTACCTTAAGATAGGAAGGGAAAGAATACTGGTACAAGAAGAGAAGAGATATCAGAGTAACTCAATTTCTTTCAGTGTTCCTCTGGACATATTAAAATTCTGCCTGAATGTTTTGGAGTAAATGAGTGAGTCCACAGATTCACAGTATGTAACAGGTTTTAGGCAGAGGAACAGAGACATTGTAGGTACAGAAGAGCAGTACTTTTGAGAGAAAGCTCAGACATTATATAACTGGCAGATTTTCTACAGTTAAGTGTATTTTCATGCAACAGAATTCTGAGACTACAGGTAAAGGTGTGAAAGCAGCTGAAAACATAACCAAAACATACTGCCAATCTGCCAGGACCTCAGCGTTTCCCACATACAGCCAGTGATGTCTTCCCAAGTAAAAAATGTGGGCATCCAAATCCCCTCTGAAGTCACAACAGGTGGCTTTCTTCTGACTAGATGTGTGATGCTGTCAAAGCTGGTCACCTAGTATCTCTTTAAAGCAGACAGAGAGGCAGGTACTTACAGTGTTGAATTTGTCTCTTCTAAAGTAGCCATCTGAAACAAGAATGAGGAATCGTACCCTAGAAGGCCCTGTTTCTCTCCACCAGCTATAAGGAGTCAAGGATGGGGAGCTCAGATATAGAAGTTTACACTAGAGATAGCTAAAGTTAGGTGAAATTAATCTCATCGTAGGAGTTTTTCCAAGGACTTGAAAGAGGAGAGGATTTCATCAAAGGGCTATTTCAAGATAACAGTCATGGTCAAAAAAAGAAATAATTCACTTGGCTGTGGCCAGCTTTAAGTTGGGCTCATTTCTCCTTAGCAAAATTAGTTTAAGCATCACATTGAGAGTTACTTGACTCTGTTTGCAACAACACAGCAAGTGGGTCAGAACAGAAGATGAATATGAGGACTTCTCCTCTTTGTTCTTGATTGTACAAGTGACTCTATGGTCCCACCTGCAGTCCCTTAATCTGTCTGTCTCTCCAGCAATCTCTTTGTAAAAGCAAAGGGACTTCACTGGAACTTCACCAGTTACACATTTCTAAAATGATCTAGATTCCTTGGTACAAGGATTATTAATATCACATATTAATAATTTTCTTTTCACTTAATTTTTCCTTCTGCAGCTTTCTGACATAATTCTAACAAGGTTCTAGCTGGACAAACCATCTTTTTGCTTTTACTACTTTTTCAAAGGAGGGCAAAGGAAAAGATGATTCCTCAATTTATATTTGTTGTTGAGCCTCATTAAGCTTTAAGAAAACCTTTTTATTAACCACAATGTGTCCACTTTGTTTGGTCAGCCTCACTGTGAACATTAAGTAGAAGGTCTTGCGCACAACTGTTCAGGTGCTACTGGTAATGACATAAACCCACAGAGTCTGAAGTATAAAGGCACAGAGTAAGGCAAAGCGCTTCAATAAAAACGCAAAGGGTGTTTTTTTTCTTGTAAGAAACAGATTAAACAGCTGAAGACATTCATACAGGTGTGATTAGACTCTAAGTGTGCTGGATTATACTGACATTTATTAATACAATCCAAAGTCTTCAGTTAATAGGCTTGAACTCTCTCGGCTTTACTCGGGGTGTGTAAGAGATTGACGTACAGACACAATAAATACCCTCAACATTTCCATTTCCTTTCTTGACATTTCTCTTTGACCACTGTCAGGCTAAAATTTGCATCTTGAGGGAAATAAATAAAAGTCTCATATATGGAAAAGGATCCTCTGCTTATTTATCTCTTGTTATTCTCTTACTGTTATTCTGCCCTTGTCATTGCAACGTAGGGGCCAAAGAGGCCAGGCAGCTGCATTTCTGCCTGCAGCTGAAACGATGCTTCATGCTGCTAACAAGTTATGATCAAGATTACAGTCAATACAGTTTAAACTAGAAGACAGAGACTGGACAGGAAAACAGATCGACATGCTCTCTCAAACTTTTTTGCCTACCCTGATGCTCTTCTACCCCTCTTCTCATTTCTCTGGTAGGCAAGTATTAGCACACCTAATGTAGGGTATATATTTATGAAGGAAAAGGAGCTAGCTATCTGGTATACAGGTAAGAAAAGAGAAATTAGTCCAGACCTGATAACAGAGGGGCAGAAGAGAGGAGTTAAAGGAAATAAGAGAAATAGCCAATACAAGGGAAGAGCTCATGTGTTAAAAGCAGTAAGAATTAATTACACTGACGTTACAGGTACACTTCAACAGCTTAGCACTGTTCTAGCAGTGTAAGACATACACAGGCACACAACCTGCCAAAATAGGTATAGGCTTTTTCTGTATCAAAGTGATGTAGAATAACTGGAGAAACCAGAAAATCTAACACATCAATTTGATGTAGAAAAAAAAATATTAAGTTAATATACAGTAATAGTATCTGAAAAAAAGGCCCAAAGAACAATCCAAGGACCACTTCTTGACTGAGTAGCTGTTTTGTTTCCTGTATACAGCAGGTAATTTTTGATGACACCCTTTAATAAAGTCCTAGTTTGAGGAATCAACAGAGGTCCAATGGGCCAGACTTCATTTGTCCTTGCAAAAATCCAAAGTACCCCATTAATATTTAAAAAAAAAAAATAAAAAAAAATCAACAACAGTGCATTATATGCAGCATTTATGTCAGCATCCAATAGGATTTAAAAGTTTTCCACATCTTCAGCAGCAACAAACCTGTTTTAGATGCATCAGTAGGCTGGGATACTTCACCTAATGTCCGATGCTATAGGTGTGAATACTCATGAAAGAGAACATCTGTTTATTCACAATTCAAAAATTATATAATCATGCCACTGACCTTGGTGGAGTCACCTCCCTTCAGGTTTCCAGTGAACTCAGATAAATTGTTCTGTGGCCAAGAATATTGCATCAGCCTTAGCATAAAGTTTTTCTGGTACCTTAGAAACTGTGAAGTCATGGCAGAACAACATCTAGGTGATTTTTTTATGCAATTTAAGAAAAGTATAATTGAATCTCTGCCTGTTGCTTGCAGACTGCTTATTTGTGAAAATTACAACTGACACAGATACAAACTAATACCATGAGACGGCTAAGTTTTAAGATAGCCAAGCTCATTTAGGAAAATAAGCTGGAGCACTCCCAGGTCCTTAGGAATGAATCTCCTATTCCATGTCTTTATGACATCTTTGAAGTATTCAATGCTTGGGGGAAAAAAAAAAAAAGAAAAAAAAAAAGATTAAAAATATTCAAGTGTTCTGTGAAGATATTAGCCTTTCATTCCTTTTGGCCAGCTACAAATTGTCAGGCTGTTCAAACCTCAGACACTATACCAATCCCCAATGCCTAAATGACATTCATCAAATAATTTCCTAATGAAATGTATTAGAAACCACTTAGAAAAAACCTGTATCTGTCTAATTTCCCAGAACAGACTAGAGGCTTAATTTTGTTCTCAGCTACACTGGAGTAATTCTAGAATAACTTAATTGATGACATTGAATTTCTCAAATTCTCACAGCAGCATATCTGGAAGGTGAATTTGGTTGTGGGGACAATGGATTATGAGGACTCAAGGTACAAGGCTCAAGCCCCAAATATCCATTTGATTTAGAGCTGCTGTCTTGCTTCCTCAGCACAGTGCTGGGGTTTGGGCAGTAGCCACTGAAACAGATATTTCCTGTGATTTGATGGTTCTGTGGGTATTATGTATGGATATCCAGCTACAACTACAGAGTAGCCCTGAAACTGCTCCAAAGCACAGCAGTGCTGGGATGGAGGACAAGTCAGTCCAAAGAGTCTCCAAAGACTCCCTGGCAGCTGCTCTCCCGGTGGCACAAGCAGGGCACAGCTTGCAGTCCAGCCCATGTGTTAAATGAGTTCCCACTGTACTGTCACTGTTATTAGCCAGGGATAGATGGAAAGTCTCTAAGTAGACAAGTTTATAATATGCTGTTGAATTATAAGACCAACTTTCAATGAAATAACTTTTGCAAAAAAAGAGAAACAGAAAAGCCCAAGAAAAAGAATCTCTCTTCTTCCTTGTACTGACAAAATAAAAGCTTCCATACATCATCAGACCAGCAGTGGTCATAGACACATTTGTTTTTTAGGGTATGAGGACATTTTCCTTTCAGGGAGAATGGTTATAGATCAATTAGAACAAAATCATGAAATATGTCTATCAATTGGAAAGGATAAACACATACAGTATAGTTTATGATAATCTGTCTGGAAAAGGGAGTAAAAATAATAAATATATTTAAATTTATACAGGCTTAGATAATCATTTTTTGTAGCATGATACAGTCTTTGTCTTTGGAGCATGATGGAAAATAATGCAAGTGCCATGTTAAAGGCAGGTTTCACGATAGTGAACTGACTTTGAATCCAGTCTGCCCTACATTTCATATGCACATTTGGGTCATAAAATCTCATTTACATACCCTGTTCCTCTATTCTTGGCTATTGCTCTCTTGTAACATGATAGTATAAACTAACATACAAGAACTATTTCTAAGACCTATGCCAGGATGCACTCAATGGGTCCCTAGAGACACTTCATTGTTTGTATCTCATCCTACAGACTTGGAAATTAAGGTCTTTGTTGTATTCATACAGGTTTTTAGTTAACAGACCTTCTGAAACCAAACATATTTCTGACTCTATTCTACTTTTATTTTTAGTGAACTCCAAACCTGCCATACCTTGTTTTTTCCCCACCCAGAAGATCATCAGCTAGATCTTTAACTTTGGAGAAGTCCAGAGGGCAAACCAATGTGCAAGAGCAAACTAGGAAGCATAAACAAGTCTAATAATTTTCCATTGAAAGAGCTGATGACAGCCTTGTTATGGAAACTAATCCTTAGAACAAGAAACAGCATACTGTGTACCAGTTGCGGATGGGATTTACTTGCTGGTAGTGCTAAAATGGCCAAAATTGGCAACATTTTTTTCCATATTTGGATTGGGAAAAAAACGCTAAATTATTGCATAGACATAAGACAAGAAATCATTATTATCTCCCAAAACACACCAGGTCATCAATAAGTAACTTGTATTAGAGGAAATACCAGCAAAATAAACAAGAAAAGCTAGTCTTCATCATATTTTTCTGAAGCAGAATATATTCATTGCTGCAACTAGCACACATGTTTAGACACAATATCCTGAAGGTACTTAAGGTCTTCCTCCTAACACAGATTACAGTCTAATACAGAGATCACCTTGTGAATGCTTTGCTTCTCTTTTAAAGTTGCAAACATAATTTCTCTTCACTTTCACAATCATAAGGCTGGAGCAGCTACAAAAAGAAATCATTTGGAAGCACTTTATTGGGAAACCATGTAGGGTACTGTTATCTACCGTTTCATGCAGCCTAACAGTTGGAAATGAGAATTTCCAGCAGCATGATACCTACCAGCTACCCACAGCCCATCTTGCAGAACTCCTCAGATCAGATGATGATAATCCCTAGACAAGTCAGTGGTCCAAGTCATTCCTACATCTAGATTTCTTGTCTCTCGGACACATGTACAAGTGGAGCTCTCATTTGAAACTCCCATTTTCTCTCTGTATTAACAGCAATAGCTTCTTTTGCACATGAGAATAAAGCTTCCTTTGTACAGGCAGATTATATGTCCATAAAAAAAAAACAAACACAAACAAAAGTGCATCAGGAATTGCAATAAAGGTATATATGCAAGCTAATAGAAGCAGTCAGAGCTGGAAAATAAGGGACACAATGAAACACTTTCTGACACAGGTGCTTGCCCAGCCAGGAACCCATTAGCACCTTGTCACAAAAGCCCCTGAGCACACAAAAATATGAATATGTAAGTCATAAAAACCAATGGACATACACAATTAAGTGACCAATGAAAACCTGCTGACTTCTCTCCCTCTTTGGAACACAGCCAGAAATGACTGGTGAGAAGGAAAAGATAATTTGGAAATACCTCAACCTCAACTTTTAATGTCTAGGGGCAGGGGAAAAAGAAAAAAAAAAAAATTAAAATGACTACATGTAGCAAAGGGTGGGAGAGCGAAAAGAGTGGTTTGGGACAATATCTTTATGAATTTTATGAGACTTATGAAACCTGAAGCCTGGTAATGACTGCTGATTTAGCAGGATCTAGGGGCAAATGTATGGAACATCTCCTGACATTTCCATACAGAGCAAGTTACACAGTGTCTGCCAAAGAACCAACATCTCTACCTTCACAGTCTCCCACATCAGTTGTCCCAGCTTCCCCTAGCTCACTTCATCTGCTGTAGCTACAGCTACCACTGTCCAAGGATGTTTTCTGTACCTTGGTTTTCCTACTTCAGTCACTTCAACAAATCCCCAGTCTGCCACCTTCAAATCCACAGCTTCACCACAGCATGAAAACTACTTACAACTTGGCTGTCAAACTTGACACGTAGTGAGCTTAAAGCTTTAGTCTGACTAAAAATACGCTCTGCTGGGCTTTGGGAGTAAAACTTCTCTGGTCATAGCTCATTCTCTTTGTCCTGAATATCCACTCAAAATCTGCTTAAAACTTGTTTATCCTTTCTAGGATTCTAGTAGGAGTCCACCCATGTGTAACTTCATAACATAAGCCTTTAATTATGAAAAAGAAAAAAACCTGCTAGAGAAATCAACACACCCACTCTTACCAGCACACCTCTCCCCAACCCTGTTCGTCTTGATATTTGGGTGGGAAACTGTTTACCACCACCAATTATGGAGCAACTCTGTCCTCAATGCAGAAGTACGGTAAAATAAGACAGTCAATGTAATGAGCTTTTGGCAGCTATGCCCTGGAGAGAACTCTCACGGTATTTGCTGCTCAAGACACCTTTCTGGAACCCCTTTGCTGTTCACAGTACAACAAACAGGGGAAAACCCTCAAGAGAAAACCTGCATCGAAGTAAATGTCAAACATATTTGGAAACAGTTTTTGACATAGATTTTAATGTAAAAGTTGGACCATCTCAGTGATTTTTCATAGTATCAACAATTTCTTCCACGACGTTATTCATTGCACAGTCACTGAGAAGCACAAAGAGACTTGGAAAACAGATCTGACAGGCACTTGGAAATACCCTGGTTTTCAGGGCTTAAGAGAATTAAGGGCCTGACTCTTCCATTGGCCTAAATCAAAAGTAAATGCAAAGAGTCACCTGACATTATGCTACTGTAAAACATGTATGCAGCCAAGATGTTGTGCTTGCTTCTGTGGAATAACTTCAGTAACACGTGCAGATTGACATGCAAATAAACCTCTTGAAATTGCACCAAGAGAGGTGGAGAGAGAAAGACAATCTTGATTAAAATTTTTTGAAGGACACTGCTATGAGGTGCTTAGTTATGATCAGCTCAACATAAATTATCATATAACCCATTTCCAATGAGAATGCAATATGAGCTAAATTTTACACTGATTTATAGCTTATGAAGGCTTCACTAAAAACCCTGGTTGTTTTGCAAGTCCAGGTCATTGCAGAATTTAGGTCTGTTTTCTTTCATTAAACACGTACAATTGTGATTTAGGGGTGGAAGGTTGTAGAAATAGAAAGAAAAATACTTTAAAAAAAAGTAAGTATAATCCCATGTAAGGAAAATATTATTCCCCTGTGCAAACTCCTAAACCTGTGTTCAGTTTGCTCTGAATTGACCGCAATGAAGGCAGCATTCCAAATATGATGATGTAGATTTTGAAAAGAAATACGATTATACAAGTTATGTCTGAAGTCTTTCTCTTATATTCACAGATTCTTGATTCCTCTTCTCAGACACAAAGCCTCTACCTGTATCAAGTCCCTGTTTAGTTTGGCAGCCTGCAAAAAGCATGTGGTGGTCTACCTTAGACAGCAAAGAAAAATGCATTTTTCTCTTCCTTTTCTAATCAGCTTTAGAGGCACTGTGAAATCCCCTGCTAAAAAACCCACAGACTATAGCAGAGTCCATGTTCTGGTCACAGTTGCAGTGCCTAGCCAGAGAAATGGCAGAAATTTTGATTTTATTTGTACTAGCATAAACGAGATCAGAGTCAGAGCTCAGAGCTGAGACTGTATGACAAGATTAGCAACAGGCAAAATCGATTATTAAAATGCTATCCCATGCAAAACAACAGTCACACATGGGGATTTGGAGTTTTGAAGTTACTTGGGTTTTGTCTTTAGGTTTGAGGGTTTTTTAAATTATTGTTATGTGTCATTAATCTGTTCAGACATTATCTCCCTTTAATTTTGCTTGTTGCTTTTAACAGTGTATTTCAAGATACTGATGAAGTATCTCTCTTCTTTTGTATTAGCTCCACTCATGCAACCCTTACAGCTTAAAGACTTGTGTGATTAATAGCTCTGCTAGCAATTCCTATTTAAAAACTATTCCTGTTTTATCTTTTTACTCTATCCCTGATTTTCCTTTACTCTCTGGGCAGAATACCCACTGCCAGCATCTTCACGCAACCCAAGACTTCGCGACTTCCTTTCTCGCTACTCCTTTCCCCTTTAAGAAATTCCTGTTGATTTTGTTTGACCAAGTAATAAACAAGCAACTTAAAAGCACAATCTCACGAGTAGCTGAGGGCCCACTATTGATGTAAGCCCAAACCAGCAACTTAAGCACCTTGGAAAGAGCTCAGCACCTTGCAGGATGGTATCAATGTGTTCCAGTTTGCTAAGCTATGGTTTGCCCGCGCCCCTGTTTCTTAATCGGAAGTCAGTGTTACCTTCTAGTCTTGGATTTCAAGAACACTTATATTTAAGCAAGTTCACACAGGATCTGTCACTAAACAGGCAACACAGGTTCCTTATTGCAAGCATTCCAAGTAAACACTGGAAGTGTAAATTATATTCACAAAATTATTCTGTCATCCTCATGACAATTCAATTTTTAAAAAAAAATTTATTTTTTTTTATATCTAGTGCTTCTCAGCTCTGTTTAGGCAGCCACGTCTGCTCAATATCTCCTTCAGGTGTAGCACGGAAAAGTCTAACAACCCTGGGCTGGCAGCCAAGCTTGCCTGTGACTGACGCTCGCTTAACTGAGCAAAGATTTGCTCTGCTCCAAGCAGGAACCTGACTACATGAGGACCAGCAGTGACAGCGAGGGTGCAGGCTTGCATCCTAACAACACCGTTTCCAGCTTGTGCTCAGGCAAGTGGAACCAGCACTTAAGCTGAATGCTAAAAGGCTTCAATCTTCTTTTTCTTTCCAATTCACCTCCTGTATAAACCCAGAAGTTCTTAGTAAGAGCGGCACATTAGGGTAGTTACATCGCTAATCCGGGCATAATTTTAAGCTCAATGAAAGGCGATTTAAATGTTGACAGAGGAGGAAAGCAAAGGGAGGCACAGAAGAGAAGCAGAGAGGGATAAATTGCTCAGAATACATTTTTAAAAAGGTATTCTTGCCAGTAAATGACAGAAATAAATCAGCAGTGTGAAGTCACCAGTAGCTGGATTTAAAATGGAGTTTATGACCATTTGCTAAGGAGCCAACATAAAGCACAAGCAAAACTAATAAAAATATAGCTTCCATGAGCAATGATAATGTTAAGCTGTTGGAATAAAGTCTTTGATTTAAACAAAATTACACTTCTCCAAACATACACTACAGGTGAATTTAACAAAATGCCCCAAAGGTTTTACCATCTAACCAGTCAACGATCGGGAGGGCAACAGAAACAAAAATGTGTAAGTGAAGTCTGTGCTCAGCAGAAATATGGGGATACTTAAATCTCCTTGCCTCACTTGGAAAATAAAAAGTTCATTTTCCACGGAGAGTACCCGAAGAATTACAGATTTCCTGTACGCAATTCCATTACCATTAACAATTGCCCACTCTCCCCCACTTCTATTTTTTTTTTTTTTTTTTTTTTTTTTTTAAACTAAGGATACTGTTTGTTGAACAGAGATAATTAAAGAAGTAAAATGCTGTGGTGGTACATTTCAGTTTGAACCTAGGCAGACTAGAGAGCTGTAAAAAGAGAAGTCAGAGATATTCTCATACATATGATTTCATCAACATTCACACAGTTTTGGTATCTAGTCTCTGATGTTTTTCAGTCTTGGAGAGGTTGCTTTGACCCCAGTTATCAAACATACTAGCAACGTACTCGTCAAAGAACACATCCGTTACATATCCAGTGGCCTGATGTTGGGTTTGACGTGCAAGAAACACTGTACCAAGCTGTGAAGCAATGAGGTTAGCCTAGCCTGTGGACTGAGATAACCCTTTAAACTCTTCATCTCTTAAAACTTTGGTTTACATTTCAATTAGGTCACAAGCAAAATCCATTTGGTCATGTCAATCTACAGATGACATAGCTTGATCATAAAAATCATCACAGAGCTAAGTACAATTGATAATCTCAATAGCAGGCAAAGATGCTCTAAATTAGAAATGCGTGGGTGGGTTATGCATCTCTACTATCTGTCTTCGGTAATCCATCTGCTGAGTATTTTTTTTAAAATACATCATTCTTAAGTGAATATAAAAGTGAAAATAAAAATAGCTCAACTAAAGTATACTAAGAAATAAACATTAGTGGGAATGGGCAGGAAAAACAAGAGTGGAAGAGAAGCCTTCTCAAAGACAGACCTTACAGTTAATGAACATGTAAAAGATCCTGCGGCCAGACCTCTGTTTCATCTTTCAGGAGACAGAAAACCAAAGATCACCTAAAACTTTGGCACAATTAATACTGAAAAATGTCTTTTTTTTTTTTTTTTTTTTCCCCTCCTTCCTCTCTTTGGGATTTTTTGAACTTGGATCTTATAATTGAAAGCCAGTGGATTAAGCACAACACATCGAACCACTGTTAACACCCAGTCTCCTGCAAGGCTGAATCCTAACAACTCTGTTTTCTGCCTACAGTATGCGCAAGCAAGTGGAACCACCACATGCACTGCATGCTAAAGGCCACAGCCTTTGTCTTCTCCAAGTTCTGTCTATTTCAGAGGCTAACATGCTGCAATTAGTCTAATTAATGTGAAACAATGAGCTGTGTTACCACTTATCAAATTGATTGTTCCCCTATCAAAACAAAACAGGCTTGCTTTTTGATGTAATTTCAAGAGATGATTTGAAATGTCATGTTGCTGCAAGCCAATTACCTTATGACTGGAGTCACGGTCAACAGAATACATAATTAGCACGAGTTTGGGAAGGCTGCTTACTGCTAGTATGCTAATTAACTGTCTTTTGTCATAAAACAAAAAGGTTGTAGCTAGGGTTGTGAAATAGGTCTTTTTTATTTACATTTCTTTGTGCTTATCAATGTGAGGCATGACAATGCAAAAGAATGGGAAATTTTAATTCCACTACTTCAAATTAATACTGAGCCGCAAGGTCAGGCATAGTGTTGGACTACAAGCAGTGCTCAACTCTTCCCATGTGCCACACATGGGCTGCACCCTCTGCCCGGAGCAAGGTAAAATTAAGCACCAAGCGAATCTCACACCAAAGAGCCACCGAGTAGCATCCGCAAAACAACCGATGGCACTTGATGGGGACCAGATGCTCCTTTCCAGAAAGGGAGAGAGTACCTGTGATAGCCTGAGCATGCTGGGTGCCATCCTGCCAACCCCAAACAGCTCCACCACACCTCTTCAAAAGCACCCTCCAGAAAAGCCTAAACTACAAACAAATGACATTATTACTTCTGCTTCAGCGTGGTGCTCAAAGAATGCTTAACGAGGGCACACAGGACAGCAAACAAACCCTGCCTGTGAGTAAAAAGCTTCATAACTCAGCTGCTGCCACCTCCTCTCTGTCGCCTCATTTGTGTGATAAATTTTATATTCCTCAGGCATTCGTTAAAGAGCTGATCCTGCATGGCGCTGGGTGCCCTCTATACCTATAGGTTTCAGGGGAAGCTGAGGAGCTCATTACTTTGCAGGATAAAGATCTACCAGAAAGAATTTGAACTTAAAAGCTGGCTGTCAGTGGCTCCCGCTCTGCCCTCTCTCATCCCAGCTCTGCTCCACACACCACCACGCGAGGGTAACGGAGGGCAGAAATTAGCTTAGTGAATCATTGCTAATTCCTGCCAATTTAAATTCTGGTTTTCTTTTTCCTGCCTATAATTCAGCACTGTATCTAAGGTTTTGCTTGGCCTGAGTGACTCCCAAGAGCAAGGTCTGGAATCACTGGAAGTTTTAATGATGTTGTTTCACTAACAGCTGCTGACTTACGAATCCTCCTATTTGTCGTGAAAACGATTTTGTTTCTCTGTGCATGCTTGGTTTGAACCACTATAGAGATAATTCTCCTGCTTCTTGATAACCCTTAAAAGCTGGGGAGATGTGTAAATCACTCTCCTACAAAGAGGAAAAATTAAGTGTTCAAAACCTAGATCAAAAAGTTGTCAAGCTTGCCTTTTCTGAAGACTTTGTTTAAATTCAAATCCAGTCTACTCCAGGTTCACACAAAGAATCTTAAAGTTTCAAGTCTAGAAACGACATAGAGACACAGAGTGGATCACCTTTAAAATCACAATATGAAATCTGTAGCAATTCCCAAATTATTTTCCCCATTTCTCCCTTCCAATCTGATCTGAACTCAAAGTGTAATAAAATTAGGTATGCATGCAGGAAGGCTAAGTTTTTATTTTAAATGATGAAACCTATAACGAACAGGAAAACACTCATTTCTTCTGGTGCTGTCATTTACTAGAATCAACATCATCCTTCCTGTCTTTATTCAGCAGAGAAAACAAAGCTAATCCCAATTTCTAAAGAGCTGGCTAATAAAGGAGTCAAGGGATCATTAGTCTAATTAACTCATTCCTGTTTTCAGTTTACATTTCATTATGCTATTACACTCTTTGAAATGTCAATTTTTAAATATCATAGAAAACTGTTTAACATATAGACATTATGTTCAACAAATCTAGGGACATATAGAACAGTTACTTAATACTAGTAAATTAATAGCACCCACGTACACAACTAAACATCTCCCAGATTAATCATTATTGTGAACTTCGTTTATTGATACACAAATCAGGGAAATATTTCAGTGACACCTGGCTTCTTGCTTTGTGGTGCTGCTTTTGATATCCCAGTATTTTGCAATACTCAAGTAGATGTCCTTGTGTCCACTTTTGGTAATCAGACCATCTTATTCTTAACAAAAATAAATCAGGATACTAAACTACAACCTCCTGTCAGGTTTTTTTCCTTCTTTTTTTTATTGGGTACCTTTCTATAGCCTGATATAATGAGTCACTTACTGTACTTTAAGTCAATTCTTAAATTGATTTAATGAGTCATTGAGTCACACTTACTGTCTTTGAAGTCAATTTTTAAATAAATGCAACTCTTGTGAAATTAATGGTCACTTCTGTAACTAGCTGCTTGGAAACAATCAATCCGAGTTAACAATGTAGGCTCGTTCTGCTACACTTGTACAGACAAATACAAGTTTTATAAAACAATTAGATTTTTTGATATAGATGAAATATTAAATAATAATGTGTGTGTGCACAAAAGCAAATAGGGAGAAACTCTGTAGGCACGCACAGAAAAACACATCTGCCTATGTGCACTTCTGAACATACACTGTCTACATGGCACGTGCACTGTCTACCTACTTGCTGGGGAGCAAACAGCTTTTGCTTAGCATTTAATCCAGTAACTTGCTAAACATGAGTAACACTACACATGACTTGTCCCTGAGCATCTCTCATATTATTTACATGTTTAAATTAGACATACATCACAAACCTCTGGACCACAGCCTGAAGCATGGAGACATTTTGCCAATAAGCTTCTGCTAGTGAAATGTCTGCAGGAGTTCAGGATACCTGTGCAATTGAGATGGACACAACTGGCACTATTTCCTTTGTATTCTCTTTTCCAAATGACCCATGGTGAGATGCCCCCTTCACCTGCCTGGGCATCCTCCAAAGTCTTTCCTTTTATGAATTTGTATGGTACATACACCGACTATCATCTCAGTAGCTGACAGAATCAGGCTGTGTGTGTCAGAGTACACCTGTAACGTTCTCCCAATGAACATGTCAGATGTCGTGATTCCTTTGTATGTATTTTAAGGGATGCTAATGATTGCTTGCACTGACTCCAACTCACAGGCAAAATGAAGACAGACACATTGAAAGGGGAATGAAGCATGACAGCAGCTCTTATATAAATATGATCCAGGCACCAATTATAGCTGCTACAGCATGGGCCTGGTTATTAGTCATGCTGGATAATAAGAGATCTGATCCATACATACGTGTGAGTCTTGAGTGTCCAAAATTCACAGAACCACTTTAATACTTTTTGATGTCATCTGGCCCCTATCTACAGCAAAAAGCTTACTAGTTAATTCCCTGGTTATTTTAATTTCCAAGAACTGGAATTTGGCCTTCTGAATAGCCTGTACCCTGGCAAGACCTTCACAGCATCTCTACAACATCCTCCGATTGTGACCAGGCACTAATATAATGTAAGTTCAGCTCTTGCTTGCTGTTGATCCTACAGAAATGAAGAAAAATTTGTTTTAATATCTACCTGCTCAGTCTGTCGCAAGAAAAAGAAGTCCTTGCCGAACCCTAGCAAATGGAAGGTGTGACTAGATATCCCACTGGCTGAAGGAAACCATGCAGCTACTCATGATCAGTGTTTTTGTATAGCTGTCCTTGCATTTAGGGAGGGAGGGTTTAGGTTCAGGCACCCAAGTTCGAATATTTGTTTGAGAATATGAGTTTATATTAGAAATCACTTATCTGTTGAGACACGTGACTCCACAGCAGGATGAGATGTGTGTTAAGAGATATTATGTAAAATTTGAAGTTGAGGGGAAATTTGAACAGTGGCAACCATTCATGAGCAGCCATATGTTACAGGATCCATGCATTGTGTTTCTGGGATACTAGCACAGGGACCCCCAGAGCTGCAGGAAGCAGAGGGGACGATACCATTCTGGGTTTTGTCAGCAGCAATAATACACTCAAGGAAAAGAAATGCCTTTAAAAAGATGTAAAGGAGGAATGTGAGTGTAGTACATGGATTATTTTTAATGGCTTAACAGGGATTAAACCACATCGATTAATTAACATATTTTGAGAAGGCTAATAAAAAATAGCATTTCTATCTGTTAAAAACATAATATGCCTATCTTTAATATCAGCTGTGTTTTAGGAGGACTGAATCTGGATAGGAACTGTAGCTAACAAGGTACCTGATAACGCTCCCTCAACAAGAGGTGAGCATTAGCTCTCATTAATTCATGTTCTTAGTGTTATTCGGCATCACGGGCTGACCTGACATGATGTAACAGGATGTGGCATGCCAGAATGCATCACAACGTGTTCAGAATCATCAAAGCAAACAAACCCTCGACAACTAAACTTCCCTGAAGCCCCTGGTAGGGAGTTTGGCATTCCTGATCAGACACTGCCTTACCTTTATTAACAACACGATATACCTTCCGTTAGCTGTTCAACGAGTGTTTTCTCTCGTCTGTTTTCTAAACCAGCCAAAGCAGGTCAATGCATCTTCATTTAAAAACAAAAGCACAGAATGATGCTTAAAGCTTCGAGTTACTGGGGTCTTTTATTTTCTTTCCCTCCATGTGTTTCTACCTGGTATTACCCAAACCTAGCACTGCCAAGAGAAGACCGAGGCGATTAGGAGATACATGCTGTTATTTTAGCAAACCCCTTGAAAAAAAATAATTATTTGGACTTGAAACAAGCTTGAAACATTAGAGCAAAAGCGAGTAAAAAGCAGGAGCTATGGCACCGTACGCCCCATCTAACAAGGTGTTGAGCACCGAAGCCCAGGGGACTCTTGGTGCTCTTGCTGTGAAGATTAGACAAGAGCACTCGCGCAGGACACAGCAGGAATATGAAGGGACATGAAGTGAGCAATCCCAGCAGACAGCCTGTTGAAATGTCAGTCAGGCACTCTGCCTCCACCACCTTTCACAGAGCTAAACATCTCTTTATGTCAGAACAAATTGGGCGATCCTCAAATCTTTTTTTTCCCCCTCTCCCCTGACTTCAATGCGACGATGAGCGCTGGGAAGGAGAGCAGGAGGAGAGCGGGAGGGAGCGCGCACAGACAGTGCAGTTCAGTTCACATGAAAGCACCCTGACACGCTACAAGACTGAATACTGATATTGGCAACTCTTACAATCTTATCAGAGAGGCAGGAACAGCAGCAGCCAGCGTGCTACAGACCTTCCCCCCTGCCAATTACGCTGGGTGGCTGTTCCCTTCCAAGGCATCCCCCAATGTCCTTTGAAAATGAACTCCTGGGCTTGATCAAAGGCCACAAAAGCAAACATGTCATTTCCTTATTTACGAGCAGATGTACTTCTGTCATCTTTTTCATGTTTATGCTCCTCCCTTCCCTCCTTAGTCCATTAAGGAGGTCTAATTTTAACTGGTGTCTAGCACAGTATTCAAATGGAGACCAGTGAGTGACCACAATCTTATTTTAAACAATTTGGTTTCACTTGCAAAATTCTGTACAGGGTGTTTGGTTGGGTCTTTTGACCACAAAAAACATACACAGAAGTTATTTTTGCAGCATAACAATAAAGAAACCTTCCACTGACTTCTATGAATGTTAGAGAGATCTTAGTATGATTGTATAGAGATATAAGAATTACTTTGATTGATTTTTTTTTATTTAATTCAACACAGAATCCATAGAATCACAGAATAGCCTTGGCTGGCAAAGACCTCTAAGATCATCAAGTCCAACATGAAACAGTGCCTTAAAAATGATCAATTTTCATTCTTTAAAAAAAAAAAAAAAAAAAAAAAGCATCAAAGGAACACAGAAAACTTAACCCAGCCAAGAAAAAGAACTCTGTGAAAGCACTGTACCATCTGCCTCCAAGAACAGCAAGATTAACCTGCTACTCCACCTTTAGACTATCAAGGAGAAAATAATAAAATTTATTCTAAAATAAGTGACTAAAAAAATAAAACCAAACAAACCACCAAAACACACACCCCCCTCACACACACCAAATACCAAAAAAAAACCCCAGCAAAATCTGTGGTTTTAAAAAATATAAAGTGAATATTTGATAAGAAAATATAATTAGTTACTGTCATGCCTGGCCACCTACTCTTTAGACGACAGGCTTATTGCAAGCATGATCATCCGTACAGAATGATCCATTTTTAAGATTTTATTCTGGATAATATTTTCTAGAAGTTGTCTAAAAGGTCTAATATTAATTGATTGTAGTTAACTATCAGATGCATTACATTACAATGGAAAGTTTCTGTTTATAACATTCAGGTAGGTAAATGTCTGTGTGTATGGCGCAGACATTACCAAACCATTTACTGGCCATTACCGCCAATAAAAGAAGCCCATACCAGAATAAACCTTGCAGCATTTCTGGCATTTGTTAAAGGAAGAAAGCTTTATAAGAAAAAAGAAATACCACTGATTTTTACAGGTGTTTAATAAAGATAAGCTGAAAAAAGGGTTCCTATTTTAAGCTTGGTGATAGCTAAAAATGCATTCAAATATGTTCAAAAGCAATCTGAAGTCTCCTAAAAATGAGCGTTTAAAAGTATTCAAGAAAACAGTAAAAATGCAAATAATATTTGTCACATTACTGTAGGATATGGGACAAAAATGCTCATAAATTCAAAGAACCCTGCTGAGGCAAACCGCACTTCATTTAAATATGACATTATTTGGGAGTCATTAAAACAGGAATAATGTTTATCGGTTGCATTGTAAAGGTTACTATGAGAAAAGAGCAAAAGTTTGCCCATAGTAGAATGAGTGGTGCAAGGGACTGTGAGCATAACACCCTTAATTTTAGTTGTTGTAGCTGTGCCACGGGAAATAAAAAGACTTAATGTAATTGATAATTCGCTATTGTAGAAACACTACAGTAAAAATGAGGAAGCACCTGTATTTTGCGAGATTCGCGGTCTAGTATTCCAACGTCCTTCATATACATTATAATGAGACCAATTTAAAAAAAAGAAAGAAAAAGAAAAAGGTACCAATAGTGACTGCTGACTTTCCACTCCGAAATGTGTTCAATCCCAAGAAAGAAACCAGTATACAGTGCCTGTGATTGCTACTTAATATATATAAACTGCTCTCACCCTTCCAAATATTTTTCCTGATTTTTTTTTTTTTGTAATATGGAAATATAAACCCACCTAATCGGACCTCTGGGCTACACAGAAGTTGGTTTTAATACAAAGAGCCTAACTCTCATGATCAACAGCATCTAATCTTGCTACAGAGAGATGTTTTCTAGCTATAGCCATGAAGAACTTTCTGCAGCTTGAGTTGAAAAGCTTTCATTTACATAGATTTGCATGTCTGTCTACACTTGCTTCTAAAACCATAGTGAAATAATACTAAAAGACCCCCAAAATTCTGGAGCTTCCTTTTTGAACCTCGAGCTGTTCCCTGCAGTCAGCCAGCGGCATTAATTGCTGGTTATTTGTACATAGAAATCAAGATGTAGATGCACGCAGAGGCCTTGATTGCGCAGACATTTAGTCAGTGACTTGACTATTGTGAGTAGTTTTTGGAGAAGCAATCAAATTAAGCATCCCATTAAACATCTGATGTAGGTAAATCAGCTCCCAGGTCTTAAGATTTGATCCATCTTGCCTTCCTCCACCTATTAGATTCATTTGTATTTGTAAAAATCAATCATGCACTTGCCTTAGTCTTGCCTTAATTCTGTCAATGAATTTAAATGCATCACACACAAGCACTTTCATGTAGTTTAATTTCAGCTAGGAAGACCCGTTATGATTCTGATATAAGTGAGTTAAAATAATCTTTCATCATGCCCTGCTAAATAGTGGTTTGCCTAGGAGCAATGCTGGTCATCTGGAGTGTCCATGAACTGGTCCACAAACATGTTGTGTTTGTTCCCTTCCAATATGTATTGAGCCATGAGGGGGATGGAGAGAGGGGCTGGGATGTTAGACTGCCTTTGTCATTTCTCTCTTACTAATGAGGCAAGAGTCCCTCAGACAGGCATGCATCTGCATCGCTTCCCATGTCAGTGCTGCTGACGCCACCTTTGTCAGCAGCTACAGCTGAGCAGGGTTTTAGGGAGGACCCAGCAAAAATACTTGCCAGTCAGGCACAGTTCTCACCTGGCACCTTCGTTCAGAGCTCAGCATTACTACTGTTCAAAAAATGTTTTTACTAATTTTTTTTTTTGGTGCCACCATGATCTGTACCGCTATGTTTTCCCACCTCTCAGACAAAACGTGTGGCCTTTCCTGAAGCTGCTCTGAATAGAAATGGGAATAACACCAGCAGGCTTTTGCTGAGGACCTCTACAATGCACTCAATCTGCATTGCACCACATGGTATGCTGCCTCCCAAAATCTCCACGTGGCCTGCACCAATTTGTATTCGTGTTATTTTCTTTGAGCTTGAAATTGATTTGTGATGTTCTCTCTGAAGGTTCGCAATTTGCATAATTTGCCATTATTCCTACATCACACACTACTCCACATCGTGGGCTAAATTCTTCTTTGCCATGGAAGTGGTCAGGTGTGGGCTTAACTTTAAGCACAAGAGGTCCTATGAGACATCTCTGCTACTGCTCACGTGCTATACTTAAGCATATGCTTATTTACTTTGCTGTGCAATAGCATCTACCTAACATAGCTTCTGGGAGCTATTAAAAGTGGACATACAATAACTGCAAGCAGAGTTGGGCTTATTGTCTCCACAGATTTGCACTAATATACCAGTGTCTCAAGACATCACTTCATTTTCATAACAAGAAGGAGATTTAATTTCTGCGGATTTGTGTAAAAAGCAATTTGGAAACTTTGCAACAATGATATTGCTTCCCATAAATGCCAAATTGGTAAAAACATCATCAGGGCAAACAGAGCACATTCACAATAACATTTTTTTCTGTCTTAAGTACCAGCATTATTCAAAGACATTATACTGTTAAGTATCAAAATAATTCACTCATTTTAAGGATGGAAAGCATAATATTATTTTCTTAAATTAAGCTCTCTCTTTTCCAAATCCCTCTTTTCCACTTAAACTGAGGGAATAAAAGCATCTGAAAATGCATCTGTGTGTGAGGCTTTTATTTTCAGCTTTCAGGGTTTCTTCTGCTTCAGTTGGGGTGTGCACTTGCCTTCTTGCTGAGTACCGACACACAAAAATAAATGCAATAATTGTAATTCCCTGCTCTGGATCATAAAATGAGCCTCAGGTATCATCATCTCATTCTTACCTTCCATTGCTAGCAGGAAGGAGGAGGTTGGCAAGGGAAAATATTACTTATGTCTAGCTTACTGGCACTGCTGTAATACAGTACCTTCAGTCAAAAAAAAATAAATTCTAATAACCAAAAGTGACTGTTTAAAGTGATAGCAAAGATAGAAAGTTCTGTCCATGGTAGGTTAGGGCAGGGGGCAGACAGCCTGGTTTTAAGCGCATCCTATTAATTGATGAACATCAAGACTTCATGGTCATTTAACACTGCCTATAAATGAAGACTTGATAACAGTTATTGATCTCAGTTTTCCTGGAAAAGGATCCCCAGGCTCAGCAGTGAGCAGTTTTGCTTCTCTCAGTTCATAAATACAAGAATAGAGCTATTGCTCAAATGCCACCCTAACTGTCGAAAATCAAATAAAAGTAAAATTTCAGTGCAGTGTAGAAGCAATACAGGTGTATTTCCACAGGGTTTTTTGAGCAGATAGCCCAAGGTTAATATAATCTCAAATTTCCTTATGGGAAATATAGAATTGCCACAGCTGACCCCTGCTATCATTTGAAAATATTTTCATAGTGAACGTCTACTCAAACTATGGAAGTATATAAATTACTGCTCTTATTTATTTATTGATCTTCCTTGTGTTACCATGGAACTTAAATACTTCTGAACATTAATGAATTTGGCCTAACAATATATAAAATGGGACTACGAGCATTTCTACTGCCCAGGCAAGAAGCTGAGGCAGGGAATGGGAACTGCTGGGTTGTTGCATCCCCAATGCAACTGTGTCACAAGAAACAGCTGGAAACAGCTGTTGTCTCTTCTGTCTTATTCTTTTGTCACTCAAAAACTTTTCCCTATTTTCCTTCTTTCTATAGCTTTTTCTCCCTTAAACTCTGCTATTGGCTGGTCAAATAAAAAGCTGATGTCTAGAACTTCCTGTGATGCTGCCAGAAGTGCTTTCATCACTGATAATATATTATCACACAATTTAAACAGAGAAAATTAATCCCCTCTCTCTCTTTCCCTTTCCGCTTCCCCAAAATCAGAAAAACAATCTCTGTATCTCCTGACCCCCAGTTCAGATTAATCCCAGATGTTGAAGAAGAGACCTAGAAAGAGGTGCACGTCCCTTCCAACGCAGATTTAAGGAGAAGCTACACAAGTAGATGAACTGTTGAACTCAGTCCTCTGTCTTAAAAATACATTACATTGGGATTGTTAATGCACAATACAAGTACCCAAAAGATGTAACAGAATTCTGAAAAATGAATTAAGGACGTATTGCCATCTCCAGAAAAATAATAAAAGTAGAGAGATTAAGAAGCAAGCATATCTTTTTGAATTGTAAAATAGGTTTATAGGTCTTCTAATAACAACTTTTACTCAAACCTTACATAAATAGGCTTATATGATACAAATATTACGTGGGCTATGTGGAAACTACAAGGTCCCTAATCATGTTTAGGGATTACTTGACAGAACAGAGACATTTCATTCCTATTGGACCTAGGGATTACAGCAAAGAAACATCTAATATTCCATTTTTTAATTTCATGCATTTTTTATTTACCTTTAATGATGCTGTATATATTCATCATCCTGAAATATTAAAACAGTATGAAAAAAGTAATAAATTGGTGGAAAATTTAGGGAATGGGAATGCAACAGCACGCAAATCATACACTATCAAGTGCTTGATACACATTTAAAATTACTGCCTAGTACAGCAAAGCCAAATTCCTGGCAGATTTCTGAAGCGCAAAGTCACAATAAGAAGATCAGCAGAACAGACTGAAATAATAGAATATTCATCCCCCTAATCCATATGCAATTCTTTAGGGCTTTTTTTTAACAATGCATATGAGGTCTGACTGTATTCAGGATTTAAATAAGTTGTCTCTCTCAGACACACACACACACACACTCACTCACTCTGTATTTTTGTTTAAAAAAGTATATACAGTTATCATTTCTGCTCTGCTGCACCCACATTGACAAGGTTAGCACATCTCCTCACACCTCAGATGAAACAATAGCATTTTAAACAACAAAAGTGTTAAAAGAAATACATTTATTCATACTATTGAAACCTCCTGCAACAGCTTTGTTGGAAGGAGGAGGTCCAGTTTGACTGGGAAAGGGATTTTTTTGATTTTTTATTTTTTTTATTCTTTTTTTTTAACTCTTTCCTACTTCATTCTAAATAATTACTGGTTAATTTAAAGCATTTTCACATTTAGTTATTGGCAATAAAATTTTGAAACCAGTATTAAATCTTTGAGATCATGCCTTTCTCTCTAGACAGATGTAATTTTAGATCTGGTATTGTATAAAGGGACAGAGACCTAGAGATGAATAAATCATCACTCAAAAGACAGATGCTGATGATAATAATGATACATGTAGAAAATGTGCTTGAGGATGGGTGATGGGGAGGTGTAGTATAAAACTTCCATTGCCGTGCATGAGATTACTGAATTACTTTCAAATAGTGCAAAGCCACAACTGAGTTATAGATGTTCCTCCAAACAGGAGTATGAAGAAATTCGTACCATATCATACATACAAAGCCTGATCTTGAGATCAATTGGGTTTTACGCAGGTTTAACTCTATGATTAGGCTGCAGAATATCAACACCACAGATGGATTAGATATAAAATGAACGTACTCAAACGTAAGACATTTGCAGCAGTAGTACACACATGGACTTGCTAAATAAAGGTGCCTCTATGTGATAATTACGGCAGCCACATGCACAAAGCAGCTTTCACGACCAACACAACAGTTCTTGTCACAACTCTGTTAGTGAGGCAAAGAAGCCCTAGGACAGGTGATGGTACATGGAAAGCCATCTGGTAAGTGAGAAGGAGCAGCCACAGCCTGTCGAAACCTTAGCACTTAGCTACGTTTGGGTATTATTAGTAGTAACAGGTCTCATGAGAAATGGTCTGAGGTGTGGGTTGCTGCCGAGCATTTACCAGGACTTTGGGTTTCTCCCTAGTGAGGGACATGCTGATCCAACCCCCTTCAAGTTGCGCTCCTGTGTTACTCGTCAAACTGTAATATCAGTTGACATTGTTATTCAAATTGCAAGGTTACTGTTTTAATTTGATACAGCCTAAACAAGCAATGTAAAACACATTTAATAAAATAATTTATTTTGGTAAGGAACCTGTTTTCTTTGGTAAGAACCTGCTGTGATTTATGTAGCCATGACACCAGTACCTGCCCACATCACAATACCCATCTACTGAAACAGTCCAAACTAACTGGTGCTTCATGCTTACAGATATCTAATTATTATTGATGGATTGGCAAAAAAAAATAAAATCATAGGCATACTGAAATTAGTGGGAACAGTCCAGCAGCAGCAGTGCTAAAACATATCCATCCTGTTTATATATTTTGCAGGCACATAAGCAATAAGCACTCTTCGAAAGGATTTGATCTGTACAAGTGAGAAAGGTGTTAAATCGTATAAGGAAACAAAAGACAAATGAACATCAAACTTCTGCTAGAAAATTAAGTAGAAGTACAAAGTACCATTTCATTTTTGGGGAAAGAAAAGAAAAAGGCTATAGAAGGATGCAGAGATTCATTAAAGAGGAATAAAGAGCACAGCCAGTGAAAATTGTGTGTGCTTGAAACACATTAGTGCTATTCTTCCTTCTGCTGTCCTGTATTTTACAGGACAAAACACATACCTGTACAAGTCTTTATTTTAGCAAAGACTACAACTGTTTGTGACAGAGAAGGCTAGAAAAGGACAGGAAAGCTTTTGCCCGAGTTTCAAAGCTTTGTTCCAAAGCACAGAGCTACTAAAGCTTTTCTACAAGTGTTTGTAAATATGGCAAATATCATATTTTTAATGTGCACGAGGAATATTTTATTTCCTTGTACTCATTCAAAGGAATGGTTCAACCACCTTCTTTAGAAAGTTTCTAAGCAAGCAATGCGAGACATATTTGGAATATGAAAGTTTAATCCTACTCATTAAAACATGACAAACTTATAATTAATTGAGAATGGAGTCAATAATGAGAACATGCTTCAGTGTAATGATGTTGGTACTATCAGCTTGTAATATGGGTATACGCTATAGAAAGTGAAGTATAATATGGAAAAATACAAGTCAGTTTAAAAAAATGAACAGTCTGAGAGTTTTTCCTTGGGTCCAATCTTTAAAACACAAATTTTAAATCCTCAAAAGTTACATTTTCCTGGTCGTCAAATGAGATAATACATTACATTGTTTTCCTGTGATGAGGAATAATTCAAGGTCTTACATTGCCTGATTAATCGCACAACCAATATTTAGAAAAGGTTTCTCTTTGAGCTAATCAAACTTGACAAAAGCAATCAAACTATGCCACATTCACCGATTTGTAAGATATCTCTGACTTGTGTTTTATTAAATGCAGTTTAAATTAGCAACAGCTCTAAATCCACCTGCTTATGACACCCCTTGAATCTCACAGACAGTACCCAAGGCAGGTAAAAAGAAAACATATGCAAATCAAAATGATTAGGACAAACTTTTTTTTTTTTTTAATGAAGGATGACATTTTAGTTTTAAGATAGCACCTAGCTACATCCCTATGCTGACATTATTTTGCATTTTGGGGAGTAGTTGCTGGTAGTTTTTTTGTTCTGATACTTTTTGTTCTGGAGCTAACTGCCTTGACCTTACTGGAGAAGGTATGTCCAGTGATTCCTCCAAATAATGCTTATTTCTTTATGTATATATGAAAGAGGATGTGGCTTGCTGACTTTTGCTAACCTTCAATATACAGTGCTATGACATTCCTAGGCTTTCAGTATAAGAGTATCATTAGAATAAACAACATTATTCCAGAAGAGTAATGCTGTGATAGTACAGCTGTAACCATGAGGACAACTGGTAGGGAAACATAACAACAATGGCAGGGAACACTGGCATATAAATACCATCCCAGCCTTCACCTTGACTATTAATTAGTGTTGGCAGTGTCCTTTCTTTCTGTGAGTGATCATACATGTATGAACAGGGTTTTCACATAGTTTGGGAATGTGTTTAAATTTGGTTGCCTGACCCTCAGTACTACAACAGATTCCTGAGTTAACATTGCTATGTGGGAGGAAGAAAAATATGGGAGAGGTCTAAGCATTAATTCTCTACTGCAAATATTCCAAAAATAAATTAGGCCTCCGGCTTATTCTTCTTCTCAAGTCACCTTTAAGTTCTGGATAAATAAGCTTCTGAGCTACAGACTCCCTTCTATTTCCTCATGGTTGTGCGTGACAGAGAAACTGTGTTTCAACATAAGCAATGGCTATGATCAAGTAACATAATACAGTACTCCATTAACAAAGACTCGCATGTATTAGGAGTTACTAGTGCACAAATCTTTTTCATCCTCAAGAAAGGATATCCAAATATTGGGTAACACGCTCTGACTGGGAAGACTATCAGTGAGTTTCTCTATTTGTTTATATAAACGGGCCAATGCTTTTTAGAGCACTTCAGAGCACTTAACTAAAGCAAACAAGTACTTGAACTTTAAATATCTAGCAAGAGAAGCTATTGACAAGTATGACATTACTAAGTAAATCCTAATATCTTCATGAACCTTCACTCATACAGTCTCTTCATGAAGAGAAGCACCAGACTCGTATCTTCAGCTCCACTGTAAGATTCAGAGTGAAAAGGGTGAGCAGTTGCCTATCTGCCCCCCCTAGCCCTGCTTTTTTCTTGTTTTAAGCAGAAGGCTTTATTTTTTCCTACATGGGGACCCTGGGCCCCCAGAAGTCTTGAGAAAGCCATTTCTGATTTTGAAATTTTATTCTCTTATTTAAGGGCCAATTAAGGGCCTTAAATAATACAAACCTCCTTTTCCACTCCTTGCTATCCACAGGTAGCTAAGCCTCGATTTGAGAATTTAACATTTACCAAACACTGTCCTACTCATTGCCTACAGGTGAGTAATGCTGTGGCAATAAATTGCTATGCTCAGTGAAAGGATGCTTTTGATAAGTAGTCTTGTAAAGGCACCAGTGTCATGTGCATCTTTTACGTATTCATATTTACAAAACATTCTCTAGCTACTGCATGATGTGCAATTACACTAGTCATTTCCTGACCTAGATTAGTGTGATCTTATCCACATACACTTTTTCACTGAGAAATGAGCATCCAAATGAATAATCTGAAAGATTATTCTGTAGTTTTGGACAATATATTTTTTGAAATGCCATGATTTTGCACAGGTCAAGTAACATGCAACTGCATAGCTGGACTCCGTCAAATCAGATTTTTGTAACACAGTAGCTCTGCTCTAAGAAACAGTACAGACTTATGCATTTTGAGGAAAGGCAGTTTTTAGAAGAGTACCACTGATGTGTGCCAGGTTAGCTCAAGTATTAAGTTGGCCCTGAGAATCAAGCAGATAGTGTTTAAAACAAGCTTTTCCATTTAGTAGCAGGTACAGCTCATTCCCTAAAATACTGCAGCATGTTTTGTTTTTTATTTCTCTCCGAATGCATTTTCCAGGCAGTCTGCACAACATGGCAGAAAAGAGGTGATGAAATAAACTGTTACTTTAACGTAGTTATTTCCTTTCTCTAAGTATTTTTAAGCTATATTCTGGAGCTCATTAGCCACACTGGCATATCAGCTTACTAGTGTTAGGGGACACACCGCACGTTCTGGAAGCATTTATGGAACTGTCCATACATTGTGTACAAGTGCATGTTGTAGGTGGTTGTCTGTGTATGTGTGAGCATTTGCACAGGTACCTATACACACATCAGCATTTGGCAGTACTGGCAGTTTGGTATATTCGTATTGGCTAGCCTGGTGATGAACATTCTACAAACCCTATTTTGTTAGAAAAGAAATACGAGATGCAGTTGAGAATATGAACTACTCTGTGCTAAAGCATCAGTCTAGGGAACAGTTCCTAAAGGAAATAGCTTTGAAAATTGTTTGAAATAACCTGTAAGTTATAATTGGGTTTTAATGTATAAAATGGCTGAGTAATTTAAATGTTTGGAAAAGAAAACAGCCTTTCCTAGAGTTTATGAAGTGATAAGTCTATTTCTTACAATGATTAACTATGAATCTTGATTTCAATCATGAGCATCTACTAGCATATGCTCTCCACAGATAACACTGTAAGATTATACAGTTTTATCAAATTAATATTCCAGGGCCCAATTCTGATGTTAAAACCACATTTCCCCACCTCCCTCTTGAATAAGTGCCTTGGTTTCTACAGAAATATTTTCTGCTTCCTACTCTTAAACAATAAGTGAAACCAGGATTAAGCCTAATTTTTGGGGTGCTCTGCTCATGATGCATTTTGGTCTACTGAATAAAACAAGTTCGATTTGAATGTACAGGACACATACCATGACATTTCCACTGGACACTGAATACACCAGAAAACTAGTAGCATTCAAGCACAGTACAATACTCATTTATTTAAAGAAAATTTTTTAGTAGCAGATGCATATTAGACAGATTAAGCACAGCTAGGAGAGCATAAAGCATGCTTTTGGGTAAAAGTGCCCCAAAAACCATTCCATTTTAGAACTGTGATAAGACTACGACAAAAGAAAATGTAATTCAGTTTTGAACACACTGCAAATAAGCAACAAGATCTAATTATTTAGAAAGCCCTTCAAGATCCCATGGCTTTGGTAGAAATTAATTAAAGGATGAAATTAAAAAAAATAGAAAAAAAACTTAGACAAGATGAACTGAGAGAGAAAAAGAGAAAAAGCAGTGAAAAGAAACAGATCTAGGGAAAGTACTGGTCTACTTTATTCTAATAATAGAGTCATCAACAGAATATCTAATTTGAGCACCCTGAATTCTGATCCTGATTTTCAGAGATGGCAACAACATATTTTAAAAAATACTTAAGTTGCTCATTACTAGAAATAGACTGATTTGCATGAGAAAGGTGTAGAGTTAGATTCCCATTTCATTTACAAATATTAAGATCATAAAATGAAGTCTCAAACTAAGTCCTAACTCCCAGGTACACAATTCCCTCCTGTTGGTAACAGCATCATCACCCTGGGACCTGGCAAATAACACATACAGTGGCGACAGGGAAGAGGCAGTTTGAGTGAGCCGAGCAAAAACCGAACAAGGACTTAAGAGATGAGCATGAGACCTTGCAATTCTGTTCAGTATTCAAAGACAAATAGAGAAACATCCAAGTGGGAAACACCTTCAACAGTGAAAAGCCTGACTATTTATGTCCATCTGAACACCTGACAACACAGGGCAGGGGCAAATAGCTCAACCCAGTCAGAAACCTCGGACTGTTCAGTAGAGGTAGAAGGATCTGCTCATGTTGAACAACTTCCAAAGCCATGGTTGTGCTCAACTTTTCTATTCCTCATTAGCTTTCCTCCCTTCAGCAAAACTTGCCAGTACAGATGGTCAGCTACTTTGTTTATTCCTAAGAATGTGAATTTAAAATGACTGAAGAAACATGAATTTACCCAGGTACAGAAGCTAATTGTCAGAGTAATCCAACATGGTGTATACTGGGCACAAGAGATGTGTTAACTGCAGAACATCAGCCACCATTTTGAACTGCTTTCTGGTTTTAGGTTTTACACTGTTTATTAGACATTAACTTTAGCTGTGGTGGTGCCTTTTTGATTGGTTGGTTGGGTTTTTTTTTTTTTGGGGGGGGGGGCGCGGGGCAAGGAGATGTTAAATTCAATAGAAGCAAATCACCAAGTTATTAGAAAAATAGCAGCTAATTTACCTGCTTATTCAAAGAGTAGGTCAAGGATCTAACTTATTGTTTTCCCACACTTCCAGCTCTATGCTAAACATCGTGTTGTCAGAATTGTTTTCAACCCCTGAACACTACATATAAAAACTCTTATTTCTGTGTTCTAACAGTTTACCTAGATGCATAGATGCTTATCTACACAAGAACCACTTCAAGACTATACTAAAGTATGAGATCACCCTTTGTTTGGAAGGTAAGAGTTTGCTTTCCAAAAGACAGCAGCTTGTCAACTTCTAGGACCTTCAGCCTCCTCTCTCATCTGTGTCTAACACGTATTTCCATGTTTTAACTTACTGAACAATTACAGCAGCCAAAATGCACATGTTTAGCATAACTAAGACATATCTGAACACTTTGGACATTCAGAAAGTTCAAGTTGCTCTTGACCAAAATTTGAAAGGTCGCCTTAAAGATTAAGCACGAGCCATTGCTGCGGTCTGAAGCGACAGGCTTCAGGAGGCAAACACCCCCCCAGTGTTCGCTGCGGTCTCCCACCACCCCCGGCAGCTCCTGCGTGCTGGTCCCACCAGACAAACCGCAGAGGAGAGGGACTGAACCCCCTTCGTGGACTCACCATCCTTTTCTAGTCACATTCACTACGCATTGCATTAGAAAATCGTAACGGTGTTAAAATATTTTGGCAGGATTTGTTATGGCCAGATCACTCACTTCCTTTGGGACACACAAAGCCTCCTCTGGCAATGAAACAGCCCAAATGTCAGCAAATCCTATAGAACAGAAAACGGTTTGTCAATGTAAAGCCTCAATGAATCTCCAGTTAAACAAAACAAAACTGCACAACATAAAACGCACATACAGAGAAAAGAAACAACCTAGAAACACTCACTTTTCATTAAGGCTTTTTTTTTTTTTTTTTTTAACACCCTCACCCACCCTCCAGAAACTTTTAAACTGCATTACAGTGTATTCATCACAAGGTGCTATTAGAGCACAAGCTCACTCCAAGTGTTACCAATTCACGGACAGATTAGAGGGCACATTAATAACTTAGTTAATATGAAGTGTTTAGAGCCTTTACATCAGTGACAAATACGACTCAGCCAAATTTCCTGACCATTGAGGCCACGGAGGAACAATTTGGTAGATTTCATCAACAGTTCTAATTATGTTCCTGTCAAGTCGAGAACAAAGTAATCCATAACTGGGGGGCTGCTCGGAGACAGTGCCACACGAGAGTAATTTATGCCCAAGACACAGGGCCCTCGCTGTAGTTAGTGTGCACAACGCTTGACTAACAAGTGGGTTCACAAAAAGGAATTTATTAGGGGAAATGCAGCCCTCCAGCTCCAAGCGGCTCGTCAGGTGCAGGCTTAGGAGGAGTTACGAGGCCAAGGCTTCGTGCTTATACAAGCATCCGAAGTCCACGCTGACCTCAGCAGGTTTTAAAACGTGGGATTTCAACTGAAAGCATTGCACGGGCTTCTGCCAGAGCCAGGCAAGTCTGCTGCCACGGCCAAGGTGCAATCCAGTACTTTTAAAAAACATTTAGGACCTTAGGACACTGGCAGTGCCACCTCAGAGGCTGAGTGGTTCCAATGCCCTTTTGCAATCCCATAAATAACACACTAATGAAAGATGCAAAGGGGTTATTAGTAACTGTAAACTAAAATGGTGCCATACCCTATGCATTTCTTACTGCAGCCTGACTGGGAAACAGGCTGAGAAAGGGAAGGGGGGATAAACAGGAGAAGCTGTGATGTAGTTTTGAGTCACTTCCCACTGTGATCTATATTGGGATGCAGCTCCTATCCTTTCAAACAGGATCACTTCATATATGACACTTGCTGCATTTCACAAAAAGGCAGGAATGTCTCCCTAGCACTAGAAGTGCTAAGCCTGGCCATGGTCATTCCAGACCAGCTACTTGCATAAGTAGTAAGTTTTCAGAGAAAGTAAAATGATGCATTTTAAATGTACCCAAGGACAGTATTTGTAAACAGAGAAAAATAACATTAGCAAAAATTAGATTCATGTGATAAGTACAAAACACTTAATGGGTTTTAAAGTACAGTTTTCTGAAGGCAGCTGCAGGCATACACTGCTGTTAGTGGGTTTAGGTTTTTATTTAGCAGGACAAAACCCACAGAACTTAATTTTACAGCCCTTTCTTTGATAGTGAAGAAACAAGCTTCTAAAAGTGTTACCAGCTAACCAAAGCAGCAGCCTGCTTTAGTGGACTGAATACCAGCCCAGATAAGGGGAATGCCCAAACCAAGGACCCGTTTCAGACTGACTTGCCATGCAGCCCCAGGAAAGTCACCTTCTTCATCCGTGTTCCCAACCAGTAGAATATGTACAAGCATGCAAAGGCAAGGATGTGGTCCCCATGTGACACATCTTATCAATGGATTTTTAGCTGTACAAAAATGTTATTAGTTTCACTGAACTACTAGTTTTACTTCACGTTTACTTCAATTAGTATCACCAGATACTAGTTGAACACAGGCACAGAGTGAATGCAAAGCGTGGTTGTGGAGCACTACGTATAAACGCTGAGCTTCTCCTTTCACACTCTGCTAAGGTTTCTTATTCAAATTTGCTGGAACCTGTACATTCTTTGCTGTAAAGTTTAGGGCATTTCCCAGCACCAACTGAGTGGGACAGTATTAGTCTTGTGTGACCAAAGCTTCACAGAATTACGATTGCTTTCACCCTTTGCATCCAAGGATTAAAAAAAGTATTAAATATATATACACACACACACTTTACAAGCACTGGTGGCTTAAGCTTCACAAGGAGGAAAAGAGAAAAGGGAAGGACACAGTCCCATTCCGCAGCCGTGAAAAGAGAGACCTGCCTGGTAAATCGGACATACGGTAATTCGGAAGCCAAGCGATGCCTGGACGTTGTAATTCCCAGACTCGCGATTCAGTCACAAGACACGCTTCCTCTCCTGGTGAAATGTCATGCTGCCGCATGCTTCTGTTACAGAACACATCTTAACCAAGTGTAGCAAAAGCATGATGATCCCGTTAAGTATCTAACATCCAATACCTTGTGAAAACTAATTTAGTGCTTTATCAAATCTCTAGTTTGTATGTAGAGCATAAACCGGCTACATTTGCTAATAGGGCAGATTGACCCATCCCATATATTATCAAACCACATCAAAGTCTGCTGGAGGACATAGCCTTAGCTACTTATTATCCCTTGCATTAACTCTCTCACTAACTACTCGACCAGTACATTTTCCTGTAATACATCTGTCATGATTTTGCAGAGAAATCAGCAATTCTGAACAGTGCAGCAGTTAGAGACAGATAACAGGACTAAACCCATCATGGTCGCCTGGCTTTCCAATCTACTGTTAATTGGCACAGACGGAAGCCCTTGGAGCTAGACTTGCACAACAGCACACCACTGCTGGGCTCCAGAGATTTGGCCTCTTCGTTAGATTTGTATTTTTAGAGCTTTAGTCATTCACACGATTTCTTCACGATTTATTACATACAAGAGAGAACTAAAGTTGGATGCCAACACCTTCAAATTTACAAGATTTTTCTTTTTTAGCAGAAAAAGGGCATCTTATACAAGTGAATACGTGGCTTAGTAATCAGGAAAAAAGTGCTAGAATATTAATGATGATAATGTTAGCAATATTAGATCAAATGAGAACATCTTGCTTGGCTTGGATGCTAAACAATCGTATTCCCACATGTTATATTTAGGGTCTTATTTGCGACACTGTATAATGAATCATATATCTGAAGCCATGCTTCTAACTATCTGGGAACTTGCATATACAGCTAATAGAGGGTTTGGGCTTGTTTGGTCGGTTGTTTTGTTTTTAAATAACAGTTGCTATTATTTTCTGTTAGATAGTGTGCCTTTGGACTTGGAAATCCTGAGTCATTGTACATGGGTCTTACTGATCTTTTCTGACCATTTGGCTGCCTATGATCACCGTAACCCAGAAGGCAGTGCTAGAATATTTAAAAAAAAAAAAAAAAAAACCAAAAAAAACCCAACACAAAAAACCAGAAAGAAAAAAGGCATCAAAACATACTCTTTCTTCAAAGAGAAACCAAATCCACTCAATGGAAATAGAAGACACCTCTCTCCCTTTGCATATGTGATTGTATATAGTTCTGAAATACAGTTATATCCCTCATACATTCCTAGTCATTCACATTTTATTCTACAGCTTCATTATTTTTTCTCTTTGTATAGTTTCTCAAGCACCATCATCTTTTCCCTTATAAATTCTGGCCACCCATATCTTTAAATACTAAAATAAACAAGTAAAAGGCACTGGGGGCTGTGTGTGTGGGTATTATTTGTAGTTTCTTGGTGATCCCAGATCGCATTAATGAAGGGTCATTTTTAATCCAAAGAATATTAAAAACTGCTTAGAGCCCAGCTATGGTTTTAGCATCACCAACTCAGGCAGGTCAATACAGAGAATCTCCTACTGGGTAAAACTTCTAACAAGTACACTTCCAGCCAGGGGGAATAAATTAGATTAAAAAACCCCAAAGAAATAAAGTGGGCAGTGAGTTAAAACATCACAATTCTACGTTACTGAATTGCACTGTAAGTCTTTGGAGCTTTATCCCTCCTTTTCCTTCCCTTCTGTATTTTAGTTCTTCTGGTTTTATGTTGAAATCACAGGAACTACGCAGACTAGCAAGGCTGTAATCACTCAGCAGGAACCTGGCACAGGCACAATGCAACCACCAGCCAGGCAGCAGGGAAATGAAGGAAATCTCTCTCTCCCTCCCCCCCTAGGTTTCTTAAAAGGGGCTCGGCGTGAATGAATCTTCCCGGTAGCCACCAACAATTTCTTATTCCTTCCGAGCAATCATCAATTTCAGCATCAAGTGGTTTAGTGGTTCTACAACTGGTAGTGGCAGCGGAGTAAGCCCAGCATGCAAACATTTTGGCTAATTTAAAACCCTTGTGCTGCCGAATCAAACATGACAAGACAACAGTAAAAAGAGAGGCTATTATCCCAAATGAGAGTCGGCGGATAGCTGAAATTGGCTTGAGTGGCAGAGACAAAAGAGGTGGAAGGAGCAGAGACAACCAGGCATGATAATACCAGATACAGCACACATTTTCTTCCCCACCCCCAAGGGCATTCACACATATCACTACCTGGAGGAAAAAAGGCAACATTTCTGAGTTTCATGGCCAAGCAGAGAAAATACACTTAAGAAGATATAAAATAAATTAGTATCTGCTAAAACATCTGTCTCACGAGTATGGAGAAACTTAACTTACAAGAGATGTAGCCCTTTCAATAGAAAATCTAGCACTCCAAAGACTAAAATTGTCATTTCCTACCTGAATTCATGTCCTGCTGCCCAAAGTTCATTACTGTGAGTTGAGGTTCAAAAGCACTGATTTAGGACAGAGTAACCTTAAAATGAGAAAAACATGTGGCATGGCTACTGGAGAAGAAGTGCTACACACACAAAGCTCACCAAGCACCCAGATCTCAAAGAGCTGCCAGGGAGGAAAAGTAGAGGGCAGAGGAATTAATTTTGCAAGGCATTTGGGAGACCACAATCAGACTGATGGTGTTCAGAGCCATGAACCCTGGTGATGGTTTGCAACTCACAGAATGATGACCTGTGGGATCACTGGAGAGCAAGCAAGTTGTCTTTTGCAAGATTAACAATTTAAAAGTGCTGAAATTAATTTTGTTTAATAGCTGTGGGTGCATACTCCTTACAAAGTAGGTTGCAAGGTCAGCAAGCCTCCTAAAGCCTTTTAAAACGCAGCTTTTTATAGGGACAGTAGATTTAGGGTGGCTTAGGGTTTAAAGATCTGAAAAGCAAAAGAAGTGCAAGACATCATTTCCTACCACTTCCAAATCTTGGGTGAAGACACACTCTCCATTTCACTTCTCACTCTACAACATACACTTACTGGTACATTCAAAGCTACTCGAGGCAGCATGGGTTTCTTATAGTAGGCAAGGTGAAAAAGACATTAAAATCAGAGACAAGAACCAGATTAACCAGTACATGACAGGCTCAACAGAGTTGCACTGGAATGTGCCTACCTGTGTTGCAAAGAAGTGGTAGGAGGAAATAAATAATAATAAAAAAATTAACATATACAGGAGAATGAGAAACTCAGAGGTGAAAGACAAGGGCAGGGACAGTGCTCACACCCTTGTCATCATTCAGAAGTAGTTCACCTGTGATTCACATCTGCCTCCTTATATAAGACCATTACACTCTAAACTACTGTACAGCACAGTGTTTCAAGGAACAGCTGGACACAACACCAGAATCCAAACCAACCACTTAAAAGACATGTGCTCAGCTTCACACCCTAGTACATGTGAGCTGCCACTCACAACATATCAAATTATGCTGACTAGCACTCCCTTACAGGATGCTTTTGTCCTACATTTTTAGCAACAGCATCCAACTAATTGCACAGGTAAAGTTCATAGTGAGTGCAAATGTGGGAAATAGAAACAGGGCATTTGCTTTGCACCAATGTGTAGGATGGTCTGAATTTGCTCAATTAATCAAGTCAACGTATTTGCATTCTCTACAGTTGGGCCTGTGTGAAAGGCAGACTCATGAGTTCAAGCAAGAGTCCAACTCCAAAAAAATGTATGCATCCCCAATACAAAAACCATGCAGTATTTATACATGTCCACCGGGTCTTGCAAACACATCTCCCCAGGGACTCAAGAAGCCCAGGTGAGGATATGATCCTGATGGATACCTCACGTGGGTTTGTTTCATCCTGCCCACTTCTTTTAAATCTTCTTCCCCACAATGTGAAGGAGACACAGGGTTTACTTTTCAAAGACCAAATCCAGTAAGACACCGAGGAGTGGACGTGCACGCTGCTGATACACAGCCTACCCTGGGACAGGAAGCGCCCCCGAGCAGAGAAACCTGCACCGCTCAGCCCTACAGAAAGAAGCAGAAAGGCTTCAGCCTCTGTGGGCAGCCTGAAGGAAAGCAGCACACTGTCCTGCAAAACTTAGTTGCTATCATCAGGGGCCATTTCCCTGGCAATGAGGTAACGGATGGTCATTAGAAAGGACAGAATTAATTCTGCTGTGAGCCTGTCACTGACAGTGGCCGAAGCAAACGCACCAGCCATTTTTCTCTGCCCCTTCGACAGGGAGTTAAAACAAAGAAAGGAGCCCCTGGGAAATACTTAAGCCACCACAAGAAAGTCATTTTAGATGCATATTAACACTGCAGCTGAATACTGTGTTTTCAGACTGACATATGCTGCTCTATGTGGTGTTTGCTCCCTTTTTTTGTCTCAAAGTTGCATTCATATCCTAACACAGCACTTCAAGAAAAGCCCAGTTCACAGTTCAGCAAGGCACTGCTTAAAAGGCAAGCCTGATAAAGGTCCTTAGGGCATCTCATCCATCCTGTGCTTGGATGGCATGCTCCACCAAGGGACCCCATTAGGAAGGAAGGGCAAACTGAAATTCTAACCCAAAGGAGCCTGAAACAGCACCAGCATACTGGTATAGCAGCGATGGATGAGACTCCATTTGTCTTCAAAACATGGGAAGCCAATATATCTGCTTCACTGCAAACTCAACTTTACTTTCCAACCTTGTAGTGTACTTAAAGCTAAAACGTAGATCAGCTTTCTATCCAGGACAAAGCAGCAGAGAAGTGTCACCCAAGACTCCAATTAAACAGATTGGAAGTGACGCACCTCCAATGCAACTCCACACAGCAGAACACCCTGAGATACACTGTGTTTAAAATCAATTGCCCAGGAAGGCACAGCCACAAGCTACAAAAGGTTTCCTTTCCCCTCCATACAGTGGAATAACTCGGAAGCATCTTATACTAGTATAAAGCTTGCTGGAAAATGTAGTTGCTGTAGGAATGCTGTCAGTGCCAGAGATATCACGGATCCTACTCTCCCTACAGAAGGTCAGGCCCTTCCAAGCAGGAAGCAACAATATGTTTGTTCTGTGGCCAAAATAACTATAGGCTTACCTATACTGCTTTATATTTCTCCTTTCATAAAAGGGCTTTTGTATCAGTGTTGAATGAGCAGAGTTGTGAGACTAGCACTTATCTGGAAGTCTCCGAGCTAAACTTAGGTCTGGCCAAAGTAGATACAGCTTCACACACTTCAGGAAAGGTGATTCTGTTTATAGCAGGTCTGAACACATCCAAATGAGCTTTCTTCAACACTGCCTGTCAAAATATTTAAGCGTAAGTAGGTGTAATTCCTTCATGGATAATATAAAAGTATACATCCTTGGACTTCTCTTTGCATTTTAGTATAGCAAGTATGGAACGTTACGGCACGAACTCACATTCTTTATCCATGGGGGCAGTTTCAAGGAGAACACAGAGATTCAAGTAGTGTAACATGAAACATGCTTGGTAGAAAAGTATTGTATTTCTGAAAGCTGGTCACCTGCTTATAGGAATCTCTAGCCAGGACTCTTATTTACAGTTCAGCAGTATCTATTGTTCCAGGTGAGATCTTCCTGCACCAGGAGCTGTACAAGTGCAAAGACAGAACACCAACACGACCAATATTGTACTGCAATTTAAAGAGACCAGTCAGAGAACCGCTGGGAATTGAATACATGTTTCTTGTGCTCCAGCCAGGAGCCTAAACCTAAAGGTTATCCTGTCCTAGTGTAGCACCATATCACCTCTAGCGCCAATTAGGCTGACCAGAACTGTATATATCTACCTGCCTATTCAACTCATATCAGGAAAAAAGGAGAAAGAAAAAAAAAAAGAAGGGGGAAAAAAAGGCAAGGTCAAGCACTTATGTATTAGCAGCATACCTTATTTGAGTAACAGCTACCTCACATGGACCCAAACCCCTGGCCCAACACCAGAAACTCTGCCTCCTCCTCCTCAGTGCACAGTTAATTGTTAATAAGGGTCAGGTCACTCCAAACAGCAGGCCAGTTCTCTTTCTATCTTCATTCAAGATCACAAAAATATCTTCCACCAAAAGCCCTTTTGTACATCTGTGTTTATTGTCTGTAAATCCAGCAAGAAGGTTTATTTAGGTATTCCACTAATCTACAAAACCTAATTAGTGCGGATCAAAGAGGGGACAGCTACATTCTCTGACATGCTAAGAAAGCTCCCAGGGTATCATCCTGAAAACTATGGATGAGATGTCTAATGAGACTGTCCCAAACCTCCTGTGTAGACTCCCTGTCTCAAAGTTCTGACTCTTTTTCCCTACATGGCAGACTTTGAATTAGTCCTGGTCAGCAGGAGAGCTGGAAAAAAAGAAGGAACCACCCTCTTCAGTCAGAGTCTCGTTAGGATCATACATTTCTCATGAAACAAAGATGCTGCCTCAAAAGCTTGTTTTTCTCAACTTGTAATGTTCTAAAGACCTGTCAAAAACCATCTCCAAAATCTAGAAGACGGCCATGAAAGAAGTCCAACCACTCCCTCGCCATTGATGTGCCTCTGCAGTTCTCCCTGCCCACAGCACGGCACTATTTTTGAATGACTTGCAAAAGAGGAGGGAGAGGAGAGAGTTGGGAAAATAAGACTGAGAACTTGACAGAAAACTAAAGAAAGGATACCTAAGTGAGGCAACCTCACCTGCAAAATTATTTCTATGAACTTCTGCTTCTGTGTGACACAGGTGAAAAGAGCTTGTTCTTTCTCTGAAGCACTGAAGAGTCAGATACTGTGTGATTTTTTAGTGTATACGTACAGGCAGGTAGCAGGTATTAACTTTTCTGAAATCATCACCATACCCAGGATTATTAAGCATCAGTTCCAGGAGAAACATCAAGCCTTGCTCAAGAAACCTAATGTTATTCTCTTCACCTCACCATCTTCACTGCTAACAACCATGAGGCCAAGAAACACCATACCATATAATGGTTCTCCCAAAGCCATGACAAGACTCAAATCTGATGCTTGTTGCAATGCCCAGAAAACCAGGAAGCTTACTATTTTAACTGAAAAAAAAAAAAATTCTTTGTTGCAGTCACCTTTGAATTTCTGTATGCACCACTGGGACAGACACATTCAGTATCAGGAGGAGAGGCACTAGGAGGGCTTTTATGATGCAGCACAAAAGAAAAGGGGGGCGGGGGGGAAAAAAAAAAAAAAAAGGTGTTACAACAAGTCCTGTACCTATTCTGGTAAAAATAGGAGATAAAGCCTCCTTCTATCAGAAAGAATGTCCCATAATTTCAACAGGATTTTAGGTCTAGTCTATGCAGGGGATTTCCAAATCAGCTGTTATTTTAGTACCAAAACACATTAAGAATATTGAGCGAATTAATCAAAGTACCCTGATTCACAAAAAAGGCCAAGATGAAAACAGGGCAATAAACACTGAAATAATTTTTTTTTGTCTCTTTTCCCTCAGGCACATCGAGCAGTCACTAGGGAACGGTCCAAACGAGCTGAGGAAACTCATTACCAATACAGCAAAGCATGGTCAGGGGGCTGTTTGGTTTTTTTGTTCCGTCTTTCCCTTTCATACAGGGACAAAACATGAAGAGACTTTCAGGACCTGACCGTGTTATGGAGCAGGATCGACGTGCCTCCAGCCCTGCTCTGCAAACCATTCCATCAGCAGAAGTCTCCGGCAGGTCGCAGACGGACTAACTTTTCCAAGGTATTAAACTAAAAGATGTTGAATTAAGTTAAACACCCCACATTGAATTGACATTTCCCTTTTTTAATGCAAGCTAAGATTGATGAAAAATACCACTTATCTACATTAAGGGTCAAAATATCCAGCAAAAGAAGCCTCTGGTTCAGCGCGTCAGAGCAAAGTCAGTCTTACATAATCCAGGGACCAGAACGCGGATCACATTCTGATGATCCAATTAATGGTGGGATACTTTGCAATCAGCCAGGAAGCAAGGCCCCTAACAGATTGTGGGGCTGTAACATCAATTTCTTAAGTGCATTTAAAGGATTACAAATGTTAGTCCTGGCTTGAGATTGAAACACCTATTGAGGTGCTCTGAACCACATTACAGTAATTGGGTACCTGAATTAATGCCATTTCTTCTGATGGGTGAGTTGAATACATTGGAGTTACAGATTTCTTTTGCTGTGTTTCACTTTCAGCTTCCTCCCCCCATCCGCCCCCCTCCAAAGATAAATCTGAGACAGAAGAGCTCTTTTTATCTAGATAGCTTTAATTACAGCCCTGAGGCACCCAAGAACTGTCCTAATTTTACCTTCTGCATTGTTTGGGTGCATTGCCTTTCTTTTTTAAAAAAAAAAAAATTATTATATTACCATGCAATGATATTAAGATACGAATAAAATTATTTTTTCTTGAAGATTTGGGGAGAAGGGGAAGAAGGCTGCTGAGAGACGGAGAAAGAAAAGTCTGTCTTTTCCTTTCCATTTCCCTCTTCCACTATGTAAACCTTTTTATGCATGCACCAGATACCATTTGCAGTGTTTTACACCTCTAGAGAGCTAGAACTAGGGCTGCCTCAATTAGTCTTCTATCCCTTCTGAGGTCAGTTCAAGTAAAGGTCTCAATCATATCAAATTGGCAGGAATGCTAACTACCTGGGTATTTCAGACCGTACAAGGTTCAGCTAAAGAGCTTTAAAAACATGTAGCTGTATTCAGTGTATATACGGTATATTCAAGAGTATTCAGTGAATATACCACATAAAGGCATACGTGAGTGCCAGAGACTAAACTCACTCACCTAGCACATGAAATGTTTAAAAATCTAAAACAGGGTAAAGCATAGGTTTGCTTGTAGGGCTCTTCAGCCAGGCAGTGTCTCTGTTAGGCTGCAGTATACAGCATCCAGAAAACACACACTTTCCTCTTGTATCATATGAGTTTTGATAATTAGAGTTATAGCAGGGAATTCCATCCATTTTTGTCCTCAGAGTATGTAGCACTGACATTTCAGCGACCTCAGCAGTGATTTCTCACTTGCAGCTAACTGGAATGTACACAACCATGATATAATGCTTACGCTGTGAAAAAAAAGGGGTGAGAAACAGAGCAAGGTATTCCAAATATTCCAGTTCACTCTGTAAATTTCATTTATCAGGTTACAGCACATCAAGTTTAAATACCGTTTTTAATTACTCTCTTTTTTTTTTAGGTCTATTGGCAATTGAAGTTATAAATATGCATGCAAGCATATGCACATATTTTATATTTCATATATTATATATCCTTTCTGAGATACTCCAACTTTTTGTCCTATATTCAGGATTCCTTAAACTGTGATGCTGCAGTGGTTCTGCTTTAATTTTGGTTTTGCTTAAGATAACTGTAAACAGAAAAGATACAGGAGCTATTTATCTTCATTGCTGGTTAAGAAGAAATCGTAGCATATACCTTAGGGGAGCTAAGGAAGTACGATTTAACTGGCATATGAAGGAAAGAGACAGCTTCTAATTCAGTAATAGAACTCTCTGATGCTCAGGAAAAAGCAGTTTGCATGGTTTTGTCAGATAACCTCTTATTGTTAACTATTTTATTTTTTTATTTGTTTCCTACCGCGTAAGAAACATTAGATTTAGGAGGGGTCACTGGGGACCCTTCAGCTGTGCTCCTTGTTCCTCTTGAATGGTTCTGAATGATCCTTAATTTTCCATCCCCTCTAATGCAGGATATTCCTAGAGCTCAGAAATAACCCTTCTGAAACACAATAAAACCTACAAACTCTCTCCACATAAGAGGTGATTAATCAGAGAGACACAGCTCCATTCTAAGGGCCACACGAGGAAGCGGGGCATAAGATTTTTTTAAAAAGTGTCTTGCAAATCTCAATTTAAATTTCAGAGCAGTTTTTGACTCATTAGATAATGCTTGCTAAAATGATTTACATACAGATAATGAAAATGCAAGCCCCAAAGACTAGTTAGCTGTTTAGCAGCATATACATTTTATATAACCATTTCCATACTGCTAGTTTTAAATTAATTAACAAAAATTAATTGCTACCCAGTGGTCTACGTTGCACAGCGCGTGGCTTCAATACGCTTTCTAAATTGCTGCTTTTTATCACTTCTCCAGCAATCCTACAGACAAGTCAAACTGCGCTGTCTTGAAAGCATTAACTACCAATTTGTAGCAAAGTTTGCATTTGTTATAGTTAGCAAGAATCGACAACTGAACTTCATGAAATATTTGTCTTTTTTTAATATCTCAGTAATATTTTGGAATAACAGAAAACTTTCTCCCTCTCCCCCTTTGGCAAAGACAGAGTTATACCCTACGACTCCACTGCAGAGCCACCAGCAATAGCAGCTCCAATGTACTCGGAAAGCACTGACCTCACTAACTTTCCTTTTGGACCCGATCCAAAGTTTACTAAAGTCACAAGGAGACTTTGCATCAGCTTCAGTATTCTGTAGTTCAGGCCTTCCAGTCCTATTCCCCCCTTTTCCCTCCAATACCCTAATTAAGCTTTGCTGTGAAGAGTTAACTGTGTTGTTATTGTTGTAGCACATTCAGTATGAAGTGCCTAGTGGTAATGACATCCAAATGTCTGTCTGCTTTTTTACAGCTGGGGTAAGGGGAAAACAGTTGTTTTTCATAAGTAATTAACAGAAATCAGTCTTGGATTCTTACAGACAAGTAATGATTTGGGATCTGAAGCAGGGCTAAGGTTCACTTTTTAATAATAACATTTAATGGATAAAAAAATACAGAGTCTTTCCACACTCTTTCCATCATATTCCCCAAATATTTACAGTGTACACCTCGGGTTTGAAATAAGCCAGGGAGAACTAATGCATTGTTTACACTTGGAATCCGAGGTGGCCCGGTCCCAGCAGGGCAGTACAATGTGCTGTATCTTTCCCTTCTCAGTACTTATCTTAATCTTAATAACTAGCCAGACAACTGACTCCAGAGTCCTGGGCTTATCGACTGGAATTCGTCACATGCACACAAGAGAAGACAAGAAACGCATTATATAACAATGCCATACAAATCATTATCTTTTAATATTTAAAAGTATGTATTCAAAGTCTGATATGAAACCATTTTGGTTGAACTCAATTCCACTGGTTGTTATTAAATTTGATAGCAAATGAACTAAAATACACTTATAACGTATTTATCTGCAAAAGAGTTTATTTGCAACAGATCAAAAGGCTGCTTCTTACTGCATTTTAGTTACTGCTATCAAATGCAATCTGCTTTTTAAACATGCTTTGATATGGGAACACTATTTTCAAAACAGGTTAATAGGAAATATTGGGGTTTTTGAGTCTCCTAAGTACCAAGAAATACCCAAGAGCGTGAATAGAAAGTCTATTGCGCCCTCACTGTAGGTCTACAGCATTTCTTCGAAACAAGTTCATACAAGCAACAGGAAAGCCATTTCAACTGCATCCACCAGAAACTTAGTACATGCTTTCAAAATTGTCATGTAGATCTGAATTTTCATTCTGGTGTTTCAGACTTAATGGCATTTTTTGCCAGGAAGGAGACACACACGTGAACCACAGCATCGTGGTACTCTTTGCTGCAAGGCTGGTCATCCTGTGAGGGTTTTCACTTCTTTCTCTGCACCTCCATGGTACAAACTGCTGAAGTACATATGCATCATGGTGAGGGGGGTGAGCATAGAGAGAATAACAATGTTGAGAATAATGAAGAATAACGATTTGGAGCCCACTCCTGCAGATAAAGGGAAGGGACAACAGTTTTGAGCACAGACCCTTCCAGTGCCCCCTCTCCCTTTGCCTGCAAAAGCATAGAAGACAGATACACCTCACACACCGACATTGTTAACATGCACTTGAAGTGGGTTTACATGAAACTAGTATGGGTTAACAAAGATGCTGTAAATTCACTCCTCTGATGACTTTGCTCTAATCCAGCCTATAAAGTGTTACTCACGCTATGAGTTAACACTGTCAGCAATGGGATTCATCTGTCAGAAGACACTGGAGTCACACTCAAAAAGACTATCACTGCTAGTGCCAGCTTCTCCCAAATACCTGCTCCACAACAAAAACTTTTGAAGTATACTCTAGGCCAATCCTTGCACTAAACCACAAACCACAGTAAATCAATTAGTTAATCAATCCCATCAGGCAATCAATTAACATGAACTAAGAAATCCCTGAGCAGACATATTCTCCTGTGAACAAAAGTCACCACCAGGGCCTTTATATGTCTGTTCATATTAGTTTAAGCCCAGGTTTAGAACGAGAAATTTTCCTGTGATAACAGTTCTCTGTATTGATGTGTCAGCACAGACACCTAGTCTCCGTGTATGTCTGGAAGAGATTGTCTGTAGTTTTACTCATGTAATAACTAGAGGCCACTTTCAGAAGAGGGAATCTGAGATTCATGCTCCAACACAGTGAGAGAGATGAGACCTCTTTCAGTGCCACCGCAAGGACTTTGCACCAGGATTTGTAAGGGTACCCGAACAAAAAAAGGAAAATGGGCTTTTTCAAGCGTGCTCCTTAAAGATTGCAAATGCAAGCAAATTAATCCCCAAATTTTTGATCCATGTTACAAAGTCAGTTTTTGAATCCATTTTCTAGGGTCAGGTTCAGTCTCACTAAGAGCTGAGAGGAACATGTTTTGAACTTCCAAAGAAACATCTGCAACTCCACTTTCTAATCACAACTGTTAAATAAATAATATTTTATAGTGTGTGGTAGTTACCACTCAAGGATAATCCACAATTCAGTGATAAATCTATTCTGTGGAATATCTGTAACATACCTGCAATCTAAGTAGAAGAGGTTACTTCTGTACATCAACTGGGGAAAATGAATTTTTGGGCTGGAAGAAAGAAGAGTCGCTGGTCCACACAAGATCCACAAAGTTCATAGTAAAGCAGAAGTTTCAACAGAGCCAAACATGGTGGGTAACCCAAATTCTGTGAAAGTGAAATCTTGAGTCAAGCCTGCAGACTTCTGCATGGTCACTATCATTACTTACTATTTGGATATGGTTGTGTTAACAGGGATGCTCATCAGTGTAACAATACTTGCAGATAATTAAGCTGTGTAGCGCCCAGTCTTACTCACCTCCCAAATCTGCTGCAAGTTCAGTCTTTCTTTTGCATCACAATTCATTTAGTAGAAGAGGAGTATGTTTAGCAGTAAACAAGGTGTCAAATAAAGGCTGGCATGGCTCTTCTAATTCTAGCCCAAGTCAGGGAGAGAAAGATGTTTGGAACAGTTGAGAATTGGCCTAACTTGGGAAAAGGGGGAAAAAATGCAAAGGTATGAAAATGTATTCAACAATGCTCTCAGTGCTCAGATCCAGCGGTGACAGGGCTATAAGCAGATGCATTAGGCTGGAAATATATCAAGGTTAGATTAAGCTGCAGAGTTTCCATTTTATTAATGGTCTTCAATCTGACTCCTTAATAAAATGGAAACCATTTGTAAAATTTTGATCAGAATCCACACTTAGCTTTCAAATGCTTGCAACCTTTGCGTGTATTCAGGAACAGATTTCAGAAAGCCCATGCCTAGAAATGAAGGAGAGAAGGGAATAAGGAGGAGAAAACAACTCGAGGTGAATCAGACCTTGAAGTAAATTATTATGTAAACTGTGAGTTACGCTAAATGAAGAAGCCAGTGGGACAGCATGTTTTTTTGCATAGATCGCAGAGATATTCATGCTGGACCACTGCAGCATCTGCCACAGCAGTGTAACTAGAAGGGTAAATATCTAAGACGTGTCTATTTAAATATTATCCTCAGTGGCATATCAGAGCCACCGGAGTGCTACTTGGAACTGGAGAGCCTGAGTGGCCAACGAGCTGAAGGAGGAGCAGGAGCTGCAATTAATGCAATGCTGTATATCACTACCAATTCATTCAAGTTTCTTCCTGTTGGCAGGGAACAGGGGAAAGAAAGGTTTTACCTAATAGCTACTGGAAAAGGAAGTGTCTTTGGATAAAAGAAAGGCAAGAGAAAAAGAAAGTTCCTAGAAAAAAAATCACCCCTTGGTTGCATCTCTCCTGCAGAAGGTAGCCTGCATAGAAAGAATTTAAAGTTCAGACTTCTAAGATAAAAAGAAGTTGAAACTCATATTTAGACCTATGCAACAATTTAATTTAATAGCAAGCCTGACAGAAGGGGAAAGAAAAATACAAATCTCAAGTGCATATGTTGTGCTGCTGCACTTTGGGTGGCTGAAACCTGAAGATGAAGTCTTAAGGAAGTATTATTCATATATGACAGTCTGTAGATGAATTGAGGTATGTTATACAGGTATTTTGAAACTGTCTTCAACCAGGCTTTTTCTCTGGCAAGTGATTGGAACCAAAGCAAGACGAATGTACTGAAAACAGAGCACTCAAGTCCTCCTTTTTAGCCTTCAGAGAAGGAGAACTGCATCACACAAGATCTCAGGATGTTAAAAAAAATACAAGGAGAAGAGCAGAGTACCATCCACACTGACTTACAACCTTCAGTAAGGAGAACAGTTGCATTATCCAAGGCCATGGCCTTTGTTAGCAAGCAGAGGCTTTTCCTAACACTTGAACCTGATGACGTCTATACTAATAAAGCTTACATCCATAATGAAGCATGAGCACTTCCTCTGGGAAAGGCCTGGAGCTATCAGGAAGGACAACATGTTACTGTGACAAATTAAGAGTCTGTTTCTCTCCCTTTGACTTTGATATCTACTTGGATGACATTTGCAGCACTGATGGGGACAATGGTATGGAAAGAAGAACCTTGATTAGCCTAGCCAGTAGAAAGTCACCTATTTTCCTAGGAGACAAATCTGGAAATTTTTAATAAAACTAGACACTGTCACTTCACCTTACACCTTAGCTTATGGTGACCCCAACAGAAAGTATGGAATATATTTATTCAGACTAACAGAACTATTACTATAGGTGACACTTCCATCTGTTCTTCACAAGGCATTTCTCCGTGGGCTCCCTGACTACCTGGTAAATACAACTGAAATGCCAGGTAAGCACAAGCAACTTCTCTATATAGCATGCCAAATATTTGTTGTTTGACCTGGGACAAAACAGGTGGGCTAAGACAAACACCTACATATAGTTACAGAAATAATACTGTTCTGTAATCTGTCATTTTACAAAAATGTTTCCTCATCTCACCCACCTTTGGGCCTTCCTGTTATCATATATTTTTCAACATTTTGGCAGTGTGAGAAGAACCTAGACAGACAATATTTTAGGCTGAGACCTTCTTGAAATCAGGTGTATACTGAAATCAAAAGGTACCAGGGTCCCTAATTCCCACAGACCTTTACGCAAATCTTTCCACCAGTGCTTCCTGAAGTTCTGTTGAGTAGTGAGATGGTACATCAAAGCTCGTAAGTTCAAGTGAAGTTCATCAGTATGAAATCAGAGAAAAAAAACCCAACACCACAGCAATCACCCTTCCCCCCTCCAATAAAAAAAAAAAAAAAAGAGCACACCCATCTCTGAACTAAATTAGCCAAGCAAGTCAATGCCTTGAAGCTTTTTGGGGGGACTCCAGCTAGACTTAAACCAAACGCTTTGTAGTGTCCATCTCACACTGAAAGAGAAGGTACTCAGCAAGGTGCTAATCCAATGCAACACACAAACTAGCAGTTTATTTAAAACAAAACTTGATCCTTATTGGGAGCAGAGACATTTGAAGCACACACAAGTAAAACTAATTTAACCTTTGAAAAGTTATCTCCGGAGGGAAGAATAGAAATCCCTTTATAAGATTTTTAAGCACTGCAATTATTGACGAGGACTATATTACTTCAGTTTTCTCTGATCAGAAAAAAAAAGCAAAGCCACAGGAGACATCAGCAGCTGTCAGGCTGTTTTCCAACTGCAATGAGGTAGTTTACAGTGGGCTTGTGCCAGTCTCTTAAGACCCAGTTAAGAAGCCTTTTTAAAATGCCTTAAAAAGCCAACTCATACATTAATCAAGTTGAGCCCTCATCCATACTTACTGCAATACATCAATTACCATGTCTTTTTTTTTTTTATTTTAATAAATTCCGGTTGACAGCAGACACCTTATTAAGGCTCACTAAAATGATACAATAAGTAAAAGGCTATTAATATTGCTTTTTTTTCCCTGCTGCTATTGTCTTGCTGCACTGGTCTGCAAACAAATTCAGGCTGCATTACAATTAATGCCAATGGAACTCCTTCTAATGACTTCCAGCTTGCTAATTTTTTACGCTAATAATAAAAAAAAGACATTGCTATGCAAGAACAGCCCCCTTTTATCATGCTCACATGGCACACTAGAGAGCTCCTGCCATTGTTCACATGAAAGACAATTAAACCCAGGAACATCAAACCCAAAAATGACAATCTGCTAACCAGCACTGGGTATTGCTGAATTCTTCTCTCTATTTTCTGAACTGATAGAAAACAATTCTCCAAAGACATTTCCCTCCCCAATGCCCACCCTTTGGAAAAAAAAAGTTTGAAAAATACCCTTGCTGATTTATGCATCTCTGCTCAGAATTTATTAACTGTCTGGGGCCAATTTCATTCTCGCGTGTCTATTGCCTCCAGGTTCGAATTCTGGGCACATTTCAAGAAATGCAAAAATAATATTGTCCACATAGTTTTGTATTTAAAAATAAACACTTTTTTTTTTCCTCTGGTTCATGTTTTCTGAAACAAAACATAAAATGCCAACGGCAGGAGGATAAAGCTGTTGTGGTAACACATTTATTTCTCCCAGTCTTCTAGGAAGAAGGATGGAGAGTGAAAGGGGTCACAAGGTTTGTTGCAAATTAAGTACATCCACAACGTTAATTTAGAGTAAAGGTAACTTCCATTAAAGGTGTTTTCATCTATGCCCTCTGCCATGGAGCTTGGGACTCAGTTTTATAGCAATACTTTCAGATTTGCACCCTGGAAAATATTTGTTTAAAAAAAAGAATCGTGTTTTCAATCACATGTATTTATATAGAAACGCAATATTATAGACATAGACAATTATCCTACTTTGTACCTCTGTAACTGATTTTTTGGTCAAGAGTTTCAAGGCACTTCAGTATTCATTCATTCTCACAAGACCTCTGAAAAGTAGGTGTTTTTATATCTGTTTTACAGGTACATAAACTTGGTGGCAGAAAAGTTAGGTGATGTTTCTAAGACCATGATGCATTAGTGAGAGTGACACAAGTACAGCCCCAAAAATCCAACTGTCAGAATGAAGATGCCTCAGAAACCTTGACAACTCTTCAGCTCAACAAAACACTGAAGCATATACTTAAGATGCATCCTTATCCAGGATATTGTGGCCAGCAGGTGATGGAGGTGATTCTGCCCCTCTATTCCACTCTGGTGAGATCCCACCTGCAGTACTGTGTCCAGCTCTGAAGTCCTCAGCACAAGAAAGACATGGACCTGCTGGAGCGGGTCCAGAAGAAGGCCACAAAATCAGAAGGCTGGAACACTGTTCCTATGAGGAAAGGCTGAGAGAGCTGGGGTTACTCAGTCTGCAGAAGAGAAGGCTCCAGGGAGATCTTATTGCAGCTTTTCAGTACTTAGAAGGGGGCCTATAAGAAAGATGGGAACAAACTTTTTAGGAGGGCCTGCTGCGATAGGACAAAGGGTAATGGCTTTAAACTGAAAGAACGTAGATTTAGACTAAATATAAGGAAGAAATTTTTTTACAATGAGGGTGGTAAAACTCTGGAACAGGTTGTCCAGAAAGGTGGCAGATGTCCCATGCCTGGAAACATTCAAGGTCAAGTTGGACAGGGCTCTAAGCAACCTGATCTAGTTGAAGATGTCCCTACTCAGTGCAGAGGGGTTGGACTAGATGACCTTTAAAGGTCCCTTCCAACTCAATACATTCTATGATTCTATAATCTTACTTCAAGGATGCCCGTAAGTCCTGCTTGGCTTTCACTCAACTCTAGCTGTCCCGATCAGAGGTATTTCCTTATCCTAATTCTATATACAGCCCAGAAACTTGGGCCCCAGTCCAGCCACTTTTTCTTACACCACAGTACTTATGCATTTATTGCAAGAAATTCAAGAAATTAAAACCTCAATAAATAACCATTTTGTATTTGAAATATTCATGTTACTGGTAAGTCAGTGAGTGTATGTATGTGCTCATTACACACATGATGTTAAGAAGTAATCTGTAACTTGCTGATTGCTACAGATTTGACATAAGTGATAAGATGCAAAGCTTTGGCAGGAGGATACAAGCCTTGTGAAAAAAGTCCAACTTGCTTTTAGTACCAAATCATAGAATTATGTATAAATAGCAGACCTTATAAACATGCAGGGGTAGAAGGAATTCATGTTTTTAAGAAGATTGGGAAATTCCCATGTCCCTTTTGCCATACAAAAATTATTTCCTCCCCCCTCAGGCTGAAGGGCATCAGGCCTTAAACCTGTCACTTGAGCACTCTGCTTCAGACCAAAGAAGTTGCGGTAAATTCTACATTTGGGAGAAAAGAACATTTTTGTGTTGTTGTTTAATAGCCACTGAGAGCTGTGGAGTGTTAAGAACATACCCCAGGAAAGATGGATTAGTAGGAAGTGGCCAAAAGAGGCCATAAAATGTGCATTATAAATGCAATTCATCACATAACTGTGCAATTTGTCAAATGGATATTGTACCTTGCATAGTGCCTTTTGGGACAGAAGCAAAAGAAAAAGGCCTGGGAGATAACGGTTCTATTCCTGGCTCTGCTACTGGTTCTCTTTTTGACCTTGGAGAAGTCTTTTTAGCCAAAACATGCAAACCATTTTCTACTTCTGTTATTGCACAACCAACTTCATTTTGACTGGGCTCATAGTTGCACTTCTAAAATTGCAGTGTCCTGAAACCAGAGAACTAGGAGACACCTGTCTATGTTCAGCCAGTACTCAGGGCTAAATCGTAGCAGTTAGCCCACCACCTATTGCTCCTTCCCCAGTTGACAGGGAAAATCAGGAAAAAAGGCAGAAGGCCTGTGAGTTGAAGTAGAAACAGATTTAATAGAATAACAGAACTGATACAACAATCAACATTAAGTATAGAAGGTTCTACTTAGCCCAGTTCTTTATGTCGACAGCAGGAACAGAAGACAAGGGAAGAGCCACAGGGAGAGGAAGAACTCCACCCTCTGTGGGCTCCCTCCTTTTATAATGAGCATGACCAGGTGGTATGGGATACACCTGTGAGTCAGCTGATCTGATTGGATCTCTCAGCTGACTCAGGGCTACTCATGGCCTGCCTGCATGGCTGGCCCATGGCTCTGTGCCTGGGGAACCAGGACACCACCTTACACAGAAATCTGAGTTTTCAGGTGTTTGTTAGCCTGGGACCTGAACCTACATGCCTTTATCCATAAAACAGGGAAAGTAAAGCTAACATCTTAGAAGTGATTTCACAAGGATTAACTTGATATTCACACAGACGTGATTAAATAGGTATGGAAGTATTTCATTGTTCAATTCAAATGACTTTAAAATAATCACTGCTGAATAGCACAGCCTCGTATGGCTGGTACGACACTACAAAGTCATATAGTCATTGAAATCAATAACTGCCAGACATAACCCAGTTTGCTAGAACATTGCTATGCAGCCTAAATCAGCCATCCCAACCTCTATTTTTCTTAGTCAACGGGTTGGATATCAAATACCTTCTTAGCCATTACTGGTGGGTTGGACTACATGAACATTGAGCACATGATCCTTGCCCATTACTCCTAGAAATGGAAACTTTTTGTTGTGGCAACACAAGGAACAAAGTCTGTGGTGCTTCCCAAACCAGATGCACCTTGGTGACTGCAGGAACAAGGACTGAGAAACCTCCTGGAAGCAGCTCTGCTGCTTTAAGGTGTTGTTGCCCTCCACTGTTGACCAGCGGTCTCTTGGCACAATCTCACCAGCTGCTCAGAAGACCACTCCAGTCTGCTCCAGTACAACCTTCCGCAGCTTCACTCACTGCATCCACTCCTAGAGTGGGAAAGCTCATGTTACCTCTCCATGAAAGCACCAACTTCTTTCATTGGTCCAGTTAGACCCACAACAGCTTATTTGGTTATGTTCCGCCCAAACATGCGCTATTTTTGCCCAAATAAACACAGTTATCACCCATCTCCAATTTACACTATTTTTGTGAGGTAACAGCTGGGATGTCCCCTCAACTGGGCATTTGTGGTAAGAACAAACACACCTGCATTAAGTACATTCACAGAATCACAAAATCACAGAATGTTAGGGATTGGAAGGGACCTCAAAAGATCATCTAGTCCAATCCCCCTGCCAGAGCAGGAACACCTAGGTCAGATCACACAGGAACATGTCCAGGCGGGTTTTGAATGTCTCCAGAGAAGGAGACTCCACAACCTCTCTGGGCAGCCTGTTCCAGTGCTCTGTTACCCTCACTGTGAAGAAATTCTTCCTCACATTTATGTGGAACCTCTTATGTTCCAGCTTGCACCCATTGCCCCTTGTCCTGTCATTGGATGTCACTGAGAAGAGCCTGGCTCCATCCTCATGACACTCACCCTTTACATATTGAAAGGTCCTTTCGCATCTTGATAAGACCCATGGAGCAGCCTATGATCTGTCTGCCTCAACAGTGGTGAAAAAGCCAGGAATCACTGGCAGTCTCCTCACCTACGAAAATTAGATGAGGAGGCAAGGAGGCTGCCATACCAATCTGGCCCACCATGCATTTAGTGGACAACAGGACTCAGGAGACAGCTATGTTCACATTCCACCTGCACCTATCCCCGTCTGCCACCTGTGTAGTCAAAGGTCTTTCCTTTTTCCTCTGTGATAGCGAGTTCAGCTCTACAGCAGAGTGCAGGCTTTCACTCCAAATGAGCCAGCTGCTTTATGAGTGGCAACTGCACGCAGAGGCTGCATATAAGCCACTGCCATTCCTCCACACAGCTTGCTGGGATTTAAAAGAAAAAATAAAAGCAAGAAATCTCCATTTTGCTGTTTTGGGTTTTTTTGTGTGTATTTATTTTGGTGGATTTTTTTCCCTCCTGAAAAGACAAAACAAATTAAAAGTAATAAAAACATCCGCTTCTTTTTTTTGTAAAGTTGCACGTGCACTGGATTTGGCTCATTTAGACACTGCATCTGAGCCAATTTAGATGCGACATTTGAGACAATTATACAGCTCCCCCAAGTCTACAACAAAAATCAAAGGCAAAGTTGTTGGGTTTTTTTAATCACAACATAACAAGTTTGCAGTTCATTTGATCCCTATTGAAAGTGTAAGAAAACACCTCTGAATTGATACCACTGAAATCAGAAGCCAAGTTTCAATTAACATGATCACAAAAGAAAAAAAAAAGAGAAAATTAACAGGTCTGACATTACAGCCAAATTTTAGCATTGCTTAAACTGGTGTCAATCAATAATAAACCCATAGAGCTACTCTAAATTAATGTAGATAGAAACTGAAAGTAGACAAAACCCATACTGACTGTAATGAAATTGCTTATTGATAGCTCTTCACTTACTGTCCAAATAAAAGCAGAGTATACGACCGAACTGTTTTATACACATCCCCTTCCTTTTAATTATAGTGTAAGAGCAGCAATCGTTATCTCCTCTATCAACTTACTTAGATTTATAATATGGCCTACTCCCCATGCTTAAGACAATATAACCTTACACCACAGCAATATTATAGTGCCACATCTTGTATCCTAGCAACGGTTTAGGGCTTGCATTTGATGTCAAAATAATGTGTCCTGCTTAATCTCTTGTTTTTTTGAAGTAGGGGGTCAAACACTGAAATCTAGGAGTTGAGGAAAAAAAATGACAGAAGAGCATTCTAAAAGCACACCTATGGGGTATGTGTTTATATATACACATGTGCACACACTGATGCGTATGGGTAAATAGATAACTACATATGTACACAAAATAGACGGGCTACTTTTTGTCTTTAAATTGTTTAGATAGGAGTGAAAGCCAAGAAATTGAATGATGCATATCACTTTCAAGATATCAGAGGCTTTTAACAAACACAATCTTCCTCCTGCTTTTATCAGCTCACTGTGTTCTATAAGTTAAAGAGGAAAAAAACATCTAACTTATGGTTTCAGCCTTTCCTCATCTAAATTTGGTCCTATCACCGTATTGAAAGAAAAAAAAAAAATATTCCTGTCTCTGACTTCTTGTGTCTCTCCCATTTCCTTTAATCAGTATGTTTTAACCAAATCTCTTAAGTGATCTACCTCCTCATGACATTCACCAAGCTATGACACTACTGAGACTTATCTGTATTTGACTATTTAAAATGTTAACTGTGATGGAAAAATCCAAATGGTTTGGCCTGTAGCAGCACAAGGGATATACAGTGGTAACCAGCAATAGCAACCAAATAGGAAGATATTGTTGAGTATCTCTGATTCAGTTTGGAGACTAGCAAGCACTTTCAAAGAGTAGAATTCAAGTCAAAGTGGCTGCCAGAGAAGCATATACTTATGCACATGTGTGCATACTACATTCAAGACTGAATACATGCAAGACTGAATCTACGGTTTTAAAGGCTGAGGAAAAGCGAAAAACTGACAGCCATGCTATTATAATTTTCCCCAGGTAAGCCAATCCTCATTTCTATATGCACAAGTTTGTAATTCTTACTTTTAATACCCCTGGGAACACCATGAACCAGGTAGGGGAACAGAGCATCAGCTGTCCCATGAGCAACGAGTCAATGGGGCTTTGTTGCACCAGCGGGTTTTGGAACACGGCTGGTAGTCAAACATGTCGGGTAGGCTCAGGGCTGTTTGCTCTTCTTTGCCCCCAGGGCCTTGCCAGAACAGAAGAAACAGATTGTTTCAAATTTTGCTTCATTTTCTCTATACATCAGTCAAAAACACAGAGGAGGAAAAAGAGAAAAAAAAAAAAAAGTCTTTCCCCTTGAAAACTCAGGGTGAGCCTACAAACCAGCAGAAGGTTTTAGTACAGCAGTCGCTGTCTGTCCAGCAGCTATGCTAACAAACCTTCAAACACCCACAGCACCGGGGCTTTGCCTTCCCTGGCTGCACCCCACTAATCCAGCCCCTCAGGAAGAGCCAGATAAAACAGGCAACCCCTGGAGCATGCCCCCAACGTCAACTAACCCTGGCTCCGCGGGACCCACCGAGACAGAAGAAATCGGAGGAGCCGCACTTGGGTGCCTGCTATAAAGAGAGATCCTCAGCACAAGAAGAAAAACACTGCTCGTAGGAAAGTGATTTCTTTTTGTTATCCACAATATTTTACTTCTAGCTTCAAACCCAGAGCTTAAAAGGATCCTTGCTAGCTCTGTTTATTTATTTAAACCAATTCTTGCAGCACTTCTTCTCTCTAAACAATACTGAGGTGAAGAGTTTAGAGGAGCATGTCGTCCAGAGTTCAGCTGTTTGGCAAGTGCTTGGCTCCAGCTCTAAAGAAAGGCAGCACCCAATCTGGAAGCCTTCTGCATCTTTCTCTCTCCAAGGAAACTTTACTGCGTGGGTACACGCACACAACTATCCGCCTCTCTCTGCAATTGTCGTGGCAGTCATTCTCTGACAGATATTATTATCCCCTGAAGACGGTGTGTGGACAACCCTATCCCCTGCTAGGCTGTCCTAGTTTTATAAACTGCAAATCTGGTCAGCTTACTCTACAGGAGTTAAAAACCAAACCAAATAAAGCTGTTTAAAAAGGACAGCTGCTGCTAACACTGCTGCATTAATGCAGCCCCAGCAGAGGGAAAGCACTCTTTTAACATGGGTCCTTTCTTCCCCCTGCAGTGACACCACCACCACCAGAGAGGGACTGGGAGCCTTGCCACACTTTACTGGGCAACAAAACAGGGCTAAGGAGCAACTCTTCCCCAACTCCCGCAGCAAATGGGAGGTAGGTTGGGAAGAAGGGTCAAGTTCCTCCCTGCCCCAGCTTCCCTCCCAGCCAACGCTGTTGCAAGAAAACACTTGGAATTTAGCCAACACTTCAGCTTGTGCTCAGTAGCATTAAAGCAAAGCCTCCCATGCCTGCTTGAACAGAACCTAGCCTAAGCACGAGCCTCTACATTGTCTTGAGATGAAACTCAAACCAACAGAAGAGATAGAAATGCAAAGCAAAGTTTCAGTTAGATCCGAAGAAGAAAACAATACTACATGATCCAACACAGGTTAGCAGTAAACAAAAATCAGAAAACAGGTGCTTACCATGCATTTTTCAACAGGAACTGTGATCAAATCACCATTGTTGTACAAAAATAGGTCTTACATACAAAAGCATGTATGCACAGTCAAACGAAAAAGATTTTTTGGAAAAAAAAAAACAAACAAAAAAGCTAACAAAACCCACAATGCACACCCTGCTTATATACTCATTTTTGACCCAGAAAAATTCATTTCACAGTTCCTGGCACTGGAGGTCAAATACTGCCTTGATCCACATGCAACAGAAGACTTGCGAATTGGGGAATTATGTAGGTTTTCCATCCTGGTGTCATATACGCTCATTTTTGGTTTCCATTAGACAGGCAAAATTAAAATGAGAGTCAGGTAAGGAGAAAACACCGCCATTAAAAAATGGTCTGACACGTAGATAGAAGGCTTGCCAGACAGCATCTAAACAGCTAACTCGTGTAATTCCCCACCTGAAGTAATTTGTCCCCATTTTTGGTGGTGTTTGGTTGTGGGGATTTTTGTTTGCTTTTTTCTCCATTGTTGTTGCTTACTTTTAGCTAGGTTTATTTTTAATAAAGTAAAACAAATTTTGTGGACCCTGCAACAAATCTATTCCAAGTTTCACTGGTTAATAGCCATTAGCCACACAAAATGCACTGAAGCATTTCTCTTCTTTGGCCAGATGAAAAAAACTCTAGACTGGGCAAGAGAATTCAGAAGGCAGTGAAAAATGAAATTCTTAAAGAAGAAACAGAGTAGCAAACTACAGGAATTTCAGAAAACCTCCTTTTAAAAATCAGTTTCAGTTGAGTCAGTCTATTGTAGAAACTGCAATTTTGATACATGCCTGCATTTTGATTAGGACACATGACAAATCTCTAGTTGCTACCACACTACACAAAATAACACTTCAACATCTAAAAAAAAGTTTTTTAAAAAAATAATCTCAGGCTGCTCTCAGATGACCAGCTCGAAGGACTCTACATTTAATTTCTTCCACTTAATATTTACAGTCACACAAAAAATAATTGTATGTTGTGCTCACAGATCTCACGTCATATCCTTGATTTGCTTCTTTCCCAAGAATTTTATTCTGGTTTTCCAAATCAGCATCCCAGCACATCAAGCATATACCAACACCCATGCAGCTCATCAAGTAAAATTCAAGCTCATGTTTACAGCTGAAGTGATTACAAAAGAGATGAGTAATATGAGTTTGGTTTTTAAGACTTTGGTTGCAGTTTATGCTACACCAGGAAACTGAGTTTTCAGGGTATAAATTTCCTCTCTCGTTATCATCTGAAGATAGCAGAGCACAGTCCCACTGGCATCCTCATCTACAGCCTTCCACTGACTTGGAATTTAAATGCCAAAACTAGAACGCTGGTACCAAGTAAACTTCTAAAATGAAGTTAAATATTGTGTTTCAAAAAAATATTTTTCAAGATCAATTTCAGCACATCAGCTAAATCAAAAGGCTTAGCATTTTAGCCAAATTCAGATCATCACTAGCTGCTTCTCTAAAAGTGTCCCTGAAACAACTGGGACTGCAAATGTAAATGCAAATCTTACTAGTCTAGACTTTCCTCTGAGGTTTTAGGCTCTTCTGCTTCTAGTCATAGCTATAAAAACTATGAGAAGTCTCTTTTCTATTACGTTGCTGTTAAGATGCTGGCAGTGAAAAGATATGTGAGAATGCCACAGAATGTGAAATAAAAAAGTGTGGGTTTATATCTTATCTAAGAACGTAGGTAACCATCAGTGAGTGGTAGACTGCTTAACTTCATTACACAGACACTTTTTATGTTTTGTTAGCAATTATTTAAAATGGATTATTGAAACCAGCAGTCATGCTGACATTACTCCCTGCTACCACACTCTTACAGTAGCTACTCATTATAAGCAAAAAGATTTTTAAAAGCCTATGATAGTAATTGGTGATATTAGTGGAGCCCAGGTATGGAAAAGACTTTAAAAAAAAATAACACGATTAAATTTTTTGCCAGTCTTTTGAAGGGAACACACAGATACACATACTAGATTATGAAACATCAAGTAACTGCAAGCAATGCAAATATTCATGACCATCTACTGCAATTCATTCCATGGACTGCAAACTCCAGAACGCTAATTTCAATTGACATGTGGATGTATAACTTATCTGGCGGTGTTCATTTTAGTATTTATATACAACTACCGCATTTTGTAAATGCTTAACAACGCAAATACTCGGCATCTGCCATTCCAAGTGTTCTCTGTCAGTAAAAGGTTTTAAAAGGTTTTGATCTCAACATGCTGAACTGCTGAGCCTAGAAGTCTTACATTTATGCCAGTGTAAATTAGCAGCAAGTCAATGGCATTAAAAAAAAAAAATGGTGCAAAAGCAGGATTAGATTCTGATATTCGCTTTTTCATTAACACAGAAATTAGACTTGAAATGCACTGCAATGAAGACAAGTAAAAAAGCTGTTACTTGGTAAAATTAATATATATAAAATAAACTGAACATAGTGAAGATTAATAACGTTGACTTTGTTTCTTTAAACTGTAACACGAGTTGCTTGATCATTTCTAGCAGCTTTTTGTTTTACTCTTTACATGTTCTTGACATAGTGTAGGACTGAACTAGACTGATATTTTTCAGGTATTTTCAAGCAGGTTTCCAAAACTGTGTAAAGTAACCAAGCAGTTGTATGCAATGGCAAATTTTGGTTATTCAGTTTAACAGGGACTCTGGAAGATATTTCATTCACAACAGCTTATCCTTAAAGCGCATCACTCAGCTTGGTTAACCCCAACACATACACTTTGATTTGCCAAGTTTAAATATGAAGTATCAGCTGCTAATTAAGAGGCAAGGTCTTCTTGCTAGGACAGATAAATAGCTCCTGAGGTGAACTTTTAGTCAAGCAATGGACCAAGTGGACGAAGTTTGCCGCCTATTGGATCTGGGTTATCATTCATTAGACATGTCTTGCTGCTTATCTGTGAACTCTCTGCAAAACAAGACTTGGTTTAACATGTAGGCAGAACAACTAATTAGCAGCTTTTTTCCCCTGACTAATACAATTCCCTTCTAGTTGCTCCATAAAGAAGATTCAGTGGAACACCTCTGTGAAAGCAGTGGAATTCCAGGTAGTTATGGTGACGAATTTCATTGCGAACGAGGATCAATGTCCCATACTACTTTGAATAGTAATTTCTTAATTCTTATTCAAATCCAGTCAGCAAGATAATATAACTTGAACTGAATTGGCCATGTGATCCTGATGGCATCCCATTAATGGGCTGTTCACTTAATTTATGTAATTTTAAAAAATTAAATAGTCATATTTTAAATCCCTACTGCAGTCCTTCAGATTGAAAGTACATGTTTAAAAGTTATAGTATCTTTATAAATCAGTATGTCTGCACTTCTTAGTTTGTTGACTGAACTTTCCCAAAGTTTTAATTCATCTTAACTCACCTCTCTCTCTTCTGCCTGTGGGAACATTATGAAATCCCAGCATTGAGCTGTTTCATACCTATTTACTAGGCATGTTATGTGCCACAGGAAAAGAATCCCACATTTGTAAACTCTTGAGTTGGCAAATAAATCAACGTTTTCTATTTGTACAGACAGAGCATAAGAATCCAGAGACACTTTCACTGATGGTGGAAAGCCAAATAAATCCTGTCTGTAATCAAAATGAACATGAAGGCACTTATTAATAACAAAAGCTTATGAGCCTAATTCTGCAAGACGCTGAGCCTCATCCTCTAAGCCAACAGGAACCCAAGGTGATCAGCAGCTCCTGTGAAGCATTTGGAAACTGTGACCTAAAAGGCTCACTGCAGATAACCTGTCATGTCCCAAGAGTGCAGATGCATTAGGAAGGACCAGCCAGGAGAGGGCACGCTGCTGGGAAAGGAAGTGCCCCATCGATCTAGGGCTATTTATAAAGTTTGCACTAAACATTTAGAGCCAAGCCCTAACGTGGCTTGGTGTCAAGGACCACAATGAAAAAACCCTATACCATCATTAAGAAAATGCACGAAGCACCGATTTCTATTTTTGGCTGCAGTTGTAAGCATCACCAGGGTTACAGCTGCTTTATTGTGGTTTCTCAAGAATTTCCTTGATAAAAAAGGACAACAGAATTAGCTGAGCCTTTTAGAAACAGCCACACAGTCCAGCTGTAAAACAGTGTAAAGTAGCTGGCAAAAACCAAAACAAACCTCTGTTAATACAACAGTAGCTACATGTCTACAGAGGGCAAATGTGCTACTCCTGGAAGTTCTTTACTTGGAATGGGCAGAAGGAGAGGGGGAGAAGAGGGAGACTTGAAATCTCCTAAAGCTGCTGTTCAGACCAGTACAGAAACCTTTTTGGGCACATCACGATAACCTGGCTAGAGAGGACACTCTCTTCTAGTGAGACCTATGGGTGCTGTGTGCAGAGACATGCTATGTGCACGTATAGATAAGGGAGGTAGATGGAAAGGGTTTAACATTCATTTCTTTCATAGGGAAAGGCATTAGCAAAGAGTGTTTTAACAGCAAGGACTGAAAAACAAAGTAATAAAATCTTTAAGGTAATTAGTCTTTCTTATTTTATGCCAAAGAGTTACAGCCTGTGTCATTTGGTGGAAGAAGGCAACTAAGGTGCAGGACTTAGAGTCAAGAGGACTGGATTTATCAAAGACTTGGACAAGCAGCTGTGGGCTTCTCCTAAAAGATGCCCACCCACTCCCCTGATTACTGCAGGGAGCAAAGATGACCAGTGGTTTGTATCTGCTGGAAAGACAAAGAGAGGGGGAGCTTTCACCTGTGTGTATGTATAGGCTTGTACACATTTCATGTCTGTAAGCAGGTATTGTGCAGTATTATGTCCCTGAAGTTTTAGATCATTAAATTGAATTATTACTGTAAAGGCAACAAAATGTCCAGACACTGCATATTCATTTCAGTGTTCATATTTTCATACAAATCTTCCTGCATTTTTTGATTAAGAAAGAGAAACTTCTTGCCTCAGTTTAAATTTGGAAATGCTGACAATCACGCTGAACAGTTAGAGGAGCTGGCTACATGGGAAAAGCTACAAAGAAATGCACTAGTTATTTCCTATTACCTATCTTTACAGGCAAAACTCACAAAAGAAGCAGAAGAAAACTTTTGTGGCTAAAGGGGAAGGTGAAATATGGGAGCTCACCAGGGACTGCATACTAATCCTGCACACTGGGAGCCAATATCTGCTTAACTTCAGAGTAAGTTTCCATGAAAAAAATGCAATACTCCTTCACAAGTCAAATTCTCTCATATATCAGTACTCTTCACAACTATGTTAAGAAAGGTTATTATTGTATATAATCACAACTACCAACTCCAGAATTATTTCACCTGGCACTTTTCCCATCCCTGCCTGTTCAGCTTATCTATATGGTGTCAGTTGTTAGACTGAAGACCACAAGAGGTGGGAAACGCCTTTTGCTATCGAACAAGTACACAGTCAAGACCAAACCAGATTAGCTACTATGCCCCCAGCAGTTTAAGTGTTGAATAATAAAAAAGTCTTCTTAGACCATGTAGTAACCTAATACCAGTATTTTTAAAAAAAACACACAGAAGCAGTGGTTCCACTTGTCATGTACAAGTAGAAAAAACAGGGCACTCGGCCGGAACCCAGAAGGTATGAATGATGGGTAATATTTTCAAAATTGTCTAAGGTCTAGGTAATTAGATTAACTCAGGCATAGCTCACTCAACATCATGTGCCTGAATTTCTTTTAAACATGAGTTCAAGGTCAATATTGAGCAATGCCTGAAAATCCTTAAACCCCCTTATTTTCAGAACCATCTCAGGGTGTTAGTGAACTCTCTGATTAACAAGAAGGCCAAAGTTAGCTACATAGGTATATTTGCTCTATGGCCTGTGCTATCATTGATGAAAGACAAGGACTTCATGAGGACCATTTGAAGCACGTTGGGTTTGCCTCTTGGAGAGGCCTATATTAACACACAACCTGTGCAGGGAGGCTAGAATACTCACCCCACAAATCCCTGCTTTTCATCATAATTACACTTCTGACTGAGAGCAGAGTCAAGCCCTTACAAGCTAAGTTCCCCCATTTCATTATGATTTAGGCTGTTTGGGCAGCAAGGCTCTTCAGAAAATTTTTTGGTCTTTCATGTCATTCTGCCCATCCAGTGCCCTTGCCTGTTGGTCTCCTCTTTTTAGACTGTAAATCCCCCTAGCCTGGAGGCTGTTTGTAAACTGTTGACCTCTTCCCTTGCTGAAGTCAGCATGTGCTTGCCTGTCTCAACTCAACGTTAGCACCCCCAGTGAATCAGCTTGGGATAAGAATGCCACAGCACATGTAGGTCTATCATTGCCGCAGAACTGGCTGGGAGGTTTTCATTTTACCCAGTTAAAAAGCATTGTACTTGTACAGCCACAAGCATACATAAGAGATCATATCTATCTTTGGATTCTGCAGAAACGTTCTTCAAGTTCCCAGTAGCCAAGTTAACTCTTTCCCCAGAAAGAATATGCAGCATCCCAAACACTGAGTGAGTGAATGGAAAGCCAGAAATAGAGTCCTGTAGATCAATAGATTTGACTGAGAAAGCGTTTGCATTCTCAGGGGTAGAGATCATTGTGTTTCTAAGTGGATCAGAGATATGATCCTCGGCCACTGTGAATGGAATGGAAACTGGATGCCATCAGCGGGAGATACGAGTGCTGATGCGGTGAGGTAATGTGGTAAGGAATAGCGGAGTGGAAGGAATGCAGTACCACTGCCCTGAGGAATCTTAAAATTAGCTCAATCTGGTATTCAAACGTTGGGTGAGGGGGGAAACAAAGGGGTGGGGGGGAAAAAAAAAAAAAAAAAGCACAACATTTTTATATGGGAATCATTTGTGAAAGGAAGAACAGTGTCACTGAATTTCCCTGGACAAGCAGCTTGAGTTGCATGTAGTATTTAAAGTCTATCCTCCTCATTTGACTATAACAGGTAGGTCACTGCCAACCTCTTGCCAATTTAGGGGTCAAAATACTAGCTTATCACACTAAGACATCTCCAGTGGGAATGGCACACATGGGCCATGCAGCTGGGGAGGTCAGACACCCCTGTGTCTGGAATTGTGCCCAGGAATCACCACACACAGAAAGCCACCATGCGTGGGGGCATGTCTTGTGAGCCATCTCTTTCGAATAGCAGCTCACTGCACTATCAATCAAGACCCATGAGGCGGCTCACAACTGGCTACAAACCTTGCCAGACCACAACCCTGAGAAGGAAAGGTAGAGCTGATGGATTAGTTCCACTGAAATGCAAACTGAATTCAACCTCAAATGGATGATACTTTTACAAGTAAATCTCAAAAGAAAGGTTAAGTTACTCTACAGCTTCTGTACAGATAATATCAGGAGCCGCGTCTGCTTTGAATGATATCCCTGGTAAGTTTTGCTTTTGTCTCTGATAAGAGGGGGGTTAGCCTGAAAATTAATATAATGAGGCTATTCAAGATGTAGCTGCTTTTGTGGGGTTCTTACGGCATTGATTGTCTCCTCTCTAAAGTCAAGATGCTACTGCTTGGTTTATTCAGAGAAGGTTGTTGCCTTTTCTTTCTTCCATGTGAAAGATAATACAGCTGTGATGCACAATGGTTATTAACCTTTCACAATAATTTCTATTATTGTCAGGAATGCAGAGGATAAAGCATAACTCCAAGCCTACCTCAGGGTTACATTTCATGGGTTAGAGGTGGGAACTGTGAATAAAACATTCACCTTGCTGCCTTTATTTTAAAACTGTGTACTGTAATGCTTGTAATTATGACTACCCTAATTTTATCCTATTCAAAATTATAGGGTATTCCTTACCCCTTCTGCAAGTTAAAAATGCCATAACCGTAGGACAGTCAGAACCTGCTGGCAGGCAATCAAACTCCCAAGAGAAGTAAATGCACATGCTACAGCTGCTTTTCTGCCGCATGCTGTCCCAGCAAAGAAGTTAAGGTTTGGAAGTCCAACTGAAGATGGGATCCAACTGGTGAGCCAACATGCAGATTTGACTACTGATGGTTACTTGGTACCTATTCCAAGGTCTAACCACAGACGCCGAATTGTGTTTTACACCTGTACAAGCATTATATTAATATTTCCATCAAGGGGGTGTGTGTGTGTGTGTGAGGGGGAAGATAAAAGGAAAAATAAAACCTTATTAGGCACAATTCTCAGTGAGTGGTATCTGTTTGGTACAGAACAGACTGAGTCATGTCAAGGAGATGGTGATGCACCATCCTCAAAACAACCCAAAATTCTCTGTATCAGCACTTCTAAATTCTGCTGCTATTCTACCAACTGCAGGCCTGGGGCAAGCAGAAAAGGCAATACAGCTCTACAATAAAGCTCTATCATGTCATCTCTCTGCATCACACACCCCTCAGCAGAAGCACAGAGGCAAACATGCAGGTCAAGAATTAAATAAAATAAAAAGAAGGAAAAATCTCATTGTTACTCCCAAAGGAGCTTCTCTTTTATAGGGGAAAAGCCTTGCCAGGTCTTTGCAATCAGATGATAGCACCCCCTGCATTGTTCGAGCACTGTCAAGGGGCATTATACTCAGAAGATAATCCAGCCCTTGAACTCCCCAGGTACTGGTTTTAAATACCTCTGATGAGATCCAACTGCATCCTGTCTAGGTATGCCTCAAACATCTAGCATCACATTTGGTTATGTCTACAAAAACACCGGCTAGGAAGAAAGAGATAATGAAGAATGATTTTAGTCTTTTATTTGAGCAAAAGCTAAACATATGGATCCTGGCACCAAAAGTATGGAATCTGTGATAAAACATATGGATATCCATATGGGGGAAGAAAAAAAAAAAAAACAACAAAAAACCAAAAGCTTATTGGCCAGAAATTCTGCTCTTGAATTTTTATCCTGTATGCACAGTGCACCCCCTTCCCTCCACAGCACAACGCTGCCTGCCGATGGATTAGGATGTTATAAATTCACATGCAAATTTCACAAGATGCTCTACTGTTATCAACTTTATTAGATTTACGAATACAGTCCCGCTTATATTTTTTTATTCTCTTAATCCCTTTCATCACTTAATAGCTCAGAAAGTAATGGATTTCGGTAAAAAGGAGAGGCTTATTACAATCAATCCTGTTGCTCTATCTCTGCTCAATGCTCAACTAATGAAACTTATTTTTCTTCAGGACCTCTACAGGAAATCCTTTCCTAAGAAAAAAAATAATGTTCAATATGCTGCTGACTTGTAATACTGCAACTGTATTATTCCTTTCCTTTGGGTGTCCATCCAGAGGTTTGTAAGAGCTATTAATCGTACTTTATACACCAAATTCTAGCCTGTAGTGAAACAAGAAGCTACTGAAGCTTGTTTAATACGATATGCCAACTTACAGTTCAGACAAGTGAAAACTCAAGGAATCATTTTCTTTTTAAGTAGTGAGAGTAACAAGGCCAGAATGGGCACCTTTATCATAAGGTGTAGATCCTAAATAACTCCACTGCGGAGGATCACAAAGCCTCCATCATCCAAATCAGCCTCCCCTAAGATCTTATTTAAAATACAGCATCTTCATAACGGTATTAAAAACTGTTTTAGCTCCTTCCTTTGACATTTTTTTGAATGAAGAGGCAGAGAAAAAAAAACAGAAAACGCCCAGCTTTTTACTTTGTTATTAAATACTTTGGTAATGGGTAAGGCAGCATCCACAGATTTACTGCTTTAGATAAATCTGCAATACTCCAGGCACCCACCACCTCCAAGCCATAGTCCTGTCCATAGCGCTTGGCTCATTTGCTTGCTCTTCTCCCCACCACCGTCAGAGTCCCCTCCAACTCCACAAGGGAGGCACCAGAGCTCATCCCAGACCTGGATTCTGCCCACATGACACAGCCTGTGAAGCTGCCACCCAAGTGTGACAGCAGTCCAGAAAGCTCAACTCAAAGCGACTCAGACACTGTCTTGAAGAAGAACCATGCTTGTTCCTAACACATATGTGCGTGAATACATGAATACGCTTATTCCACTACAGAAATTAGAGGAATAAAAACAACTTTAGTGTTATTTTTGTGCTATCAATGAACTGGTATTTTACCTCCTAATACCTGTCCACAGGAGAGCAAAATATGAAATACCTGAAAGCAAGCAGGAGAGTGTAACTACTGACCTACCAAAAGCAAGAGACCAAACCAAGACACTTCCTCAAAACAGGACTCCTTACAGTTCAAAAGCATCCAAGGAAATATTTTTCTTGGGTTTATTTATTTTATGTAAATGTAAATATTTGTTTCGCATCTGACCAGGACTGGAAATAGAAGTAGCATGAGAAAAGTTTAAAATATCTTTAGAGAGAGGACATGCTGGATGTATCCTGGGAACAAGAAGCAAGATTCCATTTCCATTTTCCAACTGAACAGTTTGCAGCACAATCAGGTTTTAGCCTTGTCTAAAGTCAGTTGACAATAAATGGGATTTTCTACATTTCTGTCTCTGCTCTGAGGCCAACTCCAGAACTATCTATGAAGGCTATATGATGTAATCAGTCATGCAGTACTTAATTAGGAGCTGGTCCTTCCCAATCCAAAGTGGTTACATTCCTAAACATAGGAATGACTTCTCTTTCTTATCATAATTAGTACAGTTAAAGTCTTTTTCTACTCATGTGAGTAAAAGATGCTTCTTGTTATTACAGCTCAAAGAATGAGAATTAGGCATGCAATGTGTGCAGATACATACAATTACTGAAAAGCTTGACGTGACAAATATCTCATAGTTAATTTTACTCACATGAGCAGTCTACTTGCATGAATAAAGTTACTCACGTGCAGAAGTGTTTGCAAGACTGAGCCCTAAATCCGTTAAATTAATGGTGGAATATATAAAATACGTAATTGATGAACAAGTGAATTATGATTCTGCTCAAAAGTAGGTAAAAAAAGTATTATCACTCAGGCAAGCTCTCTCTCCAGTGACTGTTCCTGATTGATAGATTTGTATAAGGCTGAGTTTCTGATTAGTTCTGAGATATGAACGCTTCAAAATGTAGAAATTTTAAAAAAAGACTTTCTGAAAATGAAATGCAATATCCAATTCAATTAAAAGAAAATGCTATGATCTGGAATTGAACCAAGACTTTGGGATAATGTTATTTATTCTGTGCCAAGTTTAGTAGATGTTTTCCAAAATGCCAGTTCACTTGGGTTTTATGGAAAAGTTGACCTTTTAACCCAGAGCAGAGGCTACTAATTTCATTAACACTGTTAGATATTTTCTCAGAATGCATCTATGCCAATTCTAGTACTTCATTCTCCTATTTTCATCTATATTCCGCTTGCATGGAAGCGGTCTGACAAAGCTATAACTATGGCATTATGTTTCCTGCTCTTGCCATACCCATTGCCAATGCATTTCATTATTTGGACTCCCGGAACATTGCAGAGACTTGGAAAAATCAGTGCTGCCCATCCAAAGCAGCCCTCTCCCTGACGGCTGGCAGCCATCAGACCCTGGGTCAGGTAATCTGCACCATGAGTATCCCAGAAGAGCCTGAATCAACTCGACTGACAGGAGATGAGCCAAGCCTGTCAATTCATATGGCAGCTTGAGCTCATCATCTGTATTTACATAGTTCCTCAATCAAACTCCTGCGCTCTGTAAACTATGTTTATTACCCTTCATACGGGCCGATACGGTTTTACAGTTTGCTCTCTTTACAGTAGAAGCAGGCAGAGATCTACGCTTGATAGCTATTTTCTCCCTTAATTCTCTCTTTTAAGAAGGAGGGAGCAGTTATTACTTGCCAAACCGGCACATGTTCACAGAGAGAGTGCGGTCAAGTGGTCAGGAGCAGAGCTGATGTTAATTAGCAATGAAATGAGGAATGAACCAGCATTAGCCCTGAGACTAATCAATGGGAAAATCACTCCAAGCAGGCAGCTTAATGAAGTACTATACAGCTGTTTATTTTTGGTCTGTTTTAGCCTGACAACAAAGTCCCAATTAATTAAAAAAAAAAAAAAAAGCAAAACAAAAACCCCACACTAACACTTTCTAAAACGTATTTCCTTGTAGAGCCTTGCTATAGCTCCAACTTGTTTGGCCTTTTTCATTGCATTTGTCTATACCTTTCCCTGGCAATCAAAAGCCTGGCTAGAAAAATAGAGGCAGGTCAAAAAAGCACAAACCTATCGGTGGCATGCGTTTGTCATTAGAAATAATCTGTCACCTCACAGGTGGCCCACTCAGGGCCCCTCACAGCACTTAACTCCCTGCCCCTCTGCAGCGGACAGAGGGCAAAGCATCCCGGTCCCCAGCCTGCTCCCACTGCCCCTGTGTTGGGGATGGGCTGGGAGAGGGAAGGACTTGCCCCATGGCATGATTTGGATCTCGCAGCCTTGGTTCCCCCTTGCCAACACAGAACTCCTCTGAGACCCTGGCTTGAGGGCACTAGAACATGAGTGCCCAAATATGTTTGAAAATCTGGGCTTTGCTCTCAGCATGACACAATTCCTCACACGCAAAATAGGTGCAGCAGCAATTCCCAAACATTTGCATTGGATGATTGGGAGTGAATCAGATACTACCTGCCAAATAAGTCCCTAACCAGGATATCTGAAGACAATAAGCCAGCTATCACTTCATCAGCTTTCCTTTTGGACATCCCTGTACTTAATACCACACGGGATGCTCTTAGGGGATCCCACCAGCTCCTCCCACCCTCTTACTGCACCTCCCACTCTCAACTTCTCTGAGTCACAAGCGCTGTCTGACACTGCTCTTTTGCCATCACACAAAGCCCTACTTGGCACTCTCAGCAGAAGGTGGGGAGGAAGAGGGCCCAGAGATGGGCAGCCTCCCCACCAGAGACCCCAGGGAATGACACCTTGCTGTGCCCTGTGGGGTCCCCCCAGCATCATACTTTTATCTCGACCCCACATTTTCCAACAAAGGTGGATATAACACAGGTACATTCGATATGAGGAAGGTAAAAGCTGCCAGTAGAAGAGGCTGGGGAAGAAGCTTGGGAGCTAAAGCCTTTCCCCCACAACACTGCACCAGAAGACAGCACCATAATATAATCTTGGTTTAACTAGCTGAAAGTCACTTCTGTTGAAAATACTGCAACACTGAAAAGAAAAAAAAATTCAAGGCTTTTAGTGTCTTTCTCTTGAAGACTCCAAATCCACTTTTCAGTGCTTTCCCACACGACAGGACACAAAATGGCATTTACATGACAGTAAAATTAGTTATGGTTTTGACTTGACATTAAAAGCAGAAGTTTTAACACCAACAGCAACACAAGTTGAAGACGCAGGAGCATGACAGACCTCCTCTTGCACAGTCCACCCGCCAGAGCAGAAACGGGCGCAGGTAAAAGGTCGATCGAAACCTGCTTTTATAGGATTCTTTTTTTTTTTTTCTTTTACTAAGTGTATTAGACAATTCCTTGTTTGTTTGATCAAAGTCCTCTCATATGCTAACAGAAGGGTGATCTGGGGAAAGAAGTTTCTTAATCTTTCCAAACATAATCAATAAGCCACCTCTGAAACTGTGTCAAAGAAAAAAGGGGAAGGAGGAAAGATGGTCTCATGCATTCTCCAAGCTAAATGTATATACGTGTCTTCAGGGATTTTTTCTTGTCTGTCTGTTACAATAACCACTGTTCTGTGATCCTTTAGGGGAGCACTGCTACCCTGTACCCAGCAAAAGCTGCACAAACCACGTGAACCGCTCCTCCCCAGGAAAAGAAATCTTTAAACTATCAGTCCCTCTGTGAGAGGGACAATTTCTAAGTCGAATTCACCTCCTGATGATAGAGACATTACAGTAAACATATTCATTAGATCTCAGGTGACAAGCCTTAATTAAAATGTACTGTGTTTGCAAAACGGGAACCAAAACTGAAGACACTCAAGTACAGCAAATATATCTTTTGCACTGAGCAGAGCAAGACAGACACTAGCTTCCATTTAACACTCCACATCAGAAAATACCCAAAAATGAATACTGTAGTTATATTTCAATAACATATACTGTTAGCTTTCAACACAGCATGATACAGGGAGCATACATGCTGTAATATAAATTCAACACAGCTGCATTCTTAAACGCAAATTAAGTTTCTTAAAGACTCTATTGTACGTATAAAAAGCAAGTTTTACTAGTTTTTCTTCTTAGTCACTAAATCTGCAACCTGCTGAAACAAATATTGCTAATGCTTTTCGCTTCAATAACTCCATTCACGCAAAGATCACATTTCACAAACTTCAGTAAAATAAAGTGCCTTGTGGGAGAGGCAATAGATATGAAAGAACTGACCGACCACTAGGAGGTCAAGGTGGAAGATCATACCTGGTTAATAGTACACAGTTGTATTATAAATTTCACAGGATTTAGCACACACCAACATAGTAGACTAAAGGAGGTCTTTTTAAAAATAAAGTACACATGAAAATTTAAGTCTTGCTACAAAAAACATGACCTGATTGAAAAAAAATCACTATTGCAGTTCGTTTCAACTTGTTTATGATCACTTGCAAAGGAAGTGAGGGGGGATTATCAAAGTCAACCAAACCTACTTGCAAGACTTGATTCCATCCAACTGTAAAGTTGGATTTTCAGTGCTGCCTTTTTTTTTTTTTAAAAAGCCACTGTGAAACAATTATTTGTTGGAAAGTGCAGACCTGAAAAACAACATCACCACCCAGGTAATCCCCTTTATAGTCCGATTTGAAAGCTCAGGGAAAGCTAAACAAAGGCACAGTGCTCTGCAACCACAACAGCTGGGTTGGAAATTGCTGCAGATTGTTAGGAGGAGCTGCAAACTAGAGATAGGCAATGAAAAGGTTAGAAATGATAGTCTAAAAAAAATAAAGGAAAAAAAAAAGAAAAAGACAAATTACTCCAAAGACCATATTCTTTAAATCCTTGAAGCAAAACATGTTTATTTGATTTGTTTGTATGCCTATTACAAAAATGCTACTTTGGGATTCTAGGAACCCAGTCTGTCAATTTTTCAGCTTCTGCACTTTCATGGTTGCTTAGAGCTGTTTAATGCAAATACACTTCCAATAAGAGATTTCATGCCCCTAAATTACACCCAGTTAAGGGCGAATGAAAATGTAAGGTAAATAACTATAATCAGCCATATTATCTTTCTCTTGGCACCTCTCACTTTACAGGCATATTTAAAGGCATCTCTGGGGTCCTATCCTTTTTAACAAGCAGCAGCGTATTTCCTGGAATATTACTTATGATGCTATGCCGTGAACATTACACAGGTTAAAATGTTACCTAGAGACCTAGAAAGAATTGCATCTGTTGCAGAGCCACGCTTCTTGCCATGTTTAGGAACATCTGAAAAGATTAAAGAAAATTTTCAACTATGGGATGAAAAAGAGACTAAGACCACTTAAGTCAAGCTTTCACATCCAATGCTATTGATCAACACTGTTGGGGTGTAGCAATTCAAGGCAAGAAAAATGAGACAACACATTTCTGGTATTCACTGAGGATGCTCTAGAAAGCACTTGGGGAAAAAAAGAAAAAAAAAAAAAAGTACTGGAACTTCACTCCCACTGTTATTTTTAAGCTAATAAAACCATGCTTGAGAAAGAAAGGTGATCTGAGCATAGCTCTTAACAGCCTCACAGTCCCTTGCTGTCTCCACAAACAAGTATAAAGTGATAAGCAATAATCAAGGAATAACTAATTACTCACTTGGCAAAGAAAATACAGAAGAATGGGAATCCTCAGAAGGAAATATATCCCCGAAGTCCTTCAAAACCCATTTGGATTATTCTGAAGAAGCTCAAGCTTACAGTTGGGCAGTTTTTGCCTATTTTTTTTTTTTTTTTTAAACAGGAAGATGACTTCAGAATTCTACAAATAAATATTCTTCTGCTTCAATTAAAAGAGACCTAGCACTGACTGAGTTAAACCAGAGGAACTCTGCAAGATAATAAATTCTTTCAAAGTCAGATCAGTTTAGCTTGTTCCTTGCACACATCCAAATTGCTGCCATACCTCTATTTACTAGTTTTTTATTGTTCAAGCTATTTTTACATCATTAGTTTGCAGATCTACTTATGCTGAGGTTCAGTTTTCTCCTAGGAAGCAATTTCTCTGCAAATCAAGTTTTGTGCAGTCACTTGTAAAGCAGCCCCCAAAGTTCTCAACCAATGTATCCCTCTGTGCAGCACCAGCACAAGGTCTCACTCGACAATTTAAGTGATCCTTGCTTACCTAAGTTGTGCTAGACTCTGTGTAGGGATGAATTTCTTCCCACGTGGTTAAAGAAAGTGTGGAAAAAGCAGCAGTCCAGGAAACAATGCACAGACCCTCATTTGTGCTACTGGCATGCAAGGTAACCTTTGGAAAAATCGCAATTTATCTGAGCCGCAGTTCTCCATCCATAAATAGTTAGGGTAACAGCTTCACAGGGTAAAGTCCACTTTTCGTAATCCTCACAGGAAAACTGCTGAAGAGGAACAAACTAGGATAAATAAAGGACTGCCCCAGTTATGGGGCATCAGTCCCTGGGACAGGTATTTCAATATTACCATGGTGTTTCTGCTAACACAATGAACCATTGCAATAGCCACCCTGTTCTTTCATCAGCTAAGGACTACCAGACGTGCCCGTGGAGTTCCTGTGAAACACCAATCAGCACTTCTGGTCCAAGTGAAAGACAGAAATGTTTGATTTCTGCATTCTCCTACAGGTTCAGGATCAAAGCCATTAATTTATTAATTGTAAATAATAGCTACATTTTCAGTGGAGCAGGGATTTGGAACAAAATATGGAAAAACAGTACATTTATCTGAAGATCAGTATGGTTTTTTGGGCAGCCACACACATGCAGACCTACTTTCCCTACTCTCTTCCAATACCTGCCACTGCTAAGCATCTCTCATCTGTGCAAGGCTGCTGACACCACTGCCAGCGGGCCATCTCTTCCCAGTGCCAGGGATGAAGCTCCTGACAGAGTGGTGCTTCACAAAAATGTCATGATGCAAGTTCTCAGGAAAGAAAATACAGGTGACTACTCTCCAAAGAGTGACACAGAGTAGTACACCTTAAACTTCATTAAAGCCACCAAGTACATGTAAAAAACAGCCCCGAACAACCCCTTCCTCTTCAATGTGTTTTATCTACAATAGTATTAAATGCGGCTGAAATGTGACTTTCAAATACCCGGGTTTCTGTTAAACACTCACCTAACCCTCATCTCGGCACCTGACAGAAGGAAGCTGTACACAAGACTTTGATTTTTCTTTTTGAATTAGACGACATTAAGCACCCAAACTCTCTCATAAAAGATCTGAGGCATAAGCTACATAACATCCATGCAAGTAATGTTTTTTTCCCACTTAATCCAGATCTTAATGATCAAGAGATATCAGAAAAGTGTCAAAGGAGATAAACCAAGTTATCCCTAATAATGCATCTATGTCTCCTCACCAGCAGCAGCCAATCTGGGAGCTTCGTTCCTGCGCCAAGGATATACAAAGACCTCAAAACTTAAATGTCAATACAATATGCTTGTTGATTCACTGGGAAAAGTCAGCTATTGTTTACTGAGTTTCTGTTACAGTTACTGATGCTTTGGAGGCTCCCAGGATAAACTCTGTAAATAAAGGCACTGCAGGACAAAACACAATCTTTTCCTTTGTCTGTTCCAAGGCACATTTCCTTTGCTTTCTGAAGGGTGTAACAGCCTATATTTCACAGAAATAAGAATCAAGGAGTGCTAGGGGGTATCGTCACATTGTCCCCACTACCAGCACCCTGAGGAACCATTACCATCTCTCACATGTTGCTTCTTCTCTCATCCCCTCCACAAAGGAAACAACATGAGCAGTGTTTTGTTTGCATTGTAAACAGAGAGCCTGTGGTTGTGACGGGGAAGGCAAGAATGAAGTCAAACGTGCACACAGTGCACGAGACCAAACATGTGACTGGAAAGCTGTGGGGAAGTCCACGTAACCATTTCAGACCATCCCACAAGAAAATCCTGCCTGGAGCACAGACTAATCCTGAACTGGCTGTAGAGCACTAGATTGTGACAGATTTCAATTGATAGAACCCAATAAAACTTGAGAGAGATGAACAAACTATTGCTTCAACTTACTGCATAGCTGTCCACAACTCCACTAGAAGATTTTTTCTTTTTTTGTGGAAAAAGGTTGACACCGTTATTGCAGAACACTCCATTGTGCTAGAGGCACAAAGTCACTCATCACAGTTTTTGTCACAGGACTTCAATAAAAATATCCAAGCAAGGCCCAGCCACAAAGATAAACACCCAGGATTTCAAATAGGTTTTAAAACTGCCTGAAGTCAGGGCTAGGATGCTCACAGAGACTTGCACTGCTGAGGCCACACACTCCTACATGCTGTACAGAACAAGTTAGCCTAAGTGCTACTGGCTTCAGGTCCAGGGGCACCAAACAGCTGTGGGCTGCAAGACAGAGGTATAAATATCTAGGAAGAGGCCAACTTTTGCCAGAGGGGAATATCATCTTCTAATCACCTAGAGATAATAGAGGTCATGCTTTGTGGACATCACAATGTGAGAGATTTCAAGCAGGCTCCAGAACTGCAGGCTAGAGGGAGTGACTGTAGGCACATATTTTTAGATAAACTGTGGTTACCAACTCTTAGCACAGGATTTCAGCCATCAGCTGTTCCTCAAGCATCTCTTGATCAAAGGCAACCAGCCATCTCACTGGCTGGCACTGCAGTCCTTGACAGGAAAGGGCAAGAAGAGAAATCATCTGCATATCACAGTAATTTGGCACTTGCATCAACACTGCATTTTCAGTTTATTTAATGCCTATGAGTAACTGGAGAAAAAAACCCCCACAACAACTTTTAGGACCTTCCAAGTGAGATGCCTAGGAACTGAGGTGCTGCTTCACTGCTTGGCAGGTGTATCCTTCCTGAAAAAAAGCCCACAAGCCATTCTAGAGCACGTAAAACCTGCTCTTTCCTATAGTTCCTAATGAAACCCAGCAGGGAGCGGGAATTTTATTCCACCACAGGTATAAGTTTTACCCCTGAATTCTATAGGGCATGGATCTTAAAAAAAGAGTCATCTCTGAAAATAGACAGGTATGATCTCTGCCCTTCCCCACTTCTAAACATCTCAATAAATGGCTCTTTCTTTTTCTGACTGGCACTGTATAGCCCACAGCTAGTGTCAGTCGGAAGGAAAAACACCACATGCCTATAAGACACTTCAGCACATTATAGACTTTGGCTTCAATTCTGCAAGCAGTTCTGCAACCTGGTAAAAGTAGGATTCAAGCTGTCCCAACATAAAGAGCTACAGAAGCTTTGCTTGTCTTATTTTCAGCTTCAGTTTTGTTTCTCCCCCAGATTCATTCAGTTTGGCCTTTAAAAACAGACTGCTTATTTTTCTTGTTGCTTTTATCTCATTTCCTATTAGTATTCAATTCCAGGTCACCAGTACAGCCAATGAGGAAATCTGGCTGATCAATGATGGAAAAGATTTTCACAGCCAATTATTTTTTTAGTTAATTGAGAAATAGTAAGTTATAAAACCATACAAGCTGTTGTTTTTCTCAAAACAAAGTTTTAAATCAAATGTTTAACAAACAGTTGCCACTGTTCCTTTAAAGAGTAAGTGGGCAGCAGTGGCGACAGCCTGACATGGCCAGAAATAAAGTCAGCAGCATCCTCCCCAGCTCCCTTTTGCAGCAGATAGGCCTCAGCTCCTCGCTAATCATTGTTTGTCCTTCAATGAATTTTACATCTTTGAATTGCAAAGCAGACACTGGAAGGGGGGGGCAAGAGCCCACGAACACACTAGCAAGGCCCCAGCTCTTCCCTTCTGTTCCCAGGGCTCGGACACTGAAGCTGATAAGAGCAAGCAGTGGGCTGGATGTGCTCTCAGGCATCAGCATGCTAACTAGCATCCAAGCCTTGACTTTGTTTTTCTGTTTCATTGTTGTTGTTTTTTCAATTCCCACTTTGAACAGTGCCACTACACAGCTTGATAAAGAAAGAAGGCTCTCTATGGGTTTTATGTTTCTTCACAGTGTACTTTGCAGACAAGAAGTGTGGAAGTCTCCACTACTATGCTTTTCATTCTCCTTTCTTAAAAATATACCTTTAAGTAGATTTTCTGTCCATGTTTGAGGGGCTCCCTCTGTACTTGCTTACAAACACCCTGACCCTCAGGGGAAAGGCTTCCTTACAACATCAGCTGATGCTCTTCTCTCTCCTGACTCTGCACCCAACTACCACTAGATGGATACTGCTCTACCAGAAATCAGATTTTTTCACATGAGGTTTTACACCGAAATCCCTTTGGTATTTATCTGGTGGACACTTAGATGATAGCAAAACATTTCACAACATTTTTTTTTTAAAGACATAGCCCAGCTTTCCTGGCCACATCTAACTCTCTTCACGGAACAGATTTTAAGGACATGAGAATGCTACCACAGAGCATGCAACAAGGTGCTCCTTTTGTCAACACAATTCCTGCACAATCAGCATCTAACTCATTATTTTTCAACAGGTTTTGAAGTCCTCTGAGTAAGGAAAATGCTATATACCACAAACCAGTATGAGAAACCTAAGTGTATGAAAGAGAATACAGTGGTGCTGTCTTGGACACAAACCTCTCACTAGGATTTGAATCCTGGCAATTATGTGGTATTGGCATATTTCATCTTCTTTTTAAAATAAAACTACACGGGTAAGAAAGGAAATTTGAAGAGCAATTGGGATATTGGGTGGGTCACAAATCTGATACAAAAATTTAAGTTTTCTATTTTATAACTAGGAAACACTACCTTTTAAAAAGTTAAATACCTGCCTTCAAAAGATTACGCTGTTACTTTTATGTATACTCAACATGAAGCCACAAATGCTGATGTTATTTGTAGGAATTGATTGCAAGTTCAGATTATGTTTGCTTTGAAAGTATAAACAATTACTGTGATGGTGCCATTCCCCCAAAACAACTATAAAAACAATAGGAAAAAAGACAGGAGAAACATTTCTGAAATTCCCTGAACTCATATTTAGTATCCATTAATGCAGTTGCAAAACTTCGACAATTTGCATGTTCAAACTCGCCTGTGTATTTTTGCTTAGCAGTCAAATGCTAAAAAAAAAAAAAGATCTCATGAATTGGACAAACAGATAAAACCAGGAGACTCACCCTTTAAATCTTTTTTGAGTAAATTCTTTTCTACCAAAGTGGAAGGAAGCAGGTAGCTTTAAAATGTGAAATATTTTGCTTACCTAAAAATAGTAATAAGTAGGTATTTAACAAGCATTGTTCACAGGTACTTTTATGAAGCCATAAGACAAAACTAGAGTGGCTCTGTGCTCACAGAGAACAATTTATAAGAGATGGGCATTACTGCAGCCCTCATGACACCAGACCATCAAGTGATGTTAACTTGCAGCTTCAAAGTGAAATTTTCCTAATAAACCTAAGTGATTTTGGATCCCAACTGCAATAACAGCTGTGATCCCCATCAGACATTTCTCCATCCCAAAGCCAAAAAACTGCAATACTGAAAAATAAGCAAATCCCCACACCTGCTAACCGTTATCAGGGCTTAGATTTTTTTCATACAATTGGTTTACAGATACATGGTAACAACATGGCTAGTATATGCTTACAGATCCTGAGACTGCATCAGCAGATCGGCTAATTGTGTTAATTAGATATTTGCATGCGCAATTACCCGATTTGTACAAGCAGTCAAGGTGATAGTACATGTAAATTAGGCATGGATTTGCACAATTTACTCATCTGAAAACCTGCTATTCTACTTATTTTTAAGCACCAGAGATCAACAGCTACAGAAGAGTCTGTTGAGTTACTGTCTTTATAGTTCATACATTTAGCAAGCTTTACATTCCTCTTGCATCACTTCTGTACACCACGGTAGGCAAGCACAGCTGCATGCATTGTCACACAACCCTGCATAAAGCAACATGCACATCACCATCAAAGTCATACTAAAAGAATGACCTGCATCCTTATACAGGCAGAAATTTACTTCCTGTCTCCTAAAGGTCTTATTTTCCCCCTGTTGTCTCTTCAGTGCTGGGAACTGCTGAGCTTAAAGTAAACTTAGTTTTACTTATCACAAGCAGCTCAGGAAGCTCTACAAGGAGCAGAAACCCAAACAACTCTGATGCAAATACTCAACCTGAAGCCTTGAAGACTGCTTAACATTTAAAACGCCACTGCTGCCATGCTGACTCGCTGTTAGGGAGTTTCAAACACAAAAGGGTCATCTACATTTAATGTGAAGTTATACCATAGCCTGCCAAACAAATGGATGTTTACGCCATCATGGGCTGTTCAGGGATTCCAGACTGGAGCACACAGCTACTATAAAAAGCAAATTCTCTGAAAACTGCACACCTCTCCTCCCAAGGTAACATCTTCAGCTGAAGAGGGATTTGGGATAGTACAATATGGACAGCAAAAGCTCAACGATGGAGTAGTGCAATGCAATCTCAAATACATCTCTGCCTGCTTGAAGTGGCAAGGTAATAAAAAATTTTCAGTTCACCAGGGACAAAAAAACCCTCACTAGTTCAGCCAACAAGAAACAAAACCCATAAGCTGACCAAGGCCAACACCTACACATTCACATCATTAAAAAAAAAAAAAAAAAAGCTTGATATAACATTGTCAAGTAGAAGGTTAAAACCAGGTCTCCAGTCTCAAGTGCCATGCCTCTCAGTCTCAATAGCTGTGGTCATTTACAGAACTTCCTCAAGGAGAAACAATACTCATGTTAGAGATGATAAAGTAATCCAAATGACTAGACTTTACAAATAGTGTCACACTCTACTTCTGTCCCTCAGCACATATTACTGGAATGATTGTTGTCCTGTGGTCTGGAGCTTCTTCCCTTCTTAACTGGCCTCAGGCAAACTGTCTGCTTTAGATGCATACAGTGTAGCACCTTCCATCTCATCTTCCTTCCTCTCCTCACTAGCAGTCACTAAAACAAAAGACTCTTCCAGCCAGTGGTCCTGACCCTGAGGCAGAGCTGTTACAGTTTCATGTACAAAACGATTCAGGTAGCAACAATTGTAAAATTTAATTACAATTAAAATTGTATTAAATTACTCCTCATTTTTTTCATCAGTGTACTGTGTGGTGCCAGTGTGTGTAATCCAGTAGGAAACTCTAGAAGAACATTTGGACTTCACTGAGCAATGCCTGATGCAGCTGCTGATGGTTAGTGCCCGTTACCATGAGGGGACAAGTGCTGCAGCCTGAACACCCTGACCAATCCACCACCACCAGAAAGAAGTCTGATTCTCCCATGGCTGAATATTTGTGCAATACATTGGCTTTAAGGATGGTACCACTAAAGACCGAGCTGGAAGAATGTTCTTGTGTATCTTTCCAATAAAGGAGCATGTTTTTCTTTTGTTACATTAAACAAAGGAGGCATGCTGAACGTTCACTTACTGAAAAATTCCAAGTACTATAAATACATTCAAAATAGGAGTCAAGTTGCAATTCCACATCCAAATATAAGTCAGTTCCTTTGAGACCTGGGGAATATAGAAGAGCCAGCCCCAGCTCAGCCCAGCGCTCCTCCCTGGCACCCCTCCCCAAGTGCCTGTGCTCAGATGTGTTTATCTGGGAAGGATCAGGTCAGTTCCGTGCTGTAGGAGCATCTCCCGCAGCTGGAACATCCGAAGCAGGTAGCGCTCCATGTTGTAAACTGCTCACACAGCAGGACTGAGAAAAAGGCATCTCCTGGTCACCGGCTGTTACCGACTACAGGAAAATGAAAATACAGCATCTCCACACCTGTTCACCTGATGGTGAAGGAAGGAAAAGCCATTACCGAGTGACAGGAGACGAAAAACCAAAATCCACTTCAGCAACTCATCCCAGCACTGGTGATTAATCTCACACTCCCACAGCCTGATGCACATTAACCAGATAATTAATAATTTCTTTAGGGACTCCAGCTCGGCAACTGTTTTATCAACCTGCACAGCATTAGGAGAGAGATGCTGCATTTGTGATCAAACTGCTGGAACTACAGAAATGTTCTGCAGGAACAGTAAAAGCTTCAGAGCAACCTGTGAGCCCTGTTTTACAAGTAACTGTAACATATGTGCAGAAATCAAGGCTGCTCCTTTTTCAGTGCAATCACCAGACTCAAAATCTGAGCGAGATCAGCATAATAATAAACAGCGATGCCCAACTCCCATCCAGCCCCCATCTTTCCCCAACAGAAGTGCTTCCCAGTATTATTTTTTTAAAATACATTTTGCCTGATGCAGTAACATAACACATCAGATCATCCACTTTCATTATTCTTGGTACAGATAATAAATCCGATCCACTTACCTTAACACCAAAAAGGTTAAATATTTTTTAAAAATACTTAAGTGTCACAACGTGCAAATTCTATAAGCCAAAGGCTTTCAAGTAATTCAGTGAGGAGCACAGCAACACTTAGCATAGCTCTTGCTAGCAACTTTTTGCCATTCTCTGTGCACTCACATTCCACGTTCAAGGACAGAGTCATACAGGATCAGAAACCCAATACGAAAGTGCTGGCACCACATTATCTCCCCAGCACTTAAAAATGGACTGCTGAGAAAAATCATGCTAAGTATTCTTTCAGATATTAAACTCTCCAGTGTATTAGATATATGTCAGTATTAGGTGATTAAGAATGAATGATAATTAATAAATCACATCCACAGAGAGTGACCGGGTATTATTTCTTTCAGTCTCTGAAAAGAAGAACTGGAATCACAGTTCTGCCTAAATAATTTTATCTTTTCAAATGAACAATCTTGTGTAACTGCTGCTTGCAAGGAGATGCTGCTTTTTGTCAATAAGCTTCAAAATAAAAAGTTATTTGGGCTGCTTTTCTACAAATAGTTTATCATCATTGTACAGGTGAGGAAACAGAGGCGCATCATCTGTAAGTGTCTTGATGAAGCCTCCCCACTAGAAACAGAGTGGGTTCCTAAACAGAGTCTCAACTGGTCCTTTCATCACACTTTTCTTCCACTTGAGAGAAAGCTGCAGCTTTTGGCTATGGCTCAGCAGAGTATCTGCCTTCTAAAAGATATGCTGCTCTTAGAACTTGAGTCCTGGAAACGCGCCCATGCAGAGCTCCAGTAATAGCTATGCACATCTGCCCACACAACTGCAGCTGCAGGACTGGGCACATATCTGTACGTACATACTCGAAAATGATACGTTTTCTCTAAAGTCTCTTCTTAGGCTAGGTTGGTAATAAGGAATGTGTTTTCTTTTAGTACATAACATGACTTAATTTATATTTTCCTTTCACGTGATGACTGAAAGACATAATATTGCAAGTTTTTAATCATCTACTTTAGCACTTATATGACTCTGCTCACCATATTATTTGAGCACCTTCATTTTCATAGTGTCAGTTACCATTATTCCATTAAACTAAAACCTTTTACAAGCATCTTTCTATAAACATGCACCAGAGATAACATAGCCACATGGTGAGGATCCACAGACTACAGTAAGTGGATTACACCTGTCTTGATTTTCAGTGTAGCTGTCGGCAGAGTATATTCTCCCATCAAACTGCACACAGATCTCCTCATTAAAGCTACAGGGGAGAATAATTACAGAACAGTACACTACAGTTTACCAATTGGTCTTGCATACATAATGCACTATGAAAGAAAAATTACATTCCTCTAACAGCTGCGAAATTCTTTAAATTGTTATTATTATTATTATAAAATAGAGAACATTTTAAACTATCTAATAACTTGCCTCCTGTATGCAAAGCAGACAGATACAGGTGATCAGGTCCAAAAAGGTCTTAGACTTCCAGTCCATAAATATAATTATTTTTCCCTTTCCAAACACTCCATTCTCCAACCTTCTGTTCCACAGTAAAATCCCCTCCTCCTGAGAAATTATGCTGATTGCAGAGTAAGCCTTGAAAGCAAACGGGTGGTCTTCTAGTTCTCCTAAGCCCTGCTGATGAATGTTAAGCATCACATTTCCCCCATGTCCTCACTCCTCAGTGGAGATGAGCGAGATGGAACTCGCTCCTCAGTGAGACGGTGAGTCCATCAGGTCTCCATCATCCTTCTCCCACCAGCCAGGGAAAACGGGGGGTGTCACAATAGCAGCCTGTTATCTTCAGCCAAATCTGAGTCTTCCAGCCCTCAGCACCACCAACAGGCCCCCTTGCTCAGCAGCTGGCTGCTGACATGCTGCCTACCCTATCCAGATAGAGGTTGCTGGGGACACAGCAAACCTCTCCAGATGGTGTAGAAGGAAGCAACCCCCCTGGTGTTTCTGTTTCTGGCCGTTTATACTCCAGGACTGAAGCATCCAGAATATATTAAACTCATAGTCCTGTGTAACACCGGGAACTGATTTTTCACCTATGCTGACAATTAAGACATCTGACCTGTGTTTGTATTAACAGATAAAAGGCAAATCCATTTTGATTTGGATGCCATTTGCATTCCAAGAGCCCAATAGTTAGGGCCCTCAGCTCCACTCAGCATCCAAACCCATCACTTTTGAGGCACCACTGTTCAATACCAGCTCTTACCCCTCACACAACAGACGACATAAGGAAAAAAGCACAGACACAGGAAAAGCCAAGTTCTTCAGATGAAACAAAGACATCCTAAGCAGATATTTGGGCCCTAGCAGGATGTGCTGACATGCTCTCCTACTCTGCTAAACCAGGAGCTAGGAGCTGAGGGACTTTAGCGACAAGACAACATGCCTTCCATATTCTGGTTCTCACAAAAGATTTTCACACAATGAAAGACTCCAAAAGAGACCCTTCTGTACAAACTGCCACCTTTTTCCAGCTCTGAAAGAGAGCACACACAGGCTGCCTCAGTATATAGAGGGACACTTACCATGCAAACGCATCTAAGTGCTAGCCATGCTAAAATCACTGAAGAACAAAAATTGCTCTATGAAACAGTCTCCAGTACCAGCACTGCGAATGACTTGCTCCTGCACTTTAACCAGCTGCACCTCCCAGACGAGCTGGCATACCTCAGGCTTACTTTCTTCTAGTCTCTATCAGTTCAGTACTTGTAAGAGGGACACACTGGTGACAGAAGCCAAGTGGAGAACCAAATGGAGCAGAGCCTGCTCAGGCAGGCACCCTGCAGCCAGGCAGGTCACTCCTATGGACCAGGAAATCTTTGGGTTTCTCTTAGACAACTCCCCATGTGCAAGGCTGCAGGGCAAGGCAGCATCACATACTCAGGGTTAATTGGCTGCAGGCTAAAAGAGGTCAACCAGTCCAACCTCCTGTGCAAACACTGGCCATTAACTTTCACCCATTTAAAGGTGGCTTTGTGCTCAATAACTCCAGCACTTTTTTTAAATTAACAAGTTTGGCTAGAGACAATTCCTGGACACCTCAATCACTGCTTATCTTCCTCAGAAAAACAGGAAGAAAAAAAAAAAAAAAAAAAAAGTCAGCAGACACTTTCTTTGTCTTTGCTGCAAGCTTCACAAATTTTGCAAACTAGTTCCTCCAGCTGCAGGGTCCCAGCAGGGGCACAAACCACCCCAGCGTGACCACCAGTAAGAGCATCCTCCACCAGGAGCTCAGCAGCACAGCCCAGAGGTGACAATACATAGACCCACGGATATTTTGTTCTGGCCTTTGTGGAGTCCAGTGAGACCTTCTAGGGTTTAGTTCCTACTTCAACTCTCCCTCACAGCAGAGAAGTCAAAGATAGTTTTGCTATCAGTTGCCACAGTAGCAGAGTTTAGCCCTTTTGGGAAAGTTTCCTCGACTTCACTAGTTCTGGACCAAGACATTAATCAACTAGACCACATTAACTAATATAGCTCAAATTAAAACCAAACACCTCACAGAAACTATGCTTTTTAAAGATTAAGTATTAGAGATCTGTAAAAATCTTTTCTTCTGCTGTCCGCCAACACTATTGACCATGCATATTCAGATCAACCATTTAAAGGTACGCTGTAACAAAACAAAATAATTAATTATCAGAATATCTCGTGTCTTCTTAGTAGAATTATGTGTCCAATGTGTCTTTGCAAAATACCATAATTCTACTTTCCTGTTCTTGCTAGAAAAGGGGTCAGTCTGGCAAACAGAGAGAAGACAGGGGTAAGACTACTACTGACTAAGCCATAACACACAAGGATGAGCTGGAAATTGCCAAATTAGGAATGTGGTTTTCCTGGATGGAGAGGGAAGAGTGAACCATACCCACCACAGACAAAGGCACTGAAGGGAAAGGAAAAAAAAAAAAATTAAATAAAAGAATCTTATCAATTGAGTGGAGAAACCTGTCACAGCTATTTCAGTAGATCAGGACTCTATGTATCAGAGAAGAGAAGCCCTGATCAAGTCACATGCCCTTTACTACAGAAGATAAGATCAAAAGGTTTCAAAGGAAACCGGTGGTGACAGTTTCTTCATTTGTATGCGACGTGACATACCAGATCCAAACTGTTGGCTACTTTTTGAACTGTCAAGGGAGAGAAATGATTATTTTCTTTTATATCTTACTTTTAAGAACTCTTAGTCATTTGGGGGTTCTCCCCCCTGCTCCGTGTCCCACCACACTCTTTTTTATTTTTCAAACAGGATTCAAACGTTCACCTTTGATGTAATATTTTTGCTGCACATCAGAATAGCTATGCCAAGCTTCAGAAAGGCAATTGAATACAGAGAATGAAAAGGATTACATCACTTCAAACATGAACTTTTAATAAAATTATCCTCAGGAAACCTCCCTTGTGATTATTTCCCCCCTGCATCTTCTTTCTTACTGTTCTCATGTGTTTGCAATAATTCAATTTATTGCCAGGCTAGTGGCTGTAGTTGACTCTGAGCCATCAACTACATACAAGCAGAAGTATTTTTTTCCCTGTTTCTCACTGCTTATGTCAAGAAAAGTATTAAATATAATGCAAAAAATGACTGTACAAGATCATAAATTGTTCCTGTAGCCAACAGGCTGTATAACAGTTATATTCATGTGGCAAATAAAGCAGGAATGGAGGACTTCTGACTAGCTCTGCTTCTCCATGGCCAAGACCTGATTGGTTTCAGCCTAGTGCTCCCTGTTGGTGTGCGAAATCTGCAGTTGCTTGTTATATTTGTCAGTAAACTTCCTCCACAACCTGCCCTTCTTGCCAAAAAGTGCCAAAATTCTTGTCAAAGTTCATTGGTGCTAAAGAAAGGCACTCAGTGCTTATGAGCCAGTGACACTTTTAAGGTAATAATATTCTCCCAGAAGTGTTGTGAAACATTCAGAAACTGCAGTCGTTGCAGCCATGTAAGTATCCGAGACAGCTAGACACAAAAAAATATGTTGCAGCCTCTTAGGTGAAGGAGAAAGTAGTCACACCATGGGAAAATGATACAATGCACACTTCTAGCCCAATAGATCAAATTTTACAGTTGTATCATTTGGTTTTGAATGTGAAAAAAAATTTTTTAAAATATTTTAAATGCTTATATAAATCCTTCTGAGTCCTGGAATCATGCTAATAAAGGATGCTGAATTTAAGAGCTCAAGTCTAAGCCCCTTTCAATACAAAGAAAAAAAAAAACAACAAGCTCTTCCAGTAATATTTCTCACTCAGCCCAAATACTTTTGAAGCTAATTGTTTAGAAATAGGTGGCTTATGTGTATGAGCCTACTGAGAGTTTACACAAGTATTTATAGAGAAATTACAGCAATATACAGGTTTAGAGTCACTTAGAAAATCTTAAAAAGCATATGACAATACCTTTAATGCATAAAGATGCTATCAGAATCTCCAGTCAGTGAAGTTTTATCCCATAACATCACCTGCTCTCTATCCACACAGCCCAGACCTTCTTTGGGGCTCCTGTAGCATCCCTTGCAGGGCAGTCAGAGGAAGACAGCTGCACCTTCCCACCAGGTTCACTGGCTCCTCAGGCTCCTGCTCCAGCCCCGTTTCTGCTCAGAGCTGCAGCTGCAGTCCATCTGCATCTGCTCCTCTGACACAGACCATAGCGCAATGGAAAGCAAACATTCCTGTGGTTTTCCTTGCTACCGTACTGAAGCCTCACATTTCATTTCTCTACGTTCTTGAAGCAACACAAAACCCACACGAGTAACACTGGTGTGACCCAGCACTTGCCTCTCCCACCTGTGACCACTGCACCAGCAAACACTTTATTTTCTTCCCCAGTAAACTCCAACTCTGAATTTCAAAAGCTGCCATTAACAGACAAAAATCTGGAACAAATCCCTTTCCTGGACACATAAACACATACTCAGAGTTTCACATGACTTACAAGTGGCCTGAAGAGCAGGTCTGCACCCTGCCCACATATCATTATCTGGTTGTGCGATGAGACTTCAGTTTAATATGCACAGCCCCACAACAAGCATCCATGGTTGCAAAACACTTGTATAATTTGTATTCTAACCCATGTTTTCGTGCGTGTCCCTGCCAGCACATCAGGTGCCTGCTGAGGGCAACCCTGGTACACACCAAACCAAGACAAGAGTAAAACTCTAGGAGAAATATCAATTGAAAATGCAAAACCAAACTAAGCATTAGGGATTAATATGATTTGAAATTACTGACACATTCACAGGAGATACAAAACCTAAAGAATAACGTGGGGAGACCCTGCAACAGCATTCTCATCATCCAACTTCTGACACCAAGCTAAAATAAAAAGGTTACTCTTCCTAGGCTCTCTCAACAAAGACAAACAACATGGCAAGAAATCAGTTTTTCCAAGGATGCTCAAGAGTTAAAACCTGGGGAAGGTGGCCCCTTGAAATGGCTACTGACCTGCATTCAGTCTGACACATATGGGTAGCTCTTCTCACATGCTCAGCAGGCAGCCTGGGCTTGAGCAGGCTGAAGTAGATGCTGGTTTACTTGAACACACAGTGCTGTAACAAAAATTCATCTGCTTGCTGAAACCATCCCTGCTACAGGAACAACAACTTCCAGAGACAGACAGGCTTTCAAGTATTGTTAACTGAGTCAGCCATTCTGGGTCAACTCACTACCAAGTATGAATCAGCACCATCAGGCTTTTAAATTATGTGTTAAAACCCAGGTGAAACTCATCCCCCCTTCCCCAGGTGCTAAGAAAATCTGTATTTTATTTCTCCCCAGGGTGCAGCACCTGTGGTGCGTGGTGGGCTTGTGGCTTCTGCCAAGGAAGAGCTGAGTGGTGACAGTGATGACTGAAACTGAGCAGGGCTCTGACTATATGGCTGAGACCCTATGGGAACAAGGGGGTGATGGATGGCTCATTTTGCACCCTTGAGTATCGCCAGTGGGCTTTCTCCCCTGTGTAGGTGTTGGCTGTTTGTTTAATCACCAGGAGATGGAACAATTAAGAAGTGCTCAATACCTTTCTCCCCACACACAGTGTAACACCTTAGTCATCAAATTGCCCTATTGTGCTGCTCGATACTTTCTATAAGAGTAGGAATATGAGAGTATGTCCAAAGATAGCAATGAACAGACAAGGTAATTATTTTTAAGCTTGCTAATCACAATCAATAGTTTCTTCGCAAAACTGATGAGCTGGAGTTGGCTCCTATTTTTAACCAATAAGATATGCAGTCAAGACTTGAATTACACCATCGGGCAAGTCTCCAAACTCCTAATGACTGCCAGCCAAGAGAAGGATGGATCCTTGGTGGGTCTTACTCCCTTCCTGAGCATGATATCAAAGTAGTTTTTCCATAGACTGTAAATCCAGAGGTGTACTGTAACCACTGCAAAACTTCACCAAAAACACCAAACAAAAATTTATCTCCATATATCAAAAAAGAGTTATAGAATTCTAAAAAAGAGATGGAGGATGTTTGCTTGATTAATGTGAAGTTTGTTAGCTGTCATGTAAAAAACTCCTCATGGAAGTTGAAGACTTGTTAGAAAGCTCAGACCCTCTACCTGTTTTGGTAAGATTTTTCCTTAAAGTAATCTTTCTCATGTTTTGCTGTCCTCTGATTTCTTTTAATTTCAAAAGTCCTGACTTTCCATGTTCCTGTTGGGAGACTCCTCCATTCCCTGCCACTCCCAGGAAGTTGTTTTCCCCCCTACCACAGAGCCTAAAATTGTTTCCAGCATTCAGTACTGCAGCAATAATTCCCTGTCGGAAGAGAGGAGGTGCTTTCATTTGTTTTGTTTCTTCTACCCACTGATTAAAAGCAACAGTGAGTCTAAAGAATAGTACAATACCATCAACTGTAATTGTTGCCTCTCACAACAAACGTGAAGGGGATCAGGAAACACACCCATCCTTGATTACTGAGAAAGCATCAGGCATAAAAAATGTCAGCAGGGGCAAGTAATTCTTTTTATCTGCTTACAAAGCCTAAGGTAGGAGAGACCAGCACCAGTTCTCTGTTCAATAACTGGATGGAATTACAGTGGTTCAGAGGTTGCATAATTACTCAAGCAATTAACACTCCTTTCATTTTCCTGTTGTAATCCCTCTAGTTTCGGACATTTGCAACTTTGTGGCTGATGTCTGCTACTGGATGAAAATGTCTGAGCAATGAAGGTCTCCATGAGGTGTCCAGTTGGGTTGGCAGCTCTTGAAGAGGGGCTGCATGGCAGGAATGCAAGGAAAGCAGCTCAGTGATGCTGTAATTTCCAGCCATCTAACGTGACCAATGCTCTCTGCACTAGAAAGAGTGACACTGCCGTACAGGATGCAGGTTTTTGAAGTCTCCCCTCAACATTACATGCAGTGTCACTGTTTATTAAAGATAACTAATGCCCTAAGTCTTTATTTACTTCTGTTTATTGCTATTTTAGCAAAAGTCACCAGAGAGCAGCTATGCTTCCGGTCCACCAGGGTTCTTTAATCGCTGTTAGTAGGTAAAATCATGTGTGACAACTAATCCAAAAAGCAGATTATATTTATTTTGGCTACAGTGGCTTGCAATTCGTTAAAATCAACAAAGCCTTTTCATTAGCCCCCTGCTGATGTCCTAAAAACAGACATTTCAAGGGTCTCAAAGCACAGAGCTACACATGTGCAGCAAAGCCGGGACTGACAGAATTACCGTTGCCATACTTACCGTAAAATCTTATTAAAAACAACAGCAAACTTCTTATTTTCTTTCATAAGAGGGCTTAATTTATGATCCCAAATTCCAAAATCACAACCTTTGAGGCAAGACTTCTTAAATTTCAAAAAGTATATGTGAATCAACAGTACTATTACCAGTGAAATAATTGCTCAGGATTTTGTGTTGTAAAAACACCCCCTGTTTTAACACTGTAAAGAGTGAGATTAGAGATTCAGCAAGTCTAAATATTAGCCTACATGCTTGCTGAGCCCCCTGCATTCTGGAACCACATTTGAATAATTGAATTTCTAGTTAACAGTGTGATCTTGCAACTCTTATTCTCAGTGATTTCATGATCTCTGGCCATAATCTCCTGACGATGCTGCCTCAGACCTGCAAACATGAATACAGTAGGAATGTCAGCATGTCAGAGAAGACCAGACAGAGTTACGTGACGTCCCATCTCCTCACCAACCTCTCTGCTCTTCAAACACTGCCAGGAAGTTCACAAACCCAGAACCAGCCTTACCATAATCACCAAGGGCCAACATTCACCCAAAATAGGAAATGTATGCATTAGAAGTCTACGTAATTGATTATATGTGTATATATATATATAAGACACTGATTTACATCAACAATTTTTTTTTCTTTCTCAGTATGAGTAACCAGAGTAATGTACACATTTTTGGGTCACTGCCCTCACATGCCCTGTCTAGGAAAAGTGACTTAAACAACACCCCTGCCACTGTGAAGCAGGCTATTCCTGACCTGCATCCTACCACGCAGTTATTTATTTCCCACATCACAGCTGGATGTGGACCTGCTTTGAGAATTTTCATGTCTGCTGCAGAAGCGGAGCTCCTTTTTTATCCCCCAAGCACCATCCTGAACATTGTGAAGGCCTATTATTAGACATTGCTTCACACCAGACTTTTCCAAATACGCAGTTTTCCAGCAGTTTAAAGGGAAGCCAAGAGCGATCCTTTAGTGAGAAGTCTGTTCTTAAGCACACGAATCACCACGGTGCCAGGTTGCCCCTGAGACAGGAGGGTCAGTTCATCTCCCGCCAGGCCACTGTCCAGCAGCCCCTCCAAGTTCACACTGTGAGCACAACAGTGACTGTTAAAGCAGAGAATAAAATCCAGCCTGTGAGGAAAACTGAGATTCAAAGCTTTTCTCCAATGGCTAATCAGAGTTTTGTCCACAGGGAAAACTGAGCCCCATCTGATATACAAGTTATCATTTTGACTCTCCATAATTAAAAGTGTTGTTGCCATGGCGATACAAAGGCTGGTGAAAATATACACAAGGCTAATGTCATGCCTCTTATGCCTCTTTGGTGTTACAATTTGTCCTCCCAGCCTGGTTTGTGCCAAGACGGAACAAAACTTGACTCGGGAAACAGTTGGCTTGACGAGGTTTGTTATTTAGGCATCAGATGCTGTGGGTGCTGTAAGACCACTTTCTCAGGCTCTCTAACACGACCATTAATCCTGTTAAAGTCAATAGCAATTTTAAAGATAATTTCAAAGAGAACAGGTCAGATCCTACACTACTAAATTTATCACACTACTGTAAAGAAAGAAACAAACAAAAGTATAGAGAATCACAGAATCACAGAATGTTAGGGGTTCGAAGGGATCAATAATGAATGATAAAGAAGAATAACCACCAATCAGAAGGATTAACATACATAATATTGAAAGTAGATATGAAATTAAAATGCAAAAACCTGATTACAGGTTCAATACCACAAACATTCACAGTTTGGCTGGCAGTTATTCATTCATTTGAAACTCTGATCTCTATCAAGCATGTTATAATCAGGCAGGAATTCCAGGTCACCCAGTGACCTCTGAATAGTAACAAGTAATCTGCTATCTAGGGGATACCATAAACCATGTCTTTCTATATGGATACACACCTACATATGCAAAACACACACAGAAACACCAACACATTTTTAATAGGATAGGGCAACAATTTTAGGAGTTTTGTGACTTGCAGTCCAGTCATTTCTTCCTTACTTGAAAACCTTTATCTTTGACAGGATTCCTCAGGTGCACAAGAGTCTACTAACATGGAAGTCTTACAGGTGCTACTCTTTAAGTAATACGATAGTTGTAAGGGAATAGCTCCTACAATAAAAAAGTGAGTTCAGAGAATTATTTTACGTAAAAATCCCATTGACACCAATGCCCATTGACATCAGACAGAGTCTGGCTTCATTCTGCAAAGGAAAGCTTCACATATGGGCCAAACACAGATCAAGAAAGATGGCTGTGGGCTGAAAGGAGGGCAAGTGCCAGAGAGGGGTGAGAGCCAGGAGATCCACCAAAGCAAGGATACAGGCACTTCTTAATTCCCCTGTGTTTCTATGGCTCTTGTACTGCTGTGAAGCAAAAATACTTTTTATTATACAAACCCCAGCATGAAGTTTGTGTGCAAGTGCTTCAGCTGCCATGCGTCCCCTGAAGGATAATTTATAGATGAGGGGACTGATGACAGAATATCTCTGGGACTGTCAGGGTTAAGCAGCAAGACAGAGTAAGGGGTGTGGAACAAGACAGTTTAGCAATGGCATCTATAGAGAGGGACTAGAAAGACCTGCTTCAGAGAAGTGACACTACATGGGGTCTTTTCCCAGACAGCAGTGAAAGATATCTGGGCAGTTACCCGAGGAACAGATCCAGCACCAAAGTCCAAAAAGGGTAGTCCGAGGGATACCTTATAGGCAGAGGGTGACCAGGATTGTAATGGTGTAGGTGTTTACACAAACATAATATAAAAAATAGAAATATATAAAATGAGTATATAAAAATAATAAAACTGTAATATAAAAATATAAAAATTAATTATATACAATATAAAAATTTCAAAACCTAATGCTTTACCCCACACTGTCCTCCCCACAAGAAAGCAGAGGAAACAAAATGGCATAATAGCAGTTGGCCATATCATTTTATACACTCCTGGAAGGAGCTCAGATACTCTGGTCATTAGCACATGATAAAACCCTATAAAAAACACATGAGTCTATGAAAAAAGAATGGGAGGAAAAACTAATGGGCCAGAAGAAGAACAATAAACTGACAGATGGGAGGTCCCAGCTCAAGAAGAATTTGAAGGAATGAAGAGATGTATTCTTAGAAGAGGAAGGGTACATCAGGTAGCTGACATATTGAGTTTCCAGGAAAGAGGGTAGAGTATTAATGACAGTGCAGCTGACGGTTTCAGCAGCTACCAACGAAATGATTTGCCCTTCTTTTTCAGCCGAAGAGGTGACAGTGTGGATATGGCAGCTGATTTACATACATCATCATAACTTCCATAGGAATATCAGATTTCTTTATAAGGACTTGTAGTACCAGCTTTGCAGGTCAGTGTCAATGTCTAACAGAGCCGCTGGAGACAAAGGGGAAGATTCAGACCAACACCAAGGTGCCTAAAACAGGGCTTAACCTGAATTTAATTGCCTAATTAAAAAAAAAGACTACAAAACCCCTTGCTTTAGAGCCTGTAAATGCATCAGAGCTAACATTTGTGACCATAAAGACCACTGGAAATCAATCCCTGCACCACATGCATGCACCTCTCTAAACCCCACGGTGATCCAGATACAGGTCCCTAAACAGGTCCCCGTGTGTTCTAACGGGGATGTTCCTAACATGCACTAACAGTGCCCTCTTTACTCATCCTCACTTTTTACCAGTGACTCTCTCATATAAAATACACAAGTTCTGCCCTAACAGCATGCTGGCTTTGGTGCACAGCATCTCTCTCTGGCTATTGTGAACCGGCCAGCTGACAGCATCATTGCTTTCACTCAGCCCACATCAAAAATGTACTTTTTTAGGGATTACAAGATACTAAGCTGGAAGTACTTAATATGCCCAACGTGACAACTGAATATTGTCAGAAAGTTTAATTTCAGTTTATTTGCACAAGGTTATTGAGCATCTTTATTTTGCTCAGTAATGTTTTATGCCATCAGACAGAAGGAGGGAACGTACTAGCACAAAAAGTCTTTAAGCATCTGATTAAGTAATGATGGAATTACAGCTTGCTTTCCCTGGGTGACATTAGCATATCAAAACCAAAACTGTTTACAGGATTGGGCCCAAATTGTACACAAATCCTTGCCCAGCATGAGGAACAAAGACCAGGCACCAAGAAAGCTGCAGAATACTAGGTTTCCAACTCTAAGCCAGGTTTAGTAATATTTCAAGGCTTTAGAGCACATAAAACAATTGAGGGACCAGTATGGTGTTTGGTACTATTTCTAGAAGGACTTTAATATGTTCTCACCATTTGCAGACGTCCTATCCATTTCTGACATCCTTTATGGCACGTAGATTTTGCTACAACAAAAATTCAGGTTGTGGATTTTTGCCAGTAACAAGCTGATGTTGCTCAGAGCAGCATTAAAATGCTATCATGCTGTTAGATTAAGTAACCTATTTTCTCTACTAGCACAGATTGTACTTTAGTTTTGCCCTTACACCTACCAAATTGCTGTTTCTTGCAACATTTCCTTTTGAAGGTAGTTTGCCAGTCTCCAAACCAATGCCTTTTTCACCAAATGAAAGAGGAGTTTGTAAAGTAGTGCAATAAAAGCAGGAGCTGGTCCTCTTTGCAAAAGTCTTTTTATATTTCAAAAATAATATTTAAAAAAAAAAAAAAAAGAAGCAGTAAGGCAAAATAGAAAGTTGTCTTTCTTCTTTACTTTTAAGCAGGACTCCCATCTCCCATGAGGCGACTTGTGAGATATTAGCACACATGTTAATATGAAACAGGTTTTATAGAGTAAGTAGCTATGGTATGTACCCCACAGATGTACATGGTCCTAAACCTGCTGACATAACAGCAACTGATGCATTTACCACATTTTCTCCCTTTGCCCCCTTTCATTTTTTTAAGCTTATTTTGTAAATCTCTCTCCCCTAAATTCTCCTCTGCCAACTATCTGATTTTAGGCATTTCCACCCATAGTCCATTAGAGGGAACAGTCTGTGATGGAGACAACGGGAGCAGAAACAAGCAGGTAGAGTCAAATGTGAATACAGGCGTTCCAGCTAGGACATTTCTAGGACATTAAATATAAATACTAAACAGGCAGGAGAAATAAAAAAAAAAGAGACCAAACTACAAGAAACCAGTTGCATCGATTAGCTGATTAGTTTGCCAGTGAGTGATTAGTCAGAAAGACTGGAATTAGTCAGTGCAGCCCTGCCTCCCATGAATAAAATGTGGGGAGGACACCCTTTCCCACCCTCGGTGACAGATGATATCTGTTTTCTCCTTCGAGTTGGAATTTAAGAGCCACTGAAGCTCAGCAAGAGTATATTCTGGCTCAAATGAGCTGAAAATTGCATTCAATTTGAATTTCAAAACCAGAGGAGAAGGAGGAATGGGGGGAGAGGGAGGGAGGGAGCTCAGCAGGACCCATCAAGCCAGGTCCCTCCTGCAGCAGGTCGGGCTGCAGAGCCAAAACTCAGGGCATGATGCAAAGGAAAGAGCATTGCTGGACAACAGCCCAGTCTGAGTTTAAAAATAAACATTTCGCTGTCAGGATCAAAGCAAACTCTGCTTTTATGTATATTACAAGCTATATGTTGAGAAGAAAAAGATTCTTCTGGTACTTGAGGAGAGGCAGTCGGAAAGTAGGGGTGACCAGAGGAGGGGGTGCCAAGCTTTTCCACTGGAAAATCCTCAATAAAACAGCCAAATCCAAAAGTACATGCCATCCCCCTGAACAGAGCATATATACTGAATGCACGCACTGAACTTTCCTGAACGTAAGGTTCATTTAGGGTTACATTTTTTAGCATGCAGTAACATTTAATTCATGTCTTCGTGGGTGAAGGGATTATTTCCCCTTCCCTTTGTGCATTAAATTTACAGTTATATCTGATGACACCGAAAGAAATGGAGTTACGCCTGCAACCCAAATATATCCTGTAATTTGATGGCGTGATAGCAGTTGGTCTCTTTAGTGCAACTGATAATGTCCAATATTCAATATAATAATCACACACCGAATCAAGATATTCTTCAGCAAACTTCTTACCGATTTCAGTATGTGATTTGACCCAAGGGTTTGGAGTAGTAATAAAATAATTACAATTAATCATGAGTAATAATTAATATCTTAAGGATTAAGATGTGTCCATTTATACATTCAGAATCAGCATTTTCCAGGTACCCTTGAGATGCTTTTAACTTCCCTTCCTAAACAGAATGCTTGCAATAGCATTTTATAACCAGAGAGTCCAGCCATCGGAGAAACTGGTTTTACTTTGTCTCATGATATTTGTTATATGGCATTACATTCACAGATAGTAGGGTCCCTATTACACCCAATAACATACTCATATCCTCTGATGCAGCTTATATTTCAAAGTCTAATGATGTTATTGCAAGGTTTGCCCCTTTTTTTTTCCAACTAAGTGGTTTTTCATTGATAAATCAGTAAATTGCCAGCTCTATAGACGTATGTGATGTGAGTCAGGATCCAACCCCAAAAGAAAAAAAATCACAAAATGTGAGGTCAGTTTTCCTGGCCGTTGCATTTAATAAAAACTCCCAGGCAACAGTTAAGGACACACTAATAGATGCACCTTAATATGTTGCGCCTTCAGCATGTCTTTGATTTCTCTCTATGGCAAAAGGCTGTATTAACACACAAAGTGAGCTTCTGTCCTGTTTTTAAGTTTTTCCCATCATCAAATTAATTTTTAACCCATTCTTTTGACAGTTAAAGAGTCAATTTGAACAATCTAGATTCCACTTGTGAACTCTACACCACACAGTTTCCAAATACTAGTCACTTACATAAAAATCTGTATGCATTCACAATCACTTGAAAAACCTAAAATCATTGCACGTTGCACAGCCATTGCACATCATTGTACACCAACGTGCACCACATTGGTCAGAGGAACTACTCAGAGTACGGGACACTTTGTAGATATCCAAATATGCAATTGCATGCCTTGCTTCAGCAGGCATTTTTTGGTATTATTGTTTCAAGTTCCATTCTTGCATCACCCTCTTGCTGCCTAGATTGTAACTCCTCAGAAACAATAAACTCATGTCTCCATGTTGCTCCGCTAAATGCTACATTTTTCTTGATACTGACCCCAGAGGTCCATTTCTGGAGGGGAGGAAAGATGTACAGAACTGGCTGCATCACTCTCTTTCTCAAAGAAAGCTTTCATTGTAAATCAGATTATCTGCCATTGCAATGCTTACTTTACTGGAGACGATGCTCACTTTACGGGAGGGAAATGAGGACAATAAATATGCAAAATATATGGCATACTCCTGACAGATCAGTCTTCATACTGGAGCTTCTAGATCTAACACTACTAATAATACACAATAAGAGTATTAGCCTGATGACAGCATTGCATTAAATAGCTCCATGGCTTCCAGACCAAAGCCAAACCGCGTTCAGTCCGCTCCGGTCCATCTGCACCTACTCATGTGGACATGCCCCTGATGGTGCTTTGTTCTCCCAGCTGGAAAGGCCTGGCCTGATCCTGCTATGGCTGCCGGCACGCAAACTGCTCCGTGGCCTGAGCGCCGTTAGCAGGCAGAGAGGAACACCGAGCGAGCGTGGGTGAAACAAGCATGGCATCAGAGGAAATACTTGACAATTTCTCCAAGGTATTGGACATCAGAGTAGTTCAGCTGAATGGCATGCATGCCCACGTAATGCTGCAAGGTCAAGTAGACCTTATGTTATTTATTAGGTGAGTGCTGGTTTCATGCATTAAAATATTTTATCGAGATGAACTGTAGGACTTGGGAATAAAAATGTTCCCCATTTTCTTCTAGAAACATCAGCCCCTTTCATAGTTGAGCATCACTTACTTCTGCAACATTGTGTAAGTAACATTACAAAATGATGATACACCTTACAAAGAAAACCTAAGAGGGATAACAATTTTATACAGAAGCCACCTTCCACTAACTTTCCTTTAGTCCTTTAGCTCACTGCTATCCAAACTGGGGAGGCAGGAAGTCAGGAGGACTATAAATCAGAGTATAAATGCAAAACTCATTAGATGCAATCTCCTCCACTGTTTTCTTCCATGCAGTACTTTACAGTTTTCGTAAACTGTTCTTACTGTGGCAATATTTGCTGTAAAGACAGCAGAAAAAGACCACACTGCCTCTGCAAGGCTAGCTAAAAAAGGAGAAAAAGTAAAAAAAATATTGATGGGTTTTGTTGTTGTTAATTGAGACCACTCTGGTTTTGAATAATTTAAAGGGCAAATTACAAAGCGTGTGTCTTTAAACATGACATCACAGAGCTTCAGCAAATCTGTGCTGCCCAGTGAAACGACTTATTCCATGGAAACAACGCTGCTGTCAGAGGCGGCACGACAAAGCCTGCAAACCACCAAGATGATGGAAACCACTGACCCACGAGTACCCTGAGAAGACCACGTCCCTCAGTGAAGAGGAGAGCGTATATACGCAGGTGTCCCCAGTGCCTTTCTTGGTACCCATTCCAACCGCAGCCTGTTAAAGTCCAGCCCTGGTTGCTACGGCATAAGACTGACGATGATTTATTAAGAGCTCTTAGCTCCATCAGACATTTTACAATTAACAGCTTCTCCTTTTCTTAAATATAAATAAATACATAAATGAAATCAGAGCTGCTAAGTGCTGGGTGTACCCAAAGCTTCGATGACATCATCGGCAACTGCCAGTCATGCAGGGTGCAAAAATAAATAAGGGACGGGGATGCGGGCAGGGGGGAAGGCAGGGTATTTACTCAATCAGTACCTATTTTTGAATTTCCTTCAAGCTGGCTTGGACTAAGAGCCATCAATTATTTAAAAGAAGTAACATGATGCTTCTTTTGTTGAGGCAAATCTGCAAGCAGACCCCAAGAGAGAATAAAAAATGAATTAGGCAGAATTTATTAGTGCGCTTGAAGAAAACAGATTCAGCTATCAGAGCTGACTGTGGTTTTAAAAATAGTGTATTTCTGCCCATGAACAATAGTTTCTCTCTTTCTCCCTTACCCCACTAGATCCTCAATAATCCCACCTCTTCCCTCTCTTTATGTTTTTTCTTTTTTTTCTTTTTGAAGAGGGCATAACACTGAAAGAGGCATCAATCATTCCTTAAACTTCTTCCTTCTTTTCTGACTTGACTTGATGTATTGTCTTCATTTAAATTACAAATATACTAATCTAAAACACTGTTTACCAAGCAGCGTATTAAATGAAAGATGCAAGAAATTGCATCACTCACGTTTTAAAAATGACTTTAGGCTCAGGGACACATAAAAACAGTGAGACAGGATGATCTGCCTTGGCCGCTATATTTCAATCCCAGTAAATGAGATGCATCTACTGTGGTTTTCTGCTCAGGACACTGCTAACCCCCAGTCGAGTGAATGCTGCCAGAACCAGTATAAAACCTCCACCTTGGCGGACTGTCGGTTGGGGTTTCTGCGATGTTCCAGGGATCTGTAGAGCCAATGAGACCAAGGTCTTCACCTCATAGGACAGGGAGTTCACACCTGGGACAGTTCCTCCAGGGCTGTGAGTAAGGGTGCTGGCCATGCTGGAGGCTGCTGCATGGGCACAAAGAGCCTGAGGCTGATTTCAACCCAGGTGATGGTACTTGTCTGCACGAACTATAACAGTAAAGGGAACACTTCCAGGACAAAGAAAACCCACCACTTTCATTCAAAGGTCCCCTACTGCATCCTTCACACCAGGAAATGATGCATTTAGATCATTTTGGGTGACCTTTCGTGCCATCCAGCAGCAGGAAAGGGCAAATGTGATGTTAGGAAAACACCCAGCTCACTTGCTCGTGAGCGCAGCAGGGAGGGAAAAGCACAGCCCTCCTCCTGAAGCGGGGGTCCCTTCCCCGTGTCCTCCGGGTGGCCGCCACCACCTTGGAGGGGCCAGGAGCAAAGGTTCAGGCACTGTCAGCAGTGTGGGGAAAGCGGCGGGTGGGCACGGCTCAGCAGGGATGAGCTTTGGGAATCAGGTTTTAGCATGCCTCCCTCTCCCCACCTTCCAACTCCAAAACAAAATAACGGTCACCACTTACTAGTTCCTGTGCTGGTAGGGCTTGATTAAAAGCGTACTTAGTCCAAAAGCCAAATAAGTTTGATAAGAACTGTGAGCATGGCCTCAAGGAGTATTTTCTCATGTTAAAGAAAACACTGGAACATTATTTATCAGCACGAGCCTGGAAGGAACTACAAACCTCTGGAGAGAGAGAGACTCTTATTGGCTGGATATGTTTGTGTTTCCTCGGATTACCTTGGAGAAGGGACATTTTCACAGATATGGCCCAGTGGCAGGCATAACAACATGGATGCTGAAGGTCACTAGACAAGCTGAGTGCCTGAATACAGGTCTGCTGGCTGTCATGTCACCCCTTTACAATCAGCAATATAGAGGGAATGAAAACAATGAGAAGTATTCAAACAATTCTATAGAGGATCATTGTTTTTAAAGAAAATATCTGTATTTGGTTGTGGGTGGTGCTGACCTCACGGGCAGAGCACCAACTCCAGTTTACCAACCCAGGTCTTAGCAGTGGCACCATGGCAGCCCCTGTTCCTCCCCACTTCTCATGCTGTGTCCCAGAGCAGCCTTTGCCCATGCTGCAATAGCTCACTGCAATGGCCTGGTCTTGCTGGTGTGCAAGTGTTTGCACAAAAGCAGTTCCTTGTTTTCAAACGTGCATTGAACCCGCTGTACTAAGTAACCCTCACCCAACATCCCTCTGTGGTGCTCAGACACCCCAGCCTTGTGAATGAACAAAGGTGCTGCAGGATCTGCTCTTCTCCAAAAGGCATTGCCTTCAGGCCGCTCTCTAAAAATAATAACAATCTTCTATTCCAGCCACTTGAGTTCACAAAAACCCCACTGGCTTCTGATCTCACAGATTTATTCAGTACCTCTGTGGGCCTTCTGCTAACCCAAACATGATTATGCATCATAAATCTAAACACATTCATGAATTTGCCTTTGAATAAATATTTTAAAGGCAGTATCAAGTTTCACAGTATTCTACTTTCATACATAAATGTTTTCTTTTTTAGCTTCCATACCACATGCCTCTCTTAGGCAGAAGAAGAAAGAATTGAATAAACCTAACTCAAGTGAATGCAAAAGGCAAGCTGACACCGGGAGGTGCCAAGGCAACATCATTCCACGTCTCTTCCTCACCTCTTCCTCTCTGGATGGTAATCGCAAGATCCTGAATGCCAAACTTTGGAAAATATCCTTGCAGAGGCAGCATCTGCTCCCTTGGCATACTTCTTGAGCAGTTGTACTGGCAGCTTTAGGTTTGTCCAAGTCTATCATATGACAAGAGTGCAGATGGGTTGCCTTGGAAGCTTTGTCTTCCCGGATGCCATTTTCCTTTTATTAACGTTTTATTCTAAAGAAACATATGTACAAATCTGTATGTGGAAGGTTATATGTGCACATGATTTCACACCAGTGAGGGGCTCTGTCTAGCCTCTATCTAGATTTTTTTACTATCATTTAGCTTGGATTCCTGCAAAGGCCCTGACTTCTATTGAAGTCAGTATGTGGCAACAAGCAGATTAGGCCCTCACTGTGTGGATCTGCATTTCAACCAGTTATTCTTCCACAAGCTATAACTTTTCCCATCTGTGTTGATCTTTCTTTGTAAATTAACACCTGAGTCCTCAGCATATTAGACGTGTAGGAAAGCTGCTCATTTCAAGCTAACTTCTGCTCCCACGGAAATCAATGGGAGTTTCGCCATTTGTCCATTATTCAGACGAATAAATAGAGCTATGACACAGTTGCCATATATACTGGGATCTGTCTTTTTCTCTTGCTTTCTTAGTTTTGTGTTCCCGCCTTATCTCCCATACACTAATCATACAGTCACAAAGCTGAATATACATGGTGGGTTTTTTTAACTGTAAAGAAAACTAGAGTTCAAATTAGCCAGTAAATCACAAATTGCTACAGACAGAAAGTAGAAGATCCTGAGGGAAAAGGATGAGGAGGCATCTAATTAAACTGGGAAATACAGAACAAAGAAAAAAAAAAAAAAAGAAAATTCAAAATTAATAATAAATAAACCCAAGATAATCTGAAAAGCATATTCCTAACCTTCCTGAAAGATCTTAGTTTTGTTGTGAGAGTATTTGCTAGAATGTTTCATGAATACAGTATGAAACGGTTTTAAAAGGTATTTTAAATGAAATGTATAGCAGAAGTGCAATACTCAAAACCAGTGTGCATTCTCAGAGTATGTTTTAATACACTAATCTGTTATTTTCTGGACAGATAAAGGCACAGAGCTACAAAACTACAAGCTATCTTTCAGTTTATTGTAACATACTGTTTCAACAAAGCATAAAGGATACTGACTGGTGTCCAAAATAGACAAAAACCTACTAAATTACAGTCATCTTGTCGGGCAAAAGCTTGAGAAGGCCACAACTTACATTAGACAAGAGACACCAAACATGGGCACTGGTGGACCAAAGTGAGAAACTAATTTCAGAATATAAAGAATATAAATCCCAGATATCAACAGCTAGAAAAAAAACCCCAATTAAACCAACCTCTCCAGTGTCATTTTCACCCAGACTGCAGAAAGGGAATGTTTCCTCTAACCTCTCATTGCAATGGCATCTGCCAATCTTCCAATAGATGTATTGTGAAGAACCAGGCTTGATAAAATCAAACACTTATTTACTACTCCTCTAAAACTTCTCAAAAAGAAAAAAAAAACAACAAAGAGTTCTAAGAGTTTTGGCAAAAGAAAGAAGACTTGAGATAATGAACTGCTTAGGATTCAGGGACACTTTCAGGATTTGAGTAAAACCACAGCATTTTAAAAAAAAACCAACCCAAATGTGCTCCTAGCCCTGATTTCACAGCTATTTCCTGATCTTTATGCTGGGTCACTCGTGTTCACCTTTACTGTTCTGCTCACATACAGCATCCCCTCTGAATCATCCCCGTTATTCCCCAGCTGAAAACATGCTCTGACAGAAGCAGAAGAGCATAAAAGTCAAGTGCAAGAACTTAAGGAGGTTTACAGAGAGGGGATTCACTCACCCTTCTCAATCTCAGAGGGACCTACACCTCTCAGGTCAACATGGGACTTTCAGATCCTTCAATTCTCACACATCTCCAGTGAATAAATACACTAAGGACCAAAACTTTTTTGAGAAATCATAAAGTCAGTTTGACATGAGTACTAGATAGTCTATGAGGGTTTAATTTGGCTCACGTAAGTGAATAGTTTCAACTTTAGTTAGAGATCAGAATACCTTTTTAAAAGGGGATACTATGGCATGGGAGTAATTATCCAAGTAAGGGCATTTCATTTGGTACTCTTCACCATAGTACCCATGCATCATAAACCTAGACAAACCTATCATACATATATGCTTCTAATACAAAACATACACATACTCACACATTCACATCATACACACAACAGAGATATTCACCTTAGATAAAATAGTTTACGCTTTTGAGCACCTCTCATGAGGCCCACAGTAATCCAAAATATACAATGCTTGTGTAAGGAATCATTAAAGGAAGCAATCATATTTAATTTAGAAATGAGGAAAACAAGGCAGGAAATAAATCTGTCCATACTTGAATAGCGATTCTCTAGGAGTGCTGAGAATAAAACCTGGAACTCTAAACCTCAAAACGTCATCCTTGCCATGCTCAGCATGTGTAATATAGCCAAAAATTACATAAACCCTTTTATGCCACAAGCTGCAAGTAAAAATGTCAGCATGAAAGGCTGCGAGAATAATTCATTTTGCAGTTCAGCAGATAATTTTTTTAGAAGTCACACGTTGGACAGATTGTTACATGCAACCCTCAGAAATTTTCCCTTTCAGACACACAGAGGGCTGTCTCTTGAGAATGAAGCTCAAGACCCCTGAGAAAGAAAAAGGAACTGGATTTGTGTTTCTGATGTCCAGAGTGTTTTCAGCTACAGCCTAAATTGAGGCAACAGTCAATCACAAACTTTTTAAAAGATCTAATCTGTCAGATGTTCTTCTAAATTAAAAGTATGAAAAAATTTGGATTGACTTTGTTAATACTTTAAGAATAGTCAAAATCAGGTTTTGGTGAACTAATGATCCCCCTTGCTTCTCCTTTCTTTGAACAACGTAGAGAAAGTTACGCATACAACAGCTCATCATGTGTATTGCAGGAGGAGAGGTGATGCCATTAAGTGGCTCCCTATCACAGACCCTTCAATTAAAGGAGGCTTTGGGGAAGGCAACAGTCCTGGTTGTAATTCCCAGATGTTTCAGAGATGTGAGAAGATTTCTAGTGAAAATCCAGAAGACTCCGAAAAAACAGGCAAGAAACAAAGTCAAAGATCATCATAAATCATAGAATCATAGAACAGCCTTGGTTGAAAGAGACCTCTAAGATCATAAAGTCCAACCATTAACCCAGCACTGCCAAGTCACCACTAGACCATGTCCCTCAGCACTTCATCTATGTGACCAGTCTCCAACAACATGTAACAGGCATTATGCCTGTTGTTTAACATTTTTATGCATGAGGTTAGCATTATCATAAATAATAACATGTATCTAATGATACATGCAAACATTGATATTTAAATTGGAATATTTGGCAAAGCCACTAAATATTTAAATACTCTTTAGCACAAGGGAACCTCAACAATGAGAACTATGAAGTACTATTTGTACTCCCTGGTATGTATAAACACACTGTCAGCTCCCTGCATTTTCATTTAGCATCAGAAACAGCTTTCCAGGGAGTTAGATGCTGCTGTAAGTGTCAATATCAATGTTACTATTTATAGCGCTATAAACTGCATTTTGAGTTATATTGGTAAAGTTAAGCTTAGGTAGCACTTCTAGCATTAATACCTTAATATAGAAATATTGCTATAAATGTAGTTTACAATTTGGAACATAAACACAAATTCAATGTTACTAATAAATCACCTCCTAGGTTTCATGGAAACACACTGCCAAAGTATATTTTATACAATACACAATGGAGAAAAATGTAACAATACAGATGTATTTAAATTTCCCATTTTTACACTGTCACTCTAAAACTTTTCTTCTTCCTTTTTTTTCCCCTAGCTTATCGATCTCACTAGCTTGTGATAGGATTTCGGTTGCTTTGCTGAGCCATTTTTAGCTTTTGCTTCTTTTTTTAAGAGCTAAATCAGGGCTCAAATGATTCAATCAATTCAGCTTTCTCAATTAGAAAGGAAAGTTAAAAGAAAACCCTAGGACATGATAAACCACCAAATTTTAGCCTCTAGGGCTTTTGTTTGTGAGGGGGTTTTTGCTTAATATTAATAGCATGTTCTTATATAATAATATCCCTGATGTCTATGACGAGAATTTTATTCATTTTTATCCATTAATTTTACTAAGAGGCACAGTGTGAATTTACCGAAGGCTGTTCATTGGGAGGCCACATGTGTGGGTGGCAGTAACTCTTTGCCTTCTCATAGCTGTGAACTTTGGAAACACCCTGCAATAGCACTGCGATTGCGGTGGAGAAAGGTATGAAATGCATAACCTTTTGCAACATTGCATGATACAGAGGGTGTCCCAGACCTTTGTGAGATCCAAAAAATCACAAAAAAGTCCATCACAGTCACAGATTAAGACTGATTTCCACAATTTGAACAAATTAAGCTTTTTAAAAGGGTACTTGAAAAACGCCAGAGGCTTCTCCAATGCAAAACAGTATCAACAGGAATGAATGAGGCATTATGGGAGAGCTTCAGATCAACTGAATCCTGCCTTGGTGTATAGACTACATCTCTGAAAAAGTTCAGAACATCTAGTTTCCACCATCAGGTCTTCCTTCAGGTGATTTGATTAGTCAATGGTTCGGTTGCACTTGAGTGATGCCTACCACATTGGTTTCAAAAAGACAAGCGGGGCCAGGCTGCTACCCAAATTTTGCTGCAAGCATGCCCAACGGTTACGTAGAAGCTTGGGTCAAGTCCAAATCCTCACATCCTGTTCTGCTGCTTACTTTAAACAGGTCATTTGCCTTTTCCTTAGGTACTTTTGGTACTCCAGGGGAAAAGCAAGTCTCCTTACTTTGGGCCAGATAAGCTGGGATAGCTAATGAGAGAAAACTAAGAATTGACACTAGCAGCCTGTGCTTCTTTTCAGGCTTCTCTTCAGGTTCAGCTCTAGTTGTTAATTTGATCTGTCATCACCCAGATCATAGGATCATAGTTAACCTGACTTAGCTACACATTGTTTGGAGTGTAGAGAGGCACCGTGCTTGAGTGTAGCCATCTGTAAAATAGGTATAAAAGAATACATAAGTTCAAGGAAATGTTTCACAACGAAACTCATGCAAGAAGAGTATTTGGAGAATTTGATGGAAGATACTAAAACACGGTTAAAACTCGTTCTCTTCAATGTGATTTTTTTACTACCTTTTTCTTTTGTTCTTCAAATTTAAGCTATACACATCTTTTTTTTAGGTCCATAATAGGTAGTCACTGCTAAAACAACTAGTAAGAGATAATTAGTAGACCTGAATAGTTGGGGCCATTGTCTGATTATTTAATCAAAACTGGTTTTAGGCACTTCATTAGGGTTTTAATGGCAAATGGCATCAAGCAATTAATCAGGAAAACCTGCAGACATTGGAAATCTTGTCCTGAAACACTTTTACCCTGTGCACACACAAATCCTTCTGATCACATGCCAAGAGGATGCGTAGGCTGTTGTGCTCTATTTGTGGCTATGAGGAACCTCAGCCTGCACCATTTAGGAACTGGTGGATCCCATAACTAATTGCCACTACTGCAAAGGACTGCACAGAGAGTAAGCAGCAGTCACACCCAGCCATGATATAACGTAAATATTCAGATGATGAATGAGCAGAGTGGTCATGGATCTCAGAGTGGTTCCGAGCCTTAGCATAGCATTTTCCTTTCTGTGGAAGGGATGGTGCAGGGTGGAATGATCTTTTCAATATCACAGAGACTTATTCTTAGTGCTTAGCAATAAGATTTTTGTTAACCTCATTACTGCTACTTCTGTTATTGTAGTAGTAACCACTAATGGAGACAAAGGTAGGCAGAAGGAAGTAAGGCAGCATGCAAACCCTTTTTTAACTGCTAAAGAGGAAAAAGATGGCAATTCCTTTCTGAACAGAGGCCAAAACTAATTTGGGGTATCATCTTGTATTTTATTTACTAGAAACTCATTTTGTTCCTTAATATAGTCACAGAGATCTGCATGAATACAAAGATATAGTGAGGTCTTTAGAAACAGGACAAGGCACTTAGTGCTGGCACCCGCTTAGTCCCAGAAATAACCGGGTGTTGCAATTATTCCTCAAAACACTGAGGTTTTGTTTTGCCCATTCCTGTGCAGGTACGAGCATTTATTATTATAAACATATATTTTAAGAACAATAAGGAAGTGATAAATTGGCCACTTGCAGTTTTCTTGACAGCAAGGTGAAATGGTAGCTGCGGTGACCAGGGGATGTCCTGGTTCCTCCTTGCAGAAAGGTATTCAGCGCACGTAATAATTATTCATCCATCTCGTTCACACTAAAGGCATCGGCAATGCAATTTTAGCCTGATAATCAAGACCATATGACAAAAACCAAGGCCATTAGGGACCAATTTCAAGTATTCTCTGCAAGACAATGATTTTCCAACTGCACTTACATATGCTGAATAGTTACTTCTGCACAACTGCACCTGCTCTCATTTATGTAACCCTCCATCCTCTCCCCTGTTTTTCTACCCCTTCTTTTCTTGTAATGCAAAGAAGGAAAGTTTCAAAGGAATGCTGGATTCCTCCTAGAAACAGATTTGATTTATTTATATTTCTGGCCAGCCACATGCTGTGAGCAAATAAGAATCTGGCAAATGTAAAAGTTAGTTTGTGCTAATGTCGGATCAAATTCTACCCTCAACAGACTTCGTGGGGCTGCATTAATGTAAATGCGAGCAGGATTTGGCCCAACACTTTCATTCCCTTTCTATACATATTCAAATTAAATGAATATTTTGGACAATATCTTCCTCCCTCTACATATACATGCATAATTCTGTCTCAGTTAGATTCTAATTTCAGTTACAGCAGTGACTTCATGTGAGGTTTTTTTCTGGGTTTATGCTAGTGCTGAACATATGAATGAGATGCAACAGGAATATTTCTTGGAGCAAAGCAAGCAGGATATAGCCCTTGGTCCCTGGGTCAAGTCTGCTCTACTGCAACAATTTTGTCCCTTAATTACTTTCTGCTTACTTCTGACTGTACCATTTCAGTATCAGTGACATAATAATGTTGCCTTTGAAAAGACTGTGGTGGCGCTGTAAATCAGAGTTTCATAAGGTTAAAGGCTTCAGTTGCCAGAAGGGAAAAAATGCCAAAATTATTTTTAAATTATACAGAGTATAACTCAAAGACTCCAGCATCTTTTAATTTTAATGCTCCTAAGGAAATGAATACACCTTCAAGCTTTTTCAGATATAATTCAAATATTAAAAGCAATAATAAACTCCATTATTAATGATGTAACAACCTCTTCTGGCAGAAGAATAGAACTTACAAAATTAGCAAGTAAGAAGTAAAAAAGCCAAGACTGTATCAGGAAATGACCCTGTAATACCACATCCTAGATCCTCATCCCGTAAACCTTTATTTGCATGAGTGATCCTGTCTCACATAAGAAGTGCTATGGACTTCAATGGGCAATTCGTACAAGTGAAAATTATTCATGAATTTGAATAAGAGTATAGGATCAGCTTCTAGTCTTCTCTGCCAGTGATCAATCTTCTTGCTGCAACTCCCCCCGCCCCTTCAGATTTTAAAAATAAAAAAATAAAAATCTTATGAAAACTGAAATACATTTGGACTTCTCAGAGCAAAGATTTGGTCTACTAACTCATTATTAGAATGAGAAGAAATACTCCTGGATCATGTCCTTGCTCATATGTATTCTAGATCTGTTTTTTAGTTGTATCCTATAATAATTTAGGGCAATGACATCAATGACATTTAGGGCAGCTGCATCCTAGTATTGAATTAATCTCACAGTACTGTTGGTGCCTTCTGGAAACTACAGTACTGAATCCAAAGAAGAATGTTGGCTTGCTCAACACAGTCCTAATTTTTAATGGATAATTATCGTGGTGCCCGGTAAAAATGACTACTAGAATTTTGAAGTGCTTAGCTATTGGCATATTCTTCTTCTATGCTGATCACTCATGTTACCCAGGTCCAGGGTTTTCGTAATACTTGGGAATAACATAGGAGCTGAGAAGCAAAAGAAAAATCAAGAAAAGAAATACTACTGCTATTTTTTCACTCCCTGTATGAGTCCCATAGACACATAAAAAAACCAGTCATGTCTCAAAGCATCAAAATCCAGAATGTCCTGAGGATGGTAAAGGATGAGATCTGATTTGCCAAATTTCAAGGGCTCTACTGAAACACTTAAAAACCTTCTACCACCTGATTTTTAGCTGTAGTTTCAGAATTAAATTTATGTAGGTGGCATTTTTGCAGTGTGTTTCACAGACACAATTTTCTACCTCCCAGCAAAATTCCAATATTGCTTAAACTTCATTTAAATGTCTTAATTCAATTGAACCCAGAGGTCATTGACACCTCAGTAATTTCTATTTAAAACCATTCAGCCAAAAATAAACAAAAACAAAACTGGAACAGAATTTCCTCTGGAGATTATCTTCATTTTAAAAGAAATAACCCTGCCTGACTTTTTATAAGATAATTATTGCAATTGTTTTGCATAATGAATATTGTTTGAGTATTATAATGCCACGCTAAGCATCTTGAATGAGGAACAATTAACAGAGCTTTGTTCTCTTGACATCCCAGGACACATCAGAAAGGAAAGCCTGGCCCTAAAGACTTGTTTTTTCTGGCTAAACAATGCCTGGAACACAGCAGAGGTAGGATCCAAAGGCACTACTTGGAACAATTCAAACCAGAGGCATACTGTTCGTAGAGATCTTAGAGACGGATCTGATGGTTTCATTCCCTAACCTCTCCTACCAATCCAAAAGACATAGGCAAATGAAAGCTTTCGCTTCCAAAGACTTTGGGGCTTGATCAGAGAACAAGAGCTTTACATATGTCATTCCCCAGCCTTCAGTGGGATTACTCGGTGTTTATATCAGTAGAAGCAAGAGGAGATCAATTTACGATATTTCAGTTTTCGATGAGGTAAAAAAATAGATCTTTATCAGTTTCCATACAAACTGCTGGGGCAGGGTTCTAATTTCAATTACTCTGACATAGACGGGAAGCAATGCCCTTCTCTCGTACTTAAGGATGCACCTAAATCAAACGGGAATATTTTACCTTATTCTTCCTATATCTCCATCCTTCAGAAACCTCTCTCCTGCTTATTGTTGGAAACAGCCATATGACTGAGTTATAATAAGGATGTTTGAAGAATTGAGAGCAACTGTGCCCAGAGACCCCTATGTACCACTCTCAGTGAACCTGGATCTTGTGGAGGATTTGAACACTGAGATGCAAGAAAGATGGTACAAGACAAGACAGGAAGGAAAGAATCTTCATAAATTACAGAAAAGAGGAATATATGGTGTTTCCATAAGTCACACACTGTAACACACTCTTGGAAGAGATACACCATGTTGGAGCAAGAGACTGAAACTACCCAAGGACTGATTCTCCCATACCCACACCTCTCTGCGCTGACGGATTGCAGCATTTATCACCAGCGGAATCAAGGAGGCGATCAGACCAACTCTGTGAAAATCCAAATAACATCTTTCTGCTGTAATCACCATCCTCTGAAGTTTGTCACAGCTAAGGACAAGAGTATCCCTCAGCTGCACCTCTAAAGCTCATTGCCAGGTCACCAGCATATGGTTGGGGGCACCATGAACTTTCCAATGGGAATGTTTATCTGCAGGTGTCCTACACTGGAAGGTGGAAGTTCTCAGCCAGCAGCAGAGACAGTGGGCCTCTGAAACACCTCCTCACAAATGTCACTGCTGGCTGCCCGTTGTCACTTTAAATCAAGAATAATGCAGTCTTTGGTGAGCATGTGGCCATGGATGTGTGTCTCACCTTAATAAAACTTATGACCACAGCACCTTTCAGATTTACTCTTTCTAGCCTGGAAAAGAACAGAAAGCTAGGCTTGTCAGTTTGTCACCATTTTCCGGCTCTGCATTTGTAAAAGGAAAAACATTGGCAGGGAAATAAAACAAAAATGTATCACACACACAGGCTGCAGGAAGATATAACGTTCTTTTACATATTTGATATAGAGCCTAAATTAAGCTGCAGAAAGGGGGCCATGAATCTTCACAGCCTCATTATCAAGCCTCCCTAAACCTCAAATACAGGAAAATGCATTTCATAAACAAAGACCAAATAGGATTTTAATAGTACAATAAATTTCAGTGACATTTGCCACTAATCACATTTCAAAATATATTTTTATAAACAAAGTTCATTCTACACAAAACCAGATTTAGAAAAGAAGAGTAACATAAGCACATACCTATTACACTTTAGCCTGTTCTTGACTGAAATCACTTTTAATGCAGTTGGCTGTGAATCCATAGCAGTAAACATAAACACTCTCCTTTTCCCCATTTTGCTTTCTTGGGACATGGGCTCAGACAGCAACCCTATTCATGGATACAAGTTTTCTGTTTTCACAGTAAGCTGAGACAGAAAAGGGGATCAGGTCCTCTCTCCCATCACTACACCACAAAACTATCTCCATGATGTTCCTTGGTATTGTCCCTCTTCTTACAAGCAGTCAGGTGCTGCCTTTCACTTCTGATCACAAACCACTCCTTTATCCACAGCTGAGAAAACTAGGGCTCCTTTACTCTTTCATCCATCTCCTAACAGAGAAAAAGTTGTATATAATTTTACAGAAAGGACACCAATAGTTGAATTATTTTTAAAAGGTTTTTTTTTCATGTTTTGAACCATCTTAGAGATGGCCAACTTACATGGTGTTTCCAGGTTCTGGAGGGAGAGGTTTTTTGTTGGGATTTCTTGCGTTTTTTTTCAGTTTCGATGTAACTGAAACTTTGTGCAGGTGAAGGCTGCCAGCCAGGCAGCCATGAAGGATGGAGTGCTTTGGAAAGAAACTAAAAACATGGGTAGGACTCAAGTTTTGCTCTATGCATGGTAACCCCAAACCAATAAGCCTTAGCTCAGATCACTTCAAAGACTAGAATTGTACTTAGGTCTTTACACAGAGCCTCAGTTGTGCCTTGCTAAAGGTACCTCTCCACTGTAATTCTTCTGTCTGCTTGAATTGTTATACTGGCATCTGACATCAGAGCATCTAAGTGCTGTCAAAACTGGAATAAGCTCACCAGCTCATCCGACTAAACCTATTGAGGGCCTTCAGACAGTAATACCATTATTGACCTGGGTTGAATTCAAATGCATTTGGAGTGCTTGATATTTATCCAAATTATGCCCATTGAAAAATCCCTGGCAGAATACAGATAACATCAGATTAAAATGTATCATTATAATTACTTCAAAGAGATGTCTGGTATAGAAATAATTAGGTTAGTAAATATTTTTAATTAACTTACAATTTTTAAATTGTGTTAAAACTACAACTTGCATCTATGGACACTGTAACAAAACTACAAATCTAAAGAATTCAGGGTCTGAATATGAATATTTGCATTAATCTAATATAGTTATTATACCATTAACTTCAGTGATGTAATACCAAATTTACACAAGCATAATTAGAGCCAGATCCAAGACTCAACAGATCAATACAAATCTTTCCCTGTGCAGGCATGATAAGGCCCTGAGAAAAGTATTGGAGTGCTAGTACCATCCCACCTCATAAGGCTTCTCCCAGCTTGACCTTTCTATCCCTAAAATAATGTTTCTGCCAGGAACTGTCATTCACCTAATAGCGAATATGAAAACACAGGTATGGAACCAAGCAGACATGAGAAATTAAAATTAACAATAGGGATAAATTGTAATGTCTTTGGACAAAGATATTCAAAGAATTTGAGAGAATCTCCTGAAGTTTTGTGCCACTTCTACCTTTCGCTGAGACGTCGTAATAAATTACCTATGTAATACAGACAGGGAAAAAGCAAAAGTAAATAAACAAAAGAAATTATGCTGGTAATACTGGTTGAGATTTTAAAAATGACACATTCCTTCCTGATCAATTGAATGGACTGTTTCTGCTAAAAATAAGAATGTGCTTTAAATACCATACTGCTTAAGACTGTAATTTACATTTATAAACCTCTTTTCTTTAAACAATTTGACACCTTGAACATAAAACTATGTTTTACACATGCTCTTTTCTTTTAATTGAAATCACATCTCAGGTCAGGATCACTACTTTCCTTCTGCTTCTCTAACCTCTTCTTGCCCGAAGGCCTGTAACGTGTGAATTATTTAACAATCATATTTGCTGCTGAAAATTGATTTCTGAGAGAATCCATATTGATTGAGATATGTGAGACTAATGAGTTTGAGGTTAAAGTGTTTAGGTATCATTATTTCTGATCATCCTGAACTAGACTCTTCGTATTTTTCTGTCTCTTGTCAATACTAAGTTTTATTTTATATCTCTGTTTCAAGCTGTGCTTGTGTATGAAAATAAAGAACTAGGATGAATAAACATTTTACACAGTGTCTGAAGTGTCTGTAGTAGTCGCCCAGACACGTCTCTCCTGTGAAATGCCGCTGCATGAAGGGGATGCAAGCAAAGCTTCACCAAACTTTCATTCTAGCCAACCACAAAAATAAGTAGCTGGTATGAACTGACAGCCCCCACTTGAGCAGAAATTGTTTATAGAAGTTGAAGATCTGTCTCAATGGGTGAGACTTCTGTGAATGCCAGAGCACTTATGCTGCAGCAGGTAACTTCAAATTAGTTAGCTCAGACCTCAAGCTCTTGTCAGGCTTCTACGGGATGGGGCAAAGTTCTGCAGAGCTGCAGTCAGTACACATGGTGCCTTGCTTGGAGCTGCACATCAGCCTGCACACCCATGGGGAATCTTCTCATACAGCCCCTCTATTTTCTCAACTTCCATTTAAGGGGCAGCTGGTGAAGCCCTGTTGCAGGTCTGCCAGCAAGCATGCCACTCATCATTCTGCTCCTCAGCCTTTTTTTGACATGCTGAGATACAAGGAAGTAGTGCAATACGTACCTGCAAGAACACCCTACGAGCCTTATGGCTAGGCTCCGGTCATCTTGCTGCCCTTGCACAGTGAAAATCACTTCCTCAGGGAACTGGCTACCCACACGGGGAAGAGGTACTTTTGAACTGTCTTATCCTCGCAGCTAAATGGAAAATAAAAATTATCTACAGAAACAGAGCATTTCCATGACTTTCAATTACATATATCACAAAAAAAAAACCCTGATATATAAGAATCTGACCTCAACTACAGCATCTCAAAAAGCATACTTCAGACACTGTGAAGACCTCTAAATTAATGGCTAAGTGTCTTAATTTTTCCCTTAAATGAGGTAGAAATTAACTTGCCATACTGTTGACCTGTATCTTTATGATGACGTTATGTTGGGTGCCCAGAGTGTTCCCATTCAGTTCCTAAAAGCCTTTAGGTTCCTTATGTGAAGGACACCAATAACCAACTTTTGTCAGTTCATGCAGTACCATCAACATATGTGGCCCACACATCTGGGTTTCTATGCCAAGTCCAAAAGCCACGAGTCAGTGCAGAGAAGACCTCAAAAAGCTGCAGCAGGAATCTATTGAGTTTGGAAGTGACAAGACTGGGATTCATGTGCCCTGATGCTGGTCACAGTTCAATGAACGTAAGCTTGCATACCTGACTCAAGGACTCAGTTCCAGGCTTTATATTTTTGTAAATTGTTCTTCTTCATCCCTGTAACCACTCTTGCTCTCAAAAAAATCCTAACCAAGCAAACAACAACAAAATCTGCCGGAGTGTTTGACCTTGGAGTTAGACCCCTTTTTGGGGTAGCTTTGGAATCCGCTGTATGTATGATTAAAAAAAGTTCTTTAAATGACCCAGCTGGAAAAGGATATTTTTGGTCAATGATCTATTTTTATTTCTGCTCTGCTGTTTCTCATGAAGACTGATGACAAAGACCTGTCCTTCAAAGCTAGTCTATGGTTTCTGAATTACCATTTTCAATTACTTTCCCCAGGTGAAGTCCACTATGGTTTTGTTATCAGGTCTATTTTTGCGAGTGGGGGCTCAATTAGAGGGAGCAAAATACTTTCTAGGTTAGTTTTGCTTGCCTTTCTACAAGGAGAGAAACACAGCACACATTTTCAAAGGTTTTTTTTTTTAAAAATTATCGAAAAGTTAAAATAAGAATTACGAACTGCATTACAGTATTTAAGACACGTGTTTAAACTGTTGACTACATCCATTTTAGTTAACAAATTTATTTTATGTCACTCTTAATCAGCAGAGGTATATTTTTGTTACTAATATTGATTTTGCAGCCATGCCAGTTAATGCTATTATCTTGGATAGTACATTCTGAACAGTTACCCTTACAGACATTTTAAATAAAAACAAACATCAATTGGGAACTCAAAATGAAATCAGATCACTTTATGAACCTGAAAGAACAACCTTCATACTACACCACACAGTCTTCTTTGAATAACCTATCTTTTTACCCAACTTTAGCGATCCATAGAACAGGCTTGACAAACTAGGGGGAAGAGGATATATTTTTTTTTCTTTAAAAATCAGATAAAATTAGCATACTGAATTCTCTAATTATTCATTCTTAAGTGAGGAACTGAAAGTTCTCATGATAGACAGTTAAAGACTCTCAGATACCATGATAGGAAACATGATCTAAACTTGAAGATAGGTATACAGGCTCCATCTATATTAAGATAAATTAGCTATGCCTGGCCTAAACTCAATCATTTTTCCCTCATCAAGATGAAACAATGGATAGATCCTCAGACTGAACTTTTATTCACTGGAGACATGTTGAGTAACTGATATCATAATAAGTTAGACTTGTGGAAACTCAAGACTACACAGGATCATATTTTTCTGGAGGGTGGGTATTGCCACGGTTACCTACCTGCACTTTAATGCTGTTCCATAAATCCCTACTTTCCCAGCCCCTCCAAACTGCTTTGTTCTGAACGCAGACTGCCTCTCACGAGATGGTCTGTGGTCTTCTGGTGATAGAAAACACTTAAGGCAGCAGGAAAGTCCATCAGTTTCAGCTTAATCCCCACAACTTGGAGATGGTTTGCAAGGAATAAACTTAAACCACTAACAACAGAAATTTTAATCCTAGACAAGACAGTTTTCACCTGACTAGAAAATATCCAAACTATATTTGTTATTCTGGCCACCCGGAAAGCTTACAAGTATGACCTTTGAAAACTTCTGCTTTCACAGGTCAGCACCCTCAAGATATTATAATTTTAAGGTACTTGGGGCTCTGGATGTTAGAAGTCTGTTAATTATGGGTTCAGTTAACAAGCTCACACACATGCCTTATCAGAAAAAGAACTTATCTCATCTGACTAAGGACTGCAGGAGCAATGGTAATTTTGTAGGTGAACCTGCTAGCTAACCAGACTCATTTTTAACTCAATGGATTTTGGGTGTTGTTCTTAAAGAGTCGGCTGAGTTCAATTTAATGTTTCTTTCTTCATTATTATTTCTCCTTTTTGACCAGAGAAAGAGGAAGAAAAAAATTTCTCAGCTCTTTATTTCTGTCTTAAGTGCGTGAGACTTTTTTTTTTTTAAATTAAATTCTCGTCTCCTACTCTTTTCCTTTCCCTAATATTAATCATAAACAAACACCCTAGAGCAGATCACAGTTCAGTATTCTAGATTTACTAATTCTGTGTGAATATATATGTGTGTGTGTGTGTGTGCTCGGGACATCAAATTCTTTCTTATACAGAAATAATGCAAATCTGTAAATCAATTCAGGGGCCTTACAAGATACCCATGCTCTCATAAAGAGCATAAAGAATCTTCCTTTCTCCTCAGGTCAGATTGAAGGTAATGTTCTGTATTATAACACAAGGAACAAAGAATGGCTATTTTCTCAGTGTTCACTCCACAGTAGTATGGGACTAATTAATAGATGGGAAAGTGAAAGTCGGCAGTGTTATTTGTGGAGCTAATTAAGATATGTGATGGAAAAAGCATGTGGACAGGCAATTTCTTGATTTTCAAGGTTTGTATAGCTAGACAGTTTTATTAGTCAACACTACGCTTTTTTTTTTTTAGTCATCGGCTACATTTTTGTGAGATACGGACTCCTCAATTAATCTTTCGGAGACTGATTTTGATTTATCTCAGAGGGAGGCTGGGGAAAAAGAGCAGCTGTGTATTTTTAAAAAAACAACAGCTTGTTCCCTTTAGTTCCTGGTTACAAAATAAGTGCATTGATTTGATCTTTTAAATTTCTATATCCTCTCCATTTCATCTATTACTGAAGGAGGAGGGGAAGTGAATCTAAATGTCCATTCCATTTAATTCCCCACAGATTTAAAATGCAAGGAAATTCTCACAAAGAAAAAGCGTTGGTCTAAAAGACTTGCTCATCAGCACATAGGAAGTCTGTGGTAGGAGCCAAGAATAGAGCCCAGCTCTTCCAAGCTCCCATCCACTGCATTAAACAATGAGCACAACTGTAACAAAACTCACCTGCCTTGAAAGACTGGGGTCTGACGAGACTTTCCTCAATATTACAACACCAAGTTCCCAGAGACCATTATTTTACCAGTCCAGCATCACTTGGTTCAGTGACTTTCCTTTTGTTCAAATAGAAAAGGTCAGTTTTCCAAGAGAAAGTCTAGGAGATTTTAGTTTTGTTGTATTTGGGTTGGCTTTTTTTTTTTTTAAGAAAAGGAGCATATCTCACATAAAAGCAATGACAACACTTTTATGAATTTTGAAGCGACTAAGTACTACAAATTTTGTTCAAAGGGGTGACAAATTTGGTGAGACAGACTGTTCAAAATCTAGAGAAGATGCTATTTAAATCCTTTATTTACAGAAATTAATTCGTGACCCAAATATCCTAAGAACCTCTTGGATATCTCAGTTTGTACACCCATAAGGTGGCAAGTATTTCAAAACCTGTCCAACGTACATTCTGATGTATATTAAATATGAGATTTTTATTAGTGCCTCTACAATACACCTAGGTGGTCATCTGGTACAACAGTGTTGTGAAAGGGCAGGAAGCTCTGCTAAAGGGGTCCATAATACATTTTACAACAATGGCTGAAGCAGAGGGCAAGTATCCAGCAATTTACTTCAGTTCTGGTCTTGAAGTACTACTCATTTTCACACTCATGCTACCTGTGCTAAAACCAGGAAGGACTCCCACCTTCGTGCTGGTGCACAACCACACCTGAACTGACCAGCGCATTCCACCAAGACCACAACAGCACTGTCTCTCACTACCAGCACATGCGTAATTGCCACTATGGGCCAGCTCTGCCTGTCTCCACCTCGGTTGCACCCTACCAAAACCATTCCCTTATTGTTATCAGCTGCCCAGGTCTGCTTCACAGCAGGAGCCTGGCTGTGCTGCCTGGCATGCTCTTCTCCTGCGGAGAAGGATGCATTTGGGCACAGGGATGCAAGGTAAAGGAGGGGGATGATCTTGGTTGCAGATGTTAAATAAACAATTTTTTCTTACAACAAACCTTGGCACCTGTTCTCACCATGTCACAGCCTGTGATGACTTACTGTCTACCAAGCATGACCAAGCGATTAGTGGAGCCGTATCGGTGTATTTCAACAGTAATGGGGGCTCTCTTTCCATTTGCCTTCTATTGAAATCTAAGCGCTCCATTGGCCTGTGCATTTTCAGTTTGATGAATTCATTATTCCCCACCTTTTTTTTTTTTTCCCCTTTCTCAAGCCAGAGCTTTCCCAAAAAGCCAGGTGACTGTTTCTGTTTTTTCCCCTCTCTATGAGGGTTTTTTTCCCCCTCTCTTTCTAGGCAGATGTCAGAAAACATCGCAGCGACTCATCTGTTTCAAACAGCATTTCAGTATACATTTGGATCTATGTATATTAGACAGAAAACAGTCTTGACACTTGGCTTATTTATTTATTTATGTGGAAGAGAAAACATGCAGTTGTCTAACATCCTTCAACTAATGATACTGGGAAAATACATTTTCAAATTCAGAGGCAAGGAAAGTGTTCAATTCATATTCTCTAGCAAACAAATGGCAATACATAAATAAAATACAAAACTACTCAACTATCATTAAAAATGTGACACTCATCCAAAGCAGGGTATTCAACAATGTGGTTGTTGCATTTTGTCTTTAAATATTTACATGGTATGATTAGGCTACCCTAAGTTTGAGTTTTCTTGGAGTTATTCTCTTTCCCTCCTCAAAGTCATGCCTAGTTGAACAGAAGGGACTTTGGCCATTTGTCTGGCACTTCTAGATGTCTAGAGGCTTTTTTAGAGCACAAGAGGTCACATATACTCAGGATAGTTATTGTTACAAATCCCATAAAGAAATAAAGGCACATTATAGATGAACCAAAGCATAAATTATTTTTAATACATGCAAGTTTAGGAATGCCTCTGTGCTGTAAGTCCAGTAGTCAGAGCAGCAAATCAATAACTGAGCCTGGAGTCTAGTTCTACTTCTGTGACAGGTTTTAGTTTTCTGCCTCCGTTTCCTCCATAAAACAAGGATAACCTTATTCCATCTTAAAATAAAGCTATCATTATCTGTTTGAACTGTAGAAGAGCCTACAAAAGTCTCTTGGATGAGGTCCCTATTACACTATATGCTGTACAAACACTGAAGCACATGCTGTTATAATGTGGGAGTGGCGTGCTATCAATAATACATTAGGATATTTTGAAACCATTAAGCAGAAGGGTTATTTTAAAATTCTTATTCATTTCCTCCATTTAAAAGAGAATGAAATTTGAATGAATAGGTAAAGAAGCTATTCGCAGAATGCAATACATCCTTCTGGCTCTGTGAATACATGAATGCTGTGTTGGTTGCTCTGCAGGGTAAAGGAGAAGTAACCAACAACGCCACGTTCTTTTGCTGGCTTTGCCACTGACTTTACCTCTAACCTTTTTCAAACCATTTCATTTCACTAGGGTTCAACTTACTTATCACTCAAGTGGATATACTATATCACAGGGACATAATACAGTTCAATTAAAGACAACCCAGCCTAGAGAGATTTTAACTGGGATTGAGGGCAGGAGTGATTATTGCACTTGATAGACTTGGGAAGTGGGGGAAATTATAATTTATTATTTATGTGCAAATTTGACATTATTGTTAACATATATCCCCCCAGAGCCTTGGATGGACATATTTTGGAAAAATCAAATCAATAAGTGATTTAATATCTGTCAAGTGCTTTGGGATCTTTATTTGAAACGAGTGTTAGTAGAGCAATATCTTACTCTCATCTCCATAATGTGCAAGCATGCCTTCTATTAATACTAGAACCCTTTGGAACCATTAGAGTTTATCAGCTAAATACATATTTTGGCACATTAACTAATTTTTGATTACCCAATTAGACTTTAACAGCTCCATCTATCATGTAAATTTTTCTTAATGTGCAGATTATGGACCCAATAGAACTTAATGGAGCTCCTTACAGTGTTCTGAGTCGATGCAGCTGGCACATGGACGCGAAGGAAAGCATTTTCCCCCAAACTGAGAATTACCTATCTTCCCACATTGCTAATGGGTGTTAGGGCCTAAGCCATCCCTGGGCATTGACACAACACAAGAGACCGAAATGTGATACAATTTACATCATTTTATATGTTGGCTCTCATACGTCTCCACTTCTACTGTTCCATATCCTAAGTGTATCTCCTACAGTCAACTGAGTCACAACTACACAGACAGAAAGCCGAGGCCATTCAATCTATACCTCGCCCACCGTACTACCACAGTAAATACTGTGCCATTTACATTGCTGAGCCTTCCCCAATGTACTGTCCCAGCTCACAGCCCACTCCCCACACTCTTTGCCACTACTTGCCTATGGGCTGGAATGAACTCGCGTTTCCTGATGAAAACACAGATGCTTAAGAGCCACTGGAAGGAAGAAGATTACTCAGATCACGGGGACAACAGCTACAGAGTAGGTAGCCAGAACAAAGCAGCTGGCAGAGAGAAAAAAAATTTAAATAGCAAATCTGCACCCCTTAGCCCAGAGGCTTAATGCATGATACGGGGTTTAATGCTAACCATGTTCTGTTACAAGACAGAATACAGAACCTTTGCTCAGAATTGGCAAATAATTAACTGTTACAAACTAAATGCACAGCTATAGTATACATGCTGCTCCACTGGCTTTACACCTAGATCTGCCAAAATCTCCAGCTACATGTGTAACAAATGAGGGGTCTTGGTGGGCTGTCTCCTCTGCTAAAAATACATCAAAGTATTGCCATCAGAAGTAAGGCAGATTAAAACTAAAGAAAAATAAAGAAAGGCTGCATTCACACACACGAACAAATATTTTCCATGTCAAACACTTATAAAGTTATCTAATGCACCGTTAATTAAATTAACTGATTTTTGACTCTCACATTTCTCTTAGCCTATACAGTGAAGCTAGTTTGAGCTGTTCCCAGTTAGTTTCACTTTCTTTCCCTCTACCTCACAGGCTGCAAGCACAACACTGGAATGTTTCTGTATCATGAGAATACTTCAGTTAGCATTCCTTTCCTATGAGAAATTCCTTTTCTATTGCTCCTGTGAGAAGTCATTTTTTAAAATCTTATTTGTTTCCTTACAATGCTCCTTTAATAAAGCATGATGGCACCTCTTAAGGAAATAAGCTTTCCCTTTTCTGCATGTGGTCTCACCCTGTCAGTGCTTTCATTATTTTCCTGCGCAAAGTCCTTCCCTGATGTCTTACTCGGAGCAGCCCTCGTTGTCCACAGGGAGCGCGCGTTCAGCCTGTCCTGCCGCCGCCGGCCTCTTTCAGACAATCCCTCTTCTCGGTCTGGAATGGATTTTGTAGGAGATCTACCTTGAAGATAGTTTAACATCACTTGGAGAAACAGACAAACAGACGTACATTGTAAGCACTGCCTGGGAAAGCATTCACATTGCTGCTGACTGCAGCGATAGGGTTAATTGGTATTCTGCATCCTGCCAGACAGCCTCCTGACTGCCACTCGGGGAAGTGTACTTCTTTGCAGAAGAGACAGTATGCAACGCTTTGCTGAAGGAAAAGGGAGATTTACCCTGCACCGCAGTTCTCAAATGAGGTCCTTTTTCCTTGAGTACCAAATCTCGTTTCCCGTGACAGAGCTCAGAGACCTCGACAGGGAGGCAGGCGGTCCCAAAATCCTGGCATCAAGAGCTGCGTACCAACTCGAGGAGATCAGAGCGCCCTGTGTGCTCTGTCTCTCTGAGGAGCAGGGCCTGAGCAGGCGTATTTACATCATCAACTACGTCAGCAGTGGGAGCATAATATGCTTTTTGTGTAAACAATGCTTGTAAAAAGTCACAACAAAAACCACACAGCAGCTACTGTTGAGAGAAGAAAGTGAAACGTTTTTAACCTATCTACATATTTAGATAGTGTCCTCTGCTGTGTTAACAACAACTTGCTGCTCGTTGAATCCTGTGGTGTGAAAAGATGTCATACGTTGAGATCACTCTTGGCTTTTTGTTATATAGCTCACTTTTTCAGTCATCACTCTTACCTAATTTATTTTTCCATTTCTTTCCTGGGAGCTGACCTTCCTGGGAGAAACTCCAGGTGCTTGAGCAGGTATATTGCTTTTACTATCCTTTGGCTGCATGAGGAAAAACAAATGAAGGCATACATTTTTCATCACACATAGGGACATTTAAGCTATGTTCCTTTTTTTTTTTTCCCTACGTATTTGCTCACATTGCAGGCTGTGCTAAGACCCTCTCTGTTCTTTCAGCTACAATTTGCACCCATAAAATGTGCTCCCTGTTAACTTAGTAGCCACAAAGTGGACACAGGTCATGGTATCTGTGCTGCCGGCTCCTGCTCTGCACAGCCATCCAGGCAGCTCCAAGGACAATACCAAGGTTGGGCTTGCAGTTGTGCCAAACTGCAGGCACTGGTTGTTATACATCAGGTGCCCCATGAAAGAGAGGCTCCTCCTGGAAATCCCTGCTATTGGAAATCCACACTAGTGTTACTGCAGCGCTAAGAGCAGCTGGAATGCATTTGGCATACTGAGAGTGGCAGGAGCTGTTTTAAAAGTTTGCCTGATGCTTTAAGATTTCCTATTGGGCACAAAGTACCACACACTTCTCAGTCAACAGGTTAAATGTAATTCCAGGTGTGAGAACTCAAGTTATTACCTTATGTGGTAATTATGCCCATTTTACACTATTTCCACTGAACTAATCAGATCAAAACCAAAAAACCCCACAACTATAATTTCAGTATTTAAGAGTGAGACTTTTGGGTTGCAAGCATTACAGTATATAAGTTTTCAACAGTATTTTTATTAATGAACTTCAACACTGTACACCAGGAGCTAGTACCATTATTTCTGTTTTACAGGTGGGGAATTGAAACAGAGGAGATGAAATAACTCTCAACATGGGTATGACCTCCCATACAATGATGAGAATCCTAAAATCAACTGTGAATAGACAGCAAGAATTTCTACTTAAAAATAAACTTTATAAAAATAATTCAGGAATGGGAACATAATTCCCATAGAAACGAGAACTCTGTTTTTCTAATGATTTTGCTGGAAACATTTCTAAAATTGCTCTTCCAACTCGTTTGGGAAATCCTTTGGTGTTTTTATTTATTTAATATCAGGGAAAATACTAAATGCAGAAGCAGCAGGTAACATTGCTTCATCTAGGGAAGCATCCAGGAGACTGGAACAGCATTTCCTCAGTGGAAGATTTCAGTGTTTCACTCAATACTCACACGCTCAATTCAAAGGCAAAGACAAATCATAAAAATGCCAAACTTACATCAATTAATCTGTTACAGACATTAGCAGCCAAACACTAGATGCAGGAATTCCGTTTCCCAGGCTCTGCCTCATAGTGCTAAACCACATTTTGCCTACCAGTACCTCAGAGTCCCATTCAGGGATGAATTCACCAAAAAGGTGGCAGTTCTCTTTTGAGCTTCCTCCAAAGATAAACATGAGATGCCACCCACAGAAACACGTGTACAGGTGGTTTAAAAACACCCTCTCTAGCTCTCTGCCTTAGCTGTCCTATGGAGAGGAATACACACACCCACGGGCTCTGCTGGGCTGCTCTGGCTTGGCTGTTTCTCAGCTGCCTTTGGCCTTAGGGAGCTTGTCTCTCCCTTTGGAGGCTCCTGATGCCGCCCTGGGCTTTGATGATTTCCTTGGCCTTTGCCTATTATTGATTTAATGAACGTGCACAGACACACTGCTCAGTTCATTCCTCTTTGTTGTAAAATATGGGCTGTTACTTGCGTTGGACTTTGCAGCTTTTAATAAAGAGCTTTTCAGGCTCCTCCCTCTCCTTTTATACACACTTTTGATGATACAGATCATTAGCAAGTGTGACAATTAAAGGCTCATCACTGAGTAAGCAAGTCAATGTCCATTTAGATGAAGCGGGGCAGTAACATCTTTCCAAAAATACAGCTTAGACTGGTCAACCTCACTGCATAAAGTGGCCTAAAATATGCAAAGCCTTGGTGATCTGGACCTCTAAATTCTTGTGAAGGAGAACTCGTTGAGGAAAAAGTGCTGGTGTACTATTTCATGTAGAGACAATATAAGGCCTGGCTATTGCATGAACATACAACATCTTTACTGTGAAAAACAACTGGCTCCACAAAGTTGTCTGTTCAAGAGCCTGCGCTTGGTTTGTAGTACAATACCAACAATAGTTTTGTTTTCATTCAAAAGCATGTGTATTTGAAATATACATCCCACAAAACATAGGATTTGGCTAGAGTCAAAGAAAGCATCTATATACTTAAGAGTTGAAGAAGAATTTATTCATCTGTTATAAATAGTAATCTTGAGAATGTGACTGCTCCTCAATCCTGAAAATGCCTAAACTCAATGCACGTTTTCAATTTCTGACTTGAAGGTCCACAGAAACTTGGAGCTGCATCTCTATGCACAGCTCAGGTTATCTCTCTGCAAAGGACTGGACTATGTAACATGCACCAAAACCTATCTAGGAGCCATAAACTACCTCTGCCTAAGTCCCTAAGCAGCAGTATCCACGGTGTCAGGCTAAAACGAGCACTCAGCAGCAGGATCAGAATTTGTCCCCATGCAGAAAACAACTCAGTACTGCTAGTGTCCAAAGGCATCCTCTTGTTCCTCCTGAGAGAACCTGTCTCATGTAAAATAAAACTCAGAAACAGTGTCTTTTACCAGTCGGTCTCCCCTCTCCCCAAGGCAGGAGGGTGCTCTGAGTCAGCACAGTCTGTTCCTAGATATCTGAGCACTCCTCTGTGAAATGCCAAATTAGCCCATAAATGCTAAGCACCACAGGACTGACCTGTAAGGTCTTTACTACCTCTGGAGTCAGGGACTTGGTCTAGTATTTCTAGGTGGGCCATAATTACTTGTTAAGTCATTCTTTTTACTGTGGCATCTGCTGCACCATTTAAAATAAGTTTATGGGTAAAACACATAGGATGTAATTCTCAGTTAGACATTTTTTCATCTCATTTACATATCTTCCATCCTACCACATATCAGATATCACCTCTTATTTCTGGGATTATCATACAAACTTCTCGAGTACTCTACATTTCCTTCACTGTTTTATCACAGTATGCCACACAGTCTTCAGGACACGAGGTGCTAACTACCATGCCGTGCACAAAACCAGCCTCTGTGTGGAATGTCTTGCTTTAACAGAGAAATAAAATGATATAAGGTTGTAAGCTAAGACTATCATAAAGTGCATTGCAGGCACCCTATACTTAAATACTCCCATGCTGCCTCTTAACTCCAAGTGAGGCAATTTGCCTAACGCCCATAGAAGTGACACAATTAATTCTCCTCCCTTAAATAACACTAACCTTTCCTCTCTAACATGCCTCTGTAATAGAATGTTTTCTAAAATAAAATGATTTCTTACAAAACCATATCCTTAAAATTTTTAGCATTAAAACTACTGGGAAACTAAAATGAAATTTAGAAAGTCCTTTCATTGTGTTCAGACAAGCACTGAAGACCCTTTTCTCTCTGAAATGGGGACTAAACCCCCAGGACAGCGAGCACTGTAAATACACTTGGTAAACTGCATGGATGTGGCCTCAGCCATAAACAGCAACCTCAACATCTTCCTGTTCATGTTTACTGCTAAATACTTGCAAAGGGGACAACAACATCCATATTAGTCCTTAAGATTTGAACCTTTGCCCCGATAGTGCAGCACTTGTGTTACACATCAGTCTGACATTTTGCACATCATTTGGTAATAGGTTAGGTGGAAGAGGGGCCATGTACCTGTACCTAAGAGAGAACTATAATTTCAAAAAACCTCAGTCTGAAGCATTTCCCAGTGGAAAATGTTCAAAACTGATGTTTAATGTTCAAAAGACAGCCTCACTGTACTGAATTGTACAAACCTAACCTAAAATCCCAGTATCACCATCTTCTGCAGGAAGAATTGTTGGTATGTCAAACAAAACGTTCTCCAACTGGATCATTGCCTCTCACTGTTTACTACAAATATCACCTACGATAGAAACAAAACCAAATTCTTTCTGGAAAAAAACTAGGAAGCATTATAAAAGTTATACTGGTATCTCAATGAGAGTTGTTTCACACACACAAAAAAAAATCTGAAAATTAAACATGGAGTCCCCTAATCAACAGGTATTGGATAGTAAATATATTACCTGACATTTTACTCAGTCAAAAGGATCAGAAAAGGAACTTAGAGCACGTTAAGTGTAAATTCACACTTGCTACTAGACTTTAGATATGAGAACTGCACAGTAGTTACAAAGTTAAAGTTAACAATAGGGTCACTACTTTTGGAAATGCACTTTTTCTCACTGTGTAATTTATTAAACAGTATAAACTATGCCTGGCATGTGCACTCATTCATTCAAATCAATGAGCAAAACACAGGGATTTTATAGTATAAAATAAGGTTGGCTCTACTACTGCCAGGGGAAGTTTTTCCATCAGCTTCAGTCAGTGTAGGATCTGCCCTCAAATCTTGATAGAAATGAAGTTTCAGTAGTTTACCAAACCTGTGTGGACGCTGATTCTTTCCAAGGCCTTTTACTGGATAGAGCTTTTATTTCAGATGAGCAATTGATCTGTTTTTCTTTTGACCCACTGGTAAGCTAACTGGGAACACACCACCTTCTTACAGCCATGACTCTTAAACAGATCATCACGAAGTCACAGAAAATGGGGCTAAGAGTGTTGTTAAGATGTCTCGATGCCTTTTGTCCCCCAGGCAGGACTATCACCTGTTTCTGAAAAATCTCCAGCAAAAGAAATGCCACAACATCCCTACTTGCCATTTCCTGGTGCTTTGTTTTATCCACCTTAGAAGGTCTTTCCTAATACCTAATCTGAATTTTGTTTGGTTCTGTTTAACAAATTACTTTCCATCCTCTCCCACTTCTCACCATGGAGATGGAAAATAAATTAACTACTTTCTTTTCCACCAGTTTTTCTTATTCTTACAGCTCATCCCCATATTATCCCTCAGACATTGCTTTTTCAGATAGAGCACCCCCAGTTCCATCAATATTTCCAGACAGGTCACATTTCCTCGCTCTCTTATCACTCTCATGCTTTTCCTTTGGACATTCTCCATATTTTCTTTGGCTTTATTGGGGATGCATTGCCCAAATCTGCACATAGAGCTCCTATCAAAGCTGTGAGGAGCAGGAGTCACTCCATACTCCTCATGAGATATATTTTGTATTACATCTTTGGCACTTGCTATCAAGAAAAGCTCTTAATTTCAATGTGAACACTTCTTCTGCCAGCTTCACAACTATTCTTAATTAACTAGAACCTTTAACATTGTAAACAGTGTTAAATTAGAGGAAGACATACTTGATTGGTTATCTTCACTCAGCCTACACCCCAAAATTACAGAACATTTCAGGGTTACTACCGGAAATACAGGCATGCACACACAGCCCAAGTACAATTAACAGAAACTTAATCTAATCTGTATTCAGATATGGATGCACAGAGATGAATAATCTACAAATCTAACATAGACACCCACACACTGAGTAGGTCTGTAACTGAGAGGTTTATCTAAGTCATTAAGAATACCACAACTTTTCCAGTGCCAAAAAGAGGAAAAAAAAATAAAATTAGATAGCTAAATATAACCACATTTAAAATCCAAATCCTTTCTTTTAGAGTCCTGAGTCTAGATACGTGTGTATGTGGAAGAGACCATATCTACTCTAGTGTGCCGCACTGCCTGTTCCTTCTCCATGGAAACAGGTTCAACTCCTCTGAAGCCAGTCGAAGCACACATATAATGTACATATGTGTGTGTGCACATGTGTGTGTAAACTCAGGGTAAGTAGGAATAGAGTAAGGCCCCTTGTTGGCTCAGGTCTTGCAGGTAGTTGCGATAATAGAAAAATGAGAAAACTAATATACTGTAGTTACCTACTATGCAATAATTATCATGTAATTATACTGTAATTACAGTACCTGATTATTGATGTACTGTAAAATAAACTGCTATCAATTTTTTTTACTGTTCACTTCTATTTACAGACATCTCTGATAAAGACTAAGCCTCCCCAAAAATGCATGATAAAGCTTCTTATCACAGGTTTTAATGCCTCTAATAACTACTGTAATTCTGTGTGATTTAGTGCTTTGAATAATCCACCAGGATTTTTGTCTAGATCTTTAAAAGGATTCTAATGTGTACAGAGGTGTCGTAGTGATTAAATTTATAGGACACTTACCAAAACAGTGATAAGAAGGAATGTTTAATTAACACATGTACACGTTGTTCAACCGTACTATCATGCAAAAATGAAAAGACCTGAATGAGACCCCTATTTTCCTTTCAAAATGTTAAAAAATATTAAACAAAGGATTATCCTCACTATACAACATAGGACCAGACTTTTTGAGGGCAACAGCAAATCCAGGCAGCACCCGAGAGTGGTACCAGCCTAGTGTTGTGTACTGGGTAGAGCCAAGGTCCTGGTACCACTTGGACATCCCAGAGAGAAAGGAAAAAGTAAGTCACATATGACAGTATATGGGAATTCACCAGCGGAGCTGGGAGATGTTCCTTCAGCTAGTGGGTAGTTCAAGGACATTGCAGTTCTCTTCAGCTATAATGCCTGAAAATATCCATGCTTTTAGGGCTCATTGATAAAAGTCATTGCAGAAAACCAGCTGAAGGTTACTTTATCAGATGTTTTTGAATTCCATGTCTCAGAAAGGCACACAGGCACTCTAGAAAATCCCTTTTCCCTCCATCAGTAGATTTACTTAATGGCCAAGGCTATCCCTTATTTATATAACAGATAAGTAAATTTAAGTTAAACAATGAAGTGCCCCAGTAGACTAAACCCCAACAGAAAAGAACAGCAGTGTCAACCACATAGCGAGCAGTGGAAGAGAACCTTTATCTCTCTGAGGATGCTTTCCACTTTAACTTCTACTGACATTTTGTCCACTGTGATGCTGACAAAAAAGAAGGGATAGAGAGATCTAAAGCTGTTATCATATACAATCAAAAGACGAAAAAGAAAAGTCAAGAAGCTCATGCAACCCATATTCCCATTGGGGAAATAGCCTTTTTAATATTAGAGTTGTTTGTACTTTGAAATGGAAATCCCAACATCTGCAAGTGCATGCAGCTGAAGCAGAGTTCACTCCTGATGGGCAAGTGCCAGGCAGTAACAGGGCACAAGAACAAGCTTTGGCTCCACGAATGGAAACATAAACCTCTCCTTTGGAAAAATTATTCTTAATGATCTCAAAGGCCTCCTGGTTCAGTATGGAAGGTGAGTGCCACTGTTTTCTTTAGAATGAATCCCACGTCTTTTATATCACAGTCCTGGCACAGGGCTGCAAAGATGAAATCATTCCTTGACCATCATTGTGGGCACGCCTGCTCTGATCTGCAGCGCTATGCGGGGGCACACAAATACTGGAAATGGTGTAACTGCATTATTACTGTGCTCTGCAAAGGCTTTTATACCTTGGTTCTCAGCAAGACTAATTATTCTAAAAGAAGCCTTGAACGACTGCAATTATCCTGCTCCCAAAACCTGAGTTACATCATTGAGGACACTGTGCTTCACTATTCAGGCACATCCGTGCAGCTTTGCTTTTTGCAACAAAGGGCTTTTTTACTAGGGGGGAGAAAAAAAAAGTTAACAGGAACAAGCTCAGAGACCATGAACAAGGCAGAACACCTAAATATAACAGGAACAGGGAGTAGGATGTCAAAAATCACATGCTCCCCAAGTCTGACTTTATTTACATGGCACGCAGGACTGCTTACCCTTGCAATCCTTTGTCTGCAGCAGGTGAAGGTGAAGGTGTGGGAACTTGTTCCTTTGCTGGCAGTATTAACTGAGCAGTGTGGGGAGGGAGACTATGGGAGGAATTTATTTCTCCTCTCTGTCATCAATAAATTACTAAGGCAGCTTTCAGGACTCCCAGAGGGTGTTTGAAACATATACCCCCTTGGCTGGCTGCTCTCTAGATGGGCTAGCCTACATGCTGCCCTCTTGCATAAGGCTGCAGTCTTTCTATAGCAGAACTGACATTTAAATAAAATCGACAAGTTTCTCCTGTAACACAGCCTCCGATTCTGAGCTCCAAAGATAGGTAGCACACCATTTTACAGTCCAGAAGGAAAACTGTGGGCGTAAGACTCAAGAACAAGATCCTACATATATTAATAATATTAGAAGTACAGAGCTTGTAGAAAGAGGCCAAAACTCCCAAGGAAATGAGCTAGTTACAGTTTATGCTAAACATCTGAAGTAAATCAGTAATGCATACAAAACTTGCCTGATTGTAGGACTGGCAATGAATCTGAAAATCAGTGCAAGTTCATCAAACACTTGATACATCATCCAGACCAACTTGCGGGTGAAAATGAAATGGATTTAAATCCAAGTCTTCCCTTCCTGGGAAAAAATTTATAGTAGTAAACATTATCTAATGTCCCTATTAAGAGAGGCATTTAGAAATAAGAAAAAAAAAATAGCATCTACTCAGTGACTCAGAAATTAGCAGAGCAGCCTTAGGCATTTTCACTATCTCTCATGAGATAATCAGACATTTTTCCAACATTTCCATATATGCCTATTCGTTCCTTCTGTGCCCGGCAAAACTACGAGCTACTTCTGAATGTGATGGTTAATCACATATTTGTTACATTTCAGCATTAGAAGGAGAACAATTAGATTTGCAGCTGAGAAAAAGGGGGAGAGGGAAGAAAAAATAAGAAAGACAGAAAAGCTGCCGCCTCTTCAGCCAAATGACTCAGAGATAGTACATCATCATCCTCAGACCTCAGAAACCAAATGATTTGTGAAATCTTCAGAAATGTTGATGATGTAGCTAACTGCATGGAGGGTGGTTTTAATCTTGGGTAAAACGATCTGGTTTAACTACCCCTGAGCATTAAGCCATCCAATATCTTCAAGTTTATAATTAAAAAAGTCCAGTATTCATGCAAGCACCTCCAGCTTGCTTTCACTTAAAGAAACTTGTCTTACCTTTCTAATCCTCTCTCCAGTCTTTGCCTTGAGACAGATGTTGTAAAAGGCAACTGAACATACTTCACTGGGATATGTACGCCACATCCTTCGTTATTACAGAAACAAAAATACGCTTGTTTTGATCTTACTACATGTATTTAAAGAACTACCAGCAGAACATCAAGAGGTCTATTTAAGGTCTGGGTGTTCCAGCTATTTTTACTGAAGCTGCCACAGATTTCAATGGGAGCGTTGCACCCTGAATGGCAAAAGGAAATGGCTCCCAGACCAGAGTTAACCTGGAGCTGTGTACAAAGGGAAAGATGCTCACCCTATGGAAGGCATATGCAAGCTGAATTGCATCTGTTAAATTAAAGACATCTGCACTTTGGCAGAATTTGGACAATGACTCACTTATATTTAATTATGTAAAAATTTCAAATGGGGCATACTCCACTGTAGTGACTCACATTAGTGCTACCACATGATGTCCTGATAACTTCATCAGTATATAACTCATGTCTTTGCTGCACAGAGTTTCTACAGGGAGAATGACATATTACCTGACTAGCATTAAAAGGACTCCATGTTCCCAGCAATGACTGGTACATTAAGTAATGCTTCAGAAAGTAGCACATAGTACACCAAGGGTTTTTTTTTTCCCTTGACACAAAACTACATATCCTCTAATGACAATAATTCACTGTCATTCAAAAATCAATTTTCTGTTTGTGTTTTATTTCTTTAAATTTATAGAGTTGTGGGGAAAGATTCCAAAAGTAGAAACTTACATCATTTCCTTTTCCCAAGAAGAATTATGGTGCTGCAGAACTCCCGAGTCTTCCAACCCAAGACACTCCCACCCTGTCCTCACATGAGTGACAAGCACAGCCTCAATACCTTCAAGCACAAAACCTCCTGCCTAGGTCTGGCATTAAGAGTACCAGGCAGTTTCTCATGTTTTGCTCCACCAACGTTCTTGGACTTTTCCCTGAGATTTTCAACATAGGTTTGGTTTGCTTGGTTTTGGTGTGGACTGCTAGAATGAACTGATTATGCATCTTATTTCAGGCTGACAGGACTGATGACCTTGAAATGTCCATTGTGAAAAAAAGCTACTCTGCATTATTTGCCTCAGATTTTAAAGAGTAGCAAAACACTGTATTACTTACTACAATCTTGTTAAGAAAAGGTGTGGGGGGACCACCTTTGCTAATCTGTATTAGGTCCCTTTTCTGAGCTCTGAGAGTTGCTGTGTTTGTATCCTGGAGTACCACTGCATTACACTCCCATTAAACATCTGAAAAAGGGATGTCTACTGTAAGGTTTTCTGAACACCATTTTCAGGCTTACTGAACACGCTGACAGGGCCCTTAAGTAACACAGGGATATACAAAGAACATTTTTCACTACAAAAGGAATGTATTAATGTGACAAACAACAGTCTTTGTTGATGCCAGATGTTGACTATAGGTGTGGATGAGGAGTATGATGAATGGGATGATGAGGAGAAAGCAATCTTAATTGTGAAGTAACTTATGTTATGTTTGTGCAACGTTTTGCCTAACAATTATAGGCCACTGGTGTACTTGTGATCCAAAATGACAGCCTTCCAAAGGAGTTCAAACAGCTAGGAAAGCCACTGTACCTTTTGAACAACTACTTTAAAAAGCTAATGAAAAATGTAAATGATCTCAAGTGGCCTTTGTATGGCTTAAGTGTGATGTTGAGCTAAGATGCCCAAGTGCAGTGTGCTTTCTCCAGCTGAGAGTGGTAAGAAGTAGCAATTGTAGAGGACGCCCTGAGGGAATGCCCTGAGCCAGTGCGGTGCTAAAAGGTATGGGAGTGAAGTCTGGCCTCTGAGGGACAGAGCTGATAGGAAATGATTGAAGGTGTTGGGACCAGTGTGTGTAATGGGCTGGATCACAAAACAATGAGCAAGAGGAGAGGATCCATAGTATGCTCCTTTTCTTTCCTAGCATCTACCAAAGAGAAAAAAGCATCCTTATTATTCTATACCCCCTCATTTCACCTTTCACTTTTCTTTTTCAAAGCACAATTTAACTTTTTTTATTTTCTAAGGGTTCACATAAAAATTAGATTTAAAGTTGGAATCCAGATTAAAGCTCACTGTTACAACTGTTCCTGGGGTGAGAGGTAAAATGCCCAGAATGTGATAACAACATGGGTGTCGAGTGATGATCTGCTCATAAATTGACACATCCAAGCACAGAAGAGTTCATTCCATCCTCGATATCACCCCAGGGATCCACACCAGTCACAGCTGGTGCAGAGAGGTATAAGTCATACTGCCCCGCTGGCTCCATGATTATTCAATTCACGAGTTAGCACTGCTGAGGAGCAGGAGAGATGCCCTCACATGTCACTCAAAGGTGTTAAATTGGCATACATCATAGTTGCCCTGGTCCTCCTCCCAGAAAGAAACTTATGTCCTTTGGAACATGCTGTTCACCAAGACAAAACTTGCCACTGACATTTGAATAGTAGGCTAATGAACATGAAGGGGGTTTAAAAAAAACCACAACAAAACAGAGTGGAGAGACAAGGTAAGACCTGTGCCTAAACCTTTATTTACACAGGATACCTTTAGGTCAGAGTCTCCGTTGCCCTTTAAACGTGACACTAGTATGCGCTAGGAATTCTGTTTTAAAATAGTCTGCTCACCTCTTACTCCAATAAATAGTTACACCTTGCAAGCATATAGTGCTGCTAAGTCAAGCTGTGTAGCTAAGACATTCACTTCTGCATAGAAGCTCAGCCCCCATGGTGCAGGAGAGCACAGCAGTGTGCTGTGACCCAGCTCTCAGCCAAGGGGATGAATACAACATCAGAACCAAAGAACAGGGCAGAGACCATTTTTGCTGTACCCCAGCAAAAGCATTCACCCAGTTAATTGGCTTTAATGTTTTCACTGGAAGTAGGAATAGTTTTTTAAAGGCTACTTTATCCAGTGAGAAAAGAAAAAGTGTATCACATGACTGCACCCTGGATGCTGTTTGTAGAGAAGCCTTAAGTCACAGCTGGACTCCTACAAATTATTTACTATTGCAGATTGATATTGAATACACAACTTGAGGCAGAATCACAGAGAGGAGGACTGACCTAAGCTTCACATTCAGTCACACCTCTTCCAACTGACTGCAAGCATCTCTAGAGTAAATATCCAGGCTCAAACACCCCTTGGAAATTCATTAGCAAGCACAGCAAACAGCAGTCCTGAAAATAGCATCATGCCATTCAGTGCAATGAGACATACCCCACTATATTGCATGTTCAAAGAGGGAAGGGCAATCCTCTTCTAAACCTAGCTTCTCATGAACCTGAATCCAATCACACATTCCCTTTATAACAGCCATCTCAGTGCTGTCCTACAGAATCTACATCGTATCACCACCACCTTAAAGGTCGGCTGTGGTATTTCAATAAATAAAGAAATTGTGGTTTCCTTAAACCACTTGTATTCCTCTTGCTGCAGTCATTTTGCCTCTCTTCTATTGGTCTTGCTTAGCTCACTTTCATATGAATGTCAAATTTTGCATTTGCTGTGTGCTATCATCTAGACTCCCGCTGTAAAACAGTTTGTTTTTCCCCCAGTTGGTGCACCAGATTAGCATTCCCCCTCTCCAGAACAGAATGTAATTAAAGATCATGGGAAAACAACACACACACACTAGTCATAAAGTTAGAGAATTTCAAGTTTGGTTCTGCTTTCCAATTTTACATGCTCCACTTCACTTCTGTATATAAAGAGAAATATAAATGGCTTTGGTCACCGGTTATCTATTAACTCCTTGTGCATCAGATCCTGTGAGGAAGAGATGACAGCAAGATCCACAGCAGCTTATGAGCAAGAGCCGATGCCTTGCAGAATCACACCCAATTCACTGAAAATGAAGTCTTTTGCCCAAATGGTTTTCTCTCCACTTACTCTGCAATGGTAATGAAACATAAGCCAGAACTGTCTCTACGCTCACAGTGTACAGGAAAATGTTTCAATGTTTCATGACCTAGGTGAAATTTTTCATCTGAGAAGCCTGGCAGGATCATCACTTTGATATCTTTGGAGTAGAAGAAGAACTTGGGTCTGCAAAGGCCATCACTGGAGACGCAGTGGCACAGCTGGTTTAAAGCAGAGGCTGGTTTGTACATCCCCACCTCAGCAGTGGCACCTCCACCTCAGGTTTTCTGGTGGCAAACAACTGAGATGGAAACAACTGAGACTCTACTGTCGTTGGTTGTGAGGATAACACCAGACGAATAACACAGAATCCCTCTCTCTCCCTCAGACAGGGAAGAAAGTATATGTTCACCTTTACTGATGTTCTACTGTAATTATTTTTTATATCAATTCTCCTCCATTACTTAGAGCATCATAATGGAATAAATAGAAAAATGAGTTCAAGCCTGAGTATTCTGCATTGTAATCTAAATTAAACTAGTATTACAAATTTGTTTACGTATCTCAGTTGAGCTATGCAGTTTCAAAAGTTACTTGCTGAACATAAACATGTCTCCTGATGCTACTTTACCCACCATATGCAGCAAAATATATTCTAATGTAATACAGTAAGACTGAAAAACCAATAAATGTTCCTATTTATTGAGAAATTGGACAAAAAATAGCTTATTGTCAGTTTTTAAAGACTGAAAATCAATAGATGATGAAAGGTTGTATTTTTTGTTACTATTAGACTGTTGACTCTAGCAATAAGTGAGATATGGATTACAACTGGGGGAGTAAAGAACTTGCGAGATATACAATTTGGAGCTTCTTGGCTTTTTTAGAAACTTAATTCCCACTATTTGCATAGTGGTGGCCATCTTGGTACCACTGTTAACAGGCCCCGAGAGCATAGCTCTTCCATTTTGTTGACAAAACCAGCTTTAAATATCTTCCTGTCTTTAAGAGCATTTCTAAATTAAGGGCTCTTCACCAGACTTACATCTGCTAAGGATCACAAGATCCACCTTTCACATACATTTAATACATTCATGTCCTGCCAATAAAAAAAAAATAATCTTCAAACAACATAATGGAACTCCAGCTATTGCAGTCCCACCTCTCAGGTGCCTGGATTGAGTCCACCCAGCTGAGCTCCAGAGTGGGTTCCCCATGTCTGGCCCCAACGCCCTGCTCAGTCCTCACATAAAAACAAACACAGCCCACTTCCAGGTGGAAATTAGGTTAAATCAGATGTCCAGCTTGCAAAGACCTTTAGCTCTCATGCGTTTGTGAGCCTGCTGTCCTTCCTCACATGTGTAAGGTTTTCAACACCTGGGCCCCGAATGCAGAGGTCCCATTCAAGTCTGCCATCTACACGTGGCTGAGTTTGACCCTAAAAATCCAGGCGGAGAGAGGCCTGGAAAACACATATTTGAAGTGCCAGTTTTCCCAGTAGAATTTATTCATGGGAGTCAGTTTAAAATCTGAATTTCTATATTCATTAAACAAAAAGCGCACAACCATGGAGAGGCTGGGAAGGCATTCTTGTCTCACAGTGCACACACGTTAAAATGGAACACTAAAAAAAAATATGGAGTGATAAAAAACACCGAGCTAAACATAAACACCGCATCCAGAATCCTTAAATAGTGATCTATGCCAACATTCTTCCAAGCGAACCAGTAGATATGACCGTTACATATAAACCCAAATATAGATGTTCTACCCTGACTATATTTCTAAATTCCGGAACAGAATTTGAAAGGATGCCAATTATAACAGGGAGATAGGGCTGCTTTAGGATTTATATTATCTTCGTACATTTCATAATCATACAGCAGCTCATATCTTGCTAGATGGGGGTAACACAGTAAAAGCCTATACTGCCTTCAGATACGCAAATGTATTTCCCTGCAAAAGTTGACAGTGACCACTGCACCTGGATGTGACAGAGAACTAGTAAAGCTGGCTGATGTGCCTGTCCAGTACCTGATTTTATAAGTGCACAGAGGTCTACGGAACAAAAAAATTTCCAAGACCTTGAACGAGCTGACAGTGGGCAGAAATGGCCTCCCTACAGCTGGCCCTAGTCCTGCACTTCCATAACATAGAACTTCTTTTTCAAACTAAGGAAAACACAGAGATCAGTGATTTATCATGGTTTATTCTGTTTTCCCAGGTAGAAGACTAGCTATTTGTAAAAAGGGAGAAGGGAGCTGTTACCAGATATGCATAATCACTTTTAAAAAAAAAAAAAAAAAAAAAAAAAAAGATTCATGTTGTTTCTGTAAGTTTTTGCTTAAGTATACCATGGAAAATAACTTTGATGAAATAATTTGCCCAGAGCACTGCTTGTCTGGAAGATTTCTATAATTTAACTGCAGTTCTGTAAATAATTTGGTGATAGACAGGCCATCAGCATAATTTGGTGCTAGACCCATGCAACATTAAGGAAATGGCCAGCAGGCCAAAACTGAAATCTCAACTGGGTCCTAGTACATATGACACACGTTAAAAACCAGTCCAAATTTATTATTTTTGGGAATCTGCTTATTCATTTTAAAGGAAGACATTAAATTTTGCTTTGGGAATGAACACGAAGAAATGTCATGCTTCCTCTCAGTTAGGAAAAGAATGCCTGCATATGGTTAACTCTGCAGAGCTCCATAAAGATGTACAGTATTTTTGCACTATAACATCCCAAACTACTGCCACAGCATAATTATATAGCATAGCATTTTGTACTGCTGCTGAACTACCAGTAACTTTCATCGAAGTCTCTCAGTTCTCCTGTGTTCTTACCCTGTAAAACAGCAAAAGCTATTGCCCTGATTTTTAGTCAAGCCTTAATGAAGACTGCAAGATAAGAGGTACAAAATTCTATGCATGGTACATTGCACCTTTAATCATCTACCTACCTGAAATACTCAACCAAGTAGTTAGACATCTAAATGTTCCAAATACAAGCTTAAAATAAATGAGTTTTGTAGTACATGACTGTGTCAACATTATTCGAAAATTGGTGTTCACATCCCCTCTCAATCTAAGTATCCCTTCAGCCACAGACAGATCAGAAACTCAGTCAGTAGCAGAGCCAAGACCAGACCTAAGATTTAGTATTTCGGCTGAAAAAAGATGAGAACCAACGACTGCAGAGCGCTTCCCATTCTCGCTTCATGTCTGAACAATCATTTTTCCATCAGAAATGTCCAGCATCGATGTTTCCTTCCTGCATCATCAGACTGTAAATCAAGATATGTTCACTGTGGCTGCTGGAAGCCTCCTACGAGTTTTACCAAATGAGAAGAAAATGGCAGGGGGAAGAATATACAAAACAAGGCAACAAAGCCAACCCTCTCAGCTCTACTGAAAAAAGGCCTCAAGAAGCAGACACATTTATACTTTTTTTCCAACTGAAAAACAGAGAAGGAGGTGAAGTAGACGGGTTAAAAGCCAGCAAAAAGCAGTGTAAAACAACCCCACCAGGTATTGTTGCAAGAACCTCTAGATAAGCATCTTAAATCAGGGTAAATTACACACCTCATGCTGGTGACTCGGTCATGGGAAATTATGAAGCTACGTGATGTCTCATTTGTTGTGCTGAAAACAAATGTAAATAAATTACTGAGAGAACTCATTTACATTTAGAAATTCATCCCGACGCATGACATGACTGCTGATGTTTTTTTAAATGACACTTTGAGAAGAAGTGCCACTATTAAAAACAGATCATAGCCACCTTAGCAAGAGCCTGTGCATGTGTGTGCGCACATGTGTGTGTGTGAGTGTGCATGTGCTTAAGTGTGAGGGCAGATGTTCTAGAGAGATTTTTTGGATCATTGGGAAAAAGGCTTTCTTTTACTGTTTCAGAACCAAAATGGTGGTGTCATCAGACAAAACCATCAATCTGTATTCTTCTGTGTATTTTTCCCCCTTCAGAGTGGGAAACAGGAAGACAACGTTATGGATTGGCTGCCGCCAGTACAACAGAAAGTGCAAATACTAAAACCATAGGAACAGAAAATAGTGTGGCACGTCTCTCCATCATCAAGTGTAATAAAACTTCCCCTTAAATACAGGCACAAAAAGCCTTTCGCTAAGCTTTTATCTCCCCGCTCCAAGTCTCACATTTTTAGCTGACACTGAAACAATTGAGAAGGATATCCAGGAAGCCCTAAGATGGAGAGCAAGTTGAACCGTGGTTAGCTAAGCAGCATACATTCAGGCAAATATCCAAATGCTTTAGGAGCTGTCATTCTCCATCCCGCGTGGGAAGGCTGCGAAGAGACGGACTTGTTCGTATCATGATTGCTCTTATTATTACAGCAGTGAAAACACTGCATACTAATGGATGTGTTTTCAGAAATACAACTGTTAGATAGCTTTTTACACTCTGTGCCTGGCTGTCTGGGCTTCAGGATCCAATACTGCCTCTCTCTTTCTTTGCTTCCCAAACAGAACTCTAAAAAAAGTTTGTAACATGAGGATGAAATAAAACATATTTCCAAATGGGGACATGACAGTGTTCTACAACCCCACATACAGCAGCATATTTACAGAAGCCTGCATAGGTCAGAGAGTTGATTCGTTAAGGGACAAATAAGCAGGCCATGGAATAATTATTTTTCATTGTGCCCTGCCAAACCTATCCAGCCAAAGGCTAAATTGAGCTGCTATTGTGATTATTTGAACTGTGGAGCCAAAAGTCTTCACTGCAAAGCATCCCAGCTGTCCTAAATTTTATTCTGATGGCTAGTTTTCACGCTAGCTTGAAACTTGCCAAAAATGCTCCACAAAATAGGCAGGCGGAAGGCTTGCTTTATCCAGACCTACATCAATTACTGATTTAGAGCTGTTCTGAGAACTTGATTATTAACAAATCACTTCCCAAAATTGTTATGACAAGATTCACATATGCAAATGGCAAGCTGCTCATATGTACACAGCTAGCTAAAGAAATCAAGGCAAAGGTTCCCAGATTTATTTATGGTTATTTCCTGTTGTGCTTTACTGCAAATTACCCACTAAATATTAAAAGAAAGGGGAGAGATCCAACCACAGCACCACCAGCCATAACTGCTCAACATGTTCTGCCTTCGCCCACCTCCCTACAGAAGAGGATCTACCAGTGCCTTTTGGCATCAGAGGAAGCAAAACCACCATGGTAGTTCCCAAGCTGCAAATCTGGTCAGCACACCAAGGAGCAGGTAGGATTACCCCAAGAACAGTTCAGATCACAGGCCTGGGAGGATATTTATTTCAAACAAGGTTGATGGTGGAGGAGGGGAACAACAAATATTTTTTTAAACCTCATACTTCAAATCTTAAATAATCCCTAATAATGAAAGATTAGGATGAGATGGTGTAGCGAAAAGATTATCCCATGTCTGCCCATTGTGAGGCTCTTACAACTTTCCTTGAGACGCCTGGGGTTGGTCACTGCCCAAGAGAGAAGAGGAGGCTAGAAGGATCTCAGGAGCAATTCATTGCATACTTTCTACCTTTCTGTTTAAATAACTAAGACACAAACAAAAGACAATGAGAATGATTGTTTTGAAGGCAGCAGACTTATAAACAAATGAGATGATCATCATTTGGTATCAAGCTGTATGTACCAGAACCCCAACAAGACAAGTGCACCTCACTGCAGCTGCCCTCCTTCTCCTCCACCCCTCCTACTATTTTTTTATCCTGTTTGTAATTTCACTGCAATATCCTCAGGGCAGCAACCACTCCACATTTACACATGAATTAGAACAACACCTCGCACAATGGCATACCAGTCCTGATTGGACCTGGACTGCTCCTGGGAATGCTGCTGGGAATGCTACTATAAAAAGAGCTCATAAATGTATAGAGTACAGTACAGTAACACACACACATATCTTTTCTCACAGTTAACATCACTGGAGTGTTAACTCTTTGTTTACCCAATAAAACTGCAGGTGGTTTCATTTATTTATGAGCTCCAAGATGGATGCTGGATGTGTAGCTGAGATCAGCAGACCTTCACAAGCATACTGTGTGAAGTTAGGCACTTACTATGGATGTCTGTAATTACTTTTTAATAAAATGACAGAAATGTTATAGAGTCTTGTTATGGATGTCAAGGCATAAGGTCAAATCTTGCTTAGCATTTGCATGGAAGCTGATCCAGTGATGAGCTGGGGACATTCAGGATGAGGAACCAAAGGAACCCATATCAGTGTCAGCCACATCAGCCCTGTACACCCGTTACAGACCTACTGTGTCTTAACCTGATTAGCCCAAATTCCCCTCTAATTTCCTTCCTTCCTTGGCTTTTGACCTTTGAGCTAATATTTTAACATGTTCTAGAATTTGAGCTTTTGCATATAATAAACTAATTATTTTCAGGTACTTCAGATATGAACAACTCAAATACATACTTTTAACTGTAGTCTGGTATTTGGTCTTTTTATTTTTAACTGAAAATACAATAAATAAAAACATTTAAAAGTCTTTATCAAAATAGTTCAGTTTTTCCTAACTGTTCTGACACATTAATTATTTTGTAGGACTTTTTTTTCCTGAAGGACTATGAATGGTCAATGTGGTTTACAAAGAGCATAAAGAAAAGGAAAGGAATGGGTGCAGGTAAACTGATAAATCAACAAATTCTTTGAGTACATGCACAGATTCAGGCACCTGAATCCTCTTTAAGGTCAAGTTCCATGTTGTAGTCACTCAGTCCAATATTGAAAATCTACAAGAAAATGGAAGTAGCCACCAAAATGTAAAATATATCAAAAATCTTAGAGTAAAACGATCGCTTTGACAGGCCTGTATTTGTGTGCCATTTGTATGGCACCAGAAGTTAACCTTAAGAATCTATCATACAATCTACAGCTGTTAGCAGCCATTAATCTCTCTCTCTCTCTGAAAAAAAAAAAGTACAAATGTCTTTTTGTTGACTACCAGTTGATGGACCTCTTATTTATTAGACTAAAAACTCCACATAATCAAATTCTGTGGAAAATTCAATATCATATTTTATTTTTCCCTGGCTCCTGATGGGTTGGTAGCATTACAGGGCCTTCATGTGCTTTTCCACAAAACCTTACACTCAATGTAAGTTTTGTCTATGACATAAATATGGAGATTTTCTGTCTCACAGAAATGTGACCCTCCTTGTTGGACATTCTCAGTCTGAGTACTTCAGGTTCTCCATGAACTTCCCAAAACTCATGACTGAACTCTCATTTCTTCTGCCCAGTGCACCCATGGCTCTAACCAAAGCAAACTTTACCCAGTGTCACACTTCCACTCCAGAGTAAAGGTCATTCAGGAATGATCTACTTAACTTCTACAAAGACAGTAAGAGACTGTGGTCTATATGAAATAGGCTATTGACGACCCTGCCCACACTCAGTCATAGTCAGATATGTGACAAAGTCCAACTAAATCCTATTAGGGAATAATACAAATGACGGAGCTTAAAGAATACATTTAGCTCCTAATCAAACAGCCCATAAATCTGTTCAGAATTTGCAGAATTTATCACCAGAACAGGAATCTCAAGACCTTTCACAGAGCATTATTTTAACAGACCTGTTGTCCACTGAACCAACAACTCCGTTGCTTGAAGATGAGGTATTTCACCAACTTATGTACTATTAAAAGATGATTATGCACTGAGCTTTCCTGAAATCGTATAACATTTGCATGGTATAACACATACTCTTACTTGTTCGCTGCAGTCTGATTCAAAGTGCTATAAATATGTTTGCCCTTTCTGCTAAGCCCGCCTCAGGGATTAGCAACCCCCCAAAAGTTCAGTTGAATATTAACTGCATTAACTTTGCAGACTGTAACATACTGTTACACTCAAACAGCCTACAGTGCAGTATGGATGACTTGCTTAATAAAAAATGTTTTCATGCAAAGCCCTATTGCTAGAAAAAAAGAATTTGCTCTGTCAAAGGGGGTGACCTCTTCCATTTAACTTCATAAACCAAACAAATAAAAGGGAGATCTCTACAGGGGTGTCCAGAGAAATGCTTATCATTTTGTCTGGCAAACCAGATAGACTTCCCTTGGCAACACAGCACCAGCTCGACTCTACGTTAGAAATTGTCAGTTCACCATGAAGAAACTCTGTGAAATACAGTAGCAAAGTGTCTACTGTAGTAGCATGAAGTTAAAAACTCCAAAAGAAGTATGACTGTTTGCTTACTTATTTTGTGAAGTAAGAAGTGCTTTGCGTGCCAACTCCCATAAAAACTACTTGTGCTGAAAGACTTCCCAGCACAATGTTATATAGCAGTGAAGACAAATAAAAGGAACAAGAAATATTTAAAAGTTGGAAGAAGGAGAGTTGATAGGAGTGTAAAAGGGAGCTGACTTGATCACTAATGCTAAAAGTCAAGGAAGAGCAGGTTCTTAACCTTCTAAATAAAAAGCTTCCAGGCAGAGGCAGAGGGTCACTGGTAGCATCTGATCAAAAGATGAAGAAAGGGAAGGAGAAAGAGGAAAACAAGAATAGCTGGGACAAGTTTCTGAAGATTACAAGGTATAAAGTAGGGCCACTAGAGTTGTTTGAAGTATCCAATAGGTTATTAAAATACTTTTAAAGATTGAAAAAACCCTCCTTCGTTATTATTGCAGTACTACAAAAATGTAGGACATGTCTGTTATCTATTTCTATTTGAAAATAGAAATTGCATAATACATCTTCTTTGCTTTTATAAAAATAAATAGATGAAACAAACCTTCTCTATGTTGCTGTAGGAACTTGCAACAACTCTCAAAAAGACCAAATGCTGCAATGAAACTTTTCTCACTCACTCTTCAAGGATCATGATCAATTTGTAAAAATGCACTCTTCCATAAACGTCTTGGGTGTAATCAGAAACTAAATCAAAACTTTAAGAATTAGAAACCATATTTCTCCATAATGCTGTACACTTTCTTGCTTCTGCCATTCACCACCTCCATTATGTTGTCTAGAAATGGAGACCAACAGTAGGTGTTGGTAGTTACGCAAGAACTTAAAACGCAGACAACCTCAGACAACAGCATTAAACTGGAATTAAAGCTCTACAGGAAAAGAGAAACGTTGCACTGCCTGCAATAACCTCCCTCCCTTACACACACAGACACACACTGCACACCTGCTACCCACCGGCCAGATGGGACTGAATTCTCCTGAATCAGATCTTGGATTTTTAAGCTCAGTTTGAGTTCTATTGGATTTCAAGACATCAAAATATATTACCATTTCACATTTTAAAAATTACATCAGCGTCCAGGAACTCCTAGTTTCAGTGTTATTTGCACAATCAGATATGTATTAAAGTGGGATCATTGCCTCAAATGTACAAATAAATAAAATACAGCTTTGCAACAACATTTAATTTAATTACATATGCTCACTTAATGCATTAAAAACAGAAACAACCTGATTTTATATCATCATCACGTTAAATGAGACTGGGAATTTAGCTAATCTATAGTGACCGGTAGTGTTTTTTTAAAAGTCCATAAAGGCAATTCAGCAGCCCAAACTCACTTAAACGCTGCATGGAACTGGCCCTTAATGCACAGGTATCATAAAATATTAACACACGTTAAGAAAAAACTGGGAAGCATTATATTCCTAGAGAATTTGCTAAGCTTGCACAATGTAACATTTATCATCAATAAAGTTTCTTCAGTTAAGAGACCTCTAGCCTGCTCTTCAGGTCTCTCTCTCTCTACTCCAGCAGCACAGCCCCATGAGTCCCTGTTTCCTGCACTTTGTGGGCTGCTCACAACTGGCAGAGTTTAATTGCGACTGGTCTCTGAACTAGTCTTTCTCCACCTTTTCCATTGGTCCCGAAACCAATTTGATACTTGCAGGGGGTTAACAAGGCATCGGCCAGCAGCAAGACATTCTCCACAGGGACCATGGGCATCTGGAAGCTGCTGCCGGTGGTGTTCCGCCAGAGCCGCGTCTGGCAAGCGCCGAGGCGCAGAAATGCGAGTCCTGCTTGCTTGGCCAGCCTTGGACTGACCTTTAGTCATAACAGGGAACAAGAGTTTTGTTAGTGAACACAGAGTTCTGGTCTACACATTTTTTAAATTGATTGTTTTATTGATGTAAGGTGTCCAGGTGCCCTCATGACAGTCACTAATACAGATTTTGAAAATAAAATTAATTAAGGGCCAGTCTGGACCACCTTTACTGTCATCAAGTAGTACCCTTTTCTACAAGTAACAACGCTATCAACCAGCAAGCACAAGTAGAGTGTCTGTAGAGTATTTCGTTACATCTCAAAACACTTGACTATGGAGGTCAAGATCACCGTCACCTATCTATGCTTGTGCACATGCACATACACACACGCTCTCACTCTTCTCTCCTACCTTCTGAAAAGGAACCTGAACCACAGAAGATTTAACCGACAAAAGTCCGTGCTGGAGTGCCAGCTGTGTCGCAGCAGACTGTCCCTCCGGACCATGGCGAGAGCATGGCACAGTGCGAGCCTGAGCAGGAGTAGAGCAGCCTGGCACACAGGCTAATCTGAATTACACTCATCCACTCCTTGAAATGGTTCCTCATTAGCTGTGGGTTAATGGAGTCCCAATGAGTAGTGTTATTTTCATCCCCTGCCTACTGAACACAAAATTCATTTGCAAATATCCTGTAAAATACTGCAAAGCAAGCCAAAGAGATATGACAACATAAGAGGCATACTATTTATGGAATGCACTTACCGTCATTTAGAAAAGGAAGCTGACATGAGCAACAGTCTAAATTTAGCAACACATTTAGTTTTTTTCACTAGTCACAATGACAACATTTTAGAAAGCTACCACACACCTTGTGCGCCAAAAGGTTCCGCTGAAATCAAGACAGACTTTGATCTGAAAGGAATTTGGGATCAGCTCCTTAATGAATACAACACTGAGTTAAATTAAGGCAATCACCATCTTGACTTTCTATTCCAAGTAGATATAAAATTACATTGATTGCAGGAAATGGTGGCATTCAAACAATATTGCAATGGCCAAAGCCTGAAAGCTAAATTCATTGTCGAGCTAAACTGGGCTTTCAGAGGGCACCGTTTGATTTGAGGGAAAAGAGCATCTATAAACCACATATTTTCAATTAATAGTTTAAAAGGCACAGAGTAAGAAAGGAAAAACACTGGTCAATATGCCACATGCCACTCAAACAAGTAGAGTCTCTGCATATAGATGTAGATGCTCTGTGTGTATATATATGTATACATACACACAGGTGGGTGCACGCATGTGTTTTTGGTTTTGTTTGCTTGGTCTTTTTAATGCAGGCTGTACTACACAGGCCAAATTTGAGATCCAGAAAGACACCATATATTTCAGAACAGACCGAGAATGCTCTTTTATCTGCGCTATCATTAATTCAAAAATAATTTCAAATCAACAGCGCGGAAAGTTAAACCTAGCTCTCTTGAAAACTCAGAAAAAGAATTAATTCAAACCCCTACCTTTGGCACCTTAAAGACTTTTGGCCATGACTTACCTGTATAAATAGAAAGAACTAATTTACTACAGAAATGCCCACGGGCAAACATGTTCTGGCTAATGAAGTGTTCAGCTTTTGCATGATTAACCAGCTGGTGGGGGTGGTGTAAAAATCACAGGGCATAAAATAATAAGAAAAATTGATTAGCAGCTTTCTTTTAAAGCACTCTATGAAAAATTTCTTTTTTTTTACTCAGCAGTTTGGAAAGTGGCTGTACAGAAAGATAGACTTGAATGACTTACCAAGGAGCCAGGCAGAGACTGCACCAGGCACTCACTCCTCCAAGACCTGCATCGCAGAGAGGTTCAAGTGAAAAGCGAGATACCAACCAGTGCCATGGCTGGATTACTTATACAACAGGTCCTTCCACTAGTCATAAAGGTAATTTTCTACTCTATTGCGAAAGACATTACACAAAGTTAAAAACTATGACTGGGCTTTGAGTCAGTACAGTTTCTTTCCCTGTGCTCTGCTCTTGAGCACCTGGCTACAGCTACTCCCGTGAGCCAATGGCAGAAATTCCTTCATATGAGCCAAGAGATTCATATGCTACTCAGAAATAATGCACACATTTAGGTGATGCTATGTTTTGCACTCACTAGGGACAAAAATCGCCTTGCCCTTCCCATCCTGTACAATGAGTTTCTTACGAGCTCACATGCTCTGCCCTTAAAATAGGATCTAATTAGTGTACAAATACTTGGCAGACAAGCCACAAAAATAAATTTATCATTAACTGTCCCCTAAACCAAGGCAGGTTATCCTGAAGCAGTTTCATTTCATACACATTTGCTCTACGTCCCTTCAGTTGGGGTACAACTGGCATGCAACAGTTTCTTTGAGAAAGAAAAACACATATTTTCATGGCATGGGATTACTTCAGAAATATCAAGTAGCTGCTTATATAAAGCATATGCACCAGTATTAAGAAGCTCCAAAATTTAAGCTACAAATAACTTGTAATAGGCCATAGTAATAGTCACAGTCCTCTTTACCTACATTACTTCTGTGAAAAATACACATTTTACACCTATTTATGGACTTTTAAAAACTAGTTCATAGCTATGTACTATAGGAGAAGCTGGCAAAGGATCTGCATCTCAGGGATCTGCAGTGTGTCCCAGCCCTAGGGATGCAGCTGTAACTTCGATGCTGGGACTTCATGGATTGGGAACCTACATTCGCTGCCTTTGGCAATATACAAGAAGACACCTTACGTGGCTGATTTCTTACTACAAGCAGATATTGCCTCCCAGAGCTTCCCCTCTCATGGTATATGATATACCTTCATATGCCCAGCTACCTGGATATGAATTCAATTCTTAAATCACGCTGGTACACCATGCATGCTGTGGCTCAAACTATTCAATCACACCACAGGATCATTTTTGAGGAATAACAATTTAACCAGAAGTGAGAGTTTTTGTGAAAAGAGTCAAAGCAGAACTCGGGAGCCCTTTTTCTTTCTTTCCATGACTCCTCCATTTATCTTAATTACCTCTTTCTGAGACAATATCCCTTTAAATTCATCGAAAGAGAGGTTTTTCCATGCCATATCCCTATAGGAGCCAGGCAGATTACTCTGCGAATCGGTCTCTTCACACATACACCATACACTTCACCCAAAGAACCGGTCAGGCTTACACAGGTTAGATAACTCTACAAATATTCCATAGAGGTCTTCCTTTCTTATGATGTACATCTGAGAAAGCCTGTCACTAACTTCACGATCGGTCGAGACTTCTGGCATCAACAAGGTTTTTGCACGTTTTCAAGGTGTTGGTGGATAGGTGGATCATTCTACTCTTGCATAGCTCTTGCTTGCGAGTCTTCTAATCTTTTGGAAACATTTCTACATATTAACACTCAGGAAACTGGGCATAAAGCTGACACAAGCAAACAAAAATAGAGGAAAACCAAAACCACTGGCATGAAGCTACGTTTCCCTCAGTACATCAGCTGGAAAAGTGCCATCTCTAGATAGATTTCACAATAAAATAGAAGTTTCTAGTTAAGCAAGAAGTGGTATTCAATTCCATTTGAGTCGAATTTCTATCGTTATATTTGAATCACGAACAATTTCTAAAATGTCAGGTATTTCTAACTCTGATCAACTGGGACCCTGATGACACTGGAGTTATAAACTGTCTTTGAAGATATTTTCAAAGATGGTAACAGCCTAATGTGGTTACAACACAATTTATTAATTGCACCATAATTGCTAAAAAATTATGCTGTGAACTAAGTAACATAATTTTGACTAGCCTACTTGTTTAAAAAATAAATACTAAAAAAAAAAAAAAAAAAAAAAAAGAGGCCTTTGACATAGAAAGTAAATGCTTGTTGAAATTGTATTGCCTTAAAGGAATTCAGAAATACAGCTATGAGGCACAGATGTTTTACAGATGGAAAAAAAACTAATTCTTCAGATCTGCACATTATACTCCAAAAGATTTATTTAATTATCTGTTTGTTCACTCATAAGCAATTACCTTGGAAGAGCCCTCCCAGTGAGTATATGCTGTGTGTTCTACAGAGGGGTCAAGCACAAGATACAGACTGCGGACTACAGGTTTCTCTTCAAAGAACATGCATACACAAAGGTATTTAGGTGCCTAATTCCACTTATATCAACTCTCAGTGAAAGTGATAGAGAGTAAGCATCTCTGAGGACACGATCCTTTGACATTAACATGGATTCCTCATCTGGATCCAGGTCCATGCTTTTTTTGGAAAACAAAACAGCAGAAAATGAAAAACATTTTGCTCTGTAGCCTCCTTATCCTCTTCTATATTGGGAGTTTCTCTAAGGTTGACTATGGTTCCCAGTAGAGGACACAACAGCCAAACACGCTGGTCTAATTAACTGGAGTTTTTCATACTAATTAGTAACAACAAGAGCATAAAGCAATCAATAGGACACCTTATGCCACTACTGCTTAAGTCTGCTTTGACTACCTCTGGTTCAGCTGTACCCTTGAAGCATATTTGGAGGGTTCTTCCTGCCACCCTCCCAGGCAGCATCAAGTTTTAGTGAAGGTAATCTTTCCTATTATACTAGAAATCGATAAGAAACATTGTTAACCTACATGATGCAGCTAAAAATCATATCTTGTAAAGAGCATATCAAGGAGCCAAAGGATTTTTTGTTTTATATAAAGTATTTTGATTACCTCTGACATGACTATATACTTGACCAATGAGTAACATAGTACGATATTTACCCTTTCACAAACAAGTTGTATACAGACGTGTAATACACACATCCCACTCAAGCTCAAGGGGAACTATGCTCTGTTGCTTCACTGTATGTTCAGCAACTTCTAAATTTGTGTGAAAAATGCATGGGAATGGTTCAAAGGTCCACCAGAGGAGGTTTAGACTGGGCATGAGGAAGTATTTCTTTACTGAGAGGTAAACAGGCTTCCTAGAGGGGTGGTCGATGCCCCAAGCATGCCAGTTTTTAAGATGCATTTGGACAATGCCCTCAATGACATGCTTTAATTTGGTGAGCCCTGAATTGGTCAGGCAGTTGGACTAGATGATCGTTTTAAGTCCCTTCCAACTGAAATAGTCCTATTCTATTCTATCAATTTATTCCAAAGTCTTTCTGAATAACTTATGAAGGACAGCTGGCAAGAACATAGTATGTTTGAAGAAGAGATAAATACAGAAAACCTGTAAATCATCACCTCCAACTGAGAGACCAAACTGCTAAAATTAGTTCCTGGAATTTCTCCTTTGGGTGCCAGTTTGAGTCTTGTTCCAAATGGTCACTAACTAACAATCCTCCTGACTTTGCCATAATCCACAACTAGTCAATAAGATCTATTTGCTGATTAGGTGCACGCAACCCTGTTACAAACCGTCACATATTTGTAACCTTATTTTTAAAAATGCATTTTTGCTCCAGTGTCCTGAAACTAACTGTACAAACACAAAGAACTCAGATGCCCTCTCAACCCCCACTGGAAGTGACAAGTGAGTCCTTCTAAAATTGCAGACACATGCTGCCAAGTGCAGGTGTTTGTAAACAAGTTTGGAAATGTTTCTAATTATAAACCATAAAAGTTAAAATTAGAAGTCCAATCCGCTAGCTTTAAAAAAAGAACTTCCAAAAGGGTTCATCTAAATGAGAGCAACCAGTGACGTTTAATTTCGTCGCAAGAGCAGAATTTCTGTGCAGGCTGGGATATTGCTCTTCATCAAACTTTCCACTGTGAGCTACAATAAATTTCTTAAAAAAAAAAAAAAAAAAAAAAAGATAAAAAATTTAATTTGCTGTCATATTATGATACCGTATATTTGAACATGCAATCTAAAAATACCCTATGCACAGGTCTCCTGCATGTCATATAATTAAAAAGAAATGTTCCTAGAACTTTTGGATCTATCTTGGCTGCCAACATCAAAGTTTGGCCTTTATGAGGAACTTCCCACACTGACCTTCTCTTCAAACTCTGCTTGAGGGAGCCTTACTCTTCTGGATGAAATTTTCCCCGATAACCTCACCTACTGCAAAGCTTGGCTTACACTGCCCTGGCACAAACTACTGAGGACAAAAGTCATCCCAGAGCTCTGGCTAATGCAGATCTCGGGATGCTGTCACTGAACTGATGGTGTCTCAGTCTTGCCTTCACCACTCTGGCATGGAGGTCAGAAACATGGCTGTAAGGAGCAACACAGTTTGACCAACACCTCAGAGGTAGGAAGGAGGCTAATCCTGCAGTTCTTGTACACCCCAAGTTGCATCTATAATGAACTATGATGAGATAGTGCACGCAAAAAGATGGACTTTACCTCTGCAGAAGCTTTGGGAGAAGGCAGAGCCTTTACCAGACTGAAGGGGAGATGGCTTTATTCAGAGGAATAAAAGGTTAATACTGGAATCTCTTGATTTCTTAAGGGAAACATAACAGCACATTTGAGCATGTCAGAATCACTTCAGCTGACTACAAGTGAGCAAATATGAAATAATTTCAGAGAGGCTTGACTACAGCCTCACTTCAGGCAAGGGCTAGTCTCTTGCAGCACTGTCCTGAAAAAGCTGGAATGGGAAATGGATAAAACAGTGATGAACTGCTCCAGGAACAAGGTGGGACTGGTCCTGCTCAGCAGAGAAGGCTCTGCTCCCCACCTACAGCACAGCCGCCTCCTCCTCCACTGGGATGTTATATGACAGAGGAAAAGCCCAAACCCATCCTCCTCAAAAAGCAGGACACAAAGTAAGTTTCCCTTGTCCCATCACACAGAGGGAGCTATTTCACATAATAACCACTATCCAACCCTTCCCTTTTCCTCCTTTCTTTTTCTTTTTAGTATTCACTGTGTAAAAATAATAGCGGTTTTCACTTTTTTTCTGGACAGTATTTTGGAACTCACTGTCGACAAACATGACCACACCAGTTTAGTGCCTATCTTGTAGCTAGCAAGCATGGTGCTGCATCAGGATAAGAATACAAACGTGCTTTCAAACTGGGAGCCTTGCAAGTGGTGCTTCCTTTGCCGCAAGCCATGGGCATAGCCTGGAATTGCCTGTCACTTGAGCCAAACCCTTCTTTTTTGGCGTTACTGACATGAATAATGGATGGAAAATCCCAGTTCTCCACTTTGGTGGAGAGATCACAGTAAGTGGGAGCAAAGTGAGGCCACATCTCACCTGCAGCTTGTGGTTGCTCCCCCTCTTTTCCTTGGCTTGGGTACCTCATCGTCCCCTTTCCTGGCTGGTGCAGTGAGAGCTCCCCCTCCTGTTCCAGTCTAACCAATGTTAGACCTTCTCCTGCTGGAAGCATGGCCTGAGTGAAGATAGCAGGTCCAAAGGCAGTCTCGGTGACCTAGGTTTCCTGCTAAAAACTGGCACCAAAATTACTTCCCTGAGGAGGAAATAGTTTGATTTTCCAATTAAAACCTATGTAAATGTACTTCTTTATTAAACATAGATATAGGTGCACATGCACAGGTTTGTATGCATATTCTGATACATATATACTCTCTATATATTGTGTATATACAAATATATGTGCACACACACACATATAGCATTGCAAATCTTTAATGCTACTAACTTCATTACTATTTTAATTCAAAGCAAGTATAAAAATAGTTAGTTTCTACAAGCCCATCTAAGCTTCTGCATGTACCTGTACTGTGTTCAGCTGGAAAAAACATTTTTTCCTAAAGGAGCAAGTATTGGAGCTGTGTTTGCAAATTAAAAAAAAAAAACAACCCAACAAAACAGGCTTTTCACTGAGTATATAAATATTTTAATTAACAATATGTATGCATTTAGGAGATTCTGCATCAAAGTCTAGATCAGATAGAAAAACTAATGGGTTAATTGCCCTAATATATTAGATAAAAGAAAATACATTTAGGAAACGCTTAATCGGACTTAAATTAAGCATTTGAGTGCTAAAATAATCTCAGATAGTGATTTATTTCTAATATTTTCTGCATGCTCAAAATGAAAGCATGAAGAGCACTGCAATTGCATATATCTTCTACCAAAAATAGCTGAAAAATACTATAGAAGAGTGCCTGCTGGGCTGGTTATAAAAGTAAAGTATAATCCATTAACTGCTAATTAGAAGCATCAGAAGCAGGCTTTGCTGCAATAAGAGCTGGCCCCTAAGTAGATGTTTCTGTAGCCATTTAAAGGCACAGGGTTTCTCCAGTTGCTGAGAATGGAGCTTGGATGGTTTCAGCATAAAGGCCATGTGAAAAGAGGCTATGGCACTTGGCCATGTTACCCAGCTGTTTTCTAAATATGATGACAGGTGCCATTTTTTCCATTTGATCATGGAACGTAATACATCTTCAAACAAATTTTCCCCAACTACTCTGGTGCAGTTACATTTCAGAGATTCAAATGTGTGTTGGTTTGTTTTTTTTCTCTGACAGAACACATATTGCAGAATCTTTGGCAGGTATTTTATTATCTGCATTTTTCTCAAAGCTGATTTTTGTTATATGTATTATTTTGCTAGTGTAGGAGGGAATGAATAAGCACTTGGGCAAAGGATTTAATTCTGAGGGAATTTTAAAGGAAAGAAAAAAGGGGAAAAAAGCTACTGTGTATAATTAGACTTAATAAATTTGCCTTGCAATAATGAAGGGTTCTCTTCCTCTCTGTCCACTCCTTCCTAAAGGATGAGAAGAATTCCCATAATTTCTCCTATTCTTTATCTAACTACCTGGTCAAACCAAGCTTCTTTCCAACTGCTGGAGGCCAAAAAGTCCTTTTGATCTAGTTGCCTATTGAAAGGCCTTAAGGGGTCAGGGCAAAAAAAGGTGAAGCCAAAAGAAATGCCTGCAGAAGTAGCCAAGACGCAGAAAGTGGCAATTATGGACACGAGTAACAAAGAGATGATGCCTTGAAATGGATGACAGTCTCCAAACCCCACCATGCTGGATGCGGAGCCAACAGGAGCTCGGCTTCCTCCAGGGCTTGAGTGGCCTCCAGCAGTGGTGAAGGCAGGACACAAGTCAGGCTGCACAGCTCGAAGAATCAAGAAAAAAGACAAGCAGATAATTAACTTCCCTTGTTAAGAAAAGGAACATGGCAAACGCAAGGGGAAACAGTTCAGGTCAATGTTTTGGGCTTTTCATCTACACAGATCGACTAACCAGTAAACAAAGGAAGAAAGTTCGTATGGGGCAGGAAAGGAGGGCATTTAGGTTTTTTCTCTCTGCCCTGTTTTCATCTCCAAAGACAGAAGCAGCTTGTTTCTTTCTTTTAAAGTGGTTAAACAGGGTTATCGATTAAGAAAAACTAAGATGGTAAAGAATTATTTTCTGAAGTTAAACATCTGAGAAACAATAAAACTATGACTACAGCAGACATAATAAAATTAAATTTAGCTTAAACCAATGTCTTAAACATTTGTTAACCCTGGCAGCAGCTTTTACAAGGCAGATGAGTAGATCTCTTTTCATTCTGTATGTAAGAAAACAACCGTAAAATGTCCCAAAGCCATGGAGGGAGTCAAAGACATGATTAGCAGTTCAGAAGTTATCTGATTCAGGTCACATGGTGTTCCAAAAACCATCCCTAAATATAGCATGCAAGAGATCTGCACAAAGAGTAATCCCATCACGGGAGCAAACTAAACTCTCCACAAAATTAATTAGGGTTATTTTGAGGCAACCAAAGGAAAGCAAAGAGGGAAAAAAATCAGCTCTTGCCCTGCCCAGTTCTGCAAGAGTAGATGTCACTGGTACAAACAAGCCCCAGCTTGCAGTTCAGGCACATAGGGAGATGCTTCGGTTCCTTGGACAAACCCTACATGGCACTAAGCGGAAGGTGGGCAGAGGACACAGCGTGGCTGTATTAAGGGAATATAGCTCATTGGGGAAGAGGATGATCCGGTAAAGGGACCAGCAGGTAACGTAGGTGTAAATACTGATGCAGGAAAGCAACATGTAAGCTTCTGCTGTAGCTGTTAACAGCATCCTTCTAACAAAGCAAGCAGACACCTTTTTGGAAAGGGAAGGTCCATGTGTAGGATACCCTCCACACAGACCAAGACACCGGGAAAAGTTAATGCCTCCCAAAGCAGAATGGAAAGAAAATTCACTGTTGGAAGTTGTTACCTCTGAAAGCCTCCATTAGGATTGCCATGGAGGAGGATTCCTCCTGTCATGGAGGAGGTCTTCCTTATGAAATGCAGCCTACAGAGCTAATTCTAACAGCCTTCCCTGTGTTTAGACACCATGAGCAACCTCACGGAAAAGTGTACAAAAGGCCCCCAAAAGGCAGCAGAAACAGGAGAAAGGGAGAAGAGTTTCTCAGGTCACTCAAGTTTTTTTAGTCCTTCTCTGTAGAGCAGCAATGCTGTTTCCTGCATTTCCTGAACACTGAATTGCCATTCGGCTTCTGATCACCGCGATCTACAAGATGACTTCAGTAAGCTGCCCCCATTCACAATTTATCTATAAAACCTTTTTAAAAAATTTAAAGAGTCTGCTTGTGAATTACCACGGTGAAGATTTTAACATGACCACAATGACTGATTTACCTTTGCATTCCCCAGCTCCTTTGTACCTGGGGGAAACCCCTTTCTTCACTTAAGCATTAGAACAGGCAGGACAACATTGATGTTACCTTGAAGACCAAGGCAAAGCTGAAGTAGGGGCTAGGGAAAGCAGGGCAGAGGGCAAGACAAAGCTGAGGAGAGCCGGTGGTGTGAGGAGTGCTGCTGTCAGCAGGCAGAGAAGAGGCTCTCAAGCCCAAACCGTGTAGCAGGTGCTCCAGAAGGCAGGTAACCAACAGTCTGAGCATGGGGGGGGGACAAACTGCAAATTTCGGCTTGAATGCTTCAGGCCATTAGCAGGTGCTTCAGGCAGTCATCCAAATCAAAGTAAGAAAGTGGAAAGAGCCAAATGCTGGTTAAAGAGGTTTGCAAATGTGAAAATCCCAGAGCGAGCAGATAAAACATTTCCCGGTTGTGGGAGCAGGCTAGTAAGAAAGAAAATAAACAAAAAAAAAGCATATGCAATTTTTGCAAAAAAAGGCTGTGTTGGGGATTTTACTATGGTGTACTTAAACCCTGAGATGCAAATGCTGGCTGGGGTGCTGAGATCAGCAGTTATATGTCCTCAGGTGGTTAGAGACAAGACAGAAAAGAGCTGGCATTTGGGGAAAATAGAGGGCCCATTTGATAACGCTTCACTTGAGCGTAAGAGGGTTTCCCCTGTGGGTATTGTCCCAAAGAAAGCTCCAGGCAAGTTTAGACTGGTTCATTACTTGTCACATCCAGAAGGTGAGTCAGTTAATGATTACATTGACTCCCTTTTGACTTCAGTTTCACGTGTTTTCCATCCAAAAACTGTGCTCTCACCAAGTCAAATACCACTCACAAACAGAAATACACAGGGTACCTGCTTTTCAGTTGCTTGCAGCACATCTATAGTAATTTTATTTGTCTGGACTTCACTGGCGGCTTGCGAATAGTATTTTTGGTAGCTAATACACAGTGCTTACAACACACATTGGGGGGGTGTCACTTTTCCATATAAAAGTACAGGTCAGAGACCTGGCACTTGTTTTATTAGGATTAGTCTCCAAAGGACCCAATATTGGCACCTTGAAGGGTTTCCTGATAAAAGCTGAATATCTGCTTCCTCAAGGGTTAATTCCCTGAGGTCTCCTCAACCTGGAACAACACTACCTGGTTTAAGTTACCTTACACAAATATAACAAATAGGACTGGCTACTCCAAGCAGTTGTTGATGCCAACTAAGTATATCAGCCAATGATAGTATATTTAAATCAGATGGTCACTTGAACATTACCAGTAAAGTTCTCCTCGCTGAGGGTTGCATCTTTTGCCAGAGGCTAGTAGGCTTGACAGAAGGAGAGAAACAAATTCCCTTCATCAGAGTAACATGAGTCAATATGTGGAAAGAAACTTCCATCTGCTCTGTGTTTCTGGTGACGTGACATTACCATATAATTTGGTATACGTTTCTAGCAGAATAGATAAAACAAGATGGCTTGGCAAGTATCATCTACGTCCCACACCTATGGGAAGTTCTCTCAAACCATTTTCGATGTACAGCGCTATATCAGCAGCTAAGACTCACAGTGGAAATGCTGGAGGGAAAAACATGTTGCTGTGTGTTTCAGAGTTATGGTACTGACAGAAATCTATGGTGTACCTCCAAAAAGAAACACATTCTATTTCTCAAAGTGCTCTCTGAAGAGGCACATTTGGTCAGCTACAGAAATCACCAAAGGAACCTGCTGTGTCCAGCAACTCATGGACACACACAACTTACTAGACATAACCCATGAGTAGAGTGGCCTGTGCTGTTTCTGCATTAATTTTGTGTCCCTGTATGTTACCAGAGCCCTGGGACTTTCATGGTCTGTGGGCAGCAAATCGGCTGAGCCAAAAGGGAAGGTTCCACCTGACTAGGCCAGCAGGAGCTATATTAAGCTTGTCTCAGCTGGAGGTCATTCTGCATATTTTGAAGGCTGCTTTCTTGGTAGCTGGTCAGGCAGTCAGAGTCCAGAAATTAAAAACCTGATTTTTATAATGCCCATAATACAAAGAACATTTCTGAAGTCTAGAGCCTACACATGTAAAGATTTTAATTTCTAAAATGTTTGATCAAAGTCATTTCTTTCAGGGCCAAGCAGGCTCTTGATTTTGTTAAGCAGTTGCTTCATGTCTCATTCCTAGTAGGCTGCTGGTAGCCCAGCAGCCAAGAATTCATTTTCAGAATCCCAAAACATTTTTTGATACTTCCTGACCAAATGGCTTTGCAGTGGAAATTGGTTTCTGCCACCATCTGTTGTTACATAGTTTGGAAGTGCTAGCATTTTCCTTCAAGAGGGAAGAAGTTGGGGAGGATGCATGGCCAGTCCCAATGGATTAGATACTCTTTTCCTTACTGTCACTTTAGGAGGAAGTCTTGGCCTATTTCTCAGCAGCTGTGAAATTGTCATCAGCAGGATTCTTTACAAAGCTTTGTGGCATATGGAATATATTGCTCACTTCTTAATACTGTAAAACCAACTTTGCTGCATAACTGAACTAGGCAAAGAAAGCAGGTGCTTGATTAAAAAAAAAAAATGCATCATGCATCAAGCCTCTATAGACTTTGTAGAAACTTTAGACAAGGATATTTTAGAGATAATTATGTGTTTGAATTAACTAAATAATATTTTGGAGAAACTCTTAGGCTTCAGAGGTGGGACAGTCCCTTAAAAACAAGCAGGTGAAATCACCATGTCACAGGATAACATCATATTCTGCCATTCACAAAGACGTCACATTCACATTCCACACCGAAGGGACGTATCAACCCCTCTCTGTGAGACATTAAAACTGGAAGGGTCCAGTCTCTATTTCTGATGCCATAGGAGATTATTTATTTAACACCAGTTTTCGGTCATCTCTTCTTACCACAGTGTGGCCTTATTTTTACAGCTGTGGACTAGCCAAGAAGCAAATTAAACAAAATAATAACAACAATAATAGTAATAATAAAAACCCCATGGCATTCTGGTGATCATACACACTGAATTACAAATACAGGGCTAGAACTGCAGGAGTTCAAGTTCTCACTACAGAAGACACACAAAGACAGAAATAAGCTTGTGGAATCTGATTGACTCTCAAGTGCAAAGCAGTCAACAGCATTTTCATACACTGCCAGAGAAAAACTAACTCAGAAAAACTGTCAGAAAAGGGATTATGAAGAGATGTAGTTAATGTCCTCACTGTTACACACTTCACAGTGAACGTCCACTCAGATATACATGCACACACAGGTATGTATTCATGGTCATCTGTGCTCTGCTGTATCTAGGAAAACGGCCCCAGCACGTGAAACCAAAGGGCCACTTAGGCTTATAGGTTTGTTCGGGACAGTAGCAAACAGCAGATGCTTAGTGAAGGTCATGGGGCAGGCATATAATGACAATTCCCCAGACTACTCTTCCCAACATCCATCTATTTGCAGCTCAGAGACTTCCTTTAACATATAATTTTAACATATTTTAACATATAATTCCTTTAACATATAATTTTTCCAGATTAGTGATTCACTTTTAGAAATATTCACTAGAAGTTACAAACTTTTTTTACAGCAAGGTTCTCCAGGTACATTGTATGTACTGAGTGAGCTATTACATATTGATATGGAGAAATCCAGCCTGCTGCCCTCATCCTAGAGGAAAGGGCAAAACAAGTGTTTGGGCAGCACATGCTGCTTGAACTGCTATACAGGTCTTCTGCGCATAGTCCAGCAGAGAAGAGGGGTCTGCTGCAGCCACTACACAGCACAGCAGGAAAGATCCCTCTGTGATGGTGGCAGTTTGGAAGTCCTGCTCTAGAGGTCATGTTTTTAAGTGGCACATATACTAGTAAAGTCATAAATGCAGATCTGTCATCAATAGGGCTCTGAAAGTACCGATTTGTCTCCTGTCACTGTTCAGAGGGGACAGAATGGCCTTTTAGCAGAATGGGATAGGGAGCACATTGCAAGACACTGAAGAAGTACCAGCTACATAGACAACGATGGGACAGCAGATACTTATCATCTCCCCACAGTAACGCACCAAGAGAGTCAGTGCTCTTCCAGAGGCATCCAAAAAACTACTTATTGTCCATGGTTCAGTGTTTGCTCTTTATGCACTTCTTTATAGCACCAGTAGCTGCTGCATGCTTTACCACCCAATAACATGTGATTAAGTCAGAAAAAAAAAAAAAGCCAAAGGAAAGAGCCAGTGTGCAAGAACAAAAGGCGCTCTCCTAGCAGTTTTACACTCTATTCATGTAACACACAAACCAGAAATTAATACAGACTAAAGCCGACTGTCTAACTAAGCAGGCTTAAATAACACTTAGCTCTTTTATGATGTTTTTCATCCAGAAATCTCAAAACATTTTACAAAGGTGTGCAGGCTGGGGAAGAGCCAGAATGCAACCCACCCCCTGACTCCCAGGCTTTTGCTCATTCCATTAGACTACATTGCTGCTTCCAGGTATGAGCACACTTCTCTTACAGTTAACATGGAAAGATGCATATGTGCATCAAAGGAATAGTTTTTCCTTAATTTTCTATACACTGATTGTTTGTAATACCTTGTTTCAAACACTCTGTGTTTAAAAATAATAGCTCATAATGCACCTATGCTACTCTAGCTACTACTACATGCATAAATACTTCATGTAAGATTTAATCCTTTCAGTTACAGTAGGAAAGCCTATAAATACCTCTTCTCAAAACTTGTATCCTCTTCCATATGTAAAGGAAAAAATAGGTTTAATGGTCATCAAGACAAAATAAAAATTATGATGATAGAGCAAACAAAGAGAAAACCATGAAGAGTTTGCTAGAAACAGGGAAAAGTCAATACTTCCCTTCAAAAGACACAAGCTTGCAGAAATTATCACAGAAGTAGAGTTTCATAACAAAATTGAAATGGCCAACACTGAACAAAAAAATTTGGAAAGCTCAAGGTGTTACTTTCAGCATGATTTGTCACATCAGTACGGAGAGCAAAGTGAGTCAATTAAACATATCAATGTTCACCTGCATTCTCAAATCAGAAAACTACCCCGTCAACAAACAAGTTTTGATCCTTGCTACAGAAGGGGGAATCCACAGTAACACCTCAAAAGACAGCAGATAAATTCCAGATTTACACCACATTTCTGATTTTTACGTCTTCGTTGAACAAATGATATCTAGCATATATTAATGCCTAGGGGCTTCTGAACAAGGGAGGAAGCTAATGTAAACTATGTATGAAAAAGAATGCATGTCAAAGTTATTTATTTTTTTTAATGTTTGCAAAAAAAAGAGCATTGTTCAGAACAAAAAAGAAAAAATGTACCAAAATTCTATCTATCTCCATTCTCTCCAGTTAGAACTGCTGTCTAATGAGTGAGTTTGTGTAAACTCAGTTCAAAAGAGGCATAAGTAGCATATTTTTATGCTAATGATTTTCACCACAGGCCACCTAAAACAGGCGTTAAGAGCGGCCCTAAAACAGACCCCCTCTGCATTCTCCTAAGTTCATTTATTTTTGTTTTGCTTCATTTTAATGTATGTATACATCCTGCGTTTTCAGCTTGTCTCTTCAGCCCACTCCCAATCTGTCAGCCAGACTCCAGGCACAGGAATTAAAAGTGACCACATTTAAAAAAACTGTACCTCCCTGCGTAACAGACCTTACAGAAGCAGAAAAACTAAAAAGCTGAAAAGTTCCCCACAGTCTTTGCCTATTAAAGCCCACAGCTTGCCAACAGCAGGCCACGTTTTAGTGTCAAAGAACAGGGCTCCGGCTTGTGTCTCTGTGTGATGGAAAGTGCTGGGGTAATCCTGCCTCTTTACATTTCAGATCACGCTGTTTGTGGAGAAAGTCAACAACACCAAGATGCTCAAAAACACCCTGTAGTATTGCACGGAGGACGCAAGATGCTTGCTGAGAAATAGTGCTGACACCAGAATACGGTTGATTCAGCAAGAGTAATAAAAGCTTATTTTTGGTTGGCTCAGGCAGTATTTGAATAAAATAGGATTAAATCCTCATCAGACTTGCTCAAAAATCATTTTACACCCATCCCATCAGGCTGCATCATTCTTCATCTTACAATATTTTCCAGTGTTAAAAAGAAAGGGGTAAACTTCTGTTCATCAAATGAGCAAAGAGGCAGGGCAAGTCCTTGAAAAGAGTAATGCAAGGAAGTAGAAGGAAGGATTCGGTCAACTGGCAACCAAACAGAAGCCTTCTGCTATTTCCCACTGAGAAGTAACAGTATCTGGGCTATAGATATGTTTAGCAAACATATCTATAGCAGGGATAATTAAGTTAGGCAGCAAACTAGGTGCATGCTTTGAAGAGTTCACGCAGTTGCTATACTAACCTTTCTTTCACCTGGTAGGTTAAACTCACCATCTCCTCACAGATATTTGCAGACTCGTGACCTACCCTCTGTCCTAATTATCACATCATTTCTGATAGCTGGTCTTGGAAATGATATTCAAAGGTTTTGTTACAAATAAAGGAGACTAACAGAAGCCTAAATACAGACTTCTGTCACAGAGGAATAACTGCCTGGAGTTTCTTATGGCTCCTTTCTGTCAAGGAGTTCACACGCTTCACAAACAAATAGCCCTACAAGGTAGGTATTGCTATATTGCCTTTTTTGAGGCCTCTTATGATTAGCATACAGAAATCCTGATCCTCAAGTTCCTGTAGCTGGAAAAAGTGGGTGGAAAAAAACCCCCCAAAACATTCTTGCCCCGCCTTGCAAAAAGTCCCACAAATACTTCAATTTTTTATGCTAGTATCACTCAAAATAACAGGATCAAAATATAAAATAGAAAGCTTTAAACCCCCTGACTTCGGCACTATTTTTTTATTCTACAGTATTACTAGCAGTGATACGTTTCCTGTAAAGATCAAACCTAATGTGATGGTGAGGATTCTGCTGAAGTCTGTACCAGGGTTCCTGCCACCAGTGAGATGAGCACTGCAGGAGTATACAGAATCTACAACAATATCGAGACGGATTCCCACTGATCTCAGCGAAGCCAAGACTTTATCCTCTATGCTTTTCCATACAGCTGGAGAATGATTTCATATGCGAAGATCCTCACTTACCTACATCCTCCTATCAACCAGAGCTCTCTGCTGCCTGCTCTTCACCCAGCTCGACAGGGGCCTATCGCCAGTCTCACCTTTTCTACATTAGGTTTCTGTGGCAAAAAAAGATATCATTACCTTCACTTAAATCAGTATCTTTCTAACCAGGGTAGGACCCTACACACACAAGACAGTTTCAAGACACCAGCCTGTAGCCCAGCAGGCTGGGTCGGCACACACACTCCTGAATTTCACGCCACACAGAAGTAACTAGCATTTATTCCTGAGCAAGGGACACAATTATGATAAAGACAGCCTACACCCTTGGGCCTCCTCTAATACACAATTTCTACTTATGTTGTCAGAGAGACCTGCGTTTTGGGTATTTATGGATCTGAGAAATCCTAGTTCAGCCATGAGCATCATTGACAGGACAAGACACTGCTCTAACTGTCCCTGTAATGTCCGTCCTGTGAGAACATACAGGCCTTTGTTTTCCAGCAATGTCAGTCAGACACATACATTCTAACCTAGTCCCTCAGCAAAAAAAGAAAAAACACCCTCTTGCTGGCTTTGGTTGTTGTACCTTTGCCTTTATTTCCAAGTTAATCATTAGTTACAGTTCTTGTCCCCAGTATTTCACTCTGCAGGATGCTATTGGGCTGGCTGAAGTCACACCGCCATTTTACATGAGGGCAAAAAAATTCTCACCTGTAGTCCTTTATCTGTACCCATAAAACAACCCATAAAAATGCCTTAAAAGAGTCAAGCAGCAGACTTACCTTCTGTACCTCAACTTTTTTCAGCAAGACAAAGCAAATAAGCAGGACAAGGCTCAGAAGCTGGCCCCAAAAATAAGAGCTCTTGTTTTGACACTGGCTCTAAGCCCACCTCAGAAATGGCACATCATTGTCATGGCCATGAAGCCCACAGCCTGGCAGGCAGCCGGGGAGCCCAGCGCACGGAGCCGCTCTTGCTACTGGGAAGCAATGGTGAGCAAGGGAGACCAAACTTCCTCCTACTTGCAAACTCAAGATTCAATTTTCTGCAAGGTTACCCCCAATAATTAAAAGGTTCTGTAATCTATCCTTAAAAGCTAGACACGATGGGATCCATCAGAGTCGATCTGTTATCATTCACCTGCGCATGTACCGTGCATGTGCACATCGTATATAATATGGTTTACCAGATGAATGCTGGCAACATTTTCCACTAATTGCAAGAGTTACTAAACTGAACCTTAACTAAAATTAAGTTGACTATTAAAAGCTCAATTAGTAACACAGCAAACGGAAGTGCTGTATATAGGATTTAGCAAGCACACAAGTGACCTGGTGACCACCAAGACACAATGTTTGCTGAACTTCCTATACCTAAAATTGGTTCTATACAATAGTCATACATTCATTATGTGTGATGATTTAACGCTCACAATACCAGCTCCATCCTGCAACTGGTCAGCAATGGGTTTCTTTATATCACCGTACTGTGCAATACCTATTTTGTGCTCAGTTTTTTCACTCTGTGTAACTTATTGGTGTCCTCATGGAAGTCCAGTAGACCTGCAGTAAAAGTGGTAAAACTGCAAGACAGGAACACTCACAAGACTGCTCCAAACAGATTTTACAAAACTGTTTGTCCTTGAAATGCCACAGTGAGATTACGTGGCGAATAATTCAAAAGTACAAATGAATTTATGAAAGATGTGCTTAGAAGCCAATGTTTGTATATATTAAAATAGGAGAATAAATGTTTAATAATTCGAGCATGCTATTCTGAAAACACAAAGTTAGTGCACTGAAAGTTACAAGTTAATTTATAACATATACCCTCCACTAACATAACAGATCTCCCTGTATTCTTAGCTATTAAGATGTCATTACCATTGCCAGTCCTGCAAACTTTAGCTTACCTCAATATAAAAACAACCAGGTTTTGCAAGGAACACACATAGCACTTGTTATTACACCTTAAGTTTATTTACTATATATAGGCTTTTTATGACTGCAGTTTCTAATTTTCAAGGAGTATATCTTTTTTTTGTGCTTGTACAGTTTCTAGGCTATACCTCTACACAAACATGTTTTACATTCTCTATTGTTGTTCTGAGGATTGTATGTATGCACATAAACTAAAAGCAGCCATAAATAATATTAAGGTTTCATGCAGTCTAGCTATCTTTGATGAATTAGAAAATTAGGAATTCCCTAAGAAAAGGTTCACTCAGAAAGGGGGAAAAAACATAATTTAAAAAAAAAAAAATGCTCTTATCTGTTAATGTAGAAGAAAGATAAAAGCAAATGCCTATAAAAAAATGAATGATTCAGGAGAAATACTAACAGATTTCCTAAATACTATCCCCTCAAAAAAATTCCAATATTTTAAAAAACAGAAGGTCAAAGTGAAAATATGCAGAGCTACCTGAAAGAGTTAAAGTTAGTGATGAAAGACTATTTGCTGATAAGGATGCATCTATTTGAAATAGGATAGCACTTGGGACTACTCGAACAAAAGTCTACAGAAAACTGATAAATCAAGGAACTGAGCAGGATTTAAACAAACAACAGACATGGCTGAGAACACATGAAATGTCACGAGTACAGCCGAGAAATAAGTGATGGCACAGGACCACTTACTCAGCTACTAATAAGACATTATTTGCTTTGGCCTCTGCAGAGCAAGACAGCTATCAATCCAGTCACAGCTCCAGAAATCCTCGAGACCGAAGCCCTAAAAAAGTGATTATGATTTCTGGGTGCGTACACAGAACACCCCAATAAGTCCAGCTTTCAAAAACCAAAACATCCGCCACGTGTCAGACAGTCAGGTGAAACCCTAAGTGACTTCTTGCAGAAAAGAGTTCCTCCCACGCAAAGTGCTTCCCCCAAAAACTGCTGATACAAAACACCAGGGCCTATATTCTCCAAGAAAACCTCTAGTAGCAATAATTTTGCATCCCAGCACCTAACTTTGCAGTGTTCTGCCTGTGCAATGGAGCCCTCAGCCCTGTTAGTTACCCCCACGTAGTGTGCAGTGCCAGCAAATTCATGAGCAGACATCGCTGAGCAAAGGACAGTCCAAGACTGCCAGTAGATGACAAAGGCCACACACATCTAAAGTCCTACTTCTTCTCTAGGACCTACATATTTAAGCAGTGATACTCAAATTTCATAGTTTTGATATCTTTTTCAAGGTTCCCAGGCTGCTCCCAAAAGAAAACGACTGGAGGGTCCTTTTCTTCAAGGACACAGCTGGAGAAAGGGAGATACATCACACACAGAAAGCCACCATTTTGCAAGAGGAGCTTGTGCTTTCTGAAGTCTGTCGGAACATGAGAGGAAAGACGGGAGCACAGAGGCTCAACCTTGTCAGGATGGAAGTGCTTGAGAACATCCAAAGCAGTTTTTTGGCCACCTGGGAAAGCTGGATATTGAAAACGTAGGCACTCACACAGGTTAGGCAACTTCTAAGGTTAGGTGGCAGTTCAGTGGGGATATTGAGGATCTCAGTTTGGGCTTTCAATGCCTAAATCCCACTTAAGTCCCACTTAAGGCATCTAATCCTTTTGTGGATCTGGGCCTAAAGCCTTTCCAGGAAGGAGGGAGTCTCTGCATGCAAAAGCTGATGGTCAGTGACAGTCTGGTTCTGTTAAAACTAAAATACACAAAGAATGACCTTATTTTGTACAAAGGAATAATGCAGAATAATCAAAGACGCATTCTAGTCACAGAAAGTTAATGGAAAGTTAATGCAGCTGATACAGATCACAGTCCTGCCTTTAGACCCCACGACAGTTTTGCTGATCTAGAGAATGCTATAATCCATAAATCATGGGTCTTCAATAGCCCAAGGGAAGAAGTGCATTTAGAAATATTCAAAAGACAGAATTACTACAGGAGTCCTCAAAAAAACTTCACTTACCCACACCAGCTAAAACTAGAAAGGAGCAGAAATTTATAAAACACTGTAATGCTTACATAGAACTAATAACTCAAAGAACAATATTCTGTTATTCAGTGACCAGCTAGCTTGCCATGTTCCATGAAATTAAGTAGCTTCAGTCCAGTTCCTGAGAGCCAGGAGTCCACCTGACAAAAGCCACCAATTTATTTCTCACTTACCTGCAGTGCTGTTGACTGTCTCAAACATGAAGTGGGAGTAGATGAGAATACCAGTTTACCCTACATTCCCCACACCTGGTACCTCCATATCAAGACCACCTTTTTTTTTTTTTTAAAGGTGCCTGTACTTACACCACTTGAATTTAGTTGACAGAATTGCCAATATATTTTCATATACAAATATATCTAATTGATAAAAGTGATCTTTGCATAAAAGTAGTAGATTAGAATTACAATAATAAAATACAACTTTTTGTTATTATTCTATATCACTGTGTTTACAAGGGAAATATAATTAATTATTACTAATTATTTTAATAGTAAATATTTCTGACAGTCCCCAAGTATGCAGTGCAACATTTGCCTGACTCCACACACTGATATTTCTCTATGGGTAAAACACTGAGGTCTCCATTTTGGGAATTCAAATACATCTTTGCAGAGCTCTGCTTCCAGGAAGAATCCTGGCCTAAGTCTCCTGCAGCTGCCCATCAGCCAGCACCTGAACTTGATAAACTGGGAGAGAAACAAGGGGACTCGTCTCCCAGTTCTTCCTATCTGCAGATGGGCAATGAGTTTTGGCAGCTCGTCTACTAACTCCTGCAAGTTCTGCATTACAAAATCAGTATTTGATGCAAAATACAGGAGAGAAGACAAACACGTATGTCACAGATCGTAAAGATGCCAAAGATACTTTGAGCAAAAGAAAACTGCCTGTTGTCCCACACCAGTGGAGTCCACGGGACCACGGTGCATTCCTTCCTTCCTGAACATTGCATTATCTCTCCAGATTGAAACTTGGTTTCTTCTGCCAGGCACAATGATTCAAACATCCCCCACCTGGTTTTCAAGGGGTGTAGGAATTACTATGCTTCATAATGAGCTCCTGGTAAGACTAGGGTGGTTTCCCCAGCTTACTTGGATATTGGTCTTGAGTTTCACTGTGCTTTCACCTGCATTTTACTTTCAGTTCTGGATTTGTCCCAGGATGTGTACCCAAGGTCAAGGTAGTATCTTTTCAGTGCAGCCACCTCCTCCCTTTTGGTAAAGTGTTAATATACTTATAGGTCTGATTTACAGGAGTACCCCAATACACTCTTAACACTGGCAAGGACAAGCAATAGAAAATATTTTGCGATTCAGCATATATTTTTTCAAATATTCCTGTTTAAGTGCTTTTATTTTACTTCTCAAAAGTATTTCTTTTCAGTAGAAGTTGATCTATTTTTGCCTGTTGTTAATCTATGTATAAACTAAGTCTTACCTTCCCGACTCACACAAGCAATCGCCCCCTCCGTCTGGCAAGGCAGCTCAGAAGAACAGGGAAAGCAGGATTTGTCCTCTATCTACCTATGCATTTTAGTCGCAACCTGCGCTTGACAGAGACTGGTCAGCTGTAACAGATTGATGAGAAATTGTTTGAAATACTTCTGGTTGAAAAATATATAAATCATAATTACTGATAAAGCAACATAGATGTATGTGACATCTATGAAATACAGAAATAACCTAGAAATATAGAAATAATCAAAGTTCCAGTCTAGGACCCCTGCAACCTGAGTTTTCCAAATAGTATGTTACAACAAGTAAGTACATGAAACAGTAAGTCAGTATCCTGCAAGGTGACAGTGCTGTCTACTGAACAGTAAGGGTTAATTTTTTTTTGAGAGGTCTAGGGGGCCACAAAAGCTGTGAATTCAGATTCACACCAATTCAAATTGTTACATTAAATAACCCGAAAAGTTATTTTTGTTTGCAGTTCTTTCTGACTACTATTCCTGTTCCAGCTTCCACCTCACAAAGGCACAGTGGGGAAGTAGCACACAGGAGCAAATTAAGGGAGAAGCATTAGTGGAATGCAGCAGGCTTGGGGGAGATACCCATTTACGCAGAGAAAGTGCTTAAGCAGGGACGTTTGTGCCTGCGTCTACATGTACGTAGAAAGGTTTGGTGAGCGCATGCCCAAGGAGGAGGATTTGGTTATGGTTAGAATTTGTGAGTGACAGCCATGTGACAGCTGGGAGTCAGCAAAGATTTTGTAGGGATGGAAATTCCTGAGATAGGACACACGACTGCTCATGCGATCTGCATGTGCCTATCATCATGCTGTATTATAATAGCTGACACCATGGTTTACCGGTTCTCCAAAAGAGAGGCTATAAATTAGGAAGAGGATTAGTGGAATGGGGGATGAGAAATGAAAGTCATAACATTTAAAAACGAAGGGATAAATATAACTTGTTTTCATGTTACTGAAACAAGCAAACAAAAATCTCCAACCAAACCGTACAACAGTACTAAAACTTGCATTTCCATGATTCATCTTTAGAGACAGATTATTATTTCCTTAGAACATAATTCTTTTTTTCTTACTAATTTACCTAGAAAGGCCTTGATCCTACAAACTCTTACAAATACTAAATTTTAAGTACATGAATAACCCCACTGATTAGTTATTTCCTCACTTGCAGGATCAGGGCCTAAGTCACAACATGCAATTAAGCAGAGGCATTTCCAGAGAACTGCTTCATTTTCCCTTCTGGGGGTCTTACGCAAACATGAAGCCAGCGGAGATGTGCAATATAAATCAAAGCTGAAAAACTGAAATACTTTCCCTTTAACACTGAATTCAAGCTGATACAGTATCACATGACCTTTACCGTAATTTCTATTAAAATCATTTCATGTCTGGTTGCTTCTGCTATCCTGCCTCATTTGTATTGTTTACAACAAGTCATTGCTCTCGACAGTTAGTGGTGGCTGAATCCATGGTTACCAGTTTTTACATTCACTGGTTAAATGGAATGCAGCTCTTCGGTGGGGTTTCATGGAGAAAGCTCTTAAGAAACCACAATCCAGCTATCAATCAGGCTAACCTGGGAGAAATTAATCTGATAAACATAAATATCATTGCGTATGAAAGATTTATTGAAAGGGAGCTCAAGGCTTTTATTAGTCGCAGTCGCAAAAGTGGACACGTTCAGATCGGACTTAGTACATGGTAGACTTAGGTTATGTGGTCTATGTCTGACACTCATCTGTGTTGTGCCTTCTCTGGCGCTCACTGCTAATAAAATGATACTGTTTAAGGCTTAGAAAAATAAATAAAAAATCTCAAACACTTATTTTACCAGAAATGTGCTTAGAATATAAATAGTGCTTAAATACAGGTTTAACCAGACTGCAGTCCCGGCAAAGTAACTTAAACAGACACAGACAAGATAGTAAAACAAGAAATAGACAGCCTTGAGTAGAATTCAATTAAGACAAAACCCACCCAAAACAGTGCAACGCTGGTAACAACTAAATTAAGCCTGCAAACAAATATATTTTATTGCTACCTAAGAACAATACAGACTAATTCCATTTGCCCTGTTATTTATAGTTTGGCGTAGGGTGGGGTTGCCAAAATCAAAAAGCACAGCAAAAACTTATTTGCAAGATGGACCCCCAAATCCTTTAAAATGCCCAAAAACATAAGAAAAGTTCTATATAGTTTGATGGCTACAATAATTGTCCCACAAGGTACATGAAAGCAACAAATAGTTAAATCAAACATATTACTACTAGCTCATCTACTGCAAAGTCACTGTATCAGAAGCCCGAATTGATTTGTTTCCTTAGAACAAACTGAAAATGAATGTAACATAACAGCCAAAAAAAAAAAATAATAAATCCCTCCTGCCCTGCTAATCGGATATCGTATAATGGTTGATTGCAGCTTTGCACCGTGCTATTGTTGCCTATATCATACATACTTACAGGTTCTGGGTTCTTCCAAGAGTTTGGTGCAGTTTCAAGGACAAATGTCTTAAGGAAGTCTTTCTACTGTGCAGCAGTGCTACTAGCTCTGATCTCATTACATGAGCAAAGTGCTACAGCTGACAATATAAAGGAAACTTCCTGCATGCAGAAGAAATCTTGGAAAGTCTCAGGGTTAAAAAGGCTGCTTAAATGTGCTGCTTGATTTGCTCCCTAGTTGTGTATACACGGTAGCAGCTGATCTCTGTTTGCAGCCCTGCAGAAAGAAACCTTTGCTGAAAACCAATGGCATCACATTTCAGTGGAGCTACTGCCAGGCTCTGGAGAGCAAAGCAACCTTTGACAACTTCACCTAGTTCGAATCACCAGCGTTTGCTGCATGTCCTACAGGACTTTCTAAACTGCATATTTGCTGTATTATTTTTATTAACGCCGCGCTGAAATCCTGCACCCTAGGCAGTCGTGATAACAAGCAGAAGTCTCCCTCACTGTAATAGGAGGTTTTGACTGTGTCACGACTGTGAGCTGCAGAATTCGCCACAATATCTTTTGCTTTGCCTTGACTGTGGCATTTGCAGATGAGAAGCTGTTAGCTGCACTCAAAACCATTTTCTGCCTTAGAATTGCTAAATTAAGTGCAATAGGCATCCTGTTTATCCTAAATTCATCCCGAGCCTGCCTTGCATCAGTCACACACTTGTCAGGGCTTTTTTTTTTTTTTTTTCTGATCAGAGTACAATTAAAAAGATTTGGGGAGTGGGAGGGGGCTGCCTCTTTCATTTAATACCTTATCCAGAGCCTTTTAGCACAATCCCCGTTGGACTAAAACCGTGGAGCACAACACCCCAAATTTGGCAAAGTTTGGTATTCTGACCAAGGTCCCAGTGTGACTCCAAATACCCATCAGTGTCTCCTTAGCTCCTGCCTTGGCCCTCCAGAACCCACCAGGGATGGGCAGAACTTGCACCAGCTTCTGTGGTTCTTCCTGCTCTCCAAGTAAATTAATAAGACCAGAAAAGCAACGTTTAAAAATAATCTATCAGCTAGCGCTATTTCAACTCCTAAACTGGGAAGCAATACTCCGAACACATCCTCACATTTCATCTTAAAGAATTATCAATAATTAATTCAGATTTAGTTGCTTCACCATGTAGCCCAGAGTGATTCTCCAAAGAGTAACTGGGACCATACATTCCCCCTGGCACACAGCCAGAGCGTGACCGTAGAGCTTGCACTCTGCTTTCCAAACAGGACCTACTTCTCTCTCCAGGATAACCAGCAAACCTCAGAAACAAAATTTAGAAGAGTCCCTTTTAAAAGGCCACTGTTGCAGAGCTTGGTTAGCAGGAGTTAAGGGTTTTTCCTGGGCATTTGTAAAACAGATTATTCACCATCCTCTTTTCCCCTCGGGCACTATGACTATTCTAGCTACTAGTGTTATTTCTTTAATATTTTGAACTTTATTCCAAAGGGCAGAAACCAAACCTGACAGTACATCAAGACAGCATGCTCTATGATTCAAACAGCAAAATAATTGAGATCGTCCGCAGACACATCTGAGTGTGCATATGCACGTTGCACACGCACGCAGATGCTCACTCACAAGCACAAACAAGTATAAGGGTTCGTGGCCCAATTTTCAGAGATACTCATAGTTCACGTCCTCATCTCCCTTCCATTAAAAAAAAATAAGAAGCAGCAAAATCTGGTTAGTAAAACAGTAAAAATATTTTCTATAAAAAGTAGGCACCTTTTATAACAGGGCAACCATACTGATTCAACATGCACTTCCACCCCTATTTGCCTTTTTCCTTTGGGAGAAGGATCCTGTTCACCCCTGGACCATGTCACACTAGAGAAATAAAAGTGTGTGGTGGCACCAGCAGGATTAAACTTGTTCTTCTCCCTGGAGAGACAGGGCAAGGCAGGGAATCAAAATCCTGGCTACGAGGCTGGGCTCACTGACCAGCTGCATCACCTCCGACACATCGCCTCGCCTCTCCGTGCCTAAACCAACACCATCACATTTAATGTGTGTTGCAAAAGCACAGTTTCTGTGCCTCTGTTGCTCAAGCTGCAAGACAGGGACTGCAGGTAGGAGAAAGGTAAAGGACTAAAACTTGAGGCTGTGCGTCCGTCCAGCTCCCAGCTGTGCCGTAAGAATGGCCGTGACCTTGGACCGCCTGCTCTCTGTGCTCCAGCGCTCAGCCTGCTGCCCAGACTCCGCATACCTCACTCTCAACCTTTGTCCACCTGGTCTCTTTCGACTGTAATACAGAGGGAGAAGTTTGGTTTCTTTCTGTTAGAAATTCAGCACAGAGTAAAACAAGCTCTTTTTGTCAGGTGGAACTCAAGGCACTAATTTAAGACAAGTAAAAAGAAAAATTTAAATCCCTGTGGAAGCAGGGATTTCAGTGAATGAAGTTTCCTCCTCATGAGCCTCTGAAATATCCAAGTGTCTGCACAGAAAGGCTGAAACTCCCAAATGCAGCATGAGAGCAAGAGATCCGATAGTATTCAGCAATCCTACCCCACACAGGCCAACCAGCACTTGTCAAGGCTGGAGGACATCCACTCTGTGTCAGACTGCACCTCTCCTTACCTTCTTACCTTACAGCTGGGTCAATGTGGATCCAGGGACACAGCTCCTTCAGCTCCCTTCTTTTGTAAAAGTCTACACTGATCTTAGCCACGGGACACACAGGAATAGTCAAATCTTTCTCCTCTCCGTCTTCCCAGCTATACCTCAACCTGTGACACTCTCTTTCCTTTTCTATCCTTTCTGGTTTTCTCACTGAATTTTGTTTTCACAGAGTTGTATACGGCAGGGAGCACAGTAACCATTCAAAGTCCACTTTCCAGCCTTCAGAGGATGGGGTAAAGTAGCCTGGCTACTAAGGAGAAGCCACAAAAAATATTTGGAGAGGATGGGGAGCAAAAACAAGGTGAGAAACGAAGAAGGGGAAGCCGACCTTGAGCTTATGGGATGTCAGAAGCTGTATGTCTCCATCCCTCCTTCATCCATCCCCAGTAGAAAGGGTGGCCCTTGGAAACCAACCCCTCTTTGGAAGTCTAAACTAGTACTTGTGCCCAGAATGGGCCATGCCCTGCTTTCCTGACACCCACCCATTGTAACAATTTAGAAAGCTTCTTGTTTAATTCATGCGGGTCTTAAAAGTGAAAGACATCATCAAGGGGAAGTCATTTAAGGCTAATACTACAAACAAGTAAAACAGACCAAATTCTCAATTTCTGCATCAGTCTCAGGATATTTGTTGTATATTTTAAAACCTGTTTCCAGGAGTCAAGTAATAAAAGACCAGCTTTCCCTTATAAAAAGAGATTTCTGGTTCTTGTAATAAAAGAGGGATGATTGAAAGTAACCGCAATAAAACGTAAGTCCAGCAGAAACAGTGACACAAACCTTTTAGCTAGTCTCAAAATTTTCAGTAGCAGTATCGGTTTTAATTACCAATCTCCAAATCCAGTGAGAGTACACAGGGTATTAAGAACTACACCTGAAAGCACTTGGAAGGCCAGACTCCAAGAAACACACCCTACCTGTTTTATTCAGACACTTGGGACTTTGCTTAAATATCAAGTCCAAAACTTGTTTCACCTCGAGCTGTCTGATCTCTGCACAGATCCTGAACATGCCCTATCCCCAGTCTGTCCATATGCACATTAACTCTAAGTACTAGATTTTCTTTGGAGCATAGTAATGCATTTGGATCCTCGTTGACACCTTCCTCGTCCTCACACACCCAGTGACTACCCTCTCCTCACCAAAATGCCTCTAGAAAATCCCCTTCTCCCTTTCTATCCATTAGGACTTTAAACCAAAACAGAGACAATCATGAAGAAATTTGTGTGCCTAAGCTAGGTGGTGTTCTCAGCAGCAGCTCTGCACTACCTGATCATTCAGGACTCTCGTTCTTGTTGCATTTACTATGCCTACATTTTGTGCTATCTGTACAATTAAAATTCCTCTCTAAAATATCCAGCATACCTTGAAACCAATACAGGCGATGATATAAATGTAAATATCACCATGGTGGCATCACAATAAATTTGACATTTGGAATAATTAATTCAAGGTGTCTAGATTCAATTTAAATTCTTCCCTGACTTTAACCAAGGCTTCACAACCAGATGAACTTAAACCAAGGTGTACAACTTCATGCTACGCTGGTAATCCACGCTAACTAGGAAATAAATTTTCAGTGATTAAGTTGAATTGTTCATACAAAATGCCAGCTTCAGCTTTTCACCCATACAAAATAGCTTGGAAAATATATACTGCATGTGTTTATTATAGCTACAGTTGCTATGAACATCTATAACTCTCCAACAATTTCTTTGATTTATGTTCAAAAACATACAGGGCATGAAATGATGCCTGCAACCTTACATTTCCCTCAAGAACATTGTGGGGAGAAGATATATTCCAAAACATCATGTTAGATTCCTTGTTATGTCTCCTTTTTAAAATAAATGTATGATAATCAATTACACATGCTTGAAAGCAACTGCCACTAGATTCCCCAACAGAAAAGCTGTTTGAGAAAAGTTCCATTTTCTTTCCCCTAATGGTTGAGTTATAATAAGAGATCTTGCTCAGATATTAAAGGGAAAAAAATGTATTATGAAGGATAGGCCCTGCTCAACTTGTATATGCATGCGCAGGTTTGTGCTTGCCTAGACTTGACTTAGAACAAGGTTTTCAGAGAAGTAACATTTCCACTGATCAACATGCTAAAAAAGGCATGTGTGTGTGAAGATCTTGCACCTAATCTCCTTGTCATATATGCTTGTAATAATCCAACTGATGTCAAAGAGAACGACACAGATGATAAGTTAATGTATCAGGCTCAACTTTCCTTTCAACCTCGATATGCAAAACATTCATTTAAGAAGTCCACCCAGCTGTAGCTTCCACTAGAAACACAAACCTGCAGATGCTTATAAGAATATCAATTAAGCTGGATGGGATCTCTGATGTTAACGCTGCTGCATGTGAGACTGGACTTTGCAGACCCGCCTGAACTCCAGGCAGGGGCTGAAGTGCACGTTTTCTCCAGGGTATTGAGGCTGACGGGTTATATGCCTTTAAGAGGTGAGCATAACACAGGTGATATCCCCACAACCTCATGGCTGTGGCACAGGGACAAGGGCAGCATCCCCAGGCAGCATCCTTCCCCATCGTGGGGAGACCGGAGTGGCTGAGAACACACGCAGCACATGGCACCACAGCACAGAAAAGGTCAGGATCTTTTGTCTCCTCTGCAGCAGGTAGTTTGTGCTGCCTGCACCCCAAACCGAGAGTTTGAGGTGCTGCCTGCACCCCAGACCCACTCCCTGCCTCCTGGGCTTTTAATGCCTTGGGGTGCACTGCAAACTAGACAGCTGTCAAACAACAGAGAAAACTGGGCTGGATGGGACAAGCCCCTCTAAGGAGGACTGACATTTACTGGCACCGAGTTTCAAGCAAATACGGAGTAAGCCAGATCTGAGACTTGTTTCAAATAAAACATCCCTGCAAGGGTGCAAAATCTGTGTGCCAAATCTGTATACAGAAATGAATTCACTCATTCCACCTTTTTTTTTTTTTTCCCCCTTGTCTTCCTTCAAATCAAGCCCTCAAAGAACAAAAATTCACAGGGGAGAAAATATTGGCTTGCACCCTCTTTGGACTGCAGCGCTATTTTATCTCTTACTAATGAAGCCTTGGAGGAGGAGGAGGGGAGATTACTGGACCTGCGTGCCTATTGCCCATGCAGCCCCAGCCAGATAGCATCAACAGTTGTTCTCCTATTTTCACAGTGGGAAATAAGCAGGTACTAGCCGTATAGGAATAATGAGGAAGAATCTAGGTCAAAATCAAAGCAAGACTGCTCTGTCCATTTGAGGAAACTCACAAGCAAACACAATACCCATGTAAAAACAAAGAACTTGTTTGTAATGGTTATCTCTCTTAAGATTGCTAAACAAGCGTGCAAACGTCGGCCTACCTTGAGTAAAAGACACTGTTCCTTTCCTGTGACTTTTGAAAAGGCATTCAAAATCAATATCAACTTGCGATATTAGGGAATTTTATAATCATTATTTCCAAAAGGCAGACTTGAAAGGGTCTCTTGTTCATGGGTAAATCTTCAGTTAGTTTTTCTAGTACCGGTGGTTCAATCGAAAGATTCGCCAACTGCCCCCTGGAGAAAACTGAAGATCTGCATTTAAATGGAGACAGAGTATTTCCAAATGCACGGTACCTGCAAGGCAGATACTGTCAAGGTTTCTTAGTGAGTGGATCTCAAATTGTATTAGGTACATTTCAGTGCTGTAACTATCCCCATTTCGTAGGACTTGGGCTATTTCCATATAATTTTTCCTGTGTGCATGCTTTGTAATATCTGTCCTGATAAGTCAAAATTAAACCCCCCTCTGCAACAAAGCCCTCATGTACCAACAACAAGGAATCACAACTTTATGTATAATTTTCTGATATGCACTATATTAGACAGCTTGACTAGAAATCTTAAATAATTGAAAACTCTGATGACTTAATAGAGTACTAAGCTTGGTTTACAATGCAGCCAATTTAGAGTCATAAAAACACTGTGTAAAATTTTTATCTTGTGGTTGACCATTACGTATCCTATTTATTATTCCAAAGTACTTCAACAGCATTTTTCTTCATCAATGTGGCTGCTGGCATTTAGCACCCACTCACTAAATGCACGTGATTTTCCTGGAACAGCCTTAGGAAAAGAAAACAAAAAATTAGCAGATCACTACAAAACTGTTTCTTGTTACAATATGCATCTTTTCACATTCTGACTTGAACTGACTTCACGTGCTGCAAAATACGTTTGAAACCGCCAAGACTTAAATATAATAAATCAAAGCCATATATGTGAAGTTAAAATGACTGGTGTAACTACTGATACTGACACATCAGAGAAACAAAAAAAATAAATAATCCAACCTCATGAATACTTTGTTGCTAATGTGCCCGAGTTCAAAGAGCAGTGTTTCTCTTAGGAAAACACACGAATTTTCATATCAGAAAAGCATCCTAACCTTCCAGAAAAGTTTTTGTGAGTATGCGAGGAAGGCAGAGAGAAGGTTTAGAGTGCAAAAGACACTCGTGATAGGTTTCAGACACGCAGGCATTAGTCCAGGCAGCCTCTCGCTGAAATGCAGGTTGCAATTGAAATGTCCCTGTAAACAAGGTTACTGCGAACGGCCCAAGATATCCTTCTCAGCAACACCTTCACCAGGAGCCCTTCAGCTGTCTACTTAGTTTGTTATACCTTATCTCGCAGCCCTGACATCCTAATGCTGATTCAAATTCAGGATTCAAAATGAAAGATGAAATATCTCTAAGATCACTTAATATTGAAATACCGTTGCAGTAATAAGTGGTGCCAGGCTTGAGATAGGGATATAGTACTTCAGTGGTAACCTTTTAATTTCTGACAAAATACTGTGGAATAACTGTGATACTGCACACGCAGTTAATGCAATCGATTTGTTTTCCTTATTTTGATAATGAGCACACTGAATGTCATGTTTACCTTCTCCTGCCCCTGGCACATTTTAAACTGTAAAGTCCTCTAAAAGGAGACCTGCCAGATCCCTGTACAGAGATGAAACCCCTCACACCACAGACCCCCCCTGCCCGGCACGCAGAACCACGGCTACCTTGATGCTCTCAAGACAAGGAAGACCACGACCACACGAGTCGCTTCGTCATTCTAAGTCTTTGGCTATTTTCAGTGAAAACGCAGCACGCTCCATGTGTAATCTAATGTAGGTTATGTTGCAAACAACTCCCACTCTGGAAGTGAGGGTAGGTGTGCTACACCAGAATGTTTTATCCGCTGAAATAAACCAGGGAAGTAACACCAAAACGTATCAGGTGAGTTTTACACTTTGTATTTGAGACAGGGTGGCTAATAAATGCTTAAAATTTTGGTGGTTTTGTACAAAGGGCATTCAGATTTCACTCCTGGACACAAATGATGATAAGTGGAATTGGGGGGGTCATCTGGTTTTCTGTTGGGAAAACAATTTAATGTTGCTGTTAGAGTCTCCTTAATAGTACGAAAGGACAGGATGGAGATGGAGGATATTGGGGGGGGGGGGGGGGGTGAACTTGGAGGGGGTGAACTTGGGGGGGGCGGAGAATTACAGGAGAGAAACCCAAGCTGTTCAGCGCCTGCCTTCCCACGCTACCATTCACCTTCATTTTCCTCTCCTTTCTGTTCTACTCATTTTGACTTGCCTCTCCCATTATTTAGTCATCTTCTAAATGCAGTCCTCTCTTCTTCGCTATCACGAGAAACATATTAATTAGACCGAGTACTGGGAGCGCTTCCCCTGCAGCACTTCGAAATATACCTCCAGACCACTCACTGCTCCATGGCATTAATGCCCAGGTGAAAACAATAACAAATAAAATAATTTCATAATCTTTTTTTTAAAAAAAAAAAAAAGGAAAAAATCTTTCCTCGCAGCCGGGTCACCCTCAGACCCCCACACTCGACCCCTTCTCTAACCCTCCGCCCCCTGGCCGGGCTGGGAGGGTGAAGCACAGGAGGAACAAGCAGTGCGTGGACTTTCCACACTTTCCTTCGATGCCGCCCCCCCCGCCGCGAGTGTGTGTGCGCGGGTAGCCCCGCTCCCTTTGCGCGTGGGTGTCCCTCTGCACCCCGGCGTGGCCGCGGGTCCTGACAGCGGGGTACACGCCGAGCTAAGCGCGTCCCGCGTGTCCCGGCCACCACGGGGACAGCGGCAGTGCCCCCCGCCCGGCGTGCGGGGGTCCCACCGGGCCTGCTCGGCGCCCGCCGACCGCCGGCAGGAGTCGGTCAGGAAGGAGAGGGTGGCGGGGGAGGGACGGGGACCGGCACCCCCTCCCGCTCCCTTTGGCCTCTCCCCGGGCCGCGCCGCCACCGGGACACTTGGGGGGGGTCCCGAAAGGACACCGCGGGGGAGGTAGGGCGACAGGGGCGGCCGTCGCGACCGTCACACCCGCCCCGGCACCGGCTGGGAGAGTCCGGTTCTCCTTTCCCGCTCGTTATCGCCAGAGCCACCCCGGGACCCCCGGCCCCAAACTCTTGCTGGGTGACGCCCGGGCACTTCCCGCACTCCGGACCCGGGGCAAGGGCAGGGTCTGTCCGCGGGGAGAACACCCCTGACCCTCACCCCCCACCGCCCACCGCCCCGGGCCGATCATGTTGAATAACGTCCGAGAGCCCAGCAGCACTGCGCCGGGGGGGCGGTGCTGTTGTGCGGCTTTGCACGAAGCTGATGGGGTTTCATTTTTTTTTTTTTTTTTTTTTGGGGGGGTGGGCATGACTCTGAGCAAGTGCAATGGGCAAGGTCTGAAGGTGGAATGGGGCGGGGGGGAAGGGGAGCGCTGCTGGCAGCGGCTCTCTCGGAGCAGAGCCGTGCCCCCGCTGCAATGTCAGCTGGCAGCGCGGCGGGGGGAGGGGGGCCCGCTTTACCTGGTCAGCTCAGAACCGCAGGCAGGTTAGTCGGGTGAGTCGTCGGGGATTTTAAAGAAGCCGAAGCCGGTTTCTTTGCTAGGAAAGTCTACAACACCATGCAGGGACATTGCAAAATCTTTACACACGCCTCCTCTAACCGGGCTCCCGCGACCTCCGCCGGGCGAGGGGGGAGCCGCGGGCGGGCGGCAGGCCGTGCGGCACCGCGGCGGCGGGGCGGGGGGCGAGGCGGCGGCGGCGGCGGCGGTAGCGACCCGCAGGGTTGACGGCGGCGGCGGGCGGGCGGTGGCGGCCCCGGGCCCCGCGTCCCCGGCCCCGGCGGCGTCCCCGGGCCTCCCTGCCGCCTTGGTAGCGCCGGTCCGCACTCGGCCTGACCCGGGACGTCACGCCGCCTGCCTGTGTTCTCAATGATAACTTGGCAGGAGAAGGGGGACGCGGCCGGGTTTTTCCTGGGCTCGTTACCGGGTACGTGCACGTTTCTTTGCCATGCGGGGGTGGTTTTTTTTGCCGTTTTTCTTTTTTTTTTTTGTTTTTCTTTTTTTTTTTTTTTTTTTTTTAAAAAAAAAAGCGAAATAATAAAAAGCCGGGACAGGAAATCCGGGGCGCGGCGGGGGCTGTCGCCCCGCGATGGTGGCGGCCGCTCGCCGGCGGGCGCGGGGGAGCGGCGGCGGCGCGGCCGAGGGGGAGCGGGCATGCGTTCATCTTTTTGTCTTTCATTTTACCTTCAGGGTGACATTCAGTGCCGGGCGAGCCTCGCCGGTCACCGCCAAGTCCCACCTGGAAAACAAACAAACAAACAAAAACCCCAAACCAAAAAAAAACCCCAAAACACCCCCAAACCTACCGACAAAGGGCGGGCGGGGCAGGGGTGCCACCCCCCCGCAGCCCGGATGCGGGCGGCCCAGCGATCCCGCGGCGGACGGGACACCGCGCCCAGGGGACGCGGGGACACACACAGCCGCCAGCAGGCCATTTGCCGAGACACCGCGGGGTGGGGGGGAAGGGACACCACAAAAATTAAAAATTAAAATATTCATTGGGAAAAAAAAAAAATAGGGAAAAAAAATTAAGCGTCGCGATGCAAGGGGAAGGCAGGCGAGGTGTAACGCTGCTGCCGGGCAGGCCCCGCGCCGCCACCCCCAGCTCCTCCAAGCCCCTGCGGGAGAAGGCTGGGGGGGCCGCGGGGAGCCCCCGGCGTACAGGCCGGGTGAAATCGGGGTGCCCCCGTGGGCCGCGTGGGGCCGGAGGAGGCACCGGGGGTAGCGTGGCAATTCCCTGTCACAATGGCGCCGCGGCGAAGGAGAGCGGAGGACTTGCGCAAACCCTGGGCAGGATTTGATCAGGGGGGGCTTCAAGCCTCTCTCCCCACCTCTGCTGCTATGGCGGTGGAGCACCTATTCCTGAAAGCAAGGCGTTTTGTGTTAAAACAGAGCGAGCCCGGGCCTGCTGTCAGCACCAGTCAGTGTGGGCCGCCCTGGAGCGCAGCCACGAGCCATGGCGGGGGCTGGCAGCCGCCTGCCTCCTCTTTCCTTGAGTTTTGCACGTCTGAAAGGCAGATCCTGTCAGCCTACATGAATCCAGGGGACCTTTGACACGTCGGAGTTAACTCACGTGCAAAAGCTATTTCCAGACCTAGGCCTCACTTAGGAACTACCCACAGTACCTCAGATGTAAATGCCTCTGCAGCTCAGGATGAGCTGTTACTCACACCCCGCTCGTGTCCCAGACTGCTGATACACCACACCACCTGCACGGTGACCACAGAGCGTCTCAGCAGTGCCCAAAGTCAAGTTTACCTCTTCCACGCTGCCTTTTGCACCACCTACGTTAATAAAAAGTTCTCTTGCCGATACATGTGTAACTACCGCGGTGGCCTTCAGGAAGGAGCAGGGCTGCAACTAAATTAGTTCTTGCAGCTGCCTCTGTTCAGCGTTAATATTAGCACTAACACTTTTCATTTTCCTCATTTAAATACAATAAAAGGGAAAATTGCCTTTGCTTAATATTGTTACTAATCAGGTTTTGCTGTTCCAGTTTTTACGAGGAGATGAAGTCGGGGGGAAGTCAGTGTACACCTTTTCTGTTGCCAGACTCTGCTCTCAGACAGCACCTTATTTTAAATGGCAGGATTGTCTGTTGTAACTGGAAAAAGTGTCGAGGAAAAAAGAAATACTGCTCAGAATATAGTATAGCCCAGGCATCATTTTAAGGAGCCTGAAACTGAAAGCTCTGTTTGTTTGTTTTTGTTTTTTAAACCCAAGTTACTGAAGATGCTTTCTGGCTTGGCTAGAAAGACAAGCTTGTTTCATGTTTCTGTTTTGGGATTGTTTTGAACTGTTTTTGGACTACATTTTTACCTGTCTTAAGTATACTGTCTCAGCAGAGTACATTACTGATAATTTTTTTTCTGGTGGACTTGAAAAATGCTGTGTACAGCTTGATTGTTGTCTGTATTTCACCATTCATTTTTAAGTGAGGTTCTTTCTGATTGATGTGGGGAATTTGTTTGAAAGGATGAAGGGTATGACATAGCTACCCAAGATGCAATTATTCCATACCTCAGCTAACAAGGAGATTTTTAGTTGTGATTGTTACACTTCTAAAAGTTAATTAGTTAATCAAATTGCTATTTTTGGAATGCACTTAAAGGAGCATTGAAATGTATTTATTTCATTAAAATAAATGAGCAGATATGCAACAAAACAAGTATTAGTCAAATAAGCAAGATCTCACGTACAGAGCCAAATTCAGCCCTAGTGAAATCAACTGAGTTGTGCTTGTCGACAGCATATTTAATTTGGCCTCCGCAGTCACACAGCTGACACTTTATTTGGTTGTCAAAGGTGCGTATATTAAAAATGTGTGCGCCATGCTCCTTCTCCAATGTGATTAACCTTTGAAGTTAAATTCACCTGTTCTCCATTTAGCTCAGCTGCGCAGTCCTATCGCATATGCAATTTTTGGTGCACCATGCAGAGGCATTCCCAGCCCTAGTATTAGTCTAAGGGAAGTGAGTTGTAGCTGAAGTAAGGGTGTGATGGGATGGATTTCAGCAGAGGCTGTTCACAACCAACTGCATATATGCTCCAGTTAATATTGAAGTCTCTGCCACCATCTTTCATTACTGCTGTTACTCATGCCAGAGAGAGTAAAGGAAAGGTTGGTACCTCTATAATCACACGTTCATTTGCTATGTAGATATATCCTAAGAACCTCTCAGCCCAGGAAAATTATGCTAGAATAAGGTTGGATGTGAATGTAAAACAGAACTGTGCTGAGATAGCTTATTCATTCTGGAATGACCAAGTTGTTTCCTGGTTTCACTTAATCCACTTTCTAAGTGGATTAAGATAATGCAAGAAAGTGAATTCTTATGATGGCATAAGATTTGTCTACATGTGGCTTTAGTCAAGAGTAATTGCTGCAGTGTACCTAATAAGTATTTTGGAGCAATTTTGTGTGTAGACAAGTCCAAAGTCCCACAGGTGAAAACAGCAGAATTTAGTCTTTCTGTATAACATGAGGTTAATTTAGCCCAGTGTTTGACCTACTTCTTTCCTTGTGGAGCATATTTAATTCATTACAGGTTTTTCTTTCTCAACAAAACCCCCACAACAGCTATGTTTCTATGATCAGTTCCAGGATAGCAATGCCATGTGCACTCCACTAAAAATAAACAATTTAACCAGTGTATACTCTTGAGTACATTCTCAACTGCCTTAAAGTGGTCAATAGGTTCTTTACTGGAGAAAATACCAGCTCCTCAATTGTAAATATTTTGAGCGGGTTGTTACAAACAAAAGGAAAACAAAACCCAAAGCTCTGCTCTGCGCTCTTAAACACCCATGGTCCATTTGTACTTTGACTGCATACCATTCATAGCAATAGCATCCATTTTAATTCCACAATATTAATTCCTGAATGAGGAACCTCTCGGACTTGCACAGAAGGGTTTGCAGAACAACAGGGCCTTCAGGAGGCACCTGAAAAACAGAAGGCTAATTTATAGTTTGCTTATGGAGATCTGAATCAGGAAGAACCTACCTGAAACAGGCAGCTACTCTGCTCTGAATCAGGGGTATTATATCGAACTGGCGAACAGGAAAGTTACCAAAATGGTAATAAGAATGTACAAATTTTTTTGCGACTTTGTGCCAAGCAGAAAATTTGTCAAATGTCATTTGATCTCATTCTGTGTCACAGACCTCCCTGGGAAGAGAGGTGACTCTGACATGAATTAAGACTCCTAAACTTTAAACTCAAGGTTGTTTGTTTTGGGTTTTTAGGGGAAAAAAACAAACAAGAAACTAGATGAGAAAGAAATTATGTAAGCTCAGCTAGTAAAACAGCCAGTTTTTTGAAAGAAGCATAAGTATAAAAGCTAGATGGTGCAAACTGCTGACCCCTAAAACATTGACATGGGAAAAGCCAATGAAAGCTATGAAAATAAAGAAAAACTGCTCCTACTTTGTGTGAAAGGCTGTGATGTGGGAAGGGAGAGGGTACCCAGGGGTCTTCCCTTACGGAGATGAAGTAGTCTCGCTACTCTGTGTAATAGGCCACAAACAATGCCACACACAGGATTCTTGTTCCTAAGCTCAATTTGTGATTACGAGCACAGCTTTGCTCTGCTGTGCTGGTCTTGGTGATGAATACAGGGAATGGATTTCACATACGCCTCCCTCACACCAAACCTGCTTATTTAAGTAAGAAGCTTTCTGTTAGGAAAGTAAGCATTGACTAAAGAAGGCAAAACATGGATAAACATAAAACAAGAAATCAAGTTCTTGAATTCTGTCGTGCTGGGTGACTGACCATGGGTCTAGTCTTGATATTAAGGCTCAAACTAGACTAAGATTGAAGGTAATGAGAGTTTTGGACCATACAGGAGCATGCCTGATCTGAAATCCCACTTTTATAAACAATTGGATTAGGTTATTTTACACTCTGCTTCCACTGAGAGGTCTCTGAGCATTGGAGCCACCAGCTGTGGTGGGGTATCCCTGCTCGCCCTCACTCCTGTCATTACAGGGGAATTACTCATCCAGTGAGGAAGGTGTCTTGAGATCTCTGAGACGATGGCACAAGACGCACAAGAGGAAATCTCAGCGCACAGCCAATGCAATGAAATGAAGGATCCTCTATGAGAATTGGTTAGTAGCGCCAATGTTTAATATTTGTCATAACAACCACCGGCTGTTTTGTTTTTTGTTCTAACAATGTGAATTATGCATTAAACATTAATACAAGCGAGTGTACTTTTCTTTTGATCTTCAAGCATAATCATTTCTAATGAGAGTTTATACGTGAGTATTGAAACAAATCCCTGAGTCATGTGAATTTACATTGGTTTTACTCTGTGGGAAAGATATCCCACACGGGTTACTCATGTCTGTAAAACATAACATAAATCAGAAGAAAAAAATGAGCTTCCATTTGGCTGTTGGAACATAAATATCTATGTAGACATTTGGCTTGTATGCTAGTGGTAATGCAATGTTAAAAAGTTAATCTATCAGAGATCAGGATTTTGTGTGAGGCCTTCACCTAATACAAGATCCAAGTCTGCTCAGAATTAGCAAGCTCACCTCTGAGCTGCAGTCTGGCTGCTAACAAGAGTCGAGCTTGGTGTCAGAGGAGTTTGAACTGACTCTGTGAAGTAGTAAAAGGATCAGAATTTGGCTTGCTTGATAAGAGACCAAAGTTGCCAAACTGCCATCAGCAAGTAATAATATTGCGTATACGTAGCAGACAAATTGCACAGTGCTAAGTGGCACCTTTCCGGATGCCCTTGACAGCCGGCTGTGATTGCAAGGCTGACCCAGTCCGGACCAAGTCTAGAACCTGCTCAGCCATATCTGATTTCTGCCCTTCTCATTTTAACGTCAGTGACAAACATTGCATTCCATGAAAATATAAACATTATGTAACTGCTAAGACAGTTATTTGAAATACAAACAGAATTTAAGCCTTTTCCCCTTCCACATGCTACACAAATATTAAGATAACCAACAATTAACAGTCTGCACTTAAGCTGTGCATGCAAAGTACATACAACATACTGGGGAGAGTACCAGTATAAAACAGTATGTGATGACCTGATGCCTGGGTGTTCAGATGCTGATTACAAGATTTCCAAAATGCCTGTTGCCTCTCCAAAACAGATCTCAAAGCCAAAGGTTGCAGAAGAGGAATTGCTGCCAAGAAGGTATTATGTTAATGGCAGATAGGCTCTATCTGTGATTTAAGTCGTATCTCAGGAATTCTCAAAAGCCCATTAGTGTATTTTATTCTTAATGTATAAGTGCTAAAGGAGTCCTGGAAGCCAGAGATCTAGAGTTACCCCACATAATTCAGTGTTCTTACAGGAGGCTACAGTCGTGCTCTCCACTGCTGCTTTTCTCTGGCCTGAATAACATTAAACACTGATGGTAGAGCTTCCAAAGGAGGAGCGGAAGAAGCCTTTGTATAGAATAGTTTATAGACTGGAAGAAGAGGAAACATGAAACCCTTAATCCCTGAACTTGAATTCTCTAACTGCTGTGTTTTATATAAAGACAGAGGAACTGATATTATTGCAGTTGAGAAGAAAGCACCTGTGACACTCCATTATGGAAACCCAACACTTTGTATGAATTAAGTCTTCCCTGATGTTGCAGAACTTCACCGGATATGTTAAGTGAAAAGGTAAATAGGTCAGTATTGGATCTTAAACAATTTTGGACTGGAGGACCTCAACTCCGTCTAGATCCTGCTTAAAGCGAATTGACAGTATCCAGCTTTAAAAGCTCAGTGTGTCTTCTGACTTTTCAAAATGCATAAGTACGTCCCCAGGCACACACAAAAAGCTGTGCTTGCAAAGATGTGATAGATATAAGTAGAAAATGGTGTATGGAACTTTGTAGGAAGGCCTTTCTTAGCATCAGTCAGGGTGACAAAGCCTGTTGGACTGTTCCTGGACTGCATTCACAACCCTGGAATGCCGGCTGGAAACACTCCCCTGTAATTTAGCTCATTTGGTGTGCATTAAAGATGCTAGTTTCTAGAGACCTATGTGAAATGTGCTGGTACTGAACCCATTCTTCCACTTATACCTGCAGGCCTCTACCAGGTGAGCAAGAGGCTGGTGGGAAGGAGGGGACACCAGTTTTCAATCAGTCCATGATGGAAAACATTGAGAAAAGTGAAAATATTCCACAGACCAATGCATTTGCTTATATGTAACTGCTTAACCCCAGTCAGAACCCTGAATGCCATTTCTAGGTGTGAATGCCATGGTATGGTGAAGCTTTTTTCAATAATTAGCTGATCAGAGCCACAAACTAGAAACCAGATATGCAGCCAGGGAAAGCTGACATAACTCTCATGAAATCAGTGGAGTCATACCAGTTTATACTAGCTGGGGATCTGATCTTCAATTCCTAATAAAAATAATATGAGAAATTGCATTTTTCCATAATATTTAGGTCATATTATACAGCAATAGCAATAAAATAAAAAGATATAAATATTTATATAAATATTTATATAGCCAAGACAGGAGCAGAACCAATTTGAAATCTTTCACAATGAAACCCTACAACCACATAGTTACATATTTCAGTGCTGGAGCCATGTGGATTACTGCTTAACTTTAGGGCAGCAAGGGAGACTCATTTTCTTGCCTCTGTCTTTTCAGTCACCATTAAGGCTGCAGCCTTCCCATCCTTCTGATGAGCTAATCTCCTGGTACCACCCCCAGGGAGAGGGGGAGAAGTCACACGATGGATGTTTTTCAATGGGCGGATGTCTAAATGTGAAGGGAAACAATTGAATTTTAATGACAATTTTGAGACTCTTGATGTTAATTTCCGGGCAGTGCAGAAATTAGTGGGGCTTTCTCCTGCCAGGAGCTGTGTCCTCTCCTCTCCTGTTGATGATAGCAGGATTACAAGTGCTCAACCTTTACAGAAATGGTCCTTCTCTCATGCCACAAAAGGCAGGGCAAGAACCCTGCTGCCATCAGGCCCAGCTGAGTTGCCCCACTGTCAATGCAAAGCAATTTCTACAAAAATTGGGGTAACTGCTCCAGGTGTTGGAGATGTGTTCTCATTAGGTATTTATAGCATAGCAGCATTGTTCAGCGTAAGAAGGTAATTTTGTTAGGTGCTGTACAAACCATTTCATCAGATGAAGTTCTTGCATCCAAAAGCCCTATGAAAAAGATTGCGGGGGGAGCATGGCAAATAACGGGATATCCTGGGAAGAAAGTACACCCTTAATTGCAGCAAAGGCAGCCAGCTACAGAGGCTTTTCCTACACGTAAGGTAATGGTAATTCTGCCAAGGAGGAGAGTTGTTTATTTCCTTTTTAGCTGTGATATTTCCATTGCATTACAGAATTGCAGTTTGTTAATAGTTTACAAACGTGAAGTTTGTAAAGCTTTCAAAACCTGGCCATGTCTAAGACAATATGTACCAGTTTATCTAAATCTCTATTAAAATAGGTAAAATAATCTGAATAGGTAAAATCTAAATAGATAAAATAATCTTTTGTTGGTTTTGTTGGGGTGTTTGGTTTTCTGGGGTTTGTTTGATTTTTTTAAAAAATAAGTTTAGTTGATTTTTAGGTCTTGGGTTTGCCATCTGAGAGGATTCAGGAAGGAATATAAAGGATAGTCCTCAAATCTCTAGATATCTATTTGGAGATAATTAAATAGAAAATAAAAGATGCTTCAAAATAGGACCAGTCATTCACACTGCTTTGTAGTTAGACGGCACAGTTTCAACCTTTTTCACCAAAACAAGGAGACCCACTGCAGAGTACTGTCTTTTCAATTTTGGGCTTGACAATCATAGCCCCGAATAGGTCACGAAAGGGATCAGCCTTCCCCGTGCTACCCCTCTGCTCATATGGCAGCTCCGACCAAAAATAGACAAGAAACGAGGACAGACGTAGCCACCTGGCATTGCCTTCTTGCACAGAAAGAAGCAGGCAGGGGAGGAGGGAGCTGGTGTTCAGCCAGGTGTGGCAGGACTCACCAGCCAGGCTGCCAAGCTGGAACACATCTTCTGAATGGACTTCCATGGGGAAAGGCATGGAGAAGCTAACACTGGGGAACCAAAGCCCTTGCAAGCACCTCTGCATCCCCATTTGCCTTCTCCCATGAGATGGCTAAGCATGCCTCTTATTTGGCTGAAAATTCTCAGCCTAGTGTCAGGAATGTTAGTGTCTGTGTCCACCAGCACAATACAAGGCATATGTAAAACATCACTGCTGGATGTGTTCTTGAAGTTCCTTTACACTGAAGCTAGTTCTCATTTTAGTTACAGGAGAATTAAAAGAAACCTCAGGGAGATTGATATTACTGACTTCAATATCAACCCAGTTTTTCCTAACTGACTAATATTATTCTTTATATACACTACCCAGAGTTTAGTTGTGTCCATTATTTTCTCTATTCATTTATTTCAACAAGAGTAATTTTACTTAGGGCAATTTTTTGCACTGTCCTATAGGATACTATGGTACAGTTCATTACATTAGGGCAATTTAACTAGTTAGGAGACTTTACCATAATGTTTCCTACTAAATTTCTGCTGACAAGTAGAGCCACTAGCTCATGAACACCTCATCCAGATCCTTCTGGAGCCATCCTGAGAACTTCAGTGATCCCCATACTAGGTGCCCTGTGTTTATCAGGCTTGCACACAACCTGAACAGCCATAGTCTCAGCCTCTGCTCTGAGCCCTTGGGACATGGGTGTTCAGCTAAGACTACAGAAAAAAACCGAACCCAAACATGGCTACAATCAGCAGTCAATTATTTTAATAGCTGTTGGTATAATACCATATTCCTAACCACTTGTCACAGCCAGGTGCACAGTAGGATACATGATTTTGCCTGCACCAATTTTTTTGGGGGGGGCCTCTTTTGTACGAATAATGACTTTTTAAGAGATTGGTGCATTAATTTCCAGTTGTTAGGAGACTGTTTCTTTGCATTCCTACCTGTGTGGATAAGATATCACATTACTGTCTGAGTCGCCATTGCGGTATATTACCCAGAGTTGACATCCAGAGACAATTTCTTCTGTTCCATCAGCATATGCTGCTGCTTGGGACGATTCTTTAGGTACAAGTCCAATGAAAATGTTCCTTCACTATTTTCCACTACACCTCAGTTTTTCTCTCTTTACTTTATGCTGCTGCAGAGGATGTACAAGATGGGACACTAGTTTTCCTCCGTGTAGCCTCAGTACAACAAATTGCTACACAAGAGCAATTCCATCTGATTTCAGGTAATTCTGCTGATATACTTACACATACAGTAGTTAACATTCAAGAAATTATTTTGGTACTGGAAAGACAAACAAGTCTTCCAATCCTCATACGGGTGACCATAAGGTACAAGCTTTGTAGACATTTGATGAATGAAGAGTTGTCACTAAATGAAAGCGTGTCACAAAACTCTGGAGGAAACAGTTGGACGAGGTTTTAGTAGTTTGTGACAGCATCGTAAAATGCATATGCTTTATGAGGCTATGACATGTATATAGCAGGTGTGTGCAACCTGCTCTGTATTCCTAAATCCATCACCAACATATCACTGGGAACTTGGGCTTCTGAGAGTCACTTGCTCTCTATGCCTCAGTGTCCTTCTATGAAAATAAGGGTTATGTTGCTGATACCCCTTGGATGAATAGATTAAATTCACTCATTAAATGTCAAGTACTATAATCAGTCACAGGTTTGCCCTGTCTGGTTTGCCCAAACATTTTAAACTATAATATCAAAATAAGCCACTCATAAAAGTTAGGCGTGGTTGCAGAAGTTCCAGACTGTGGAACATGAACCTCAGTGACTTCAACAGGTTCAACAGCAAACTCGCCAAACTTACAGATCAGATGAACCTTCAATACAAATCTAAGGATGTCAGCACTCGAGTGATAAGTGATTTGGTTTGCGTCTGCTAGATCAGGGAAGATCTATGCCAGTCCCATCACAGTCCCCCAGTTATTCCCCAACATACACACTCTGCATATTTTTCTATGAATGCTGTTTGCTACCAAAAAAAGAACCCAAAAAAACCAACAAAACAATTCACCCCAAATCCCCCAACATCTAAAGGCTGAATTTATTGCATGCTTTTCCTCTAAAAGATTTTTATTTCAACATATTGATGAAAATTTATCTGCTAGATAATGGGTAAAGGAACTGAGAAATAATTCAGTCATGGTCACTCTCACTTACATTGGTCTACTACTGGTGATCCTTCCTTACATGAATGGAGGTGTGCTTAAGGAAGGTGGGATGCTACAGTTTCAATAGTTTCTTCATTCTACCAAGACAGACAACTTCAGACCCATAAAGTTCCTCTTTTATGTGGCACTTCCTTCAAAGCAAGTTTGTCTTCTTGAGTAAATTTTTCCCTGGCTGTGATGTGATATTTATACACACACACACATTTATCTATGTATGTGTCATACACAGATATAGCTATATATCTCATTTGTTCCATTGGATAGATGTTATTACAGATTAGAAAAAGAAAAATAAAAAGTACAAGTTTATCTACTGAATGTACAAGAGAAGTTGGTATCACCCAAGTTAGAAGTATAAGCTCCACTGATTTCTATTTTTCCCTGAATACACCACCACCTACCTCAGAAGTACCTGATGTCAGTAGCAGTACAGGTGAAAAACCTTTTTTTGTCTATGTGTCAGTGGAAAGCATCACTCAATTACTGTATTTTTTACTATATGTAAAAGATTCAATCAGCCTTAAAATATTCAACACTTTCTACTGATGCAAAGACATCATATGACAAGCTCCAAGTATCCTTTGAACATGGAGAAGTCACTACACTGTGTCCTACTAAAATACATACTACTTCCAACACTTTTCAAGTGAACAAGACGAATAGGGAATAAGGAGGGAAGAAAATTATGCAGAGAAAATCCAAGTTAGAAACAGAATTTTTTTTTTCTAATTTATGATTCAGAAGTCTGCACTATTTTCATGTGTTGTTTAAAGATCCATATTTTTAATTATAAATTCTGGTATATTTTAGATGTCTTGCTCTTTTCTTGTGAATACAAAAATATGAAAGAATAAGGTTAAAAAAGTTAAATAGTGGTATAATTTATTCATAAAGGGTTGACTGATAAGCTTATGCATGGAATTACCTAGTTCAGTTCTACTTGAACATTTTCCTAACTGAAAGAAAATGTGTAAGTTCCTCACCCATTTTAACAGTGATCATTAATGAATGTTAAACTTAGCAACAGTTCATTAACAGCTTCCCAAGACTGGCATCAATGTAAGGATTTGCATTTGATACAAGTTAAAATTAAATAAAATAATATTTTTTTAATAAGATCATTGTTATTATGTATTTGGATGAAGGTTTGAAATAGTTAAACACAAAATACCAAATATGCCACTTATGAACATGATGACTGTTTCCATGGGGGGCGGGGGGGGGAAGAGAGGGAGGAGGGTAAATCTCCTACAACTTGATAAGAAATATAAAAATATGAAGTAGAAGTCTATGAAAAAAAATGAGGCCTGGGACCATAGCATTTAACAAAGAAAATTATGTTACTTCTCTTTATTTCTGCACAACAAAACCAACATGCTGCCTGGGATTTCTGAGCATTTCCACAATCCAAACCGTCAGAGGAAGCTATTCAAAGTCACGAGAGTTTTGGTGTTAGCTGCAGTGGAAACAGAACGGAGCCTTTATTTTAATCAGTTACTTAGAATGAACTTAGAGTGATTTATCATCTTTTCTCCCCTCTGTGCTCAAAAAGCCAGAGCCATTCATGCATTACTGATGTACGTTCCAAAACCCCTGCATAGGCAATAACATACTATTCTTGCAAGTGTTTTGAGGGAGGGAGATCACATGTATTATGCCAGTGCTGTACCTTAGAGTCATGAGACACTAACAAAATACAGAGACATACTTATTTTTGTGCTTTGAATAAGAAGTCTTTTGTGACAGAATATAAATATGGGGAAGTAATTTCTCAGTTTATTCCTTTGTACTACTCTGCTTGTTAAGAAGGACAAATTTTGAAACAGGTAAATACTTAGATAGAAACATGTCATTATCACCAGTTTTTGTTGCAAAGGTATTCACTACATTCAGTCAACATCCTAAGCATGCTCCTATACCTGCATGATGAAATGAGCTCCAGGTCTCTTCATACATGACGTAACAGTAAAAAAAAAAAAAAATTTAAAAATCTAAGTTGTCGTTTATTCAGCAACTGAATCTTAGCCAACATGTACCACTATTTACCATGGTTAGTGGTAATTTTATGCATGTAGTAAGCACGTAAGGCCCTTGTAACATTTGAAAGCCTGAGATCTGCATTATTCTGAAGACTTTTAGTTTTTATTAAGTACATACTGATAGAATAAAACATAGGCATTTAAAAGAAAAACAAATCTTTTAATTTTATGAAGAGTGAGACAAACTAATAAGGGAAAAGGAATACAATATTAAACTTGTTAACCCTGCATTCTCAACATAACTCCTATAGTTGTACGCTCTCCTTTCAGGCAAGATCTAATTTTCTGCAGGGATGTCAAGGGGACCGCTGCTCTCCATTTTCCTAAAGTTAGCAGCCAGCGTCTGCTAAATGCAGTACAAGGTGCTGCTTACCTTTGTTGTGAACTTAAGGCTTTCCCTTTTAACAACTGTATAAATGAATCTGTATTCATTCACACCTATACCTAGAGGTATCTGTTATAAAGCACACAGCGTTCATTTTTCATTTCCTCTTTATTCTGATTTTATGCCATATTGATCTGCACTGATGCTGTTTGGATCTGCTTAGATATAATAACAAGAACGAGAGAAGGAAAAATTAAAGCAATGTATTTTTTCCCCTCATTTGCTGCAAGTATTTATCAACAGACAAAGGCAATAAAGATTCAGAGGTAAAAGGTCTTGCCCGATAGTTCATTTAAACATCTCAGTTGTCTAGCAAACTGCTACAGCTCAGTAACTTTGTCCCCTGCTCCAAAAGCTAAGACAACAAAATCCCAAACCGTCTCTGTATATTTAGGTTTTCCCTCTGAAATCCAGTGCAATATTTAGTAACTTGCATTCGATGTCAGAGTTTCCAGGGGAAGTAGTAGGGGGTTGTCTGTTGTGGTTTTGTTTTTTTAAAAAATATATATATATAAACTTCTTATCTATTGAAAGAAAAATCTATGTATGCCAATAGAAAGCCTTAGCAAAAATGGAAGATTAATTAATAAGTGTATAAATGCAACCACTCATTCTTCAATGGATGCTTTTGAGCCAGAAATTATTTTTTCTCATGCTGCAGAAAGCCTCTATTCAAACAAGTACCCACTAACATCGCTTGGCCCTCTAATCATCATCAGTACCAAGACAGAATCAACTCTTATTGATCACACAGAGCATTCTGTAAGATCCATTTTTCCAATTAAATTTATATTCTCCTTCTTGGATATCTGCTTTTATTTAGTTTTGAACATAATTACAGCTGTACCTTTGCTAACTCCTGTGGCGATAAGTCATTTGCAGAAACTGTTGCTCTCAGTAACGTTAGCTATTACTGATTATAGTATTGCTTAAGGCAGATTCCTTGTTGTAAATGGCACTGAACGTTTTTACCTGGATATTGCAACAACACATTATGAGCACTGGGATATAAACAGAATAGTAAGTAACACAGCTGGCCTCTGGATTTAAGCAATAAACTAGCAGACTTCTGTGCAGAGACACACTCAGCTAGAAAATGGAACTATCACCAAAGCATCCAGTACAATGCCTGAATCTTTCTCTACTTTGCTAGTTACCGATCATTACATTCAACTGTGAACCACAGCCCTAAATAATAAAGGTCAAAGATTTCAAGGACAGTTTCTGAGTTTCAGTTTCCAGCTTGAAATACCTAAAGATAGATTTTCCAACTGCGAGGTTCCCCGGCTTCTCACTGGGATTGTATCCCCTCAGCATCAGGAAAGAATAAAGCCAGAAGAACAGGCCCCTTATCACCTCAAATCAAAACCCATTTCATTTAAAAAATTGATCCTGGGGTTTAACATCTGCCAGAAGGATGGTATGATCCCTATTAGCATATGCACAATAAAAAAATCCTGATCCAAAACATTTCTTTAGTCAATTCCAATCTTATCTCGCCTCATTTCTAAACTTTGTTTTGTTTGATGTCAGAAAAATGTATACAAATTCTAGAAATCTGGCTCACTGTAATAAACAATTTTAGCCTTTTTATTTAATACAAAAGTACTGTCAAAATAATATTTTAAAAAATAATTTTATAGGATATCTACGTATACAAAAATAGTAAATTTACATTATACTCCTGTAAATATTTATGGACATTCTGTTGATTACAAGAAATATGAGAGTTACGTTCAAGCAGCTTTTCAACAAATGCCTGAGTGCTACATTCATTCCTTCTACCCTTGGTTATAAAGGTGGGAGCATAACAGTGCCGGGAGGGAAGTCTGCTGGAGGACTCACATCTGGCTCTGTCCATAACCTCTTGTGACCTACTCCCATGCACCATATTAAAACTTCCTTTTACATCAGCTTTCCTAATGCCTAATTCACCCAAATAAAGTGTTTTCCTATGTCAGGAGGAGGGAGAAGAATCCTGTGATAGTTGATATTTGCAAAGTTGTTGGGGATTTCTTAGTGCAAGGTAAAATAAGCGTGTAATTCTTGAGTGATGATTAATAAAAGCAAGGTAAGGCTATAGCATACTGTACTGAGCAAAGAGGCTTTCCTTTTCCAAGGAAGTTTTATTGTCAGTACCGAATCACACCGTGTGATCTGCCATTAACCATGCTGAATCTGACTTTTAAGCTGCAGTGTTGCTCTATGAAGATATTCCATCTGCTTTGCAAATAAGAGCCAACTTGTTTTAACTCTTGACACCACTTTCCCATCGTCCTGTCAAGCAAGCAGGAAGAACACTGACCAGAAAGCAACGAAACCAAATCCATTCTGGGTTTGTTTAACTCAAACCAATACACGTGCCCTAAAAATCATAACATTCAGAAATCCTTCACCTCTATGACCTACCGCCTCATCTCGTTACAACATGTTCACCGATTATTATTGTTTCCCTTTCCCAACAGAAAGGGCAGTTGCCCACCAGTTCCCCCCAGAAAAGGGGGTGCCCGGTCCCTCCGGGCTGTGCTGTGCCCATGGAGTCCCATCTCCCCCCTCTGCCTCAGCATCGGTCGAAGCGCGGCACACCGATCCCTTGGGCAAGTCAGACAAAGCGACAGGAGCTGAGGAATGGCTTGTAGCCCCAGGACGGGACCCCTCGCCTCCTTTCACTGCTCCGGCATCCACTTATGGTGGCGGATTCCTCAGCTTCCAGCAACTTTCCTCCGCACCTCCAACCCCCCCTGGAAACTTCGGGCAGACGCCGACGAGAGGGAGAACAAAGGGGCAAGGAACAAAGAGCCGAGGCGGGGAAGGGAGGGGAGAGGTCTCCTCTTTGGGTGAGCCCGGGGACGCTCCCCGCCGCCCCGGGGGGGAGCCCCTGCATCCCCCGGAGCAGCAGCCGGCGCTGTCCCCGGTGGCTGTGCAGCGGGAACCCCCGTGGGGCGGCCCAGCCCCAGTGGTGGCCGCGGCCCCCCTGCACTAACCCTAACCCCCACACACACACACGTACCCCGCCCCGCAAGGGCTTGTTCGGGGTCTGGTTTGTCCCCCAGGGCGCAGCGCCCGCTGCCGCCGTGCCCCCGAGCGCGGTGCGGTACCCGGTGGCAGGCTGTGCCGCCTCCCCCTGCACGCAGCCCACCTTGGCCGCCGGCCCCAGGCCCCGCACCGGGACTCCGCAGCATCATCGGCGAGTCCCCGCGGGGGGAACCCGCTCCCGGGGAGAGCAACACGTGTCCAGCCCCAAACCGGCGGTCAGCGCTTCCCACAGCCGGGGTCACTCGGGGCGAATTATGAGGGGGGGGCTTTCGGGGACCACGAAAAGCCAGAGAGCAAGCGACCGAGGCGAGGCATCTGTGCCGTTTCACTGCAGAGGCCCTGACCCCCCCCACATAAACGTGAAACTTTTGTTAAAGAGCCACCAAGCACTATTTTGGGACGGTCCCTCTCCCCTCCGCTCACCCCCTCACCAGATACGATCTTTTCGCAAAACTCCCGCTCCCTTTATTAGCGGTTAAATACCCTCGAAAAGCTGCAGGTGCCCTCGTTACCTGTTGCTGTGAAGTCCCTGCCCTCTTACCGGGAGGGCAGTAGTTATTTTTTCACTGTCATCGTGGCAGCAGGTGGCAGCGGGCTCCGAGAACCCGGCCGAGGTGCCAGCGGGGAGGGGAAAGTTTGGGCAGGACGGGGACAGCAGCGAGGGCACCTCCAGAACCCGTGAGCAGTGCCCGGCGTCGCTGCTTAACTTCAGCCTTAAGGGGGATAGGGAGAGCCAAACAGTGCCTGCGAGCGGGCAGGGGCGGAACGGTGTCATTGGGTTACCAGGGGACGGCACACACCAAATGCCATCCCGCAAATGCCTTTTGGAGAATTACCATTATTCTTCCCGGAGAGGCATTTCCAAATTAAAAAGTTAATTGGCGCAGTTCTTCGGTTGAGTAAAACCAAAGGGAATCCGAGCTTTACCTGAGAAATTTTTAGATTTTTTTTCTTTATTTTTAATTTAAGCTACAAGTGAGCTAACAGAAACTCACTTTTCTGAAGGCTAAATTAATCTCGTTCGTAATCAGCAGTGGAAAGAAGCAGCGAGCGCGGCGCAGAGCTGGGATGCGGATGCTCGCGGGATGCTGTCCAGGAGCAGTTCCGAGGTGAAACTGGCTGGGCACCGCCTGCACCGGCCCCGCAACACCACAAAGCCCACGCACCCCGCAAAGCCCCTGCCATGAGCAACCCTAATTAGCGAAATCAGAGAAAGCTGGGGAAATGAGAGAGACACTTTAAACACCTGAGTTTCGCCAATGGGAAGCGTGCGGGGCAGCTTACCACGCGTTTGGGTGAAATACTGCCCTGGGAAGGGTGTGTGTGTGTGTTAAAACTCCAGCCCAGCCCGTGCCCTCAGTTACCTAAAGCCAATTACTTGTTCCCATATATAAAAGGTTTCGCGTATGGTTACAGGTGAGGAAATACGAGGAGCTGATGAGTCTGTTTTTGTAATGATTTAATCAAATAAATTAAAGGAGAACGGTAAGGATACGCCCAATTTGGGACTTCAAAAAAAAAAAAAAAAAGGCATTAGTTTTGAGCGACGCTGTGCCCAAGCCCTGTCCTGCTGCACAGAGCACAGCGCGGCTCCCGGAGTCCACTCAGCTCATTACTGCGGGTTGTTTGGGGTTCCTCTCTTCCTCCTAATGAAGTAACCTTTCATAAGCGATTGCACTTTCTGGGGGGGAAAGGGTGAGTAGGTGCCAAAACAGGCTGGGGGTGGGGCAGAATTTTGCGTTTCAAGCAATTTAGCAGAGAGCAATTCTGCTTACAGCAGAAAGATAGGTGGATACTTGAAAACACCTTCCACCGAGGTGTCCTACTTTAGCAATTCTAATTAAAACAAGGTTTAAAACACGCAAAGAAAGAGCGAGCGTCTTGCTTTATTTGCAGCGGGCGTGGGGGATACCGTGAGGCACAAAGTGCTTCCAGTTTGTTCTAACGTGCACCTTTGTTTAAAAAGGGAGAAGGGGGGAAAAAAAAAAATCAAGCTCGTCCTCTGATTTCAACTAATGTATTTTTAACTAGATTTCGTCCCTCTGCTTTGTGTGATCTGATACCTACCGTGTAGCCCTGGCCCACTTTCAGCCCTGCGGGTGCCCTGTATTGTGTGCGGGTCTGAAAGAAAAGGGGAAAGTCTTCCAGCTCACCCTCTTGTGCCCTGTACCTGTGCGTTGGGAATGGAACCGTGTCCAAACCGGGGGGCAGCAAAACAAGGATCCTATTCCTCAGCTCGCTGCCTAACCCGGGAGAAGACGGGACTTTGGAGGTCCAGTCTGGCTAGCACGGCTGTCACCGTCCGGCACCTCGAATCAATAACGCAGCCGCTTTTCTGACGCTTCTTTTCCCCGGCTGCTGATTGAAAAGGAGACTTTACTGCCACCTATAAATAGCGCTGCATCCAAGTCACTGCTTTTTTTTTTTTTTTTTAAAAAAAAACAAACCACAACTTCCTACGTAAAGCAGCAAAGTTATAAGCAAGATACCGCAAGTTCATCTTGCTGTTTTGCGGGGGATTCGCCTCCGGAGGGGCTGTCCCCGCAGCAAAGGCGGCTGCGGTGGTGCAGCCGTGGAGGGGAGCGGGGCGCTCCGGCGGCCCCCAAGCGCAGACACGCGGCGGCTGCCTTTGAACTTTGTTCACAGGCACGGGAGGGAGAGGAACAAATACCGATACTCACCGTGCTCTTTCGCTTTCCAGGTGTAACTCCGTCTCTCCCTCGTCTTTGTGTATAAGTGAGCAGAGGTTACATCCCGGGCACGCGGTGCAATGCCCTGGATAACCCCGGCGCTGTTAATTTAATGCTAGGCTAACCTGAGAGGGTGTGATTGGAGCTCAAGTGTTGGTTTAGAAAAGCGTCTCTCCACGCTGGAAGCAAACTCGCCTTCTTGTGCCCACACCCCGCCTTTCCACGCGAAGGGTCTGCCAGCCCCGCATCCCCCCTCAAACCGGGACACCCACCTTTTCCACAGCCACCTTTCCTATTACAGATTGCTTTTACCGCCCCCCCCGAATCAACCGTGCAATTTCTTAAACCCACGTGTAAGTCGTGTCCTGCCTGCTGCGTGGGGCTTCATTTCACGCACCGTGCCACGCCAAGCTCGGGGACTGCCTGAAGACCCCCATAACCTGGCGTGGGGGAGAGAGCCCGGAGAGGGGGAGCAGGGGGCCAGGGCACTCCCCCCCTCTCCAAAATCGCAGGGGAGAGCGGGCTGGCCCCCGAGCGCCCTGTACCTGCCTGCACCGCAGGCGGGGAGCGGACGGGCGGTCAGCGCTGTGCGCGGAGCGCTCAAACGCCCTTATCCCTCGCTCGCTCTCGTTTGAAATTTCCCTTTTAATTCCCCCCAGTGGGGTTTGATGAACACAGCTCGTTACCCGCGCTGATACCCGGGTAATAATTGTCAGGGGGTCTGAGCGCTCCAGGAAAAGAAGAGCGGAGGAAGAGGGAGGGATGGAACCTCCGTTATCTCGCGGTTACTAATTCCCCGCCGGCTCAGGCTCGGGGGACAAGGCGATCGCTTAACAAACCCTCCCTCTCCTCCTCCTCCTCCTCTCCCTCCACCACTCCTTCCTTCCTTCCTGTTCTCCGGCACCTTTCTCCCCCGCGCTCGCCCACGTTTCATTCCTCCTCTCTGGGAGGGATAACCCGTGCAAACTCAAACTAAAAAGGAAAAAAAAAAAAAAAAAAGGAAAAAGTGGGTGGGAGGTAGGGAGACAGGAGAGGAATTAAAAAAAAAAAAAAATACGAAAGGGGAGGGAGGAAGAAAAGGAGAGAAAGTGTCTGTGCCTGACCGCTGACCATCTGTGCAAAAGGTGATCATTGTTCGGTACTCACATGGCTGGTGGCGGAGCGGCTCTCGGCAATTAATAAGTCTCTCAGCTTGAGATCTTCTTTCCCCTTTTTGATGGTAGCGCTCTTGGTGTGTCTCTCTTACTCACTCACACACACAAACCCGATCAGATGCTCCAGGACCGGCCACTTTGCCAGGGGAACAACACGGGAGGGTTTGTATTACTCCAGGTTCGTGTGTGTAGCCTATAAATAGCGAACTTTTTGATGGAATCAGCTAACAAATGAGAGGAGAAGGCGTAATTTTGCGCAGGGAGCCCCCCTTTCCCTTTGCAAGATTAAAACCCCCCAGGCAGCAGGCAGAGCTGAAGTTGTGGGTGTGTAGAAAGGAATTTCACTTAATCGCGATTGTGCGCGAGATTTTTATTTGTTTGTTTATCTTGGGGGTTGTTTTTGTGTCTGTGTCCCCCCCCTTCCCCCAACCTATACGTTACATCCTCCTCCCTGCCCTCCCAGCCAGGGGCAGGAGCTGACCCGGATTAGCACCGACTTCCACTCCAAGTTGGAAACACGGTGCGTTTGCGGGTTTGTTGTTGGTGTGTAGTGGGTTGTGGGGTTTGGTTTTTTTTTTTTGGGGGGGGGGGAACACGTCCACGCGATATCGGGTGGAAGTGAAGCAGGCTTTCCTGCGTTTTCTCAGCGTGCGCTCACTTTGAAAACAGGGGGGGACAGAAAGAAAACAGGTCAGAATTATTTCGGGGCGGGGGGTGGGGTGGGGGGAGCGTTCCTTTGGTAGGGATGAAGTGTTAGGAAGCATTTGCCTGAGCTTCGGGTCAGCCACGGAGCAGCGGATCCACTCGAGTGAAAGCCCCGAGAAGCACCCGGCTGTGGGGTCTCCGCGCTCCCACGCCGGCGGCCGGCACACGCTGCCCGGGCCTCCCCCCGCTCCTCTTCCCGCACCTCCCGGCCGGGCACGCGTGGGCGCCGCGAGAGCCCCGTCCTGGAGCGCGGTCAACGGCCTGGCCGCGTGGGGGTGGGCAGCTCCCCTCTGCCCATCCTCTGTTACCGGGCTGAGCGCCACCGGCAGGTTTTGGCCTTCCCTGATGGCGACGGTGACCGGCCGGGGGAGGCCGTGGGTTTGCGGGAAGCCAAAGGCCGGGGGCTGTCAGCAGAGGGACCGCCGCTGATAGGGACCCCACCGCGGCTTTCTCCCCTGGCAGGTCCCTAGCAGGGCGGGCCGGGGGGGACCCGCTGCCCCGTGCAAGGGCACACAGCCGTGCCCCCGGAACGGCACAGCAGATGGTGCCAGTTCGCGCCGCGGAGACTTTTCCCGATGGCAGACACGGAGCGGAGCTGATGCGTGTTCTGTTTGCACGGCAGGGAGGTCGCGGTGCCCTCAGCCGGCCCCCGGCACGGGCTTTCCGCGAGGTGTCCGCTCCCGTGAAGCCTGCCCACGCGCGACACGCTCCCTTTGTGCCGCCCGCGGGGCCCACGCGCTCGCCGGCCTTGCGGGGACGCGCACGAACCCGCGTCAGGCAGCGGCGCTGCGGGCAGCGTGTGCGCGCTTGACGCGCCGCAAGCGGCCCCCGGAGGGGGGGACGATGGGGACACACGCACGTGCAGACCGAGCGCGGCGGGGCGCACCCGCACCCCCGGCCCCACGGAAGGCTCTGCGGTGATTTTTATCCCGGCGCGCTGCGCTGTCCATGCGCGTTTCCAATCTCACGGCCCATAAACTGTGGGCAGAGGGATTCCATCATTCACCTTCGGCAGCCCGCGGAGGAGAAAAAAAAATAAATACAGGCGCCGGGATGGGTCTCGGTCAAAGCACCGGCAGGGTGCGGGGAGTCCGCGCCTTTCCGCGGGGTTCCTCCGCTCCGTGCCCGGCGGTGGGCTCCGGGTGTCCCGGAGGGGGTCACCCTCGAGAGGAGGCAGAACGCCACCCCGAACTGCATTTTACTGGGCGCGGAGAAAATATTCCGGAGAAAATAATTAAAATCTTGGGGGTGAAAGGAGGGGACCGGCGGCCTGGCGTCGGCTGGCTGTTTCTCTTTCTCTTTATTATTGTTCTTTTTTTCTAATGCAATAAATTACATCAGGAGTTATTTAGTTCTCCATTGCCATCTGACAAATGAGACCCCCCCAACCCGGGTGTGAAGCACAGGCTCCGCGGCGCGGTGCGGGGAACGCGTTCCAGCGTGCCAAGGGTCAGAGCCCGGGGACGGGAGGGACCAGCGGAGGGAGAGGGGAGGATGCGGGGGAGGCCCGCAACCAGGCCGAGCTGCAGGCAGGGCAGGCAGGCGGGGGCTAGCCTCCACCACTGCAGGGCGACCAGAGAAACATAGAAGCCGATATCGGCTGGGTTTGAGACAGACAGAAATGCTAATGCGGTGACAGCCAAGTTAGTTTCTTTCTTTCTTTTTCCCTTTTTCTTTTTTTTTTTTCCCTTTAAGGAATGGGATGCGAAAAAGTTGAGATCACGAGTTAATTATAAAAACCAATATAGCGAATTTTAGAGAGAGACCCACTTCGCAATTTCTACCCCGAGGAGCAAAACATTCCGGCGAAGTGCGGGGTCATCCCCGACAATGGAGCGGTGTTCTCTCCCTGTTTAATATACATGGGGTGGGAAATGACGGGAAAACGCAGCCAGCACCTGTAGTGCCGAAGGAAAAAAAATAAATCAAATTACTCCATAATATTTGGGGGCCGTTTTGCAGGACGCTTTTCAAAAAATAGACCCATATTTAATTATCTCTCTAATGATTTTCCTAAGGAGGAAATGGAGTTTCCACTGAGTTTTTTGCATTCTGATATCTTAAAAAAATACTTAATAATTTCCTTACGCGTTAATGGCGCATCTGGGGCTGCAAGCGACACATCTGGACCAACTTTTAATTAACACACGGTGACCCGCCGAAGGAAGCAAAATGAAATATACGGTATATCGAGACATACGACGCCGGATCGGCGGGACCGTGGCAGCCCCAGGGCTCCCCTCCCCACCCCTTTTTTTTTTTTTTTAGGGGGGAGACGATCTCCGAAAGGGGCGAGAAGATGCGCAAGTTGCGCTGGGGTTAAGCACCCGCCCCCCACCCCAGCAATACGCGGGGCTGCGCGGGCGGCGGAGACCCCGGGGTGGGGGGCGGTGTCTGAAGCCGCTCAGCAGCGTGTGCGAGCCGTGGCAGAAAGGCAGAAGATTGGAGCGCTTCGGGAAGGGGGTCATAAACACGAGTGGGGGGTGAACACAGGCTCACGCGTGTGTGATACAGCTCCGGAGCCTGTTCGGCAGCTCCCCCCTCGGCAAAGCACAAAGAGAGAGAAATATGAACTCTTTTTCTCTCTACTTCTTAATTTTAATATTCTTTGTATTTTCCCCCTCTGTTTTAACATTTATTTACTATTAATTTTATTTTTCTTAATTCCACTACAGACCTCAGGCAGCTTAGATGCCTGATTTGGCCCCCACCCCCTTGCCCCCAAACACAGAGACCGGAGTATGTTACTGCTGAGTTATTCTTTAACTTCTCTGCAGGTAATAATTAAAGAGCTTCTTTCTAAATCTCTTCCCCCCGCAGAACCACCAAGGCTTTCTTTCGCAATAGCTCATATTGATCACACACACAGGGGCACGCTTTCCGCAGAGCCACTGCCTATTGCGGGCAGCAGGTAGAACTGCTCTCAGTTCGGTGTGTTCTGTATTCCTGGACCTTCCCCCATGTTTTTTCCTTGAACTGAAAGCTTCCTTTAGGAATGCACTCCTATAAACACTTCCAAATACCCCCAAAGAGGAAACTCCATGTGCAAAAGGGGACTGACAGTTGCTCAAATGCACACACGATGGCTTTGGCCATGTGTCTGAATTTCATCCCATAGTCACATTGTGGGTGTGTTTGAAAATAAGAGATATAGAGGGAGCAAAGTCACTGACATCAGCAGGGGAGTGTCTCTGCCGATCAGGAAGACCTCCAACTTTTCAAAGAAAACCTTCAGCCTCGTCCTAACAGCTGTACTGAAAGTTTTAGGGGCTCTCAGTTGCTTGAGATCATAAATTAATCTGCCAGAGAAATGCAGCACACACCTGATATCAAGGGAGGGTCAAGAGCTGGCCAGTTCCAGCTGGTCCCGCATTTGATTTACTTGGGGCTGTTAAGATGTATGCTGTGGTGTTTTGATAAGAAAAAAGGAGTCAGCAGTTTGATTTGGCAATTCTTTCTTCTTTTTTTTTTTTTTTTTTTTTTTTTTGTCCTGTGAAGAGGGCCGCAGTTTAACTAAGGAATTTGTTATTGCTGTCGGGGTGATTTTCAGCATTGGTTCTCAGTCTGCATGAGGCTATCTCATCACTTACTGTTAACGCTTAACTGTGTTTCTTACTCTCCTAAGTGAGCCAGACAGTGACATGAACTTTTTTAAGTTCATGCCTTTGGTATCTCCACCCTGTGCCTTTGCAGGGGTTCGCCCCAGCCAGGGTACTTGGAGCAACAGCAAAGGCAGTGGCTACCACACAACTGCTCACAGCAGTGAACTGCTCCACCTTGGCAGACCCCTACCACAGCTGTGCCCCTCACACCTCTCCTTCCCATAGGGTCTTGTCCCCAGGTCACACCAGGCCTCTCAAAAATATGTGAATTTTTTTTTTATTCTGTACAGATGTACTCATACAAATGGTGGGGCTGAATGTTGGAGGCTGCTTGTTCTTAGCTGAATTAAACTCTTATTTGCAGATCTCTCCTGCACCCGCTGTGCCCCCTCTTATAGCCCGCCAAAACTTTCAGTCATAGAGAGTTAGAAACTACGAAAGGGATGGCATCTCTGATGTGAGGGTCTGTGTAGCACAAAGAATACCAGCAGTACTCCAGCCTGGAGGACCATAGCACAAATAACACCCCTCAGAGAGAGCAGCAACGGGTGCCAAAAATGGGGAGTTAGAATAAGATCGGGATTTTTTGATTCTATCCCTGATTTTTTTTTTTTTTCCTTTTCTCCTACTTTAATTTCTCTGCCTCTAAATTAGGAAAGTAATAGCCACTGATCTATTACCTTTACATGAATCAGTTGATATATGAAAAGAATCAGAACTCCTCAGAGGCCATAATCTGTGACTATATTCTAAGGTGGATGTGCTGCCGTTCCTTGTATTGAGGTTGGTAAACATCTCTCAGCAGAGACCATATTTTCTCTTGCATGTAGCTTTAGAAAAAAACATCATCACTTAGGCTGAAAGCTGATATGCTGACTGTCTGTACCGGGCAGATTATTTTGAAAATACCTGCCAAAACAATTTGTCCATTTCCAAGAACAAGGTTATGGAAAAATAAACAGTTTTGCTCATACTCAAAAAATGGAAACTTTTTCCTTTGAAATGCTCTGCTGCCCTCAGGCTTTGAAGCACAGACTCAAAATGTGACCTTTTTTATTTAAAAAGTGCCTTTCTCTCTCTGAAAATTTATCCGAGTATGTCTGACTTGTAAATATTAGAAATTTTGTGATGAACACACTTGGTAATGATTTCTTTTATTCTAGCAGGAAAAAGGAATTGCTGAAGATTGGCCCTCGCTGAGAACAGGAGCTTAAGGATACAGTGGTGAGGCTAGATTCCCCCTTTAATCCCCACCTCCAAATTTTCCCCGTGAGTCTGAGCTTTGGCGCAGGATCTGAGAGGTAGGAATCCTATCTCTTCTAAGCTCCAAATGATTTGAAGGTTGTGTCAAGAAGAAAGGTCTCTGCATGAATACGGCGGGGAGAAAAAAATAAAAATCCAGCCTGTGAGGGAGCAGGCAATAGAAGCAGCCCAGAGAGAAAAACTGGGGCTGGTGTTTGGAGGCAGGAGCCTGGAACTGATTAGGTAAGGAGACACAGAGGTTGTGCAGAGAGAGCAGAGAGAAACTGTTTGGTTGAGGAGCCTGGAGGGGAGATAGGAGGGTGAGGACAGCAAATCCGGCTAGCGTTGTCAGCCAAGAGCAAGGATGGGTAATTGCAGGACGTCCAGAGTAGCTAGGCTGAATTTCATTTGAAACATGGTAGAAATTCTGAAAGTCAAAATGTTTTATTTCAGTATTTTTAACCGATGTGGTTCAGCTGCATTGTTATTGCTTTAAATTTGGAATAGCATCTGCTTTCTAATGCTTAAAAAGAATTACATGACCTTCAAGAGAAGTATTCCAAAGCTAATCCAAACCATTTTTTTAAAATGATTTTTTTCCTGTGTGTTGCCAGAGACCTAAGGAAACATGTTATATATTCAACAGTAGCTGCAACATCAGGCACTGGGATGTTAAGGAAATGACTAACCTGAGGGTTTCAGAGCACTTCGATTCAGTCTCTGTACATTATGATACACAACCACACAGAGTTTATTCCACAAATTCCCTGAAGCAGAAACAAAGCCCTGCAAGATGCACTCCCCTCTGGGGACAGAACAGAACTTTGTAGTTTTTATTCACTATATTCCTGTCTAATTTGTCACAGAATTGGGTACAGTTCATGTACGAGGTAGAGAATTACAACAAGAGAAAGCAGGGCTTTGTGGCAAGGCAAGAGCTGAATTTTGCCTGCTGAATTTGCTTTCATTCCCCTTTGGCCTCAGAGCTTCTACAATGTGGGGAAAGTTGCCTCAAGAGATAATGATTAACTGAGATTTTGATGTTATGAGGGTCCATCTTGAAATTTTTGGGTCTAGAAGGCTGAAGTGAATCACTCACTACCTCAGACAAAATCCCTGGGACTGTCCATTGACTACGCCAAGCGATGCAGAATGCCAAATGGGTTGAAAAATCAAGTAGTCAGTATCTCTAACTGGATACTCCAAATTAGCAGGCATTTTTTACTTTAATCTCATTTGTTTGTAATACATATTTATTAAAAAGGATAGGATGATCACATCCCTTCAATTTCAGGTTGTGAAAGATGTTTGCTGAGCTCCCAGGTACTATAGCATGGTGGGGAAAGGAACAGGAAAAGAACAAGAGTGTTGGGTTCAGATTAGTATTTGTGTGCCCTGAATAAAATCTACAGTTCCGTATAGGTAAGCTTAACAGTGGAAACTAACTCCTGAAGAGAGCATTGCCCAAGTACTGCTCTGAATGCTAAAGATCAAGCAGAAATCTAAAGAGCAGATTGTATTCATATACCATTGCACAAGAGTGGATGAAGCAAAGGCTTTGTAAAGTTATTCATGAAAAGGGGGAAGGAGAGGGAGAAAAAGGAGAGGAACAAGTCCACAATATCAGAGAATGTGGAATAAGTTGCTGACCCAGAAGCTGAACCAGAAGAGACCAAAGGGCATGTCACTACCAGTGAAAGCACTTGTACCTGGAACATTTCCATTTAAGGTGTACATCACAGCGACTTTCCTGTTTTTAGAGTCCTTCCAATTGCTTCAGAATGAATATTTTTCTATTACATAGTCTGAATTTTGAGGAAAACAGTTTTTCTTGGAAAATTCTTAGTCACCTCCAAGTACAAGATGGTGTGATTAAAGGCTGCATGATAAAGCATCTGCACAAGGGGTTGGTACTGAGCAGTGTGATTAGCTTTCATTTTCTCACTTCCTACTGCTTCCTACTGGTTCTAAATGTTTATAGAGCCTGTGATGCTCTTTTAATTTGAGTGTGTGCATGTGTAAAATATCATATGGCTACACAAGATTTATCCCCTACCTAATTTATTACTGTTCTTTTAAATTTCCATTAAAATACAGGTTTTTGCATCGGTTCTTTGATTTTTCATTCCTTATAAATTTTCACTCCTTGATTTTTCATTTCATCCATCCCCACTGCAAGTTTAGGGGTATTAGTGATATCTCACTTATTTTAACAAATGTTTTTTATTTTTAGGGAGCTGAGTGCTTATGAAAGTTAACAGGTTGATAGCTTTTAGGCAGTATTTCAGTTCCTCTGCTGATCAGGTATGACACAGGTAAACTCTTCTGTCCTGCCAAAGCTAAGCATAATACCAAAAAGGTGACTGAAATGGAGAACCCAAGTAATCTCTGACTTTTTTTTCTCAATTAGTTCATATTTAATTGCTTATTTGGTTGTTAACACTGGCACCTATCCATTTGGAACTGTACTAAAATCTCCAAATGATTTCAGGTGGATGGTAACATTAACAACCCAGACTGTCCTACACAGGGCTGGATTTGAACAAACAATAGGAAAAAAGCTCTGCTTTTATTGCAGTTCTGTTTTCTGTGTAACAACATAGAGAAGCTCCAGAATCACTCTCCCTTTTAGTCATAGAGATTGCAAGTGCCATCACTAGACATGTGGTCCTGACCTCAGTCGAGGGATCCTTGGCCTGGAGTCAAGCAGTTGCTGCACTCTTTGGAACAGCCAGATTAACTGTCTGCTTAGCCATGGATTAAAATTCATCCACTGATCCAAGACAGTAAGCAAGATGATAATTTGCTACTCCTACTTTGCTTCACCGCAGATACTCATTCAGATTCAACCTGCAGTTCAGCCTCAGTTTTTATGCCCAGAAAGAACCACAGTGGCATTGTAAAATTGTACCTGTAATAACTTGAACAAATGGGATAAATAAATGAAAATATAAAAAGAGAAAACTGATCCAGTTTTTAGTAACAAAGGGACTGTATGAGAGAGAGTATAAAGATAGCTTCAGGAGTCCTGATGCAATCAGCAGTCACCATTATTTTGAGTAGGAACTTGTAACAAATAAAGTGCCATTTCCTCTGAGCAAGGACTTCTTCAGCATTGCTTTTACCACTGCAGCCTAACTCTCTACTTCTCTAACGAACCACAGGCTTGATTGAAACATTATAAATTGCTTAATGCTGTCTAGACACCTCAAATATGTGAAGTACCCAGTGCGTAAAAGAGAGCTTATTTCAAAACCAAGCATAACTAAACTGGCCTGCCAGAGAACAGAGCCTCTGCCTTTTTCCCGCTGGTATTTGGTACTGCGCTTGAATTTAGTAACAAAGCAACATATGCTTCCAAGTCCATCATTTTTATACCAATATACAAGACAGAACAACTAATGTAATCGCAAATGTGTAATGCAAGGGTGACCATCTGGCTGCTTAGGAACTGAGTTTGACCCAAATAATGGCAAATGTTTTTGTATTGGAGATGAAAGTTTTAGGTGTGACATCCACATCTCTGTTGAGCAACATTAATAAAACCAAAACACGCAATTTCAAGATGTGGTACAAAAGTCATGTTGATGGAAAACAGTATATTCACTGCTGTATTTATATACCCTACATTATCAGCCTTTTTGCAGAGCTAAATTCCTCTCACCATGGCCAATAATAATAGAATAGAAAAAAAAAAAGCTTTTCTCAGTGTATCTGACCAAGTCAAAGACCGAGTATTCATGTCAGTAAAGCTTTACTATTGCTTGTGATGATAATCCTATATCATCCCACCCTTGAGGTGACTATATCTCAATCATGAATGGATTACTATATAAAAGTATGTACCTGCTTTGATGTACAATAATCTGACTGTATCTCTGTGTATCTGGGAAGGCTTCAAAACAACAGGGGGAGTCACAATAAATCATTTGAATATAAGGTTGGCATTCATTGCAATAGCATTACAATATTTCATAGGTACATGTTCAAAGGCAAAGGTTTTATTCATAAATACACCGGTGATGTAACTGACTTGGACAGTCCTGGCATAAATTTAGAGAGAGGAGTAAAACAAAAGTTTATTCTAATTCTCTGCATATGAGGGTGCCTCTTCCTACTAGCAGTGGCTGGTCCATCTTTGCCACACTCGTCCTTCAAACACTCCCTGCTCACTCACCCATATCACCAACAGATAGAAGGTGAAAGGCAGAGTTGTCTGGGGAAGTAAATTTAAGATGATGAAGATATTCTGGACCTGCTGTGTGGTCTCAGTAGTTCACTCCTGAGGAAGGTTTGCAAAGGCATAAACAGAAGTCTAACTTTACACAGTCAAGAGTCAGCCTCCCTCAAGACAGATGAACATCTGCCTCTCACCGAGTTCAACTTGTCAACAAGAGCTACAGTGTTAAAAATACTTTCACAGGGTGTTTTTGGTTGTGGGCTTTTTTTTTTTTTTTTTTTGGTCAGGGTTACTCCACATTTATGTGAATGAGATACAGGCTTAGTTGTGACACTTAACAGAGAAGTAGTAAGTGCTTGAGATCTGGCAGCTGTAATTTGTGACTCTTACTATGTTGGCAGATTAGTTTAGCTCTCCAAAAACCAGAATAATTTAAAAACTAAGTATCCATAATAAAAAGTTCTGACAATAATTAAAGTGGAAATTCTGTGTATTTGAACTCTCACTATTGAATGGAAACTACTGTAAAAGCAGATGCGTGCTTTCATGGCAACAGAATTACTAATGTTTTGTCCTATATGGGATATACAAGTCAGGACAAGAGTGTGTAGAAAGCTCAGTAAGCCTCCATCTTCTGCATGGACAAAATGGGCGATGGTGATAAAGGATGTAGAACTGCATGAAGGGGGCTGGTGCTGAAGATCAAACACACTAATAAGGGTGCTGAAATAAAAGTAGAAATTACTTCCCAGCCATCATAAAAATCCTCAATGCTATGCTGTTTTAATGATTTTATTACGTTACCTACACCTGAAAAAAATGTATTTTTTGAGTAACTTCACATTTATTTCAAGTCACCTTCCTAATAAATCAACATACCTTGGGTATTTGCTTCATCTGAGTGCAGGTGAGCTTTTCCTAAATACTGAGAATTGTACTGTTAATGCTAGAGTTTTAATTTAAAAAGCTGAGGAAGAGCATTAAAAAAAAACCCTAAATGAATTAAACTTCAGTTTTATTTAGTGGAACAATAAAGATCTACAGCATACATATTTAATTAGAGTCATAGATGTACCAGCATTCTTAAATGTACTAATATTTTTAAACATGTGGCCGAATCAAGTAATGAACTGGAACAAAGAGTATTATCAGCAATACTGTATTCAGAGTAGTTTGAAGATAAGCACATGGGTAAGTTTAAACTCAGAAGAATATATTTTTAGCCTAATAAATTTACCTCCCAGAGCCTCTTTTTTACTCTTTGGCAGTACGCTATTGTGGTAGCAGAGCTGCACATATTAAACTGAAAGTGCAATGGATCCTCTCTTCAGGAATAATTTTTCGTTCCTGCATATTTATACATTCCCCACCCTTGATTTAGAAACTCTCATTTATCTTGAAACAGATGGATATCAAGCCCTACTCTTCCTTCAGATTAGAATCTATTGGGAATTGCTCAGACATATCAGTACCATAGATAAAAAGAGATTCAGACCTTTCCTACTGTACTTGGTTCTTCCTGTGGAGATGTTACGACCTGTAAACCCTGCAGGTGGTCAGGCTGCTAGGGCTGACTTCCCTAAGCTCCACTCTGTAGCTACAGAGATGTCTCCTCCCAAAGGCAACTTGGGAGAAGACTCTTATCTTAGATGACTCAACTTATCTTCTGAGGCAATCCCTTTACTCATAGCTGCTACATCTTCACACATACTTCCGAGGCACTGACTGTACCATCTATTGAAAGAGGAGATTTTTTTAAATGAGAACCACTCACTTGCTGGACAAGTGTTCTCTATGCTTCAGATTTCACAAGACAAAAGAAAACTTCTCATTGATCAGGAGATACTGTGCTGGACCGTACCAATGGTCTACCTACACCAGTGTGCCACCTCCTGCACTAACCAGAATCAGACATATCCAGGAAAAATGTTGGAACTACACTGTAATCAAGTGGAAATTACCTCCTGGAGGACTTACTCTGGTTTCTAAGAGTCAAACAGTGACTCTTGCTTCAGTCAGGGGAAAAAAACGATTGACTTTTACTTACTGTTGGATCAGAACTGATATATTAATATGAAGGTACTCAGAAAAGAGTTTATAGTGTCAACATCGATTTCAAAGAAGCCCAAACTTTCAAGACTGTGTGAGCACAATGGCAGGTTTCTTTTTCAGTTCATTTGTTCTTCCTTATTAAACAATAGCTTTCTATAGCAGCAGTCAAGAAGGTGAATTTTACATTCACTGAAAAAAAATGCATTTGAGAAGAATACATGATGGAATTGTGTTAGCTTTAATGCAAAATATTTTGTTTCTGAAGACTTTATTATTTTATTCCACAAAGGAATTAAGAAGATTACATGATTAGCAGGTAGGAAAAGTATCTATGGAAATGCTAGTCACTATAACTGTTTGATGAAGATGATACTTATGGAATAGATAAGCAGCTTTCTGATCTGGCACTTAAAGACTTACAACTTGCAAACACTTTGGGGAGTACCATTGATTCAACTGTACCTTGAATGTTGAGGCAACAAACCAGTGCTAAAATAGCTAAAAGTTCTGCTTGTGGATAGCCCAGACATTTGATGCTGCTTGCTTTGGGCCCACAGTTAATTTTTAACATTGCAGGGACAAGCCAGTGACCCTGTGTTCTCACTCAGGAATGTCTGACCATTCACTGGCTCCCAGTGTCTACTGAACGCCCACTATACTGGAATATTTTGGTGTTTAAAGATGCACCCAATTCAAAATTTTCTGTGCTGCTAATGACTTTTCATTAGACATCGAGCTCTGTAGACTATTGTTGCTTTGGCGTGAAGGTGCATCGAGCTGTGAGAAAAGTTTGTAAAAGCTAAAGATCATTCAAGGAGAAATTAAATGGCTTTTGATTATACCTTCCTATTAGGTTTAAGAAACTGTTTTAATGAAAGCAAGATGAAGCACTTTGAATGCAGTAAAACGATGACTTTAGCTTAAAATAACAACAGAAATATATAAGTACATTAGGACATTGTAGAAATATGATTAAGACCTGTGCAACTAGTAATACACTTGAAAAGAGAAATATACTTGTTCTGAGTTTAATTTATTTGTGTCTAGCAAGTTATATTTAAAATAAATGCTATTTGCTGCATATTTACAATTTTATCATACATGGACCATAAAGTGGAATTATATTAGGTGATTTATTTTGTGGCTGTTTCTTTCTGCTTCTGTGTACACGTCTAAATCACAAAGAGAAAGTGAGAGCACTGGCAAAATCCAAATACTTTATTTAAAACAAAAAGTGTAATTGTTAGAAATAGACTATTGACTTTCACTGGGTTAAACAGCTCGTGTACTGATTTAGGCTTGAAGCTATAATTGTTCTTGTCACCCAAACTCTTCTCAGTCAATATCTTTTTATCATATACATTTTTAATCACATATTAATAAACAAGAAGGTGTGCTTTATTGATGGCTGGATTAGTTTATTGACCAACTCAACAACTCTATATATGGTTTCTGAACACAGAAACAAGGTCAATGTGTAAAGATGAGGAATAGTACATTCACCAACTTTAATATACTTAATTCTGGTAGTCTAGTTCCTTTCTTAGAAGTGAAAACTATATAGTTTCTCAAACTGTTTTTAGAAATTATTTAGTATCTGAAACAATCTCATTGTTCAATCACATTTTGGGTTGAGTTTCAGGAAGTATAAACTTCTATGAGCCCCTTTAATTTAACATAATTTTGTTACCTTGACACCAAGCTGCATTATTTTTTAAACCTTTGGGGATTCAAGTTTTCAGATACTTGTAGATTCTTACTGAGTATTCTTTAATTACTCACATTTTGGAAAATACTTAGACTTTTCAGATTCTCCTGACAGCTAACTTCTTCATCCTTCTAATCAGTTCTTTTTAATTTTCTCTCTATGAATTGTTATCGTGAGTATTCCCCTCATGTAATTCATGTTTGGAATGATGGCCTCTAAAACAACTGTATAAAATTAACGATTAAGACAATAATGGAACATGACAGTACCTGTGTGTATTCTTTCCTGTCAGACAAAACCTGTGCAGAGGAACTCCCATTCCCCTCCCTCTTTTTTAAAAAAAAAAAAAAAATATTGCTTTTATTTTTAAAAGGGATGGAAAGTAGAACAGAAATAGGTCTTTTCATAAGCCTTTCCATTTTTACAATACACTGTTTTGCAATAGGAAAGTATTCAATTGAAAATATGTTGATGATTCTGCCTGTCAGGCACTTATATGATCGCCTAAAAACAAAAGTCAGGTGGAAAAACAGCTGACTGCCAGCATGTGCAGAGATGCACATAACCCAGAAACAAAGATGAAGTATGTTTCCAACCTGAAGTCTGTAGCCACTAACCCCCTCCAAATGCTTTTCTCCTTAAGGTATGAGCTTAAAATAGGTCAAAATGATCAATCACTGCAGCATCACATATCAGTATCTCTGATTTTACCAATGTCTCATGCCTGAACCATTTAGGTGATGAGACATATGAAGAAAAAAAATAAATCTGGCTCGGCTCTCAAATCATACGCAGAGGCGCTTTTGCTTTGCTTTCTCACCATGCATTTCTTCAGATGCCTCTCAAATAAGCTCCATTCTCCCCTACGGATTACTGCTCACAGTAAAGAGGGGCTGTCTGAAGAGGTCTCTACACAGAATCACAGAATGTTAGGGATTGGAAGGGACCTCAAAAGATCATCTTTCATTCACATTTCTTTTTCTCCATCTAAAAGCTACTTTTTGCTTTATCAGTATTATCAGCTTTGTTTTCCAAGCAGATTCATTCATTTATTATCTGACTACATTTCTACCTTTTCTAGGTCCTTTTATGATACTGGTTAGATTTATACGTTTTTTTAGGAAGAGGGAAAAAATATCTCAGTACAATCCAGTAGTGTTTTTCTGTGCCTTTGACTCTGGAGTTTAAAAGATGTAACAATTTTTTTCTTTTTTGTGAGTGCTGTTCTATAATCCTCAGGCTGCTGGTCAAGGGAGACTCTTAAGAACCGTGTGTACTAAGGAATAAAAACCTAGTGTAGCGATGAAGAGAAAGTTGCTAGTGTAGAGTGTTATTAAACACCAACCAGTAGTCCCCAGGCACTTCAGTTTTAAACAGGGAAGTTTGAGAAAGCAAGTGTAGAAGAAAGGATCCTTCACTCCATTTATATCTCAAAATACCACAAAAGGGGAGCTGAGGCTATAGCAGAGGGCCAGGCTGAACTGCACATTACCACAAGATCTTGTCAGGAAACAAAAGGTGATACAGAAACACATCCAAACTGAAATCCTGCAGATGACTAACATACTGGCAAAACCATTCATATTCACAAGTATTTTTCCTGTGAAAGTGCCAAGTGCACCAAGAAGTTGTGTAGAAGTTCTGGTCATGTAAGGTAAAGCTTCCCACAGGCACCCTTTAATTGGTCTAATTTTCCCTGCCAAACATCATCAAAGTTTTAGATTTTCAGGCTAGGTCTTGTCACTTTACTATTTCATCACTTTTTGGATTACCTACTCCCAGCATAAATGTTCTCAAACACATTTGCTGCCTGTGTGTTTCTCTGCCTTTCATGTGCACACTTCCTTCCTTAAGAGTCTTATTGAATCCTTAAAAGGTAGAGAAAGGAAAATTATGGAGCATGAACTATTCAACCCTACAAGGTAAATGGTTGTCTAGATACTTTCTAATTTCAAGGGCAGGCACAGGAAATCTTCCCAGCATTTTAGGAACACAGTTTCCTGTACTTCTGCTTAATTTCTGGCCTTTTCGAGAAAAAAAAACAAACCAACTCAAAGAAACAAGACAAAACTGCAACTATGTAAGCTGTAGATTCCATATGCTACTCCCTATGTAAATGTGTAGGAAGTATATAGAGTTAGGTAAGCAAAAGCGTTTCTGGGAAAGTTGTTATTAAAGGGAAGGTAACTGCTAGAGCCAGTTTACAAAATGATTGAAATGAGTACTACACACAATGAATAGGTTGATTTCCATAGTAGGAACACATGAAATCCTGCCAGTGTGGGCTGACTCACCACAAATAGGTGGGTTTGTCTCCCGGCTCTGACATGGACTTGTTGCACAGCCTCAGGCAAATCTCTAAATATTTGTTTTTACTTCTCCATTTATATGATTTGGATAATACTTACATACCCGAAGGGGATATTTTAAGATACAATATGTTTAAGATACTACAAAGATTATAAATGCTGTAACATAGCTAAGCCTCATTAACACCGTCAAGGTAAAATAAACCCCAGGATGATTTAGATAATGTGGTACATGTTCCTGGAACTGGGGAGCGTCACTGAACAAAGAGAAAAATCTTCAAAGAGCCAGAGGAAAGGGAAGGTACAACCCATTGTAAAGCCAAAGTACTTTGCAAGGGTGGGTGAATTTGTAGGGGAGGAAGAACAAGTTTGTTTAATAGGCAAGAGTTCAGTCTTCATTAGTTATTTGAGTGGTTGGGCAGAGCTGAAAAGCAACACGTGCTCAAGAGCAGATAAAGAAAAAAACTGCAGGCCTCAGTTACCCACCTGTAACTGAGGACTTCAGAGGACTTTGCTGAGGTGAGGCACGAGGGTTTGTTTCCATTTCCTATATAATGTGAAAACACGAGTGTCAAAAGACACTTCATTCGAACCTTCCTCTCCTGTCAGGAAGAAACAGCACAAGGCGCTCTAACGGCTCCCCAGGACTGGATCATGCAAAAAAGGATGATGCTTTTCCTACTGAATGTTCCAGCAAAGAAGAAGTAGTCCTGGCATGGTGAGAGGTGGGTTGCAAACCCCTGTGAAGAAAAAAGGTCCCCAGTAAAGACATTGGGTAGAGAGCCCATTGTACATTGACCCCATCTGCAGCGAGGACAGAAGTGAGAGGCCCCAGTGTGTGAAAGAACACACTCTTAAAAGAAGGTTGATGGGAAGTCTGGCAGAATAGAGAGTGGTATAATAGGATGTGAAATCAGGTTAACTGCTCTGGAAGTAGGAAGGAGGGGCTGGAAGTGAATAAGGAAGAGGAAGAGAAGCTGAAGCAGATGTTCTTGAAGTGAGGGTGAATAAAGAGGGACTTCTCTTGAGCAGTGGTCAGTGGCAAGGAGCAGGTGAAACAACAGCAGTCAGGTTTCAAGTATCAAGAAATATGGATTGGGACCATTAGTGCTAAGATACTGTTTTTTTCTTTGCATTAGGTATATTTTGTTTGACATTGTAGTAAAACTTAGGAAACAAGTTCAGTGGCCTAGCTTTGAGTGGGTTGTGATCCAGACAGGACCTCCAAATTTTGGGGATAAACTTCCATCCTTTTTACTGGTTTGACAGGAAAGGACTAATATTCTGCCCTCTCTCCAGACCAGCTCTACCATTGTCCTGCTCTGAATGCTCATTCCTCCAAAGAACACCTCTACTCCTAAACAAAGTGCTCTCACAGGTACATTCAAACAGTACAGTATGTGTGAATAAGGTAGGCTGGACTTGTCTCACATCCCACAGAGACATCAAGGTAGTTTTAAAGCTGCTAGCACAGACTACTCCACAGCTCCTTGGTAGGTGTTCCCAAACTGGGCAATTCGTGTACTTCACACACTGCATCTATTTATCTGTCTTAATTACCATTTATGATGACCCTAAGGATGGGCACTGAATCTAGAACACCATTTGAGACATTAACACATTGCTGGCTATAAAACTGTTACCCATACCAGAAAATAAATTAGTTTACAAGCTGAAAATACTTTTGTTAAGTAAGTTCTTCACTGATACACATCATTTGGGAGACACAAAATAAAATTCTTATTAAACTAACAAAGCTGATAGGTTTTTACTGCATCTACAGACCACAGAACACTTTGCTTTCAAGAAAAGTTGAATAAATCACAGAGCTTTCTTAAGGACTCTTCTCCCCTTGTCTTCAGAAATTCCTTAATGTGACATCTGTCCCTGCACTGTCACCTCTTTTAAAACTAACAAATGCATGACATATAATACAAGGTTTATAAATTAAAGAAACCCACCCCTTTTAAGTAATATTCTTTAAATCTCAGTTTCTGACAGTCCTCCTATTTGCTCAGTAACTGTAATAGGCGTATTTTTCAGAAAATAGTGAATAAAAACTGACAAGCTATCAGGGGAATCTGAATGCATAATTGATAGGGGCATAAATTAATATGATTAGGCCTTTATTGGGTGCCACTGCTGCCAAACCTACAAAAGGGGCATGGAATAAAACATGGCTATGTTCTCAGGGCTGATAGACATCAATATGTAATGCATATTATCTCAAGCCTTCTCATGTAGCCTGCTTATGACAGCACTCAACCTAATTGAAATTTTTATCTTTCTGTTGCATACAGACAGTTTTGACTAGCTGCTTCCAGGGAAAAGAGAGAAATCCAAATGACCCAAATGAAGGTTTCTCTGTAGAGGTATATACCCTTCTTGCAAATCACTTTAAAATGGCTTTTTGCTTTCTGGTTTTATAAAGCCATCTTCAGAAAACTGCATTAAAGGCAACCCAGGACGTGGCTTGCCTCTCTCCCTTTTAACTAAGCTTAACAGAGCATTTCCCTAAAAGAAAGAAAAGAATCAAAAGATTTCTTTGCAAAAATCAATATATTGTATGCTCACTTCAACTGAGGCCTGATTTTGCTCCAGTTCTTCACGCTGCGTATATACAGCTTAGGAAGAAATATTTTTTCTCTTTATTATGACATTTTTAACACTATCTCCTTCTAGACCTGTGAGGAAAAAGTTAAAAATTAAGAGTGGTTTCTTGAACTGGCACCCGCAGCCCCTCAAAAATGTTGGTCAGGTCATACAGTTTCATTTAGATAATTCTAAATTATATTAAACTTTTTCTTTCTTTTTCAGTTCTCTCTAACTATGAATTCACACACTGTGAAATGAAAAGCCATGGCAAAACCATGATAGTTATCAGTTCTAAAATGTTTCAAACATTTCCTGTAAATAAGAATGTAGTCAACATTCATTTTTCGTGAAGGGTTTTTGCTTTGTTAAGTCAAAGTTGATTAAAAAGTTTCACATTTAATATTTTGCTCTTTCTTGAAAAGTTCTATACTGCATGAGTGTTCCTGAGAATGCATGTTGCCATTACTAAAAATTTTCATTACAGTAGTGCTGGATGTGGTACAAATAAGATAAGGAGACAGTTTCTGCTCTGTTATTTACAGTCTAGAACAGGATTATCCCTGGAGTAAGGCACATTTAACCCATAAATATCAAAATAAAACACTGAGAGAGGCAGAAATGGGTCCAAAACCTCATTTTAGATTTACTGAAACTCTCTTCCTAATATATAGGAAATAAATCTATTTTTTTCTTTCTGAAATATATTTTAAAGTCCATGCATTTTCTTTGATAAATTAATATCGTATTATTGGTTATTTTCATACTGTGACATGAAGACAAAGGCAGTATAGCTAAAAAATTCCTTTCACCTGTTAATGGACAATCTTACTCTTCTAACTCATCACTCCATTATCATAAATGATAGGGCATCCATAAATATAAAGAGGCCACACGTTTTGTAACTTGAAGAATGACACATTGCGTTCTGAAAAATCCATGTTCCTGCACCTGTTATTTCAAGTAATTTATTTATTTCAGAGGCTGTAAAGCACTCCCACTTTCATTTTATACCTGCCATTGGTAGCTGCAAGTTCAAGATGTGAAACAAACCTTTCCATTTATGTATCACAGAGAGATTAGTGCAGTTGATGGACAACAAGAGCTCATGAATTTTCCCTCAACCACCATGGAGAAACTCCAAGCCTTATTTTACCCTACTGTTTGTCATATGGGTGAAATTTTAATGAAACACATATTGAGAGCCTACTGCTGTATGGTTTTGGTGCTGTTTGTTCCTACTTTGGTGCTCTAGAAAAGGTCTCTTCCCTTTTCAAGAAACCAGACTGATAACCTTAGAACTAGAACACACTCCATGTATGCTCTGCAGTGTTGTGTGGATTGTCAGAGGAATAGGGGTGACTTGAGGCTGTAGAGATTTAAAGGCTGGGTGCTTGGGTTGTTTTACTATTTTGATTCTGTGTGACTTTTTTTGGTACTACTTGGGAATGTCAATATTTACAATTACAATAATTACAATTATAAACAGAGAAAATATAGAATAACAAGAAATCTCCAACACCATCAAACACATTGCCTAGAAAATGGCTTCAAGGGATGGCTCCTGATCTCATTTCTTACTTAAAATGATATTTAATTCCTGAAGGGCTTCTCTCATTAGAGCATAGTTTGGACTTGTAACGACTTCAGGAGGTTCTTAGGAAAGGAATTATTATAGCTCAGAAGACTCGCTTGTAGTGATATGTGATGCAGTTCAAGCCTCTTACGAGGCCGACAGCAGAATAATTTCACAATAGCACTAAGCATCACAGGAGAGTAGTTTAAGGTGAGTTTCAGGGGTTTGTGTCATTTTTTAAAAATAAGTTACCTTATTAAGCCCTGTTTTCCAGGTGATCCGGTCTTTCTCAGGGGCATGAATACAGACCAGTTCATCTAGTGGTAGACCCTGCTGCTCAAGATAGCGGTTGGGGCACTAAGCTTATTTCTTCTGCACCTGGTAAGTTACTGAGTCCTTCTGTCCCACCATAATGCCTTCTTTAATCCACTTTGTTTCAGGCACCCAGAGACATCCATTCAGTCCACATGTACCTTAGCTTGGAGGAGGAGGCAGAAACGACATCCACTCCAGGCTTTCTCCTTTTTCAGCTGTCAGTTACTGCTAGCATCACCACAGTGGATGGCAGAGACAGGTATGGCAAGACTAGAGTGCAGAGTGGGGCTGGCTTATACCACACTGCTCTTTTGTAGCAGGTGTGATGAGACTGTGTGCTCCCAGTTGTTTGGTATCTCCTATTTAACCCTATAACCCCATTGCTCTCATGTATAGTCCAGAAGAACAATATGTTGCTGGTGGCCTACTTCTCCCATTGGATGAAAAAAGGGACAGTTAACATTCTCACTACTCCTCCCTGCATTAACAGATACAGAATCACAGAATCGCAGGGGTTGTTGGAAGGGACCTCCAAAAGATCATCTAGTCCAACCCCACTGCTAACTCATGACTTTGGAGGAATGGACGTGCAACAGCCTGAGTAGACAAGATGAACTCATGACCTTAGTCACTCTGGCCTAGGCTTTACTGTGCTGGGTAAAATCTTACACCATGACTAAGTCCACAAAAGTCAATACGAGTAATGGTTTAAAAATATAGCTTTAAGTTAAAAATCACTATTTCCAATTCAACCATAAGGTACATTTACAGAATCACAGAATAGCCTTGGTTGGAAGAGACCTCTAAAATCATCAGGTCCAACCATTAACCCAGCACTGCCAATTCCCCACTACACCATGTCCCTTAGCACCTCATCCACATGTTTCTTAAATACCTCCAGGGCTGGTGACTCCACCGCTGCCCTGGGCAGCCTGTTCCAATGCCTGACAACCCTTTCAGTGAAATTTTTTTTTTCCTAATATCTAATCTAAACCTCCCCTGGCACAGCTTGAGGCCATTTCCCCTTGTCCTATCACTAGTTAACCCGGAGAAGAGACAGACACCCTCCTCACTACAAACTCCTTTCAGGTAGTTGTGGAGAGCAATGAGGTCTTCCCTTGGCCTCCTCTTCTCCAGATTAAACAATTTGCAACAGGCTGAGTAGACAAGATGAACTCATGACTTCAGTAACTTTGGCCTAGGCTCTACTGTGCTGGGTAAAATCTTATACCATGATTAAGTCCACAGAAGTCAATATGAGTAATGGTTTAAAAATATAGCTTTAAGTTAAAAATCACTTTCCAATTCAACCGTAAGGTACATATTTAGACATCCCTCTCCACAATGCAACTTCAAAACTAGAACGACAAGTGCTTTGTTGAGGCTGAGCAAAACTAGCACTACCACGTGAAACAAGTGTGAAGGCTTGTCAGTAGCGTGTGGAGTACAGAGGTAGGATCCTGCAGACTGACTTGGGTGTTGCCTTGGGTTTGAATATAGTTTTGGTCATAGAGGTCCTAGGGTCAAGATGTTGCCAACCTAAGCACTAATATCAGAATGGCCTCTCAAACAAATGTAAGCCAGCTAGAACTTCTAGAGGAAAGTGATGGTGATGGTCCTAATTGCTTGCTTTGTGCAGAATGATGCAGATTCTTTGAAGTTTTCACAGTATTTTGGTAAGCTGTCAAGAATGATCAAGGGGTTTTCAATGGAGCAACTTTACCTGCTTACTCATGAGAAAACCAAAACATGTCATGGTATAGTTTTGGTGCCTCTCTGGGCCAGGCTTTCTTGCTGTCCTACACACTTCATTATGTACGAGACTCTCTACTTGGCCAAACCAGAATTGAATTGTGTGATGGAGGATGGAGTAGACGAATCTCGCTTGTAAAGACAAAAATTATCTGGAGATACTTCCTGCATAGTACACCTTTTAAACTCTCCAGCAGGGACTGAACACTGCAAGACTGTGAAGATGCTTCATAGTTCAAATCAAGGTTATTGTGATGGCCTTGAAACCAGTCAGTGTACATAGGCCCAAGAATCATATGAAAGATGGGGCGGGAAAAGAGAGAAACCAGCACCATTTCATAGATATGAAAGCACAGGACTGCACAGAAATTAAAAACAGTATCCACAGTACTACTCAGTTCACAGGTATATTACTAGCTTACAGTACCCTTGTATGGTAGGGATGGGCTACTGTCCCTGTGTGCAGAGGGGAGAACCGAGACATGGGAAACAATGGATAGATTTCCAGTGAGGTGAATGACACCCAAGGCTTCCAAATCTATTTGTAGTTTTGAGGTCTGTTTCTCCTCCACAAAATATTTGCTCGAGGTCAGAAAGGGCTTTTAAACAGAGGTTGCAGAAGTTCCAGTCATAAACCTCCACCAAACCGCCTTGCAGGACATTAGCAGAAATCCTACTGTGCTTACTGCAAACCACTGAAATCCCAAACCTGCCAAATAACTGTGGCTCTTCAAGAGGCCAGAACTTGCCTGAAGTTAGCAAAGTGAAACACGCATGAGGTGTTAATATTCCCCCTCCTCGTTGCAAAGCCATTTGAGGAATTTTCAGCATTGCAACATTTTCAGATTACCAAATTGAAACACTTTACATGTTAGTAAAATGCATTGTGCCGACCATGTTTTAACAAAGATCATTTATCACCGCTGGAAAGTTGTTGAGTAAATCCTTTTGACTTTGTGCTATCCCATTCATCCTTGTATCAAATAATGTAATTCTAACATTGTATTGATATTATTTTAGATCTTTTTAATCCATTTAAAAAGTAGTTTCTAAATACATTTGATGCAACTAAGTTTTATATTTGCCTCCTTATGGAAGTATGCAGAAGATGTGCTCAGCTATATTGATCTCTGAGGAAATGTGGATGAGGTAGATAATGTGAAACCTTTTTGTCATTACTAACAGTTAGATATGTTCTGGAAACTTTCTGTGTTTGGCTGAATAGATAAGTGGATGCACCCACGTTTATTTGATTGGAAAAGTACGGGGGTAAACTCTGTCTCCCCAGTTTCTGTATGGAATTGATCTTTTCTGTATTAACACTTTTCTATTACAGCAAAGGAATTGGTGATTATGAGAGCAAAAGCACCCCTTTATTTCTGCTGGAGTCTTTGGAGATCTGTCTTAAAGAAAAGGGAAGTGACCTAAACAAGTTAGGAGAGGAGACAATGGAAAGGCAACAAGGAAAATTGCTGAACTTTTCCACCTCTAACCTCTAGAAACTGAAGGAGTAAGAAATTACTGCTTTTGACTCTATTAGCTCCTTGCATCTCTCTCACATCTGTGACAGACTTGCTCTTACTCTCCCTGGGCTGGGGTAGCTGCAGGAGGCCAGTGCTTGTTAGGTTCTGGCTCAGTTGCAGGAGCAAAGGCAGGTACTCAGCTCCACTCTGCTAACTGGGACGCCAGGTAGAAGGTTATTAATGTTTACATGCAAGTCCCATGACTTTTGTATAGGGGGTGAATGAGTAAAAACTAAATGAGGTCCTTTCTACTGGGAAACTATCACTTAATTGATCCCCCACCCCCTTCTAATTCCTCTTTAATTGTTCAACACGCCTCAATGTACCCCCTTTTGTCTGAGTTTCCAGACTGCGTTCTATGTCTGCTCGGCTGCAGACACTGACACATATACAAACCTCTGCAAACAAGTCCAGGCCACGAAATCTTAATTCTGGATCCAGGCTATACTTTATTTGGTGATAAAGAGATCTTTCAGTCCTCTTGCATCATTTACTCCCTCCCCATGTAGGTTACTGCCTTGTCTGAACCGATTCAACTCTCTGCTTTGTGTCAACAATGAATAATCAAGTTGAAAGATTCTATTTTTAAAAGTGTATCTTTTTCTTGATCTGGTTTACAGTGTGACCACAAAAAACAGTTGGATAGGCATAAGTGAGGCAGAAGTACTTTTTGGTAGAGAGGAAGTGGTTGGGAACAGGGATCATGTAAACTACCATTGCTGTTAAGGTGCAGATGATTCATAATAGAGGGTAAAGTGCTGGCACCCCAAGTGCATGCACAGAGGAGTAGCAGAGAGATTCTGGTGCTGCTTTGAGCTGATGGCTTTCAGGACCAGGAGTGACCAGGACTGGGTGGTCAGAGACAACCTCCCTATAGAGAGTTGGCAAAAAGCAAAGTTGCCCACGTGCTGTGCACAGGCCTAGACAGGCAGTTTTTACACCTGAGACCCACCGTTACTAGGCACAGCCCTTCTGCACAACTCCTGTGAATGCACCAATAACGCTGGCTCTTGGCTTGATGCCTTTGCGGTCAGAATCTCCCTTCTTCCTCCCTTGCTCCCCAGTATGCAATTTTATGACTCGCCTTTTTTTCTGAGCTCTGTGAGCTGGCCTGAGACACTTTATCATGAGATCTATTTGTCCCTCTCCCCCTTTTTTTTGTAAAAAAAAGTTTGTTTTCACATCATCCTGCCCCGTTTATTAAAATACAAATCCATTAGGTTCACATATGGTCAATCTCCTTTCTAAGTTGGTTCCTGACCCACAATACAATTCCCCAGTAATGATGGTGATTGGCATAAAGCTTGTCTTAATCACAATAAATCCTGCTCAGACTAAAGGGCTCCATCCTGCCCTTGACGACCCTCTTATGCATTTCAGATTTTCATATAAGTTTAGGCTAGTGCTTTTTTAATCCAGTCTTATTCAAAATTAAGCAAATCTCTGCCATGATTGTTAAAATTGGCAGATAGAAACACACAAAATCTCAGACAAAACTAAAAAGTGAAAAACTTGTGTAAATCGACAAACTGATGCATGGTAGAAAAGAGACACAGCTCAGAAAACCTGGAATGGAGACATTGGCTTTAATTAGCTGTACCAATTTATGTTGTCCAAGAATCTGGCCTGTTTCTTAAAAAAAAAATGTTTTGGATGTGTTAGAAAAATTGGGTGTATAAATTACAGCTGCCCCTATGACACTTTAACTTGAACGACCAGTACTTATTCAGTCAACTACAATAGGTCTCACTGTCCTTGGCAGGATTACAGGGGTAATATTTCTTAACATGGATGAGCACCTCTTGAACAATTTCTCCAATGTATTAAGCGTGAACAGGCTTTTTTTCAACAGCAGGTGTGCATGTCTTCTCCTCACATTTATTTCTCTCCACCACACTTATTTATTGTGGCCATTACAGAGGGGGAAAACTTCCCTTCCTATAAATGTTTGTCTTCTCCTCCATTCCTTTTATGGGAACACCACAAACTGATGGACTGATCTTGTTTCATATGCCATGTCTTGTTTTATTTATTTATATAATCAAAGACAACATTCACTATTGTTAGAGTATATTGCTATGGCTTCTTCATTGCTTGCAAAAGAACTTCTGGGCAGATAGAGACAGGCTATGATAGATATTCTGTTAAAGATTTTGTCTTCTAGTTTCCTATTGGCAAGAAGTCTCATTTGTTTAAAGGGAGTTTACAGTAATCAAAAAAATTGCAAGCTTAGATTAAAGAAAAGTACTAAAATATTGTTGACTTATTCTACCTTTATAAAAAGTTTTAGGGGGCTTGAAATATCCCACTGGCAGCTGGACACAAAGGACTTCAAATTGATGAAATAATAATGTAAATATTTTCTACATAAGAATGATTGATAGAACAACATGACTGGTACACAGATAGCACATATCTCAAACTCTGTATCTTAGGGTCTTCATTTTCAGAAAGAAAATTGCTAGCAGTCAGGGCTAAAAAAGAATGTTCAAAAGCTTTAGTAGCAAGGGTTTCACCCTTTCATTATCAGTCCATTGCCAAAGCAGAGGATGCTTTTGTTTTTGTTCCCTCCTCCCTCCTTTCCCCCCTTTAACCTGCGTTTTCTAAACTGTTTATTAATTTATTGGAATATATTCCTCCATACTCATATAATTTCCTTAGACAGTATAGTAATTGCTTTCATAAAAGAGCTGTATTAAGAATTTTAGGTATTGATAATTTGCAATCTAAATATGAAGATGCAAATGAGGAGGTCCCTATATGGCATCAAAGTCTACCGAAGATTTACAGAAAACAGCATAAACATGTGCAAGATGAAGTGGAAAAAATTCTTTATACCATGCACATCTCGAGTAAAAATGAATGTTTTAAATTGTATTTTTATTGCCTTTCTCATAGAAAAAAGGTACTCTGAGCTTAATCCTGCTGTTTTTCTAAAGTTCAGGAATAAGGTCCAGCAATAGAAGACATATGGAAAGACTTTGCAAGTCTACGTGAAGTAGTATATTGAAAGAAAATGCCTTCATTTTCTTGGCCAAATTCTCATTTTAATTATTTGAGACGCCAAACTTCCTTTTCCTTTAAGTGGTATTCCTTAAAATATGTCTTCTCAGCTCAAGTGTCAGATCAATTAATCTTTTCCCTCTTTGTTTGCTCTAGAGGAGACTTCTTTTATTACAAGACAAGAAAAAAAAAGTACATATATGATAGTAACTTTAATTATTGAAGGTTTTTGACACCACTGATGAAAACACTTCCCACAAAGTCAGCTTTGAGCATAGCTGGTGACAATGCTGTGAAGGTCAGTGCTCAGATTAACATGCTCACTGTAAAAACATATGGCAGATTTTTGTACTAATAAAGTAGTAATGTATGAACTGATTGAAAGAGTGAAAAACTTATATCCAGAGTAACTAGAAGCCTCTGATACTAAGCAACTAAACAAGCTTCCTTGGGACATAGAAACTTAAATTTTATGTCCTTGCCTGTTTCATCCAATCTAAGGTGAATTTGATTCCAAGAAACTTTTTTTTTTTTTTTTTTTTCTTTTAAAGTTCCTTCTGAGTCAGTTGCCTGGCAGAATTCGGATTGATAGAACTAGGTACCCAGTATCTCCCCTAATATTAAAGACATTTCACACTGGTATTCTGATTCCTTTTGCCTCTCAGGGTGTAAATCAGGGAACCTTCATGGAAATCAGCATGTATTAGGCTCAAGAGCTTTCAGTGTGCGATAGAATTAGGTTTTGGCTAGCAGACTCCTATGAAAACTGATTTCTAAAAACATAAAATCTTTTTAATGACAAGTAAGCTCTCACACACCAGACAGCGGATGGGGAATTGTGCAGTGCTTTGCACCAAAGAAAAATTGTGCTTTGATAGTATCGCTGTCACGTACACATGCAAGGCTGATGAGGAAGATGAGTAAAGATAAGCATAAGACTTTCCTAAAACAGCTGACAATACACTGAAAGGAACAGAAGATTTTGAGAAGAAATTAAATATTCTGAGAGAATAAAATTACTTTCCCCCCTCACCCCCACAAAAAAAATATATGTATGTGAAAGTACTGAAAAAGGGGATGTAGCAGATAAGAGAGAAGTCAGTTGATGACCTTTGAAACAGAGGACCTGGAAACAATTTACTGAAACACAGAGAAGGCCTTTTAGCAGAATCCTTCTCCTTCCCCCTTTTGTCCTCTGGCTTTCAATAATGTCTTTTTGCAAGATTATTATCCTGGAGAAGACACAGTTGCACAAATGTTTTCCTTCAACATGAAACTGTAAACTTTAAGTTACACTAAATAAACAAACAAAACTCACCCGTTACTCCTCTAAAACCAGAACAAAACGAAACAACAGGAATCTGGATACTTTTTAACAAACAATTCAACAGAAAACCCCAGATGTCCTATATCTTGGTCATTAGTCATACATCTAGTTGATTGAGGACATATAACAATGTGCTACGTGATGAAGCCTGATGTGTTCTGCACATCTAAGTTACTCGGAGTATTTCAGTCTTACGTGGCCAAAAAGCATAGCATAAGGAACAAATAACATTGGAGGAGGGGAAAAAAAAAAATCTGTCCTTAAGCAGTAATAATTGGATTTGGGGCTTTCTCCAGCAAAAATTAACATTTATGGCATCTGGCCCATGGACCAGATGCTGTAGGACTTTGGGAGTGCTTAGAAGCATCCAGTTAATGGCAGCAAATGGCTGTTAAGGGAAGAACAGGAGACAGAAGCCTGTGAGAAAGGCTTGGACCAAGCTTCACCTCAGAGTGTGATGGGCTGGTGGGACCTAAGCCATTGCTCAAAGCTGATGGAGATGCACCTTTTTTTTCTGGAGTACTCAGGGGGGGAAAAAAAAAGAAACTTGTTCTCTAAATGTTTTCAGTTATGTAACGAAATGCAGTTTAGCACTGTCCACATGTGCACCTAATATGGCTGAATCAATCCTTCCAAGAAGGAAGGATCCTTCCTTCTACATTGGATTAGCTCCTTTAAACAGGCCATCCACTATTCAAACCACCCTGCCATTTCAAGAAATTCTAGATTTTCCTTCAGCTGTATGCTGGGAGACTAATTCTGTTATGTGGCAAACAAAAAGAGTCTAAAATGCCACTGAACATTTTGCTTCATGAGAAACGTTAAGGAAGATTGGGGAAGGAGGGTGGGGGGAGAGAGTTTACAGTCCAGACCGTTCTTTCCAGCTCATAATTCTCTTAAAAACTTCGGTGCATTCTGTGTCTTCAGGAGATCTCAGGCTCGGTGAGCTAGTACTTCATAATACTGCATGACTGTGCATGGGCTTTCAAAATCCACGTGAAAGCTGCATAAAAGCAGTAGTGTTATTGGAGTCTTTGTTCATATAACATTCCTTAAAATTTAGATGTCAATATTTACAGCAGATCAACAAAGAGATCCAACAACACACCTGAATGATATAGAATAAGAGAAATATCAGGGCACAGATAATTGATGTCAAGGAGCAGAGAAATACAGAGTCCAATAAATCATAACCAAGTTAAACCACTGAGATTTAGCAATCATCAGTTTCTCAGTGACACTTTTTAATTTGCCTGCTAGATAGAGGACATGCATAAAGTCTCATTTCAGTTCTATCTTGCTTTCACTTTTTGCAGATACATTTGACCAGTCTGTCATTGTGACACTAAGTAGCACTATTTCAGAAATTTTCCTGCAAAACGCTGTTTGTTTTGAACTGGAAAGTGAGATGCTACCACTATGAGAAGTGTTCATGGTGATCTATAAACATTATGGCTAACATTTTACCTGGAAAAGTTTTAAAGTTCCTGAACAGCTGATGAGGGATTGAAGATCCCTCTTTCCCCTTCGGCTGCTTCATCTGAAGCTTCACTATTTCAGAACTGCCCACAGTTTACATATGGAGTATTTTCTGGAACATCAAGACCCAGCTGAGGTCCCTTAGCTAAACTGGTTGAAAGCCATAACCATCAAACTATTCAGCCAGCTGATGTCTTGTGTATATACAGATCTTCATTGTAACAAATAACCCAACAGACAAATACTTGTAGGATGTAGGAGACATATTTTCGACAGTCTGTTCCAAAAAATATTTATACTCACACACATATGTATATATTTATATAATAGAATAGCTCCGAAGACTGAATGCAGAGAAACTCCAGCACAGCCAGCAGTAGCTGGAGCACCATCTGAGACATGAGAGCAGGGACGTCCACATTGCTTTTCCTCATCTTAATCCATGAGAAGAGGAATGCAAGAGAATGATGAAGCATGGGGTCAGTAAGAAACTAAGATAGCAAATGGAGAAGTAATCCAATTGGAGCTAGATGGAGCTCAGACCCAACGGTCAGGCAAAGTCTGTCTGCTGGGGTAAAAGGGAGGAGGAGTAGGATAGAAGGATGGAGGAAATCTCCTTCAGCTTGGAAACTGAGCCTCTGTCTCCATACGAATAGGGTGTTTAGCAGTTTGTCAGTACTAACAGCACAACTGCTTTTACTTCTGGCCTATGCATTAATAATGGCGAGTTGAGGGTTTTGAAGCATGCTTAAATAATTTGGCTGAAGAAACTAATGGAATTAAAAGCCATCACTTGGCTTTTAAAATCATTTGGTAATTAAAAGTCATCGCTTAGTCATTTTCAAAGATCCCTTCTTAAAAAAATATTAATCTTCAGAGCAAGTTTGAGAATCTTATTTTAATTTTTCTTGAATAAATCTTGTCTGAAATAGAGCTTTCAGAAATAGATGACTTTACCATTATGATTTAATCAACAGACATTTGAAATGAATATTACAAACCCTCACATTCTACATGCAATGTGAATATCTCAGGAGAAAAAAAAGGCTCAGAATGCTTTGAAATTGAGAAAGTTTGACCACACAGTCCCTGTTTTAAAACATCATCTCAGAATTTCCTCCGTGTCAGCCCATTTGCTACATCACTGTTGTCCAAGAATTGCTTCACAGGCTTCATGTGCACACAGCCTGTGAAGGGAGGTGGGAGAGGGAGGAAAATCGGTGTGTAACCACAGGAATATCAGCTCTAGTTGGAGCTCACACAGCCCAGTGCCACATATGCTGAGGCACACCGAGCAAAGCAACGACAGAGGTAAACCGTCATAGCCGAGTCAGTGGAATTGGACAGAAAAACATCAGAGAAAGTGTTTTATAAAAAGTTGAGGTTACTGTGAACGCATTGTAGAATAAAGCTGGATTTTTCCCCAGTTTTCACTGGTCAGCTGCCTGTGGTACTGCTGAAATGGGTGCCCACTGATACCTGTCAACTTTACTCAAAAAGAAACTTCAGTCATTATTGCCCTGTTCTCCTGCATGAATTACAAGGCAGTGTAATAGTTACCCACATGATGCTTATTCCCCCCACTTTTCATCTTATTTTTTACATCATCTATTAATTGCTGAATTACTGAAGAACATGGCTGTAATTTCTACCAGGAATATTTTCAAGCATCTTGTTCACAGTTTTGCCCTATGACTAGCCGAAGAAAATAGGGGATCCTCTATGTATTTGAATTAGTGTGTTTCTCTATTCGGCATGAAATGCTGCTTGCTTGCCTATTTTTATGAAGAGAAGCTGGAATTATCTTTCATTTTCTTATCACACATTGCTGACACAAACTGTTCCTAACCATTAACAAACCAGGAATGTACAAATATTTTGTTTTTTTTTTTAAAAAAAGGTCTTCCTACCTATATGGGAACTTGGAAAAGGGTGAAAAAAAAAAATCCATCCTGGTGAAAATCTGATGACAAGTTTAATAAATTCAAATTCATTTAATTGGATATTGTAATTGAAATTAACCTTGAGAAATTGAAAACAAATAGCTCAGCATACTTTTTACTAGGCAGTGTGATGTTTAAACGGTTTGCAGGAGACATTAGTACCATGAAAACTAAGACTAAGTCAGTCACCCTCCAAGACAGGCTCTAGATTTTTCTAAGTGGTACCAGTTGTACACTTTCCTAAATTTTTGTTTGCTTGTTGAAACATGTTCTTAAGAAAAGACTAAAAAGAGAGATAGAAAGTGTTAGTAACTACTATTATGTGTATTTTTCTCCTTGCTGAGAGACTCACAAGATGATTACAGCTGGACAGAATCAGGTCAATATGAAATTACAAAAATTTTAAGAAAAAGGTAGCAGCTCCCCCCTCCCCACTGTATTTCCCCCTTTCCCCAAACAGAACACCATTAATTGCACTTTCCACTCACCTGATTTTACTTTAAGGCTTTTCATGAGAACTGTCATTTATAGCCTTCAATTCAAGACTGTTATTCCCTTTGCAAAAGAATCAGCTATATTGAACTGGAAATCTCACCCTCTAACTATTTATTAATATAGTTTTAAAGGAATTCTCAGATTTTTGTTGCTAACTGCTCACTTGGGTTGAAATGTGATGCACTTGTTGGCAGTGCTGCCCCAGAGGGACTGCAGTGAGACAGACTTACTCAAGCTTCACTTGAACACAGAAATGAAAATCAATAAACAATTTGAACTTCTCAGAAGAGAATTTTTCTCCTCTAATGAATATACAAGCTTGGTTACAGCTTAATTTAAAGATTGAATTTAGTGTGTGTTTTTTTCCTGCACCAGGAGCATGACAAACACAATCTTCAAGTGACATGTCCCAAAGGGAGACTTATTGTTAAAAAAAAAAAAAAAAGGCAAAAAAAAGGTATAAAATACTGCAAGCAAATAAACAAAAAAAGAAATCCTGGCCTCATGACATGGAGCTATCTTAAAAATAAGGAAACTAACATGCAGCTGTAAAACAGATCTGCTTTGTAGGTGACTGCACAGACAGCTAAACTTTAAGTTTCTGGTGGAGCTAATTTTTTAATGTATGTATTTTTATTTGCAAATAGGGTCATACTACAGCGTAGAGATGTGGTTGTAAATTCTCTAGTAGTTTGAGGATGTTTGAGTGCAAGATAAATGCATGTGTGTGTTTTGCAAGTTAGTTTCTCACACACACAAAATTACTGTTTGCTTTCAGTATTGGAGCATGATAATAATGCCATTTCTGTAGAAAATAATCACATTAATTAAATAAAGAAAAAGACCGTAGAATCAATGCTTCCAAAATAAGACACACTTGCATTCAATATTAACTGTCAGAAGGGCTAACACTGGGATGAACTGCTGTGCTTTTGTTTTGTAGCATTTCTACAGTTATCAAGCTAAACTGCTTCTGCCATCTGATAGTTTGTCTTGGCACAGCAATTAGTTGAAAGGCACAAAAGTGATTGTGTGCAGCATTTTATTCTTCAGCTCATCAAGAAATAGGTTTGAATTGGAAACTTTGATCTCATCAGTGCGAACAGGAAACCTGGTAAATCAGATTTTATATATAAGCACAAACCAACTGAGTGACAAAATAAGAGAGACCTATTTCAAAACCAGTCCTGAAAATATGGTGTTATTCTGGAAAAAAGAGTGGCAATGTAGAAATACTGTAATAACAGAAAGTGTAGATTTCATCTGGTTCAGTTATCTTGGTCCAGTTTCTACACTACAGATGAGACCCTAGAGAAGGGTCTTTAAGACATTCACATAGATAATAGGTAGCTTGACTTTACAAAACCAAACCAGTTAGAGACATGTTTTTGTTGCAGTAAAAAATCCTAAATTTCTTTAGCCCATGAACTCTTTTTCATGTTTGTAGTCTTAACACCCCACTCAAAGGGATCTCTAAAGCTTTTCATTTAAACTACAATTATTCTTTTGTCTACTGGGAACCCAGTGCAAAGATGATGTCCTATGTGAAGGAGCAAGCAAGCTGAATATTAATTAATGAACACTACTTAATATGCTGAAGAAGAGGAGCAACAATCAGTCGTGAGCCCTTACATATTAACTGGTAGATCATTGTTATTCTGGGAGGCATTATAAGGCCAAATGCAGGTTAAAACTAGTTTAGAAAAATCTCTTTAATTAAGAAACATGAAAGTTTAAGTCTCTCATTATAAATATCTTATTGTGACCATAAAAGACATCATTAAGGGGTGTGATTGTATAGCACTTTTAGAGCAGTCTGAGGTGATGAATTGGATTTAGGTTGTTAATCTGTTTGCAGTGGGATTCAATAAACAAGCAAAACACCGAGTTTTCATTATTTTTCCTAGGATGAAAAGAAGCAACTTTTCATTTTCTTAAGGACCTGGGAAGGCCATAGACAAACAAATCTCCATAGAACACCTCTCTCCAAGTAGGTGGGTCAGGAGCTTCACAGAAACAGGAGTCACAGAAGTACTCTCCTGTTTGTCACTTGCCATGACTGTTGGCAGCCCTGGAGAACAGAGGAAAACATGCATGTTGTTGTCCAAACCTTTTTGTTTTGCTAAATTAACTGAGAAATATATAACATTCCCATCAGCAATTCTCCGGGCACATTGCTGAAGGAGTCTGGCCTCCTTGTTCCCGTTTATCAGATGAGAAAGCAGATCTGTGAAATGATGAGGTGTGATCTAAGGCTACTCATGAAGCCAACAGCAGATGAAAATGGGTATGGCTTTTCAGACAGGGTCTCTATCCTCATCAATGTTGCTTTCATTTTAAGCAATTAAAAAAAAAAGGTGAAACTATGAATGCTAGAATCACAACAATCATGTGTTTTTATAACATTCCTACTTCGAATCTAGCATGTCCAATGACAGGAGTGTCAGGAGATCTACAGTTTTTGTTACTCCGTAGAACCACGCATCAAATCTAACATGCTAAAACCAGCCAGTGCACTGTAATGAATGTGATCCATTTGCAGGTCTGCTTCTTCCGCATATGCCTCACTGTGAGAGAGTAGCTACAAGTAGGAATCAAATTCAGTTCTCAACTGTATGGAAAGTTCACAACAGTTATTTTAGCAAAGGATGCAGCAGCGTGCATTGACTCATTCATTCATAGGATAAAATGCTATGAGACTTCCCCCATTTGCTGTACGCAAAGGATTTTCCTGATACACAAAAATACATTTCTTCTTGCTGGAGGTAAAAGGCTTCTCTACCAAATAAACAGTTTGTCTCTGAAGCATTTTTAAAATAGCTTTTACAGGAACAGTTTGGATGGCCAGTAAGATGTAACAACATCTGACAAGGATTTCATGATAAGCCCAATTTTTTTTTTTTTTTTTCTTAAATTAAGCTACGTGGCCATATCTTTATGCACTATATATGGTAAAAAAATCTTTATTGTTTTAGACAGTCTGGATGGTTTCAGCAAGTTGAATTGAGAAATAGAACCATTGATCTGCAAGAGGTACACATTTGCATTTTGCTAATATCCCTTCACTAGTCTGGAAATGCAGTAATTCCTGTGGAAAACTCAGACATTACCTCTCTCAACACCGGGCAGTGCAATGCCATGAAATTTGACTAAATTAAAGATTTTACAGAGCTATTGCTTCTTATCAGTACCCAGCATTGTTTACAAAGCATTCTCCAATCCTGGAGATCTTCAAGGCATGATCGGGCCTTGAAGAATCTGAATCAGCCCCTTTTTCTGTTTGTTTGTGTAGCTACCCATCTAAATATAATTAGCCCAGTGCAGTTATGCAACTTGCTAGACTGAAAGCCAGACAATGCAAAAAGCAAGACTGGATCAGAGTAGGAGAAGGGATGATGTTTACAACATATGGAAAACAAACGAGACAGTACTTCCAAGAGCCTCCTGCAGTGACGCGAATGCTTCCACTAAAAGTAAACTTCCATCAGCATGAAGAGAGCTGAAGTTGGCCAAGAACACTTTAGAAGTCTCACTGGTGATGGAAAAAATCACCAGATGGCACTGTTACATATTGTCATAAAAGTTTGCACCTGTTCAGTTTTCTGTTGGATGGGGAAAACTTTGGTGAAGAAGTGCTGGCCATGAGAACAGCCCTGTTTGCTGCTGGCCTGTGCTATCCCAGATTGGAGCCAGCTCTTGTGGCAGAGCTGCTCCTGGCTGGAGGTGCTGGGAACACTCTCTGCTGCTTTGGGCCTCACCTTGTCTAGGGCAAGCCAGCAGTCGTTCTCAGGATTAGAGTAATTGTCAAAGCAGTGAACTAACAACAATAGGAAAGGAACAGAAATGTCAAAATGGGTCAGTTGCAATTCGTTGTAGCTCACATCTGATTCCTTTCCCCCCCTCACTTTGCAAACTAGCAGCATTCAGAAGATTATCTATGTTTTTTGAAGCTACCTGGGAAGTTCTTCTGCACTTGTTTGCTTAGAAAAATAGAAACAGAAGAAGAAAAAAAGAAAGAACCCCAAATCTGTTCTAAATCTTTGGTTTTTCAAGCAGCATTGCTCCTGTATGGGTTGATAATGGTCTTTAAGAATTATTTAAAATACCACTCTTTCCATCTAGAGTTATTCTTATAAAGAAAAAAACCCCAACCAATCAAGGTCATATGGTTAGAAAACTAGTTAATAGAGAGCAATGCCAAGTAAAAAATGAAATGTCCTTTTCTTAAATGAATTTGATACCAATCAGATTTTCTTACTGTCCTGTTCAGAGAGAGTTTTTATGCTACCTTCCCTGCAGGTTGTTTCTGTAAGAGAAATAGCAGTCCACAAGCAAGTTAGTCCTTTTTGTCCAGAGGCCAGAGAGCTTTTCTAAAGATCTGGCATCCCAGAATATACCCCATTTGGTCTCATCCTTTTCCTTCTCCTAAACTCAGTATCATACTTATACTCTCTATACACAGATGCCTGTGGACTATGCAGGTTGTCAGGATGCAGCATGTTTAACCAGGAATAGCTTCTCTGAACTTCAAGGCGAAACAGGCAATAGGCCATACCAATCATATTAGATTGCCCCTTCCAAATGGGAAGACCTCCTCCTCTCTAGCTTTCCGAATGGTCTAAGTGATGTCAGTAACACAAGAATGGAGGTAGCTTGTTTACTCTGTGACACCATCTCAAATCCAGTGTGAAGTAAGGCTGTGTATCGCAAAGAAAATGTCACTCCCTCACTCAGGAGGGATGGCTGTGATTGAACAGATCTCACAATTAACTGCTTTCTCATGGCTAGGAAAATGTTTCCAAATCCAAAAGAGAACATACAAAGGAGTCACTGTAGCTCTGCATTATGAGAATATATAACACCTTGCATTATAATTACCTGAAAAAACTATGGAGCTTATCGCTCCTGAAAGGCAAATACGTGATATTTTTAACTACAAATTTATAACACTGAAAAGTAATTTTAAAATAACTCAAGAGCTTTCTTACTATATAGCCTTGGATCCATCATCTCCAGTAATAGTTAATGTTTGTCTGCTTTTTCTTCATCTGCCTTTTTCCCCCTTTAGGTGCTTGAGCTGTGTGGTGGATATCAGCACTTGATTAAAAGAGTAGTGCCAAGAATTACAATTTAGGCACTTTGTGAAAGAATCATAAAGTAGCCAGTAACCTAGGTGTTACAGGCAGCAGAGTAGCCTGAGGTTCACTCTTCTAATAGAAAGAGTTATATTCTATTTACTAGACAACCTTAATTTGCCATCTGAACTAAATTAATTCATTAGTTAAATCAGTGCTTAGCACCATTTGTTACCTTTAAGTAACATCACTGAAATTTAAATGAGAAGAATGCGTAAACAGTTAATAAGATGAGAAAATAGGAGTCCTACGAAAGAAGGGATATATACTTTGCTACCTGATAAAGGGGAGGAAAAAAATCCTCAGCCATGTCTCCATCCATGTTATGGTTTTTTTTTCCAGTTATATTTGTGAGATCTGACTTTGCCTTACTCTAGCTCTTTTCACCTTTCAAAACATTCTTGAGCACCAGAATCTCAGCTAAAAATAATACAGCAAGAATCAAAATAACAAAAAGAAATAAAGGGCAGTATTTTTAATGTATATATTCCTAAATTGTGTGTGCAAAAAAATGAATTAAAACATCTGTGAAGGAATAATTTATTTCAAGAAAATTCTTTTCAGATTAATTTTAAACAAAATATCTCATATGCTCATATCCCATATTTACTTAGCAAGTAATCATGAAAATCCCTACATATACATGCCAGTTATTACAGAAATTAGACAGAATGCATAGAGAAAATTTCTGAGATACACTTAGGCTTTTCTTTTTCAATAAAATGCACCACAAAGGGAATAAAGAAGTTCTTTACCCAAATTAATGGTGAATTATTTTGTCATGAGAATAGAAGTTTATATTCATTTAAATGAAAGCACATAAATTGTTCTTGACAAGAAAAACAAAGCTAGCCTTAGGCAGTATTTTCATTATAGAAAAAGGCACATGTCCATGAATATCTAGTATAATATTAACAAAACCTGTTCAATTAGCTATGCATGTGCCATTGTTATGAATATTTATTTGCATCACAGCTAAGTAACATTGATACCTTTTTTTCAGCCTGTTTAGAGATACAAAATGAAGCAAACATTACTGCTCTGCAGAGAGCAGTAAAACTTCTCCAGAGAGCTGGTCAGACATAACACTTCATATTAGAAGAACCTTCTTCACTACTACTTGTTTAATTCTTTCTCACATTGGAAATCTACTCAAGGAATTATTTTAAAATATTTTTGATCCAATTCATGGCCTAATCTCATGTTTTCTGTAAAGAAAAGTTATTTATGTAAATACAACCTAATACACAAGTTCATTTTTTTCTGAAGTCAATTGACTTGAATTGTGTTCTAATTATGTAGAGTTCCCTTTTTCACAAATATTTTTTTAAAATAATTTTTTTTGGTAGAAAGTGTTGCAAATTACCAACCTTAAAGCAAAGCAAGCTTTACAGGTGTATATATTCAAAAATTATACTTATTCTTGATCAGATTAAGAGTAGAATGGTTATATTGGTAGGAATATTTATGGTTATCAATACAGTATTAAGTATCATGTGACTTATGACTCCTGTTGCAAAGTTTTTAATATGAAGCATTTGTAATGAACTGACTGTGAAAAAACTGCATACCAAAGACCTTCTTTGGCAAAAATATGTTCATGTGATTAAAGATGTTGTTCTGTACATGAATAAAGGTATTAGCTGCAGAACTTGCTCCAGGATGAATTTCAAATAATGAATCATCAGAATATTACTAGCTATCAGAAACAGAAAAAGCAAAATTAATTGACTTAATTTGTCCCATTCATGATTACCAGAAAAGAAACCTTTAACAAAATGGTTAAGAAATTATTACACACAGTCTCTTGAAATTTGATTGATCTTAGATCTCATTCTAGTTTCCATTCTGCCACCTCGAGAACATTTTCCAAAATCCACTAAGCTCAGCAGGAATCACTTTTTTTAGTGGATAAGCACTGATCACAGAAATATTTCAAGACAATGATTTTCCATTAAACTCTTTTTGAATGATTAGAGTAAGAATCAGTTCTGTAAACTATTTTAAAATTTGTCTCTCTTCTCTAGGTGTTAAAGGTATTAATAGTATTCTCTTCTCAGCAGCACAATGCCATGAAGGACAAGAACATATGTATAAAGCAGGTAATCCTTAGAGTATGTTTTGAAAGGGAGAGAAATGGTGGCAAGTAAAATGTGGCATAAATATACGATGCAGCTGTAGCCCCGTTAACAAAGATAAAAGCATTTAGATTAGACTTTAAGATGGCTTAAGGAAAGCAAACAGGCAAATGTAAAATAAGGACAGCAATATGTAAGCCTATGGAAGATTATTTTGCACTCACACAGATACTGTTGATTTCTAGATGGCTTCACTTGATTCCCTTCCAGAGCAAGGCTTAAGTTGAGAGTCAGATATGTTTTCTGTGGTTGCTCTTGCAAGCATATACAACCCACCCTCCTCAATAAAATATAGCAGCACCCTGAGAAAGAAAGGATAACAAAATTGTAATAAAGTATTCCTCTAAGGAAGACTCTCTTTGTTTTTAATGTGTCCAGAGTGAAGATACTGAAAAAAGAACATCTTGAAGCTAATGAGCTGGGTAGGGGGAAAAAAAAAAAAAGGTGGATTTACATGACATGATCTGGATAGCCTTCAAAATTAAAATCTCAACAGATCAGTTTTGGAGACCACTGCCAAGAAGAATGCATGTTCAAACTTTGGTTATCTGTTAGAACACAAACTGCTTGCCTCCTCCACTTCTCTCCCTTTGCATGTGTCACACCAAATGTGTAGCACTGCCATCACAAAAGTGATAGTTGTTATTGTAAATGGTATACATTGCGTGTTGGTGATGAAATAGGAAGAGACAAGCACCAGAATAATTTTGCTGGTAATTTCTTTTGATGAGATACTTGCAAGTATAAAGAAAGAAAAAGACAAGATAATAAATGGTAGGGTTCTGTGAGAGTTAAGAAAAAGAGACTTCTGGTTGAACTAGACTTTTTTCCTGCTTATTTCTGGATGCTACATCTACCCAGCCAAATGGTGTGGTAGCAAAGCAGTAATGATAGCTAAGAAGATGTGGCAGCACAGACCTGAGCATGAACCATACAAGCCCTCTGGGGACCTGGCATAGTGCTGCAGTTGCTGGTCCACAAAAGATTGGTGCCTGCTGCATTTTTGCTGTTACCTGTACCAGAGTGTATATGCCTGATCATATTATAATCATGCACTCATTTGGCTGGGTAGGCACAGCAATCAGTTAGGTAAGCACCTATTGTGCATCGCACAATAAGATCAATAGATAAATTCAAGTGACCAAAACCAGATCCAGGATACAAAGTTCAAACCATCTTAGACCTGAAGCTCTGTAATTGGCCCAGCAAGGGAGCAGAGCTAGCAGGGCTAGGCAAGCACCAGTGTGTGGCACTATTCTTCAGAGGACCATGGCCCTCAGGGACAGAGGGATGGGTAGCAACAAAGGAGCATTTACTCTGAATCAGCAACAAGAGTTTTTCATATAAGGTTACAAAACTTGCCATTTGTGAAGAAAAAGCCTATAAAAGGGTGTTTATCTAGTGTGGGAAAGGTTTAAGACCCAATAAAAAAAAAAAAAAAAAAAAAAGGAGCTGATCAGGCAAACCTCAAGCTTAACCTCAACCCTCTGCAGCTTGGAGCTCAGGGGATCTCTGAAGTCACTTTAGTTTTATCTCATCTTGTCACTGCAGAACAGCAACCATGTTACCCCATGAAGAGAAAAGGAGGAAGGGAAGATTGGAAGAGCTTTTTTGTTTATATTTTCTTTCCTCAAAATTCCATTTTAAGTTTACTTTTAAAACCCCTCAGATGGAAATTCAAGGTTTTGATTTCTTTGTAGTCTGCTCACAGGCCCATTCCCTGAGACATAACCAGCTGCAAAACCCAGACCCAGCCACTTGCTTTTCTTGACTTGTCTACCAGAACTTCAAGCATCTACTTGGGAATTTGTATCAAGAAGAAAACTATTTCTCAACACACTAAAATAGCATATGAAGAGATGATCCCACAGTAATTGAATTCAGGGGTAGAGAAGTTTGCAGAGCCTACACATTTTAGAGCTGAAATATATTATTTAAATACTTTTTAGCTAAAGGCTAAGAAGGCACTGATCTTGTTTGAAGATGATAAAAATGAGCTTTCTTCATTTCTTAGTGTGGGTGGCTGAGAGGCCCTGTGAGTCACCTTAAAAATTTCTTGCCTTCTTTAACACTCTGAGCCTGGACATTCACTAGATATAACATGGTGTCAAAAGCAGCCTGTGAATCCTGAAACTCAGTGTAAGAGGTAGCATGAAGCGTGGCAGCACCTGGGTTGAAGGGCTTCAACTACAGCTTCCTGAAAGCATTGACTATTGTTCAGTATCTTCAAATACAGCACTCAACTGAGAGAAAGTACTATGGTAATGATTTGTGCAGTCAGCAGTGAAAAAACAGCTGTAGAGAGAGCTGGGTAGAAAAATTAAGAGACATTTATTATGCATGTTAAAAATCAAACAGGACACAAAAGGAACCTAACACACCAATCTGGCTTTTGGTATTCAGCTCTCACACAGGGAACCTTTAATCTGATTGAACCTGTGTGGTAACTGTTTGTTTTTCCTGACTGGGAGTGCACATGTATATATGATAGGACGATGGCAGCAGTCCAGGCTATTAAATGGAGCAACTACATTCAATAAGAAGCAAACATTGGCATTAAGCTTTCTATCATTTTTGCTATTAGACTGGAGGTAAAGTTTTCAAAAGAACATAAGTTGAGCACTTAAACATTGAAAGCCAATATAACTTTAACTTCTAAACACTGAGGTCCTTTTCTTTGGTAGCTTATGAGCCTAAGCCACTTCAGAATTTCAGAAAAGTCTCCTCGGTTGGATTCTTCCCTTTGTGCCTCTCATTATAGTCCCATATGTTGAGAGACAAGGGCTGGTCTGAACAGGGTTTTCCGTAGTAACCAGAACACTGAAATAGTTCCAGCATTTTATGCAAAAAAGAGAATTGCGCCAGTAGCATCCACCACAAACAGGCAATTTTATCACAGGCCAGCAGCATCAGTCTCAGCTACTGGTGTTATATTTTCTAGCAGACTTCTGAATGGCCTCAAGCCTGGCCATTCCACTTGGAAAACAAGAGGCTTCCAAAAGTCTCTGCAGTACTAAAATTATGTCATATTTAGATGCTGTACTCAAGTACAGTAAACAATAGCTTATATAATATACAAGATTGCTAGGAGTTGTGTAACCTTCACCTTAGGCTTTAACAGTAACTGATCTGTTCCACACTACTCTGTCCCACCTAATTTCCAAAGGAAAAGGCGAGCAAACATTTGGACTACCACAATAGCATTAATAAACATGAGAATGCAACAGCTAGTGTTATTCTACAGAAATGAATGAATAAATAAATAGACTATAAGCACTTTATTCTTCTCACATAATTTCTTCTCAGTGACATTATTGAACAGACTGTTGAAAACAAACATCGTTAAATGAGAAAAGAAGAGCAGGAGCCTGTCTAATTCCCCACTGCAACATTTTCCAATGACGAATGCTCCCTAAATGGATTTAGCTTTTTGAAAAGAAGTCAGAGAGAAATTTGATGTGGCCCCCTGACCCCTGGTAAGCACATGTATCTTCACCTGTCACATAACACACTGGCACTTGCTTACTTTTCAGCAAAGACTATTGATTTTGCTTATTGGCTGCAGGCTAGTCCATAAAGAACAAATTACAAAGTCAGAGGTCTACAGTTAGCAATTGCTTGCATGATAACAGGGAACTCAGCACTATTCCCACAACGCGGTATTAACATTCTCACAAATGCGTGCAAACCTAAAACATACACTTTTGCTGTGAAGTCCTCTGTATTTTCAGTGATATACAGCAAGTGAAACATGCAGTACATCCCATAACCTCGCAATGATCTAAAACTACAGGGATTTCCCCCTTGAATCTATTTGAGACTTGTGGTTTAAACAATTTCTTTATAAAGAACAAAGAGAGAGAAGACAATAGCAGAATGTAACCATTGCTTAAAGAAAGGAAAAATGTTTGACACAGCCTGATGTTATTAATATCTTCACAACTAAATTTTACACAAGAAAACCAACGTTATGAATTTTAAGAAATGCATCATTGTGCTACTTCTTGGAGGTTGTAAGGAAGGATAGCTTTGTCCCTGCCTTAATAGATGACCTTGGGGAAAAATAATTTGGATTTTTTATACCTTGCTTTCATCTTCAGCAAAACAGGATACAATACTGTTCTCCACTGCTGAAGTGCTGTTGAAACCCACTGCCAAGAAGATGCCAAGGTGGCTTTTACTACTGAAGTGAGACAGGCATAAGAGAAGAATCCCTGTTGAGCATCAAAACAGGAGAATCTGAGCTAGTCTCTGAAACCTCATTTTAATTTCTGCATCCTAAATAATACTTGCATAATATCATAATTGCAGTTGTCTTTTAATACCCAACCTCACTAAATGCAAATCTGTAGTGCTCATTTGGCATATATTTTTTAGTAAAAGTCATGAGAACAACACAGAAGAGGATTATTTTAACACCATTTTAAGAAATTTATAATAATTTCAAGTGGGAAATTATTAGTGTCAAATAACAAAAGTGAGCTATTGTTTTAACTTACTTCCCTAGAAAGGGCAGCTTTCTTAAATTTTTAAAGATATTTTCATGATAAAGAGTATTGATTCAGCAGGACTGACACGCCAGCTTTCAGGAGCAATTTCCTTTTCTAGAATATTTGATTAAGAGACCAGAAATTTCAAAAGTGGGTTACAGCCAAGCATATTTGAGAATCCTAACTCAGTTCCCTGCTGAAATCAAAGAGTTGAGGAAGAAAAAACATCAAAAAGCACTTTTGGAAACTTGTAGTGTTGACATAGTGTGTTTCTATAATAGACTGTTTTGCTTTGAGTTAACTGATCACCAATTAACTACAACTAGTGAGTGTGTTTGTAAATGCTAGTGCTGACACTTGCTAAATGCTTCTTATTTGTCCAAGGACTTAACATGCTAAGAACCTAGAAGGATAAACTACACAAAAAGCCTGACAGGACAAAGTAATCCTGTGGAGTAATTTGTAGGGCAAACTCAGACCAATGATTTCCCAAGACATGGGTGCTCCACTGGGAATGCACCGGCCACCTGTGTGGGTCAAATGACACTCAGAAACAGAAAGCAATAATGCCTCATCAGGCAGCAATAGTCACAACACAAGGAAAGGCTCAGGACAATCCTTAGGAGCTTGGTCCCAAGGTTGGTTTACTTCAGAGGTGGTGGCAAATAATTTTTAATCGCTAAGAGAAATTTTGTGCTGTCTGGGGTAGACAAGAACTAGGCATTAGTTTGAAAAGACATGGGTACTCAAAACTGAACTGGTTTGTCTTAATTTGAGCCTGTAATTCAAATCTCTTCTGACTCAGCCTTTACCTACCCAGGAGACATGCACATTACAGCAGGAATCTCTAGAGCTATGTAGACAGGCTCTGCTGCTGCTGCCCTGGCACCTGGAAGCCAAGCAGAAACATGCAGTGCCCCAAAAACAGTAGAATATCTCATCAACAGACAGACTCTGATGATTTGTAACACTGTAGAGGGAACACTACTTCTCATACTGCAGAAATGTCACCGTGAAAGATAAAAAAAAAGTCACCAATACATGCACTTGAGCCATTTGGTTGTTATGCAAGATGTTCTGAACATGCCTTAAACTTTTTTAACCTTAAAGAGAAAAGTGTGAATGCCTAGTCCATAGTGCTAATGGTGACCATGTTTCTTTAGAAATACAGGTTCTGAGCCTTCCCACAATAAAATCGTGGGTGAGAGACATGTTACAGTTTTGGATGTCTTCATCAAGGTCTACAGCAAAAACAATTCAGCATTGTTACGAACCCAAGATAGTAAAAGTGGCTTAGGCTACACCTAACCATCTTCAACACCTAGAGGTAGAGAAGTGTTCAATAAGCATCCTAAATATACATTTTGCAGAAGACGACCTTTCCATTACCAAAAGTTATACTTCCCTTTCGTTTACTAGTTCTTGACTCACTCACTTTCCCCTTTCATACCACAATCCAGACTCAAACTTCAGTCAAATAACAGGAAATCAATATGATACTGTAGATTGCAGCTCTTTCTCTATTCTACAGTTAAAAAAATCTGAACATGAAGGAGCTGATAAAGGAGAAAGCAAGTCTCCCTACTGAAAGATAATGCAGAAACCAAGGAGAGGCGTGCAGCATCGTATGTGAAATTGTTATGGTATTGCCAGTTACAGAGACAAAGAAGCCCAAAACCTTTGATTTAAAAAGCTCGAGTTTTTTCTGCTGCAGCAGGATTTGATGGCTTACGTCCTGAAGGGTAACAAAGCTAAGAATGACTTATCCATTTAAGACTATAAGAGGTGTAAATTTACAGACATTTAGTAAATGATTGCTGTTCTTTTAAATTAATTTTCTTAACCCTGATACCTTTTGGGTTTGTTTAATGTTAGCATTTCATTGAAAAATTCTTGCTAATAGCCCTAAACAATGCAACCACAAGGGAGAGGTAATAAAAGGTGGAATATATCTGGAAATTAGACTTTCCTTCTGATCTTGTCCAAGGGAGCAAGACAAAGCATCCTACTTCATTACAGTTATCAGGCTCTCATGAATGGACACAGAGGAAAGAGCTGAAGGATCTCCATGGATGACAGTTAACAAATCTACTGGTCCTGTGAGGCAACCCTGATAACCTGGGCTGCAATCTGGGCTGAAAAGCAGATATCTGTTCATCTTGATGTCAACAAGTACGTAATTATTTTTCCACACGAGTCTTTATCAGATTAAGGTTTTCCAAGGCAGAGGTGGGTTTCTCAACTCTCCTCCTTCTGATTTGTGTAATTGATACCAAAGAGATGATACTAAATTTGACTTTTTAAAAAGTGTTACTAGTTGTTCGGAAGGAGGGGACAGTTTGTGACTGTGAAGAAAAACTGATACTATTATCCAAGGCACCTTCATTTTGCTAGTAAAATTGAACTATTTTACTGTCAAATGGCCAAATCCTGATACTAACACTCAAGTTACTTTCCATTTCTTACACACATCATCTTCAAAATGATTAAACTTGCATTTTGCCAGTTTCTACTTGTTTAGCTGTAATGTGACAGAAAGAAAGAAAAAGGAAATCAAGCTCTCTGAACCAAGAGATAGGTCATACATACATATATACATTCACTTGTACTGACTTCATTGGGTTAGGCCAAATCAGAGTGCAAGTCATACCCTCCATGCTAGCTGTCTTCTACAGTTGTTCAGTTTTGGCCACTTCCAGTTATTGATAACCTGCATCCAATAAGACCACAATTCAATGAAATATTAAATATTTTTAATATTGTGGAGTTCCCAATTCAATTTCACATTAGTTTCCATAAATCAAAGAAGCAAAACTGATATAACAAACAATAAGACACACATAGTAGTTTTAGGTTTTGGCCATTAAAAGACAAAGTCAGCTAAAATACATAATTATTTAGAACATATGCTAAAGCTATCACTGATACATTAGAAAAACCTGGGTTTTATTTTCTGAACACTGTTCTTTTGACAATACAAACCTTACTTTTAAGGACATTACTAGGAGCTATGAACAGTTATTGAGCCAATTTTTGTTTCAGGTAAAAGAAAGCATTGCAAATTTATTTCAAATACTACAAGACAGTGCTACTGTTTAAAATTCTTCAAAGAACACTTGAGGACTACTGCTTATCTATTCAAGCCACACATTTTAAGTGAACTCTTACTAAATTCTCTATGTAGAGATCAGGAATACACGTACACTGAATAAAGAGAACTTCATCTGACAAATTACAGAAAGAGAGAGTGAGCAAGAAGGGAAAGTACAGTGTGTGCAGCAGAGTCCAAACGTGGAGATCTGCTGTGCCTTGTAAAGCCTGACAGTGTAGGATGTCAGGCAGGGAAAGCCTTGGGTACCACGGCCAAGTTTTGCTTGTTCCTGTGATGCGATTTAGTGCCTCAGAACCACGCAGCTTTGCAGCACGTGGACAGCTTATGGTGTCGAGTGAAGGGAACAGATTTGTCATTGCTCACTGCCAGGAGCGGTCCCGAGCAGGGACATTTTCAGTCTTCGACAATGATTGCTGTTACTAATTCTACTGTGAAACGTGCAGAGCATCTGCGCGGGGACTTCAGTAAAGTGCTGCCAAAACAGCACTCACTTTACGCTGTTGCTCCTGTTGTCTGGTTAAGGCAGCGATGAGACGGATCATATGACTTAAGCCATTGCAAGACCTCATCGCTTTTCATGGGAGAACAGAAAAGTGCTGATCCCAAGGCTTTTATGCTGAGGGAAAGCAGATAAAAATCTGCAGGTGTAACTTAAAAAAAATGGTATGAGAAGCATAAAACAGTGTAAATAAGGCAAAATTTTTACAGTAAACAAAGAAAGTTCAAGCACGTGACGGCAATTAAATGAAAATAAGAATTTAGTGATATAAGCATAGAAGTGTGCATTGTTAATCAGAGCGGATAGCATTTTCATTTCCAGAGTATCTGTTAGTTTTAAGCTAAAGCCAATATTGATACAAACAAGCACAAAGATGAACGGATGTAACCATTTTTTTTTTTCTTTTCTTTTTCCAATGAAAAGGAACTAGTGATAATTGACTGTAACTCTGCCTGGCTCCATCTCTAGAGAGACATAATCATTCTGGATATATGAAAATAGATTGCTCATTCTAATCCACTATTGTTTTATACTCTTTGGGGCCCACTTCTCAGCTGGTGATAATCAATGGTATTAGTCATTGAAATACAGGGAGCTGATTTACTCTATCAAGGGTTCTGGCCTTGAGCAATACTTGTATTACCCATTTAATTCTTTTTCCTAGCAGCAGCAAACTTAATGCTTGAACAAGAAGTTGTCTTCTCTCATCCAGTGTGCCAGGGAAAGCTCAGAAATGCTATCCATATACTGCTAAATCATACCAAGAGCAGCCACTAGAAGCTATGCAGATGAGGTTATGACCCTAGGTCCCCTAAACACTTGAGTTTTCACTTTGTGAGCTGCCAAGAAACTGCTATTTTAGAGCCAAAACAAGAACAGTTTGCTTTTGTGCATATCCTCAACCATTACCAAGCTGTTCAGCTTTATCCATGCCTGTATTTTTCTGGCCTGAATTGCTATGCTTGCCATTAAGAGTCTCATAAAACTATGTGAAGTTTACCTGGGCTTTTCTAATTTGGACAATGAAGCAACTCAAACACAGAGAGAATAGTTTGGGGTTTTTTTTTGCCCAGGCTTAATTGGCCCCATCTTACTTGAATTATCTGTTTGAAAAAACTCAAATATTGGCTGCATTTAAGTGTTAAATAACATTTTCAATCCAATTCCAGCTGTCTGAAGGGAGCACGAATTGGGCATGAATTCCATTATTCAGTCACAATATTATTAGCAGTGGGGGAGCAAGGTTTATCACTCTTGTCAGCAAGATTATACAGCTTTCTCATTTGCCTCACCTCAGAGAACATACACAGCATGGCCTTGATCAGGTTTGTCATCTTCTTGATGCCTTGGCCATGATGACAGTCAAAATGAATGAACAGATCGGCACTTTGAAGTGCTCATTGATATCTTGAGGTCAAATGTTTCTTGTACATATCTGGACCATTTCCAGACACATGGGAAGCAGCAACAGCAATGGTAGCACAAGTGTCTCTGCCAGTCTTTCTCAACTCTACCCTGCTCCTTCAGTGAACAGCCTGTCTGGTTAACACGGACCAGAAGTCAATGCATAAGATGCTAGCTCTTTTCTCAGGTAATGAAGAGCTATTACATTGAAGCAGTTTGGGAGCATTGCTTAAACTGCCTTGCTGAATCTGAACTAGCTATCAAGTTATTCCTCCCACACAGATCAGAACAGCTTGGTCCTTCTGTTTAGGGGTCCTTGCCAGCTGCAGGGACAGGAAATGATTTTTTTTGTTTCCTCTTTACTTTTACTTGCTGTATTTTCTCCTGATCTTTAACTGTGCAAGTTTGATAATGTTTATAGCTTGGAGAAAGTATAATTCAAGAGAACACACAAACAAAAGGAACAAAGCTTATGAAAAAACAGAAGAAAAAAAAATATTGGTAAGCATTAGCAAGGCATGTGGATATGCAGAGCTCTTAACAATAAATTCTCAAATCCTTAATCTGTTTCAATATTTATTTTTTCTAATTCCTATTTTTATTCAAGCAAGTATATCCAGAAACTGAAGAATAATGAGCAGAAGAGCTGCAATTGCAAAGATGTCACAGTTCTTGTTTGGAAAAACTCATGTTGTGAAGAACAGAAGTCAATGAGAAATGGTCCAAGGAAAAATCTAGGGATTGTGCTGTGCCAAGATTAAAATAGTTTATAAAATAACAGCTCAAGTACAGGTGAATTTAGCTGAAGATTTTGGGTTTTTTCCCCCTTAAAAAAGACAGACACTTGAGCAAACCCTTTTCAACTTCGAAGTTTGCAGCTAAAATCTTCTGATGTACTTTTTTATTTCTCCACCCATCACAGGCTCTGCAGACCAATACATAAAACTGCCTTAAGCAGCCAGCAAGAGCAATGGCTGGCACACTTTGGACCAGTCCCTGGGAATCAGCGCAGCTGCAGCAAGAAGCCAAAAGGCAGTGTTATGCCTCAAGACAGGAAAGGTGCGTCACCAGTAAGTAAACACACTCAAAAAAAGTTACTGATCAGCAAAGATTTTGTGCTATTTTCATAACGAAACTCCACTGCTGTGAAGAACTTTTCCTTGTCAAAGCCTAGGGCTAGAATAGGTAAATTATAAATCAACTCTTGAAGAAGTATTGTCTTATGCACACCATGAGGGTTGCTTTTGCAATTGGTTCTTTTCAGAGACCTCCAGTCTCAGGATGGAGGAGTTATCTCCTGTGAGGTGGATGAGCCTTTCAGCTTTTAGCCCACAGTGACTTGGTTCAATTCAGCAACACAGGTAACTGAGAATCTGCAAACAACCATCACATATAATACTGCTTGGCTTCCTGTTATATTATAACCCATACTGCTCTACTCAAAAGTGTCTATGAAAAAGGTTATGTTTAAGTGTCCATCTAAAAATTTAAGGTGACACTGCAAAGACAGATTTCAAAACTCTTACAAAAACCATGAGCCAGTGAACTGCTACCTACTACATGATTACTCATATTTACTTGATTAGTCCATTTACTCCTTTTTACTTAATGAGCAACATGGAACGTTTTTGAACACGTTTACAATAAAATTCAAAAGCCTAACCAAAGCAGCTGTCTAAATTAATCTAACATGAAGGCAGTCTTCAAGTCAATCACACACAAAGAAAACATAGCTCCTCTGTACATGATTTTTGCTTTGCATAAAAGAAAAATTACTAAGTTTCTAGAAGAGCAACATATACTGAGGAGGCCACACAGTCAAAGATAACCTACCATCACTGCCTTGTCCTATGGTGTAGGGCTTAAGGCACCTTAACTCAAAAGTTTCTAGGCAATTTGAACTCGAAGCAAAACACAAAAGACAGGTAATTTCAGAGATATACAGGACCCAATCCAAAAGGAGATTTGTACATCAAAACCAGCACTTTGAAATGAACCCGTAAATAAAATGCAAGTCTGAAGCAGGTCAAGATACCATTAAGAAAGCAGGAAGTCACTAACCCATTCCAGGGGGGTCAGGGATACCTCCAAATGAACTGCAGTAACAGGTTCAAAACGTGGCAGGTGTGGGCTGCAATTTTTACTTCCAATAATTCCATTACAAGAATGAAGGAAATTACATCTTCCTGCCCCTTCCCTAATGATGGGTGACTTATAGGTACCAGGACAGAAATATATCCATAAAGATACACGATGCCAAACTAATATGTTGTACAAACATACTGCACAGTTGAATTATCAACAATACTCATCTCCATGCCACCTAACTGCACCTTACTCTGTGCCTGGCCCTGTCATACCCCTGTTTCAGCTCCCTTCCTAACCCCATTTCCAGGAGCAGGACAAGTCAGGATCTTCCCAAAAGACCACCTTGTCCATCCCATTGTCCCAAAGCAGAAGCAATTATTGCTGACAGATGCATGTCTAAACTCTCGGTAACAGCATTCAACAATGGAGATGCCACAGCCTGTCTATCCCACTGGCCAGAGAGCTTTGCCATTAGGCAGCTTTTCTTAAGTCTTATTGTACTTTAACCACTGCCTCTTATCTGTTGTAGACCTAAAAAACCCCAAATAATTTACAGAGTCAACCCTCTGCTGCAGGCTTTCAAAGACCTGAAGGTTGCTACCATGCCCTGCCCTTCCGCCTCCATTTCTCATTTTCTTTGCCACACTAAACCATCCATCTCTTTCACTCTTCTCATTTAGGCCATATTTTGGTTTGTTTTTTTTTTTTAGTCCTTTCGCAAGTCTTACTGTTCTCCTTTGGGCTATCTCCAGGTGGCATCAGAGGGAGAGAAAGAGGCAGAGGAAGGCCAAAGGGAGGGAACAAGTGGGCACAGCCTGGACTTGCACCTCACTGCATGCTGACAGAAAGACCTGGCAGGACACGAGGGAAACAGGGCAATTTGTGGGAGATGAGATGGTTTCTATCCCTGCGAGTGAAGGAGGAGCAGGGGAGGAAACAGACGTCTGAGGTATAATCCAACTTCTTGTCTGGTCATCACAGGGGCATGACCAAGAGTGGTCTGTTGGGTTGCAAATTCATCCTACACAGCCAAAGAATAAATAGGAGTCTAAAGAGGCTAACAACCAGAGTTATCTACCTTCACACTGAAGTATGGCACTTTTTATACATGTGAGGAGTCAGGGGGACATTGCAAGATGGGTTCTGTTTTGTTTGATGCCTGTGGTTTAGAAGACACATGAATTCTGGGCAGCTGAAATTGTGGAGTATTTCGATAAAAAGTATAACAAATCAAACAAAAACCCTTTTGAAGCACCAGTTCAGTCTAGAAGATATTGCAACCTTTACGTAAAATGTAAGGGTCTGTATTCTATCTAATCTACAGATGAATCAGTGGCTCAGCAGCTTGCCACCATTTACTTATTTTACCTGTATGTGGGTTTACAGACAGGTTAGACTGTCACAGCTGCTAGTTTGATGGACCCTTGACTGATGATTCTCAAGAGGACACTTCTCTGCACATACAATCCCCTCACACCAACACACACACTTTTTTCTTTTAAGCAATGTTCCTAGGGAAATTTGAACATCTACTTTTTCAAAGTTTGTCTCAGTCTTTTTCCTCTGAAAGAAAAATCTTCTTGACCACAGGAAGAACTTGTACCAGAAGAAAGTTTCTGATCTTCCATAAAAGGATATTTTCTCCTGTGACTTAATTTTTTCCGCTAAGATGTAAATAAAATTAAAAACATTTCTAACATTTACAGAACTTGGGGAAAAAAAAAAGGCAATTGCCATTTCTTGTTATAATCATGTGTTTGAATGCATGCCTTTCCCCCCCAACAAAGATTTTCTGCTCACTCAGAATCTTTATTTTGAGCAGTTTTTCAACTTGTATTTTTTATTTTACACTGTTCCCATTCAAGCATACAAATACTGAGCAGAACAAAACAGAATAATTATTCACAAATGAGTAATGAAATATTCCAGAATCTGATTCCCAATTTGTGTAGAATTAGATGCAGTTGCTGAAGACACTATTATGCTCAGAAAGCTCTTCAGCCACCACTTTTAAGTCTGACAGAGACTGTGAATCAGAGCCCTCAGCTGCAGCAGTTCACAACCAGGGATATTCGTGTAAACTGAAATCAATAATGATTTAAACTGAGGTACCAAGCCCTCAGCTCTGGGCATGCCACCCAGTCAGCTGCCACGACAGAGGAGGGATGAATCACTGGGACAGGAACATCTGACCCCACCTCTCCATGAATTGTCAGACCTCTTGAGCCTGCACCCTTGGACACCTGTCTCTTCTAGAGCTGCTCTGATGTAAACATTGTAAAATGAAACCTGAAAGGACCTGCAGCATACCTAAATCATATTTCTGCATTTTTTTTTTTTTTTAAATTAACCCAAGTTTCAACATGTGAAATGGTACTTTCATTCTAAAGAGACTGCTGTTGTGTACGTGACATTTCCAATAGTTTGTGACTGTTCATAGAAAAGTAGGACTAGGAACTACGACTCAAAATTCTGAAAATATTATACTGGAAGTAAATTATATTAAAAATTCATATGTTTAATGATTTTGATGTTTGACAACTTGTTTTAAACAGGCTAACTTCTAATAAAATGTCTCAATACTTTACTACAAATGCAAAGTTTAACAAAACAAGGAATGTTAACAGAGTGGAAAACGGTGCGTTTATACCTGAGATGCATTACCATTCTTTACCATGTTGGATGAATACTTTACACACAAATATGTGTAAAAATCTACTGCAGTCTGCTGAACTTGTCATTTTTAGCAATTACCTTTCAAGTTTTGTAATTGTGAGGACAGTTCAAAGAGCATACGATTGTTTTAGGAACTTTTTTCTCAAAGTTGTAGACCCTCATCCAAATGCAAATATCAAGAAACATATGATTTGGTGAAAGCAAACATGTTTTGGTGAAACAGCCCTTGACCTAAAAAAAGAGTTTGAGATAAGCAGGAAGGTCTTTCTTATTTCTATGGATTTGGAAGACAAAATTCAGAATCTTAGATAAAAGGTCAAATCTACTCATACGCCTGTCAAGCATATTTCAGTACCAAAAAAGTCAGATTTAACTTTTTGATGAAGTCTCGTTACACACATGTGAATGCTACTTTCAATACAAATACTCTTACACAATCCAAAGCACACTCTAACTGTTGCAAACCTGATTCTGGGGTCACAGAGTCGGTTCATCATTTATTCCACTGGACTCACTAGAATTAAAGCGAGACAAATGGACTCATCAGAATTACAGCCCCTTGGCTGCAATAAATAAAAGATATATTCAAATATGTGAGCACTTCCCTATTACTTAATCTTTCATTTTGATTTTCCAAAAACTTTCCCCAAATAGAAATTAAAGCACTGCGACTGAAACTGAGAGGTTCATGAGTCCATAAAAGGCACAAGACTAATGATCTCTACGTGATGGCAAATTACACTTCTTTGTGTGCATTACAATACTTTTACAAGAGTTGCTATGTAAAAGAAAATACTGATGATCATTTAACACAGTAAGAATTCACTTAAATGAACTGCCATAAGAACAGAACTCTTAAAGTAATTGATTTTTTCCCCACATCAGATGAAAAATGCATAACACTGTACAGTGAAGTCTGTTTGAGCAAAAGTCATTTTCTGTCCATTAAAAGAAACATAAAATACATTGGGGTACTTAATTAAAAGTCTTAGAAGAACTGATTTGCGCATCATAAATTTACAAAACACACAAATTTCAGTAAAATACCTTAATTAATGCTTTTTCCAAGTCTATGGGGCCTCCCAAATATAAGTGTAGAAAATTCACATCCACTATGCTTGGAAAAATACCACCACCTCTAAAAAATAAATTTGTAACAGTTGCTGCCTCAGTGTTTCTGCCAGCATGCTGATGCATTACATTTGCTGAACGTATGGAGTGATTCGAAAATGACAGCTATCTCATGACAGGCAATACCAGCAGACAGCCTTTGAAAAAAAATCTATACTGACCTCACCTCCATCCAACACCTATTGACAGTTGTCACTCAAACTGTGATATCACATAAACACTTTCCGATCTGCGGCTTAAGTTTCCATAGTAGGGCAAAATCCTGTTAACTTCTGACCCACCTCTCAGACATCCTTTCTGTTGTATTCATGTTTGCAAACCGCTGACAGGTTTTTCAAGGCAGAGCATGTACATCTTGTGCGACACCCACACTTCCTGCCCTCTAAGTTTCTCTTCTTAAACCCTAGTCAGAAACTTGTTGCTAATCAAAGGTAAAGAAATTTGCATCTGAAAAAGTCACAGTGCAATCTAGAGAAAAACCTAGACTATTGTTTGAAGGTATTCTATGAAAGACACGCAGCAATTTTTCTATGTGGTCTCTCCCACCTTCTGTTATAGGTGGATCAGTGTTACCTACGTCCTTTTATTTCAATACTGTGAACAGCTCAAAAATGCTGTGATGAAATAATGATGAATCACAAACCCACATTGTGGATATCATCCAGATTATAAAGACAGATGAGGAAGCATAAAATCATCCATGATCAGGAAACTTAGGACCTCCATATGAAGGCAGCAGGGAATGAAGTGTTCTCAATGTTAAGAGAAGAATGATTTATAGCCACAACAAAGAAAAAAATGTCCAGCTATCATAGCTGTTGATATAATATTGTAATGAGAGGTTTTAGAAACACGAAGTGTGGGTGCATTTTTATAACCACATCTATATGCCCCTATGCAAAATCTTTTGGCCATTTATAACAAACTAAGGAAAGACATACTTCAATCTCTGTCAAACATTTAAAGGAAATAGTATCAGTTTCTCTAGCACTTCAGTAACTACTGCTTGAGGTTCAATATTTCAACACATTTACTGATAACACAGACAGGGTTACACTCAAAGACTATAATTCCTTAATCTACACTTTCTTATATACCCTCTCCACCCTGAAAGAGTACATCTTACCTGAACTAAAAGAGATGGATCTCAGGCCACATACAAAGTATAGCTCTGGATGAGTCATTTCTTTGCCTTTTGCTCCCCAACACAAATTGTGGATACATTTCCTAGCTACATTTTGCATTTTGAAACTAAATACAAAACACAGAGGAACAACAAGGAAGTTCAGCCGGGTTTCTGAAGTAAAGAGAAACTTAGTTTTATAACCTGAACTTCTGTAATGCTAGTAATTCACAGGAACTGAGAAATAAGATCTGGTCGTTGTGAAACTGCAGTAGATACGGATCTAGAATGAAAGGCTGTCCTATAAAATTAGACAGAGTTTGGAGATATGGATTTATTCTTAAGGATATATTCCTTCCTGGATGTCAGGTGCCATTTGTCACACCCTGGATTTTGCTGTCCATCAAGATATAGGTGAAAAAAAAAAATTAAACTGCTTCATAGCTCAAGGAATTTAGTCAAGAAACATTTTCATACAATAGAGAAAGAAGTCACTATCCATTAACAAAGAATAAAAGAGCCAGGCAAATCGATATGAGTGTGCATATGTACAGTGGCAGGATGCACAACACAAAATTTCTTGAAGAAGCACTGTTGCAGGGTATGCTGCATCACCATTAAAAACGCCACACACTTTTGGGCTGCCTAGTTTGGTACAAGGCTGCAGAAATGCTTTTTGATTGCAACAGGTCTAGAAAAAGACATAACTTCTGAATCTTTGTGTACATTTAGTTCATTAATTCATTTACTTTGCTTTACTTTCAGGTTTGAAATTGTACCAAATATGTAAAACAGTCTCTTTGCAGACTCCGGCCCTGAAATTGATACCACATGGCCAGACTGCTATGTCCACACCAGGCCCCATGGACATCACCATGGCTCCAGCATCATCAGTTTGCTTACACAGTGCTGCCCACAAGATCAGAGCTCAAGTTCACTAATATTATGGAGAGGTGCCATTAAGTTTAATGCACACAAGATTTTTTTTCCCCCCCCTTTTTTGCCTAGAACAGCTTAGAAAGAGGGAGAACAACTGCATGATGAGACTGTCATAACATCCACTGACCCACTACTGAAGATCACATCTGACCTTGGGCCACCACCTGCTGCTGGCCCCAGACAGACACATTTCTTTTTCCTCCTTCAACCCAGTGGGTCTCCTGCAGCTAGAAGTGAGAGAGTGGTGCCAGTTTTATTGCATGTACTCATGTGTGCCAGGGGATCGAGATCATCCAAACTCATTTCATTTGTGAACTTTCACATCCGTTGTGTCAGGCTGGTTTGTGCTTCCCTAGATTCAGCTGGTCTGAGATGCAAGTACTTGTGTGGCTGGAAATGCCAGCCTATGGAAGTGCTGTGGTCCTTAAGGTTTAACAAGAAAAATCAGCTTGGCATTTATCTGTCTTAAGGATACTCTGGAGCTGTGTGCTGGTTGATTAGTACAGTCTTCCTGAAATGTTGATGCTGAGCCATTAAAAAAACCCAATCAAACCCAACGTATGGTTGTAATGACACACCTGCTTCCTTCCTGTGCTATCTGTTGGCCCAGCAGTTGCACCTCTGGATTCTCTGAGGTGATGGTTACTAACACACAGCACCTCCCAGAAATGTGCAGAGGAAGTCAGATAGAACCGAGGTTGTCTAGTACTGTTCTATATGAAAGGGAGTCTCACCAATATGTTCATATTGTCTCTGACACAGAATTCTGTTTTTCCTCACTCGTTTATTAGGAGTCATGAACTACAGGCAGTAATGTACTGATGCTGAAAAGATAATTTCTAATTTCCTTTATACATATACATGCTTTTATTTTATATATATATAAAAAATATACTCACACATATGTAAATATATATAAAAGCTATATAAAATACAGGACTTTTTCCAGGAGAGTCACCACATTCTGTATGATTAATTACAAGAAAGTAGAAGCCAGCTGGAGACATAGAACATGTCCTATTCCTATCTTCTTTTCCCACCCAGTCTAGTGCTGTTAATTTAACTTTCTTAAATTAGCAATGATTACAGATGCAAATCTGACAGTATATAAAAATAAAAATTAGGAAGCAAATAGTAATGGTTAGGTTGGTGCCAACATCAAATGGTGCCTCTAGCCTCACATCTAATTTGCAGTCTGAGGACTGCCTCTGCTGGGAGAGGCATTCACGGTCATCTTTGAAAGTAGGATGGAGATTCTCACTATCAGGGAATTTATCGGCTAGAAATGAATTAAGAGCTGAAGTAGCTCCTTCCTCAGTATTGCAGGAGCCAAACATGAAATTATGGGGACATGGTCAGGTGGGTTAAGCCAGGTGCTGCATGTCTCCACAAACCTCTTGGTTTTATACAGCAAAGACATGCTTTGTGAGAATTAAAGGTCTTAATTAAAGTATGTCTACTAGAAGGAGGGTGAGGGATATAAATAAGTGGCGTTTCCCGACACCTCATTGTTAGTAGACACCAGGGAGACAAGAGAGTTACTTAGGCTGGAAAACAATGTTCATATATTAAAAAACAGGTGTTGGGGCCAAAAATAAGTTTAGTCTGGAAACTGGAACTAATTTTGTGAGCCTCTGAGATCTTGGAGTCCTGAGCTGTCTTCTAGTAACAGGGAAGTGACTCAATTTTCTTTCCACCTCCAAGTGGGGTTTTATTATGTTTTTAAACAGAACAATATGAAATAAGTGCCTGCAACAGTAAAGGCATTGTTTCAAAAGCCAAGAGCTTTCTTCTAGCCCTATATCCCTATAAAGAGAGAAGATGGAAGAGTGTAAAATAGTGCATGGGTATGACTTACCGCAAGGAAACATGATTCTTGTTAAACGGCTTGACAAGAATATTGTGGTTTGGGAGAGAGAAGGGCAGCCAGGGGAAGGGTTGTTGAGGGTCATATTACTTTGCAGTCCAGGGCATGTGGTAGCCTCAAGCTTTATGAACACTTACTACCACAGGGTCTATTATCTGCCAGGCACCGCTGAAACCTGAATTATTGTATTTCAATAAAAATTGCAGCTTTGGTACTTAACCCAATAACTAGCTTTTTGCGTTCCCTTCCCACATTGAATTGGCATCAGCAAACAAATGGAAGACAAGATAGCTACCCACATCTTCCCCCTCGGTAAAGATGCATATATGGCAGCTTTTTGCTCAGACAGGCCAGGGACAGGCTAAGTTCAACCAGTGATGAACACTGCCTAAGAATGCTTGGCCACAAACCACAGAAGTCTCCATGCTAGATGCAAAGTATAGAATGCAGCCTGATTGTAGTTACAGTGGAGACATAATACCAGAGGGAAGGGAGAGAGGAGTTAAGGAACCCCCAGAGAATTTTTTTTTTAAAAATATGTATTAAAAAAAAAAATCATCAAAGTTTCTCTATAAACTAACAACATGTTGTAAAAACCCAGGAAGAAAGGAAGAAAAAAAATCACCCCAAACCATGCCACTTACAAATGCCTCTATGAATGTAAACTCATTACTCATTTATATATGAAGTGAAAAATATTAAGATAAATGATGCTATTTACTGGCATGATGCACCTAACATCAAAACAGATGTGTATTTTTAATGTTGGGTGCATTAAACACATTATCCAACTTTCAAAATACAGTAAGTGATTTATGTTAGAGGTTAAATATTCCCAAGCAGCAACTAAAAACATAAAAAAACCCCCACCTGAGCAGACCAGCGCAGCTAAGAGACAAAGCCAGTAAGAAAGCTCAGAATTAACTAGAAAACTGGAAACTGAAGCTTGAATAAGTCCTTACTTCTGGATATCTTACACAAAATCAGTTTTTGTTTGTGATTGTTAGCAATGTTTTCCAGGATTTAATCTGTAGTCCTGCTACTCAGAGATACAAACATCTTTGCCAACCATGAAAAAAATGTTTACAGTGTTTGTACTTTTTCAGGGGGTCCAGCACAAGAGTATATTGTCGGAACAATGCATGAGCCAAGATTTCTGAAACCAAGCAGAAGGTTTTCCAACCTTAGAGTTTTCATATTAAAACCAAAGCAAAACAACCACCCCCTCACAACCTTTCCCCAAGGGGACACACATTTCTCCCACGACCAGGGAGAGCAAAGAAGACAACCAGGCTTTTCAAAAAGGCTTTCTCAAATTTAACTACAAGGTAAAGAGAAAAAAAAACCTCCAGCCATTCTGCTTACCTTAATAAACTTGTCAAAATAAAGGCTTTCCATGACTCAATTAAGATGATCGAGGCACAAAAAGTTGTCTTTAGCGTAATGGCTCACTCTGAAGAGACTGGAAGAGCACTTTGATTAGAAACTTACCTGCTTGCAACAGGGTGGTTCCCTCCTGGATGTCTCAATTTGATCAGAAGGGATTTCCTTGCTTGTTAAATAGCACACACTTATATCTAATGGGAAGCACCTGAACAGGATAAAGAAAAACAGACTGAAGTTTTCATGTGTTTATATCCCAATCACTACTGAAGAATCTCAAGTGATTTCATTGGCAGAAGCCTAACTAAGAGCCACCTGACAGCCAGACTAGTTAGCTGGTACACACATCATATGCTAAAAATATAGATGGCCAGGGCCTGCATTTAATGTATGGGCAGAAAGTAACCTTAAAGGGTGAGCTCCCTGCCCTTCCGAGGAGCAGAGTGGTGGGTCTGCCAAGCTCTGCTGCTGGGTTGTGCTGGTTGTTATGGGGATAATAGCTGCAGGGTGGGAGGTCTCCATGCCTGCCTTCTAAGAACTGGGTAAGGAAAGGAATTGGCTTGGAAAGGGCTCAGACACTGTTTGTGTACTCTGTTAAGGGCACAGAGATAAAAAGGAAGGGGTTCTAAAACAAACTAGAGGACTCTGGTATACCGTGGGGATTTAGGGTAAACTCATCATGGCATATAGCAATAGTACCATTGTCTTTGACACGCAAGAGTTGTCCTGAGTTTACAAACTCCATGCTCAGTGATATTAAAAATCTGGGATTGTTTTTAAGACGTGAAGCAATAAGGCTGCCAATATTCAGGAAACAGTTCCAAGAACAGTTTGCTTCATTAGCCATGGATCTGAGGCCCTCTCTGAGAACATATCATCACCTCAGGGGTAAGGAGAGGCAGACTGGGTGAAAGCATAGGAATGCTCACCAGCTGGACCACCAAAACATGCAGCAGGTGGCAGGGAAGTAGCTTGCTGGAGGTGCAGCTGCTTGGCTCTGCAGAACACGAAGAGCTGGTCCAGGAAGGCATGCTGGAGAAATACTGTGTGAGGGAGATCTTATAAGCACTAACCAGTCCCAGGTGGCGAGGATAAACCCTTTGGTTGTTCCTGGTGTTGACGTGGGGCTGCGTAGTGACCCAGGAGGGCATTGCCTACTACATGTGCTCTTTGAGAAATGCCTCCTCTTCAGTCCCATATGATGTAATATACTTCCACTAAGTACCAATCACTTGCACCTGGTAGGGGGTAAGGTATGAGCTAGCTCCCCTCACACTCTCATTTTGCCTCATTTGCAGGGGAGTGTCTGCGAGCGGAGCTGTGGTTTGTGCAGCACTGCCCAGTGCTTGAGGAGTATTTCCCTTGTGTGACTGAAGTAGCTCTTAAAAAGTTATAGTCCCTTCATGATGCATTACACTGGTGCACTCTCTGGTCCCAGAGACTGTAGGACACGTGAGAGTTTTGAAAACCTCAAAATGTGAGTGACCTCTCTTTGGCCTGGCTCAGGTGCAGATACTTACAGGTATTTGTTTCCCACTGCTCCTCCACAGCAGAAATGCATCTTCTCCTCACGGTATGCCTAATGCTGAAGGCATGGCAGTGAGCACAAGCGAGCACACAAACCTTTGCTGTCCCACAGAATAAGAAACATTCAGTTTTCTTTGTTTTTCTGGGAATCATGGAAGTGGCTGTGAACCAGGAAGCCTTGCTGCTCCTGAGGCTGCTCTTAGCTGAAAGCAAGCAGTGTCTCAGTTGCTGCTTTCATAAACCTGCTGACAAGCATCGGATCTGGAATTAGAGCTGGACTAGTGAAAAACTGGTCAGTAAGGTTGAGCACAACTTTTGTACAACTCAGGAAAAAAGAGGTTTGATCACTTCTTCATGAACACGTTTGTGCGTGCTCCCAGCTGGCCCTTTCAGCTCAATTGTCACACAACAGCATGAGGGGAAAAAAGCAAACCAAAATTATTCTGACTATTCTCCCTTCAGATTTTGAAAGGTGATTTTATGAGCATCTTTTCTAATCGTAAACACCCAGAGGGAAATCAGATGTGGAAGTGTTGGAGACCACATGAAATCTTTGGTGGTTACAGAGAATCAAGGAAGTTTAAGATAAGCTTACAGGAGGCAAGACCAGCCAGTGTTATTCATGGAGGTGGCTGCTTGGTGTCAGTTGAGTAGAATCATAGAATCATTTAGATTAGAAAAAACCTTTAAGAGAATCGTGTACAACTGTTAACCCAGCACTGCCAAGGCCACCACTAAACCATGTCCCTAAGCACCACATCTACATGTGTTTTAAATCCCTCCAGGGATGGGGTCTCCACCACTGCCCTGGGCAGCCTGTGCTAGTGCTTGACAACCCTTTAAGTGAAGAAATTTTTCCTGTGTAGAAGAATGTATTCCATCCCTATGGCCAGGTTTTAATAGCTACCGCTCAGTCTGCTGTGGTCAGCAGAGTCGATGTGTTGTTAAAATGTGTTAACATCCAATCTTTTTTATCCAAATATGTATAAAAAACTATTTTCTTGTAACATTTTAAACTCACTGTTTTGTCCTAAAGATCAGGCTGGGAGTTATATTGCTATAGGTGGACTCTGGGGTATGCAGGGTCTTAGCAGGGTATTCTGAAATACTGTCGACGGGGGGAAGAAATCCCCAAAATCCCCTTAAAATTAGTTGACAGCATTCAGATGTCATTGTAAGATACAGCTCTTTAAGCAGGCCTTTGAAAATCTATCTACTATTCCTTAGTATTTAGGTCAGGCTTTGCAGAACACGTGGAGCCCTGAAGAATTCACTTTCCACGCAGGATGATTTGCCAGACTTCTAAGTCAAATCCTTTACATTATCAAGCATAGAGAGCCAGGTCACACAGAAATCTGTTACAGATGAGCTAGGTGTAACATGCATTTTACAGAACTGGCTTTTGATTTGTTCCATGTTAAGAAGTTTCATTCTCCTGCAATTTTATGACTGAACATGAATAAAATTTTTAAACTGATTCATTCTCCCATCCTTCCTCATAACATTCACGAAGAAGTTTCCTTTTTTCAGATTTCACCTCCTATTTCATCCTCAGTCCTACAAACAAGTCTGTAGGCACCAGACATTCAGAACGCATGATATATGCCAGTGACGAGAATGAGACTACATACCTATCTGCATGAATCTAGCAAGGATCACAAAATATTAACTAAAAACATAAAATGCAAAGGAAAAATCAGTGCTAAACTTGAATTCTTTGTATGTCTTACTACATTTGAAATGTTGACTATCGTTTTGTTACTCTTACTAAGAATATTTATTTCTATTAAAGTCTTTCTGTGTGTGCTATGGAATAAAACCCACCCCTATCCTTGGCAGCCTTTAAACAGCCTTAGCTGGGTGTGCAAGTTCACACCTCAGTGAGGAATAGGGGAAACATGGAAAGTTTCCATCTTTACAGCTGCTACTAGCTGACATGGCAGGAAAGCAGGTTGCTGTGAGGACAGTGGTACATCTGCTTCCCTGTTTATGGCAATGAACCAGACTCTCTCCATCATTCCAGCTTTCTTGTGCTACTCATGTAGTGCAAAGGGATGCTAATGCATCCACAAGTACCTCATAAAAAATTAATGTTTTGGAGGGGGAAAAAAAAATCAACACTCACCTAAGCATGCCAGACTCGAGTTCCCTTCATGTGGCTCCTTCTCCTATTCATATTATGTGATGAAGGGTAAATTTTGGGAACAGTCGTGCACTGCTACAGACATAAAAATGGCCTATTCCAAAAGGGAAGTTTAACACAACTTGGTAATTATTGTTATCCAGAGAAAGGAGTGAAATGCCTTTAAAATATCTCCTAAGAATATATTGAAGAGAGCCCTTGCACAGGGACAAATTTAACCCCAAAGCTTCGAAAAGGAAAAAGACAAAACCTTTGATCTTGATCATTTACTACAGCCTGAGCTCACAGCTCAGGGCAGAAACATTGGCCTCTGATATCTTCAGAGCTTGGGATGGCTGCATGCCAAGCAAATCCTCTGCAGTCCAAGCATAAGGATGGCTCTAAATAACACTGGCTACCAACAGCCCAGAGGGCAGGAGTGCAGGAACAAAGAATGAAGTGGGGCATGCGGTACCATTGCCGTCCTATTTTGGCAGCAAAGAGAGGCGATGATTTTGAGAATGCCATCTATAAGTTGTCTCTCAAAATAATATAATCCTCTTGTTTCCTGCTGCACCAGTTTTAAGGTCACTTTGGTCTTCTGGGGCAGTATAAAGCTGCTGTAGCTCCACAGAGGAAAACCTTGTCTATCCCTCTTAGAGCAAAGCTTGACTGTCTGAGTTGTGGAAAGGAATATGAATCTCGGTAACCCTCTGAAAGAGCAGTATACACAAATAATCTTCGTGCCTGCAATTCTCTCCTGGCCTGGATGCTAAGGCAATTTTTAATGAGGATTTGGCTCTGAGCGTGTGTTTCCATGAAATGCTTACAATCTTCTTTTCCAGTCCCCACAATAATACCTACAAATAATAAAGTCCTGTGTACAAATATGCAGAGCCACATGCCAGTTCTTCAGCTTTCCAGCCGTTCGAAGGGCTCCAGCAGAGCGGCATTAGAGAGGGGGCAGGAGGGGAGCTAAGATGCTGACATGCCGAGCAAGGAGCACAGAAGAGCATATTGTACTGCTTTGTCAGGGCAGATCTTTACTCTGGCACTGAAGAGAGAGCTGCAGACTGACAGAAAGTGTTGATTACCCGGACAGCAAGAAGACAACAGTGAAAGTATCAAGGCCTGTTAAAGCAGGATACAGCTGTCCCTAGTGAACTTGATCCTGGTCAACGGGCTTTGGCAAGAAGCAGTTCACATGCGATAGCTGTGTTTCACTGTGGACAACTGCCTAAATCCCAGCTTAAAGTAGTGAAGTGCTCCACTGCCTCTCACACGATGATATCTCATTCTGATAAGGCTAGGAGAGAGGGATGCAAAAATAACCAAAAATTGGTTTTTATCTTCTTTTTTGAAACATCTGTTTTCATTATGAAAAGAAATATATGAGGATATATTGGATGTCTATGTGGATAGACATCATGTTTTTGCTTCCTCAATGTTTGAACAAGATATTAGGAGATGGTCGGAGGAGAAAAAGGCATGCTGGAATGAAGAAGAGAGGAAAACTGCAAAATGTAGGTTTTTCATCCTAAAATTAATATGTCTAAAGATAACAAGAGGATTACCAAGAGATCATGCAATATTTCAATAAATAAATTACATTCACTGTCTTCTCTAAAACTAGCATTATACCTAAAAAGAAATGAGTAATAACAAATAATTAGGATAATACTACAACACTTAAAAGAACAATAAAATGTTGGAATGTTTCTATGCAGGAAAATACAACCTTGAAAAATGACTGTTTTTCTCTTGGAGAGATGCAAAATGTGAATAAAGAGGGTCAGGAAGCGGGTGTCCAACAGAATGGACCATCACAGAGATAAGCTACTTGGAAGGGTCCAAAAGGCAACTGACTCTGTGCTGCTCAGTCACTTATTGGTGCAAAGTCTTTGTGACCAGAAAGCCCTTTGACATTAACAATTCTACTGGGCAGTGACAGTGACATCAAGTGGATACATTAGTGAATTAAACAACTGAGTTATTCTGGTACAGGAGATACCGTATTTTAATAATGATTCATCTGAAAAGTGCTTATACCATAAGACAGAATGAAAAGTGACCTGCCCTTTCAGGGACTTTTTGTATTCATGTGTACAGCAACCCCTCCCCACGTCTTCATATGGAGAGTAACTCCCACTTAGTTATTTGAACAGAGGAATGGGAAAATTTTCCAAAAAGGCTGAGGAGAGAGTGAAAAAATTAGAAGCTTCATCCTTCCAGATACAAATAGCAACAGTTCATGAATGCAGAATTAGTCTGGGAAAACTCAGATGAATAAAATAGGGCTGCCCCAGGCTGTTTTAACTTCTTCACAACAGTGCTGTAGTAGCTATTTAGTTATCCAGTAATGCCAAGCAACTGCTGATGACTTCATTATCCACAAAGTATGCATGCGTGCACCCCAAATGAGCCCACTGCAAATGCACTCGCATCATTAAATTTAAAGTAAGGTACCAAAGCATTTTTAAAATACACTGGAACTCTTTAGTGAAAAGATTTTTTTAGTTCCCTATATGGGTAAAAATAACCAAATGCAAAACTTTCAGTATAGCTTTATTTTAAGGAAAAAAAACAGGCCATTTTCACCATGAAAGTGATGGCAGGGTCTCTTTTGTCCTCATCTACCAACACCCCTGTTTCAACCCTGTGATCCCATGTGACCAATACTCCCATTTCAGTGTAAGTGCCTGCCACTCACTGGGACTTTTCTTTATTATGACATTTTACTAGAGGGTTTGCACTGCTTACGCAGCACTGCTGAAGTAGTGCCTTGCAAGAGAAATCAACAATAATGGTCAGGTCTGCATGGATTTTGTGGAATACTCACACTCTCTTTTGGGAGTTAAAAACAAACTTGCATTTTGTCTTGATTTTTTTTATCACTGTAAGTCCCCTCACTACGAGGGAAAAAGGTATTTTGAACCTATATTAGCTGGTGACACAAATTTTGATGACATGGTCCAATAAAAGCTAGTCCAGATGTCAGCAAAACTTCTTTTTGGACCTTCTACAGGTCTCCCTGTGCAACTAGGGTGGTTCCCAAGTTTGCTCCCTTTTTGTATGAAAGCACATAAAAAAAAAGGACATGAGAGGATCAAAGAAAGCAGGCTTTACTTCTTATCTTGTTCATGGCCATGATGGGTCTTTCTCTCAGCTTTCATCCTTAGCAACAGCATTCCCTCAGACTGCATGTTTGCTGTAAAAGAACCAATGTGATTCTTTGCCCATCTCTGTACAAGCACCTCAGTGTACATGCCTTCTCTCAGAGGCCTTGGCTGCTCATCGCAGAGGTGCCCAGCCTCTGCTGAAGCAAAGATGACTGTGCTGAAAATCATCAGTAGATCTAAACATACTGTCTCTGTGCTTCAGCTTCCAAAACCAATCAACTTCTACTTTCCAATAAATGCCAAGAGGAAATTAGAAACATATTTTTAAAAACCACCTTTATAATTTACTGTCATAAGTGAAACTGGAGCTTTCCTCATCACTTCAGAATAAACTTTAGAGAAACTTACAGTAGCTCTTGTCGTACTGTTGACCAGTACCTTGTAAAGGAATAATTTTTGAAAGGGTATGGAGAAAAGTAGAATGCAAACACTGCAGTAAGGAATTCTGAAATTACTGCCTTCTGAACACTTTAGGTTTTTGAAAAAAAAAAAAAAAAGAAAAAAAGAATAAACTGTCTACTTTCTATTGTAGAACTGTAAACCATTTGTTTGAATGCTTTAAAGATCACTGCTAACTTTTCCCCATTCAAATCTAGATGAACAAGCTTTCTTCCCTACAAAACCATTGTAATGTACTCAGACAAGGAAAACATTGAAAAGCCAAGACATGTGTATAGCTTCAGTATAACTGAAGAATAATTAGTATGTAGGTAAATACTAATTCCAAAGAATGAGCTAATGCAATGTATCTGCATGATATCTGCATTTTGCAGTAGAGATTTCATGTCAATGTCAAAGAAAGAATAATGCCTTACAATTAGAGTTTGTGATGCTGTCACTAGGAGGAAAGGATTTCATTGCATGTCTACAGGGATTGTCTTATGAGGCCATTTGGATGCAAGATTGTGATGGCAAAACTATTCCACTGTATGTCTAGACCCTATGGCTATTGCATTACAATGCTGTTAGGATGCTTGAGCATAAAGATTTTACTACAATCATTCTGAAGCTAACGTGTCCAAATAGGATGATCTCATTACAGCTTGTTTTTCCAATAAATTCAAAGAAAGAAAAATAAAAAGAATTGAGAATCCAAAAAGAATATTGAAGATTGTTAAGGTTTGAGTAGAGCACCTCACTTCAGTAAGGTACATAAGGTACATACAGAGTCTTCTGTATTATTATAGCACCAACTGATTAGTGAGACTATAGCATGTGATGCATACAGTTGGAGTATCCTAACATGTGAAATATTCTAAATCTTCCATTTTTGAGACGTTTTGGCATTTGAACTTAGGTAGCTCTACTATTCCTAGAGGTCCTGGAGGGAATACCATAAATATTCTCAAAATCCTTCTCAGATTAAAATGTTTAATCATTTCTATTAGCTGCCTTAATGCTCTATTCACATAGGGTTAAAGTTGACTGATAGGGTCGCATACCCTTTCAGAATATCCAATACATCCATATTTGCATTTTTAAAGGTAAAAAATGTGAAGTTAGAGTATGTATCATCCCTGCCTTGAAGCCTTAACTCTGCCCCCAGACTTCAGAGCAGTACAGCTAATGTGAATGTGTATGTATGCTGCAGCCACGGCACGGGTCTGACATACCATCCCCTTGGCAACCCCTTGTCTCATTTATCTTCCTGAATGCTCAGCTAACCTTCTCTATGTTATAGGCAGCTGCTCTGATTGGCACAGATGTTAATTAAAGTAGGTAGTAACAGTATACACACTGAAAAGGCGGCCCTTGGAGCTAAAAGAGATCCTAGTCCCCAGCACCACCCCACTGCTGTGCTCAGTTATGTGCATGATGCAAGAAGTGAAGCAAAATAATCTTATCCATGTTCCTGGGATTTCTAACAGTCTATAACATACACGATTATGGTGGAAGCAGGGACAGGGCAAGCACCAACTGGTGGCAACAGGAAGCAAATGAAGGGTGCCACAGGGTGGGAGACACGGATGAAACATCTTTAATCTGGTGGTCACTAATTCTGACCCAAACTCAATTTATTTTTTCTGCCCATGGTTAACAGTTTTCTTTTTCTTCATTTGTGCACTGCGTTCTGTGATGGTGCATGTTGTCAAGTAGGCTGAGTATTTTTCAGGGTGAAATATGGCATGAGGATAAAGACAGAATTAAAACTACCAGAAATAGGCTAATATTTACTTGAACTCCATTTGCTTTTCTTAAATTTTGCAACTGATACTCTGGAACAGTTTAAAGTATTTCTCTCCTAGAAATTTTCACAGCGCCTTTCCTTGTTATTAAAGAAAATCACAGCTATAAGGTGGTTGGAACTGTGAGAAAGCCAAATCAGGAAGTTTCCTCTGAAAATCCCATTGCCATTCCACTATAACACCCATCCACAGAATGTTGCAAAGGGCAAGATGAACTTCTGGGACACTCCTGATGCATGAGCCTATTTGGACATAGTACTTTTTAAAGCCATAAGCTTACTTCAACATCAATAAGTCCCTGTCCAGTGCTCTGATATGCAGTAGAGCACCTGCCTTCCTGTATCTGTCCAAATGGCCCTCTCCGCTGTGCCACCCTGCATCCAGCTATGTTGCATTTACACCTGAACCTTGAATTTTGAAAATTTTGGCTGCCCCAGAAGGTCCATGAAGATTAGGTATTGGATAAGTAATTGAAAACAGGTGTATCCATTTAGGATTTGATCCATCACTGAACTCCAAACAATCATGACAAAGAGAAAAGAAAAAAATAATTCTTGGGTGTCACCTATCTCTTTGAGGATGCCATAAGAATTCCTTCCTCAAATGATTCAGAGCACTATTTTTACTTCAGATCTGAATAAGCACAAAGATTTTTTCAGAATTGAGAAAATATGTGGATTGTACATTTCAATAAAAATAGATTGATATGAGAGAGGGAATGTACTCAATGTCATTTTGACTAACTGCTGGAGATTCAATGGGTTCCAGATAAGGTTAAAAGTAATCCTGGAAACTGGCCTATTGTTGATGTTTAAACAAATACTCCAAGTTTGAGAGTGTCTGAACCAGACCTGTCTGCAATGAAAGCTGTATACTGCTTTGTGAGCAATGAACACAGATTTTCTGTACTCCTAGGTAAGAAATTACCTGCTGGCGACTCTGCAGCCACCGCTCAGCCTTCTTTCAGTCCTCTCACACAGTTCTGTGGGGTACCGCAGCTCCAAAAGTGCTCTCTTTCCCATGATGTGCAACCTGAATACTTAAGGCTGTTAAAGGTCTCAGAGGATGTTACCAGGCTCAAGTCATTACTCCTCTCCCCAGCCAACATGCTGCTTAAGAACTTTATGCTCTGTTTGCCTTAATCCTCCTTGCTGGTGCAGTTAGATGTGGTGTGCTTCCCCTTTCCTTCTCCTACCAGTCGTAATTTCAAATACACCAGAATATGACCCAGGTTTATTGTAACACTGTACTGTTTGCTGCACACAGAGAAGGCAGGAAGCTCCTTCAAGTTCCCTGTCTTTTTGAATCAGAGGAGTCACACGGTTAGTCTCACACATCCTGTGCCAAGCTCATACAAACTGCTCTTCTGTCAAATGAGGGAAACATTATTGCCATTACAGTTTTTAAAGTAAAATCTTTGGCTTTGTGTGTCATCGGAGAGTCTGCTCTTGAACTGCAAACATTATATAGGTAGAACTGAATATCAGACTCTTCTGTTTCCCAAAATTAATTGAAAAATAAACCTTCTATCCACTGGAAACACTGCTTTGCCAAGACATTTCTGGTCAATAACCATGTCCCTATACTATTACTCTGCTTTGTGCTATCACCATACACTTTCTGTAGCTGTTGAAAACGTTCAGTTTAATTTCATGATTTCACATTCTGCAAACAAAATGTAGAAGAAAAAAGCAAGACTCTAGGAGCTGAAGCAAACACCAAAGCCCTGTCAGTACATATCAGAACTTCATAATTAATAAGGTTTCAGCTTGTCTTGTAAAGAGCTTAAATCACTTATCCCTATTTAGTTGCCAGAAAAATCTCGATGCTATTTTATTAAATATAATAGATATACATATATATATAATTTTATTTTCCTGAGTGGGTTCCAAAACCAGACCATCAGCTCTAAGAAGTACTTGTTAATACCTCCATCATATGACAGCATTTGGTTGAAATATTTGCATGCCATATAGTTCAGAGTACCTTCTTTTTTCCAGGCAACAGCTAAAAATTTTACTACAGTATTAAGAAATTTTAATCATTGTTAAAAGGTTCCCTAATGACTATAATAAAGGACAATACTTTATTGATGTCAGCAATGAGCAGTTGACTTACGCAGTACTACTGCTTTATCTTCTGATTTGCTGTGTTCTTACATAGCTTCGCTTCAGTTCTTAGAGCAAAACCTTCTGATGCATCTCAGCTGTGACTTAATAGGTTTACTAATAGTGCTAAAGAAGTTAGTGCTGAAGTTAGTTAATGAAATAAATGCTGCCTCTCCAGTGCATGCTCAATTTTTCATGCTCTTTCCATGCTCATCTTCATTTACCTTGGACAGCTGTCTATGAAGCTCTCCAATGGCTCCCCTAGGCTGGAAATTCAAAGTCTCATTGTTCATACCACAGTTGTCTTTCCAAGTCATCAGCAGAAGGTCCAAAATCTGATTCACAGGTAAAGATGACATTCCAGGCTTAGATGCCTAGTCCATTTGATTGTCACCTACTTTGGCAGCAGAAATTCAAGCATCCCTTTGTTACCATCTGATGCTCTTTTCTTAATATCTGTAGAAGCGCCTATGGTGATCTATTAGGACACCTTGGAAGACTACAAGGGGAAAGGCAGAAAGTCTTTGAAAAAATGCAAAAAGGTATACACCCACACCACACAGAAATGAGATGTAGCTGGGGTTACAATACATTTACATTTCTGATTCACTGTACGACCTTGGGCAAATCACTCATCCTTTTTGGGCCTTTGTTTCTGTATCTGCATTACAGAAACTATAATTATATTTTCTGCTTCACAGTTCTTCTGAGGCTTATTTAGTGTTATCAATACATTGTGCTTCCCCAAATAGTGGATTTATAACAAATATGGCAATCTAGAATGACCACTGAGAGTAACAAATTCAGAAACAGTTCTTATAGCAGTTCTTATTTCTGCCCTCATGATCCCAGGCAGGAAAACCTCTTAAAGAGCTGTATTATCAATGAAAGGCAGTGGTATCAAAGCCCCAGGCTTGCTCTGGCCTCTAAATGCTATTGCAAAAACATAAAGGTGAAACAGATGCATGGCTGGAGCAACCCTCATTAACTGCGCAAGACGGAATTAACAGGGAGAAAGTCTAACGCATTCACTGGCTTCTGTGGCTGTGCTGTTTGTTGCACAGCAGAGCACAGCCCATTTAAAATTACACTGCTCTCTCGTGTTACTCTTTGCAGAATCCTGAAATCCAGTTAGTTTCAATTACTTTGTTGCTTCCTCTGACCAAAACCACGTTTGGAGCCGTGTTTTGCACATGGAAAAGTGAACGATGAAAAGGACTTAGGCATGGAGGTTTCCTACGTGGAAGTCCAGCAGTTCTTGCAGCTTATTAGCAGAACTCCCAGGTTCTTGCAGAGACTAGGAGACCACAAATTAACGGGAGCGATTAATAAATCACATGCAAGCTGCTGGACTCGATCTAGGGGAACGGAGACGACGACAATTCACGAGGTCAGAATCGAGCCTTAATGAGCCTTTCTGGCCTCAAACCCTGTGACTATTCAATTAGGCATGAGACCTTGTCGTGTGCCAAAAGGCCTTTTGCCGCAGCCTCCGGTGCTGTAGCCCGGTGCTGCTCGGTGCAGCACTCTGTGCCAAGCCACAGACCTTACCCTGGAAGTCTGGGCGTTCGTTAAACGCCGGGCAGTTGGGCTGCTCTGGATCTCAGCCCTGAAATGAGGGCAAGTAAGTGACAGCCCAGCACAACTGCAGCCGCTCTTCACTTCAGCCTTGCCTTTAAGGGCATTTTGTTTTGTCGTCTTAAATTACAATAAAATTGCAGTCAGCTGGGTAAACCCAAAGGCCTGTGTTGTTCTTCGCTGGCTTCTGCCATTCAGAGTTTTCTGTCATTAAATCTCATACACACCTATGGATATTAAAAAATGTTTGAACACTATAGTGTTTGACTGAAGGGGGGGAATTTTGTGTTTTCAAAAAAATAGCTAATTTTCTTATACCCATTTGCTCTTTAACCAGCCTCACTAATCTCCTTCAAAATGATCCCTTTTTAAGTGATTAATTTTCCATGAGAAGATGCTAACACCAGGAAAGTGCAAAAATAAATATCAGAAAAGAGCAAGCAAAAGGGAATGTGTCACATACTGACTACAGGGAAACAGTGCAAAACATCTAATCACGGCAGTGCCAGGAAACTTGAACCTGTCCAAAAGGATCCAGTGCTCTCAATGTTTAATTGCTGTTGATGGCTGCTGGTCAGTCATGCATGACAATGTGTGTGTCACGCTGCTTCCTGCCTATGTTCATTCCTGTCAGCCTTCACTCCAGGTGATGAGTACTGCTTCTCTGACCAGGGGAGAGAGAGACGGAGAGAGAGAGAGGGGAAAAAAAAGAGCCCTCACAGACACAAAGCAACATGTACCCAAATAACCCAAGCCACAGGAACAGAGCACCAAAAAAGGACAGCAAAGGCCAGCTTTTATTAACCTCTCTACCCCTCTTCATTTATGCTAAAAAAAAAAAAAAAAGAGCGTAGCATCTGCGACCGACAGTATTCCAACTGGCAAGACTCATGTCTCCTGTTTGCTTGATTATATGTTTGAACACATGCTTGGGGCTGCATGGAGCAATTTGAATTACAATCGAGTAGCAGTGAACATTATCATTTTTGAACTGGAGCTTTAAAAACCTCCTCTTTGAGCTAATAAGAAAGAGGCAGTGGGAAATGTAGGAGATATGACTTAAAAGGTCTAGAAATTGTATAACAGCTTTCCACAGTTTTCTTAAAGTGACTGTTTAATGCTTTATGTATCTGGGCCCAGATTCAGCAAAGCACTTAAGCATGCATTTAACTTTAAGTATGTGAATGATCTCATCCTTATTCAGCAAAACTCTTAAATAAATGCTTAATTTTAAGCCTATGCTTAGCTGTTTTGCTGTAGCAGGGCCTCACCACACGCTTCTGCATCCCGTTATGTCTGTGACATAGTTCGAAGGAGTGGTCCTCTTTTACCTCCCCCATCACTGTCTTCTTTTCAAAACATCATTATTCTAACATTGTTTAACTTCACTCTGCCTTGGGCAAAACTGACGTCTGAAAGTCAATCTATTTCTTAAACATCCAGGACATATCTGCTCATTCATGCTTCACTTCAGACCCATCTGTGGTCAAAGTCAAGGGGAGTCCTGCCACTGTCTTCAGTGGGAGCCAGGTTGGGTTCTCAGTCGATACCATGCTCTGAATCTATTGCAGTAGTACAGGAACTGAGTTATGTAAGCATGGGAAAGCCAATGCAGGGGTCAGATTTTTCGGTAACAAAAGCACAATAAGAAGGCTTTAGCTGTTTCAAAATTGATCTGACTATAGCTGCAGTCAGGATACTTTGAGGAACGAACTAAAGCATCATTTCTGAACCACCACATTTTAAGTAATTAGGACATGGAATATGACGTGAGTTTCGATGAGGTAATTGTTTTATGGCCGTTTTGTTATTCTATCTGTGTACTGCTTTCATTCATCTCTCCAATAAGTTGGAAAGGAAGGTAGAATACAAAGCAGGGAAAAGAGATTGTTTCACACGACATTTCTGGCTGATTTGAAGATCTTCCTATTGCAATTGCCACCCTTTCCCCTCTCTCTATACTGATACATCCCAGTGAGCGTCAGGAAGGCTCTTCAATTTCACTCATGTTAAGGATGATGATGAGAATCATGTTTAAGCAATAATACACAGACACACATTGAAAAATGTTGTTTGGGGGCTCAGTCCACTTTATCTTTCCCGAATCAGCTTTTGCTAGCATTAATGTTTGGAACAACTTGACTTCCTCTTACATCACTGAGGACAGTCTATGGGTTTTTAAATCATTATAGTTACTACTACTAAAGAGATGATATGGACTAAGAGAGTAATAGGTGCACAAGGAAGAATAACTCTATTTGATTTATGTTATTTAACATATGTGCTCATTCTTTTTTACCACAGACTGAAAAGCAGTAGCAAAATTACTCCATGAAGGAGTCCTGAGGTACATTCAAGTGTCACATTATCTATGTTTTGAAGTGCCGTGGAAGGAAAATAAAAACATAAATTAGTGGTTTTGCAAGAACAGAACTAAGGAAGCCCCGTTTCCTACTGCTTTGTGTCTCATAATTAATTGTGAACTACAGTTGAAGCTTTTCCCATGGGTGGGGCACATATGGTCCACCTCTCACACTCTCTGAGAAATCTATAGATGTATATACTGTGTGAATTCTTTATGGTTAATAATGCATTAACTCACTCTGCAGTCTTGTTGTTAGACAGGATCCTTATCGGGTGTCTCTTCTTCACCATCCTACTCCATCTGTTTATCCATCCATCCTTCCACAAAAAGTAGAGGATTCTTTGTTTAAATCTTAAAGATTTCTGTTTGGTCAAATTTGTCTGAAATCATCAAATAGATTAAAACCTAATTAGGTTGAAATACACACATGCATATAAACAGAGATGCAAACTGCATGATTGAATAAGCCTTACAGGTTAACAAAAGGTGATTCCAAACTATACAATACCTGTAGGCATTTCTTTTCATAATATTTAAAAGCAAAGGAAAAACACTATTATTTAATACCTTGCCCTTTTTAGGCACCTATTGTTATAAAAAAGAAGTCATCAAAACTCATGAGAGCTGCTATACAGATAAGCCAAATGTGTTCACAATGTGTTCACAAAGGTCTGACAAGCTCACTGACAGTGTGGGAATACATCATGGAAGTTTTGCCTATGAAGTTCAGGTTTTGAATGCATTATGGATTCTGAAGAAAAGCTGAGACCACAGTGGTGTACATGCTGGCATACACACGTCCTTTTATTTCTCTTCCATGGTGATATTAATGATTTAAAGCATTATAAGGTATTTTCCTAGTTATGGTGATTTTTAGAAAACGAGGACTGTGAAAACAGGATTATCAAAGCTTTGGAAACTTAGAACCAGTTCTGAAGTTCAGGCTATACAGTGACTGTGTATAGAGAAGGATGCAGCAAATCGCTTGGAACCTGGCCCCAAATAGGATAGCCAAAAAAGCTCATGCAAAATTAATAACCAGCCTTTCTTTTAATTTTAAATGCAATCAAAGCCCAAATGCTGGAATAAATACATTCTGTATACAGACAGAATTTTCATAAATCAGCCATGCTTATCCATATCCATTGTACTTTGTAACCATTAGCCATACACTCTGTTGAACATAATGTTTCCTGAGATCCCTGGTGGCTTTAATATTAATCTGAATTCTGAGATTCTACTGTCAAGTTTAAATTACAGATCTGACCACAAACTCATTAGAAAATGCACTGCTCTGTTCTGTGTTTTGCCTGTCTTGATTTCATATTTTTACAAAAAATTTGCTGTTTGCTCTATCAAAAGACTGATCTCTATTATGTGGCAACATGCTAAATTTATTTTAGGAGGCGTTGAAAAAAAAAAGGAAGTATCTTCATCTAATCCATAACTCTAAAGTAAATTGAATGCTTGATGTTATATATTTATAACAATTACATGTCACATCTATTTATTTATATATTTATATGTAAAGGATGAAAGCTTAATTCTCTTAAGTACCAGGAGGCAAGTATAATCTGTCCAGAGGAAAGCATACTATGGCCAGACAAAATGATAGCTCTCTCACACTGCTCTGTCATCGCAACTAAGCCCTGACATGAAAGCCTCAAGGGTGTGGTAAAAAGGACTGCCCTCCAGTGTGCTGAAAGGAAACTTCAGCATCCTTGCTCATTCGTTTTTTGTATAAAAACTGACAGATGTGTCAAAGGTGTGATAGTTTCGTGAATAAGTAATAAGTCCTGACAAGTTGGACCTTATCATTCCCTTCAGCCTAAGGTGAGGAAGGAGCCTGGGGTAACCACAGAGGCAACTGAAATGCCCTGGATGGGACTTGCGGGATGGCTCGCCTCGTTCATCTGTGCTCCTGCTGGTACAAAATGGATTTGACGACAAATCTGATCAAATTCATCCCCGGTGTAATTTCAGAGAGGTCAGTGGTGTTACACCAGGGAAAGCATCAGTCCCTGGTGTTTATTTAGGGAAGATGTCAGAGGCTTTGGAATAAGAGCAGTGCAGTGAGCCATAAGCTTTCTTACTCTCAGCAGAGCGGTATGGATACTTTACAAGAAGGGCAGTGGTTATCAGAATAACGTCTAAGTACTTTGTCAAAACCTGTGTTTCAGCATGGCTCACAGATGCAGGAAGGTGCAATTACTGCACTTGGCCACTGTGACCCTTAGATTCCTTGCCCAACACTGCTGGATCCACCTGAAATCTCTTTCCACACAAAACCAAACCAAGATTCTTCTCTTTGCAAAGGGATATCAGGGTTATATTACCAGAGATTTACATTCAAGTGGAAGAAAAAAAAGAAGATTGTAGTATATTTATGTGTGAAGTGAAAGGTTTGCCTTTCTGCAGGGATGGCAAAGCTTAAATTTAAAATACACACACTTGCAAAGATCACCAATGCAATGAGAAACATGCATGGAGAGCAGGAATTCCACATGGAAGGAAACACGTCCAAATGGGAACTCAGAAATATTTTTACATTTGTACCAATAAATATATCTGCCCTTGGTATATGATTTTCATAAAAAGCCTGCACCACAAGGAAATAAAACAACATGGATGTGACAGCAGCTGAGATTTAAGAACATGACTATCTCTCACACTTGAAAAAAAAAAAGGTGTTTGGGAAATTATAATGCTACTTAATAGATTCACTTATCTATATATTTTTCCAATCAGATATGCAATAAATCAGGAAAATCTAATGTAACATTCCAGATAATGGGAAAAAGAAAAAACAGAAGATCAAGTTAGCATATTGTTATTATACCTGCAACCAAGGTAGGCCATATAGACAAAGGGTGAGAGAAAAGTATATGGCATAAGCCATGTGCAGTGCAATGGCAGGCAAATGCATCGACTTTGCAAGTGATGGATAGAAGGAAGATACACAGCCTCAGGGAGAGAGGAAAACTGGGATATGTGGAAAGCTAAAAATGCAGAAGTGTGAGGGGGGACTGCTGTGAAGGACATCTTTGACAGAAGCCAGGAGAAGGTCAGAGACAAGAGCCAGACGTCATAGGGAAAAACGTAGAGCCCATTTTCCTGACTGCAGGGCAGCTGGAAACAGGGCCTGGCAAGGGGGTGGAGCTACAGAAGAGAAGCAATGGGGCACAGGGATCTGAAATACCCCTCAGTGAGGCCAGACGAGTGCTGGCACACAGGTTTGGGCTGGGGGTAAGAGTGTTACACATTTCCCAGACTTACTCAAGTACTGGACCTCCCCGTTCTTTTTCAAATTGATTCAGTGCTGTCTTCCCTCGTTTTCTTCTCCTAAGGCCTGAAATGCTATGCTTGCTATGGACACTGTCTTCTTTTGACATTTTCACTCCCTGATAATGCTGCAAGCTAGCCTTGAATTTTAAAGAGTGCCATGCATGCAGACACTCAAGCACTCCCACTCCGAGGCTGCCATTCTCATCAAACATCTGGAAGTCTGTTTGCCAGAGTGCTGCCGCCAAATGCTACTGCCTGAGCCGGGCAGAATTTTGCTTCCCCTACAGAGTAAGCAAGAAGAGCTCGAGAGCAGATTTACAGCTGTTGATGTGGCAGCACTGAAGTCTCACGCTGCAACTCAGAGCTCCTTATTTATGGTTTTAGCCCTCGGAGGAGTTTGGGTAGGGAACGGATTGAATGTGGACATCCAAAGCCTTCTTGCAGCCCGAAGAACCCTTCCTTTTCCTTTTATTTCTAACTTCTTTACTATCCATCCCTTCATAACTCTCGCCAAACACAGATGGCTGTAATTCCCTCAGACTCTGAAGACAGCAGAAGTCTTTGTACCAAGACCTTCCTATGTGAAGTGCCACAAGATTTCATCTTTTCAGCCCAGGGGAAGAAGAAATGGAGGATCAGACTTCAAGACATCTAAGCACCTAAATCCCATCCCCTCTCTAAAGAATTCCCTGACTTGAAGGAAATCCTGTGTACTTCAGGCAGGACACACAAAATGATCTTAATAAATATTGTCTAGTCTTAGTTCAGGTCATAAGAATAAGTGACTCCTCTGTCCTGTTCCCCTGTCCTTCTCCCCCCACCAAAAATTTCCCTAGGGAAATGGGGGGTGGGTGGTAAGGAGGAGGCATTAAGTCTCTGAGGTAAAAGAATTAGAAAAGACACGTGTGAAGAAGAGAGAGGAATGGACTTTAGTCAGTCCAAAAATGTGTTTCTATTCAGTTCTGGACAGTGAGTGGAAAAGCAGAGGAAGAGCAAAGTAAAATGAAGAGAACTGAGGCACGATAACAACAAGCCACTTGCAGAGGCAGAGAAGAACAGTAAATGAAAAGAAAAAAGCCTTTCATGAACTCCCCACAACATCAGGGTCACCATCCAGGAATCCCAATTCAAAACCCAGTCACAGCTGTAACCTTCCTTCCCTAAATAACTTAATAGAAAATTTACATCTTGACTAAGACATTCAGCATACTGGTGTGCAAATGTATCTCAGAAATACCTGATTTCTAAAGGATTTTCCCCAAAAGGAGCAAAGCCTGCACATCAGGACACAGGGAGGCATTTCATAGCACAGCACGGACGAGGGAACTGACTATTCTGTCCCTATTAGGACAGCTGGAAGTTACAGTAAGTGGGCAATTGAGAACAATGGGTTGGAGCCAATGCAAAGGCAACTTCCAAACATTTCAATTTAAAGGTCTCTCAGCTATGGAAAATTATTGCCATGGGGCTTTGTTTTAGGTCAGAGCACTAGGGAAAGAGCATTTAGAAAGTAGTACAGTCCATTTAGCAGGCATCCCTTAGCCATAGGCACAGACTCCTTCAACAAATGCTCGGTTGTGTGTGCATATGGTCTTCATCCAACTTGTAGGAAAATCTCTACTAAAAGGTGAGGGTTTTTTCAGTAACATTTGAATGGAAAAGCTCCATTCAAACAAAGCTCCAAAAGGTGTCGTTTCAAGGAAGGCTGAATAACTCACTGCAGGCACAGAGAACCATTGGCATAAAGAGTACCTCTGTTCTTGTGACATACTTCATATATTTGAAAGGGTCAAAAGTAAAACTCAAGAAAAAGTAGTGAAATGTTACATTTTGGTGTTCAGCCTTATCTATCACTGCTTATTTTGTGCCCTTACAAAGAGGAGTGAAGTCGAAAAATAGTGAGTTAATAGTTAATTGTCTGACTTAACACTAGTTAACTTTACATTTGTTGTCCTGCATCGTCCTGCATTTTATGTCTTGCTTCCTAATATCACACACATCCTATCACATATGTCCTGCCTCGAATTCCACACGTGTCTTTGTGTCTGGAGATTCAGGGTAGCAGCCCAGATGTCAAAATGCCATCTCCTTTTAAGCTCTAGAATGAATCACTTTGGATGCTTGATTACCCAAGAGCAGAGAGACTTATATGGGAATTAGTTGCCCTCAGCAGATGATCGGCTTATTCTACAAGTCTTATAATTTTATCTTGCTTGGAAGAATAGGATTTAGGGAGAGTCTGAGTCATTCTAATAGAACACATAATCATGCCTGTTTTATGATTGTGAGAGTAGGCTTGTTATATTCATTAGCTGTCTCAGTTGGCAGGAGCACTGTTTATGAGCAAGTCTGAAGACTACCTGAGGCAGCTTAGGCTTTTGAACACAAAAGAACAGCAGTTTTGAGGTACTAAAGAAGTAATGGTTTATTTCCCAGTCTTCTTCCCATGTATTGTAGTGTGTGCATGTCACACGTATGAAGTATAGCTCTCCTGGGAAGAGAGGCAATGAAGACTTACCAGCACACTGGTTCAGAGGTACAGCAGCCCACAATGTAAAGTTTGAAAGATGAAAGTTTGGTCAAGCGTAATAAATCAAATCTGCAAATACATGAAATGAAATGAATTGACATGAAATAGTCAACAGAGGTTTTAAGCAAAAATTATTTATGTCCCCAAATTAGTCTTTGCAGAGTACATAAAATAGGGTCATCAATGGCTTAATTCCTAAAATGAAATGGATATGCATTAACAAACCTTTTAGACATTCCTTATAGGAGATCTAGTGGGTAAAAAGACATGAGTAGTAGATTAGAAAGATCTTTATTTGTGTCTTTCAGTGGTTCTATTACAAACTGTTCAGTTGTTTTTCTGTTACCTGGGGAACACAAAAGTCTCATTCATTCGTTATGAAAAAGATTTCACACAGTGTACAGATAATAGTGATTTGGATCTATTGCATCTTGCATGGATGGCTATCTGCTACATTTTGCTTAGGGATCCTCCCATGTCACCACAAAATGACTCAGGTGCCAAAACTTAATCTGCATCAGGACCAAGGTGCAGATTCATCACTTCCAGGCTAGAATCCTCTGTCCCTCTTCTCTTTTGTGACTTTTTTCCCTAGCATGACATTTTAAGAGGATTCTACCATATCTCTACTTTTTTTTCTAGTCTAGCCAGCCTCGTTATTTTTACGTGCTTATGTGCTAAGGCGGTGACAACTGATCTGGTTTTTATTATATTTGCTTTTCTTCTGATGCACACCCTTAACCTACTTTGACGGAAGTAAGACATCAAGGAAAAAAAATAAATCAAAAAAGTAACAAAGAAGAGGAAAATATTGATGCAACCATACTTTACTTTTAATCAGCTTTGGTCTAATTCAGCTTGGCCAACAGTTTTTGATATGCAAAAGAAGTGTCCTTCATATTGATTTAATGAAAATGGTCATTTTGCTGAGGGTATGTGTATATATCATGCACTCAAGATTTCAATATGCCCAGCTGAGGTTTTTTGTACTCAGTATGGCCTCTGGTTTCTTTCCCACTGTTTTTAAATTACAGCAACTAAATCTGTTACTTTTGCCAATTCAAACATTATTCATTTTTTCTCATAGCCAAATAATTTGTTTCAGCTTTAAGTTGCTTCTCTTAAGGCATTTCTTTGAAGGGATTTCTTTTTCTCTATATTCTCCCTGTACTCACACCTGTTCATCCAATATATCATATAAACCAGTCTGCTTTGAACCTCCCCTTTTGTCAGCCATAATACTATGGAAGGGAATGATTTGTAGGCTTGGAGCAGCAGAGACAATACATGCCTGGGTCACTCATAATTAAGGAATGTCAGTGGTCGAGAAGAAGAAAATCCAGCTCAAGCCAAACTGAAGCATTTAGATATTTTACTGCTGCATCCTTTTAGGCTTCTCTCAGCTTATAAATATTAATTTAAAGACTACCAACAAGGACAGTAAATGGATTTAGGCATAAAACTTCCTGTCAGCAGTGATTTGTGCCCAATAAAAAGAGAGCTGGATAGAGAAAGCCTGCTTCACTAAGTTTATGATAGACAGTGAAAGACTGCCATCAAAATAAAAAGGCTTTCACTGTGTAGTCTGCTGTATTGCGATCTTCTGTCCTAAGGAGCAGCACACTGGTACTGTATTCCTTTCAAAAGCACATTTGACTCATCAAGGGAAAGGTCTGGGGCAGGACCAACACCGGCAGTGGGCTCTGCACAGGCAGCATCACGGGAAGGGAACTTTTACATCAGTGATGCCTTGTACTGAGCTCCATGATGGAAAAAGTGAACAAAAGGTTATCCATTTCCCTCCTAACGCCCGACTGGAAAGTAGAAAAGAAGTCAGTAGGTCCTGTATAGTCTATGAGAGCGTGCCTTTCAAATGTGAATGCATTAATTACCTTCTCCCGGTCTCCTTTCTGAAGCAGCGCATGATACATTCACTTTAAACAATAATCTGTTTCATTCTTTGATAGAAAACGCATAAACCCTGTTTCTTTTCTTCATTTCTCTGAAAAAGCCTAGTTTATTTTTCTTTGACTGGTAAGAGATGTTGTTGCTGACTGGCATGATCACGAAATGCTGAATACCAGACAAATATCAACTAAACATAAAATTTTAAATTAATTGAACTTAAGACTTTATCCACACTGAAGCAATCACGCTCAGATACAGCAGTTCATGCTTTCTGCAAATTTAGTCATGGTCTCTGCAATACACACTTGGCTCATGCTCCGTCTCTGTAGCTAGATCTGCGAGCAGACACGCACCTTGCATCTGACAGCTGTATATAATGCTTGGCCAATTTAAACACCCCCCCACTCCATTTACTGCTGGAACTGCATTGGATGGTGTTACATGGTGGCAGTATCTGTGTTATTCTAGTTTGGCTTGCTCATCTCATGTTTGTATCTCATGTTTTAGGAAGGCCAATTAAAAGATATCAACTTCTTAATGAATTTGCAAATCTCTAGTGGTCTCAGTAAGTCATGATGATTATTTTCTTGTTGGAGTCAATGGGCAGAAGTCATGCACAAAATGGTTGGCCCCATTTTGGAAAAATGTATTGCTGTGAATGGCCTTCCTCCTACAGAAGCCGTTATCTATGGCTCTTCGGTTGATTGTCAAGGCTTGAGCTATGGAGGATCACTGGGGAGAAAGCACTGCTTGTGAAAACCTTCTGCATGGAGGGCAGTAAGAGGAGGAAAAGGGAACATATATATGGGGAAATACCCTTATGAAAAAACGCTGAAAGACAGAGCTACGCTTTGTCGATGGAAGTAACATGAAACAGGGGCCCTTAGAGAGGATCATTCTGAAAAGAAATGAAAAATACATAAAACTTTGTTTAATTTATGGAATTTATAGGCTGCTGACCAGTAAGTATAAAGTTCTGTTCCCCTGGTCCTCACTATCACTCATGTATTACTTGTCAGTAAATGTGGTGCACTCAGAACATAACAGCTACGGTAATATTTCTGTTCCCACTGCAGCTTTACTACACCCATGAAACTCTGTAATCTTTAAATTCCCTCACTGTTAACATCTGCTGAAACATTATTGGTCCCAGCATAGCCAAGCTGCTCTGAAATTACATTTAGCAGAGTAGTTAATGCTAACAGTATAATTCTAGAAGCAACCATGTTTTAAAAAGGCTTTATAACTGGCAGAGTGGCTTTCACTACTTCCCCATTTCTCTGCTTTTTTGTCATTATCTCACCTGCAGGCCAGAATTCATGTTTAAACAGCGTTCTGTTTTCTGTTTAGAATAAAACATTGTAATTTGTTTTTCTTGCCCTAGACTGCCGAAACAACTTCTGAAAACACTTTTTATTGTCCTAGGGAAAAAATATAGTTACATCAGATTTTAAGAGTCCAAGGGGTTGAAATTGGAAATGGATAAAGCTTTAATGAAATTAATATCTTCTATCACCCATATAGGATGCTTTTCATGATCTAACATATAAGCAAAATAAACTAGCTGCCTTTATTAACAACAATACCTTGATTTATTCATTTGCAGCCCATAAAGAGCTCACTTGTTCAGTTTTGCTTTTATAAGGGAATGCTGGACAGAGGGCCTTCAACTTAATTACTGAATGTTGCAAGCATGTAAATATTATTCAAAAAAATAAAATGAAAACATAGTAAAGTATCCTCAATTCTGCCATGTATTTTTTTTAATGCTATATAATGTAATATATTTTAAAATATGTATGTATGGCTACATAATGCTATGTAAAGCTTTATCCACAGGTACTCAGCAAAAATAACCATATTTTTAAGAAAAAAATATTTACATGTGTTTGTCTAAAAAATTAAGCTGAAAACTTCCACTTTTATTGCAGTGAATGAACAAAACCCCACCACTCAGCAGTTAACCTTTCAGTAAGCAATCCTGCTAGCTCTCAGAAAGCAGCCTTGAAAAACACACATTCTAGAGCTTTAAGATTACTGTTGTTAAATGTTTATGCTGCTATTAGATTCTGTAAGAGTTATGTATTTAGAATATTTACCATAAACATAATAACTATGATAATTAAAAAAAATATATCAAGAATTCTTGTTCACAAAAGAATGAACTGTATCATTTGCAACTTTGAAGAATAATTATTGCATCATCTAGCATTGCACGAGGATAGATAGACTGCTAAATCTGTTAAAGTTAACTGGTTCCTGATTCATGAACAGCAGAAAATGACATCTGTGCCAGATGGTAGTCAGCATTTGTGCATTGGTACTCTGATTTTCTCTTCTCACATTCCATCCAGTCTCCGTTAGTATTTGCTGCTTAAGTGGCAGCGGCCGTTGTGAGATCATTTATTGGAGGTTAAAGCCATGCCAGTGAAGGAGTTTCCTAGGAACACCTTGCAAGATTTTATGCTGTTCCAGTAACAACAGTGCTATATGCAAGACAGTTTATTAAATATTCCCCAGTCTGGTCTGATATGTCCTCCCACACATCTCTTCTAGAGACACATTTTCAAGAGACATCATTTTTGTTATTGTTTAAAATGCGACAGCAGGTCTTTTCAGCAAATGAGTAAACTAATGATTTCTTCACAGCTATTAAAGCAAGTACATCGCAGTATGATGCTATTTGAAGCAATGTGAAATAATTCCTTTTGAAACTTTGTGTCCAAGTGATATCCAGGGCAATCTTCTTGGAGGTGCAGATCCCTTCCTTTCCATCTGTCATGCCCATGTCTGAAGCAGCACCTACTACTTCTTGCCAGGAGAGACTTGAAAGAAAAACTTAGGAAGTGTTTTATGCATCATTATCATTATGCATCAATCTCAGAGCACTTCATGGGGCAGTATTTTAGAAACTTTTTAATGCTGCTCTTTGGAATCATAATTTGAATGCATTTTTTTCCCGTCTTCCCCTATTATTACAGAATTTGACTCAAAACTGTGGAAAAAAACATTTTAATACAACCATTTGGAAATTTCCACCCCCTTCATCTGGAAACCTGTAAAAGCCGCAGATTTTTTGAAAAGAACCAGTGCTGACCAATTAACCTCTCACATTCTTGCTTTAATTAAAACAGAACCTGGGACCAATCCATTTTGGCTGGTAATTGCTTTTGGAAAACTAAAATTCAGATGACAATTATTTGTGTTTAGTCAATGTGAGCCCTGGGTAGGAATCTGAATTCTGCTATTTCTGAATTGCACCTGCATAACAAAGCACAATTTTGAACAACATAACCTCACTGCTTTCATCAAAAATACATTACTGGAATACTTGACTCTAGGCTGGGACCTTTTAGAGGAAGCCATATGTCTCGTAGGTCAAATACCAGCTGAATTAGTAGCATGATATTCAATAAGGGTGGTGATATCTTCTGTATTAGACAATACAATAGGTCTCTATTTTCTGATGTGCTTAAAAAACCCTACAACAGTAATTCTGAAACAGCTCTAGAGATAATTGGCATTTGCTGAGGGATGTCATACCTGCATCATTTATCATAATACTAAACTTGGTACTTAGCAGTGCAGAGCACTTTCATGCTTCTTGCTTTTTTTCAGTGCTGCACAACTGTTTGTTAATTTCATTAGTTACTGATTATAATAATTATGACCTGACTTTACTGATCAATACAGTTACAGTATGAGACTAAAATAACAATAAAATATTAAAATATACAATAATTGTGCAAACCAATATATAATTAATATATAATATACAAACCATATGTAAAATATAAAGTAAAAGGTAACAATCTAGGCCCTTCTGGGCCAAGGAGGAAAGCATGCAGTAATGTAGCTGTACTTCTACGTTTGCCCCAAGCTTTACTATCTCAGCCTCTTCCCCTATAGACTGTCCTTTTCCCTATCCTGCTCTTCTCTGCTTTTGATACCTTCTCTCAGCCCCATTCTCCTCACATAATCAGGTCCAGCATTACATCCTAGTTCTTCCTTCACACCCCCAAAGAGGTGTGATAAATCATAAATTCAGGTATTGCTCTTTGCTTACTGATTAGATCTCTTGGATTTCCCACTCCATGCTCTCACTTTTTGGATAACACTTTTGGAGCATATGACCTTTTGCCTAAACTGTAGAGGAAGATGAGGTGTTCAATGCTGAATTAGATTAAATTCTGGCAGCCACAGGCTTAAAAGTTAAACATTGCAGTACCTAACTAGCACTGTCTCTAGTTCCAGGTCCAAACCATGTATTTTCCTCTAAATGGATTAAATTATTTTAAGTAATTTTGATATTATATGTATATATAATTTCAACCTCAAAGGAAATAAGTGACATGGTTCGTTTCAGCACACGTGTAATTTTGAGGGATTTCTTTACAACTGGAAAATCTAATTACAAGGAAGGCTACAAGCTCATCCTGGAAGGCAACAGTCAGTAGCACTGCCATATCTACTGAACAATGCTACAAGGTAGCACTGACAATATCAGCCTTGATAAGATCTAAATCATCATCACTGATTTTTGAATTTACAGGCTATGTTCACGAGTAGTGATATGAATAATAGATTCCTTCCTTTGTTTTTGTAGACACAGGAACTTGCCACTGCATGCAGTCAAATCCCTCTACCCCCCCCCAAACCCCAAACCAAGAGCCCCCTAATACCTTCCTCCTCCTTTCAAAAAAGCTTCGTAAACACCACACACACCCCTCACCCCCCCAGCTGAAATCAGTGTGGGGAAGGAAGAACAGGAAAAAAGCTCTCAAATCCAACCAGTTGTTATAATGGTCTATCTTGTCCATACTATTACCATCAGTCAGATCTTCCCACTCTGAGGCTGTTAAAGGACCATAGCTCTCATACGAACATGTCAGGAAAGAGTCGTCCCAGATCCACAACATGTTCCACCAGTGATTCACCCACGTATGCCTCCGGATCTTCTGCCCATGCAATGATCAGCACCAAGGATTTATGGCCGATGAGCTGATGCTCTGAGGTGGTGATGCTGCAGTTACACCTGGCATTATCCTGATGCTTCTCCTGCAGCGCTGCGAATGAAAAGTGGAGCTCACGCAGCTCTGGTATTTACAAATTACAGCTCACTGTACTTATACACACTTCAGAGGAGGAGTAATGTGTAATAACAGTGTAATGCTATTATTATGATAATGATGATTAATACGCAGCCCTAAGCGATGCTAGTCTAAATGTTGAGCTCCACTGCAACTTTTTCTGTCAGCAAACTAATTCATAAAGGGACAAAGAATATCCTTAAAGGTTTTTTTAGAAAGAAACATGTAAAGTAATGCTTTGATACTACATAATGCTAACTACAGTCTTTTCTGAGCAGTGTGTTGCAATGCTCCATTTCAAAATGATGGCTGGCTTCAGATACCTGCGATGTCATGCAGTAATAACTAGGTAAATAAATAAAGGCAAAATTCAAATGTAATTTTTATATTGACCTGAGACAATATTTTATTTTGGGGCAGATGGTAAATTTTTTGAAGGATTGCCTGTGGCCATCTTTCAAAACACTATCATTAAAGAAATCTTCTCTAGCCAGGCTCAAGAACTTCCAAGTTCTTTATGCTGCTCCTGACTTTGATACAAGAGGGTGACATGGGAGAGTAAGGTTTGTCCCACAGCTTGCAGTATGTGCTCACTCAGGATTTTGTATGAGATCACGGATGATTGTTTGTTGTTCTAGCATAATGAAAATAACAATTTTTGTTTTGTTAGTATACAGCAGTAATAAACTAGCAGTACTGAATGACAGCATTATTTTACAGAGTTAATTAAATCAAGATTTAGCTGTGAAACTAATGTAGTCAGTGATAACTTTTTACAGAGGGTATGACCACATGTGATAGACCTATTTTTTCCTTCCTTAGTTTTAGCTCTCTACTGCAAAACTTATTTGGCAAACTGCTTGGATTGCTTGTTTTGCTTCTTCAACAAAAGTCCAAAGCAGCTTAAAAGTCTTACTCACCTAGAAACCTAGAAATGTCTATTGAAATTAGTAACCAAGCTAAGTAGTCTGGGGGGGTGATCTACATTTATGGCACTTTAAGACTCCTTTACCCTTCCTGAGCAGTGGAAAGGTAGGTCAGGAAAAATGAGAATCAGACCTTAGGACTATGCTATTTATAAGACAATATAAAATCAAAAGTGAATATATTAAAACGGTAGAAAACCCAGCATTTATACCCATGTGCTGCTGTTGTCTTATTCTTGTGTCACAAAAGCCCTTTCTTTTCTGAATAGGAGAGATTTCACAGTATAGTAAAAATTGTATTTTTGAAAAGAAGAGTTTTATACAAAAGTTGAATTAAAATTTGCAGAGCCATAATGCAACAGCATTAAGTCTCTCCGGGGCATGTTTTAATGGTCAAGTAATACATGCCTTCGGTGGCTGAATGCATGAGCATGTATTAATGGACCTCTGAAACATGCCCTGTCATGTGTTAATGTTGTATTACAATGGTACACTAGCTGCAAAACCTCAGAAGTAACTTCCAAAAAACCAGAAGAATGTTTTTGATCTTTGGAAAATATTATGATTAATTGCCTGTCTGTCTATGTCTACTGTACTGTTCAGATATTCAATAAATACCAAAACGGTATTAAAGTAAATAAACTTTGTAACACTCATATAAAATGATCTGTTTTTAAATATTAAAATGTACCCTGAACAACATTAGGCCGCTCATACATGCAGAATGATGAATCCTTGCCTTAAAGACCTTATAGGTAAATACAGTATAGCTTAAGAAAGGTTATAAATGAAGAAGTTCAATAAGAGATGCCTATGTATTTCTGCTATACTATTTTCCTTCTCCATTTTTATCTTTCACTCTAACCTGTGCTTATTTTATCTAATGTAACCCTTTTTTATTCTTTCATAATAAGGATTTTGAAATACAAGATGTCGTGAGCCTTGATTACCTTGAGTAGAATACTATAGCTCCTCATTAGAAAGAACTTCAGGTATTTTTAACTCAGAGGGGCCTTCAAGAAGTCTTATGTATGGTAAGCCTCTTGAGAAAAACACTTGAGCATATACTAAAATGTATTCTCACTCAGCAAAGCATTAAAATTTCTCCATGAGCTTAAATTCCATTGAGCTCCAATAGAAGTTACACATTTCTAAAGGTAAGCACATGTGTGAGCTTCTTGCTGGAAGGAGATACACTGATAATGCAGAGCCATATGCCTGTAAAGCTGCCTTTTACATGGTGCCACAAGATGCTACACATTGAAGTGCTGGGAAAAACAATTTGGTCACAAGTAAGGAAGATGTTTTTAAAATATAGTTTAATTACCTTAATAGGAGCAAAAGACAGGAGTATATCGTATGCTTAAAAGTCACTTCTTCATTTGGCATCTCTTGTTATTTTGACAACTTAAAATCTAATTGAGGAGAAAATGAACAATTACTCAACGGATTTATATTCCTCCTCTCCTGACTTTTGTGACTATGGTATTTCGTTTTTAAATAAGATGTATAAAACAACTGGATCAAATTAATTGATTATTAAAAAATAAATAAAACGCACCTTGTAAGATATGTGAGTCACTACTTACTAGGCAGACCTTTAGTCCTTTACTGGCAGATTGTACAATTCCAGCATCACAGCAAATTGTTACTGAGTGGAGGTCTTCACATTTCTTCTGGACTCTTACTCTAGTTCCGTGAGTTTGGCTGAAAAGTACCTGAAAGATTTAAATATTAAAGAAAATGAGACAAATCAAGATTGGGTAACTTTGGGAAGTTCTGCTTTAGTCAAATTGAGCTCATCACAGAGATGAAGGGGAAATGTAAAGCTGTGTGATATAGAGAAGGTCTAATGTAACCTCCTGGCAATGGATTGACTTCCTGATTAAGTAGCATTTTTTTTTTCCTTCCAATTCAGCAAAGAAATGAGCTGTGGTGCTTTGCTACTAACTGTGGTTACGCTATTTGATAGCTGTCTGCCTGCTGCCTTTTCTGGTGTGTGAATGGCCCAACGGATGAGGAGGAGCCCAGTCTGTCTTTGGATAGTCAGCAGGCTGGGCCATGAAACAGTTCGGGTCAAACCCATGCAGCAAACATGTCTCTTCTCAGTGCTATTTGGAAAATCACTATGTCTGTTGGGGTTTCAGAGGTTCTGAGGGAGATGATTTCCCAAGCACAATTAATAGCCTGCAAAATATGCATTCCACGTAAACTCCAAATGTTAATGAAAACAAGATAGACAAAATTTCCAGGATCCATGTTCTGGCATTTATCACACAGTTAATTCGATATACTGAAATCCAGACAGGGTTTTAATCTTTCAAGCACTCTGATATGTCACAATCTGGACTGCATTTCCCTATTTGCCATGCCTGGGAGACGCGGGTCTGTATTCACAAGGACCATGGCAGAAAGCCTCTACCGTTCCTGCCAGTGGTTTCATGGAAAGGCTCCAACCCATGAGCAAATTCCTCAGCCCCATGAAACATCCCTCAGCTCTTTGTTGTGATCCTAATTTGTAAGTGGGTGTACACCTGAACATCCATAAGTTGAAGCGCAGGAGCACTGGCAGCCTCTCCGATCTCCTCTGTGGGTGGGTGCACGCTGGGTGTGATACAGCTCTTTCAGAACAGGTCCATATATTTGTGCTGCTGATTCAGACAAATTTCCATTTTTCCTTCATTACAAATGCTCTCAACCTCTTCAGGTAAAATGCTCATTTCTGCATCAGAGGCCTTCACTCATTTGCTTTCTTTTGCAAAACCCTCTCCCCTTTGTTTTTAGACCACTCTTAGTTGTTGGACAGTTTTGCTCGCCATTATTTTTTCTCTGTCTGCTTGTAATTTTTCTCTTTGGAAGCATTTTCCTGTTTCTGAAACCAGTGCTGGCCCCTTACCAAAAACAGCAGATGTCAGGGTCTCGTGGTTTGATTACCTGTTAAAATAAAAGAACAGTGATATTGAGTCTGGCAATATGATAACCTCTCCTCCTGTAAATAGGATGCAAACATTAAGGAAATATTACCTGTAAATTAGCCTGTAAGCCAAGAATGAAAAAGAAATGTGTAGCTGGAATTTTTGTGGAGAAGTTATGAGATGGTGATACAGGCTCAGATAGCTCCAAAACAGTACTGAAAAAAAAATTTTCAAAGGAATATAAGTAATTATAGGGATGTCCCAAGACAAGGAAGAAATACAGATAGAGAAAATTAAAGTTGCCAAGAAAAACTTCCTGACATTGAGATGCACTAAGCTTTCAGCTCATCTCTCAGGGGAACAGAAAGACCCATCACTTGAAATGTTTAACACTAGACTGGAGGAATCACTAGAAAAATATACTACAGGGAACAACTTGTTATCGGCAGAAAGATGGACTGAATACTGTAAAAGGGATTTTCTATCTCTAATGTTTACTTTTTATGATAGTCATTTATGTTTTTCCTTTGTTACAGGTAGAGAAAAATCTATAAAAGTTATTGGCTCTGGCACAGCGTATTTAATTTCTATAGAGCAATGTATTTGGCGCACTCTAGCAAGCTTTAACTCTACTTCTTGCTTTTCCTCATGCATTTTTCCACATACATTGTGAGCTACTTTTTAGTAAAAAAGGTAAAAACTTCGCAGCCCTAAATGAATATTCCCTTTTCTTCTCTGGAGCCTCCTTAGCACATATGCAAAACACCAAGGAAAAACCCACCTAAACACCTCAGATTTGGATTTAATTTAGGGGAGGGAGAAAATGATGTCAGAGGTTTAAAGGAAGAACTAAAGCAGTGGAAGCATAAATGAAACAGAACATGAGAAAGGGAAAGAGGAAGACATTTAGATTTGGGAAAGTGGGAATGGCACACATCCATGATGGGTGATGTCTTGTGGCCCTTTGGAAACCACCTAGAGCCAAGAAGGCTGGGAGGCATTGCTGAGCAGTGCTGGGTGATGTGAATCTCTGCTTCAGCAATTCCAGCTTTTAAAGGATGTAACTTCCTGTATCCCTAAGTAATAAGGTGCATTTGGGATGTGAACATTAGTGTTCTGAGTACAGGAAAAATCCAAAAGGGAAAAAGTAAAGGTAAAACCATACCTGGTGATGGCACCATATTGCCCTGGTGTAGTGTAGCTGGTTAGGGTTAAAAAGATGAGTGTTTGCAAATGAAAGCAAACAAAAATCCTTCTATTTTTGTATGTAAAACTGAGGTGCATTCATTACACTAAACCTCCTTTCCTCAGAGTAGCAAAGTCAAATTACCAACAATTTTAAATCGTACAATGACACTGGATATGCTAAAGGTAATTTCTCCCCATCACCTCCTGCCCCCTCACTCTCCTCACCATGGAGCACCAGGAGCTGGGGCTGGCTTTAGTGCAGCAGCACTACCAGAGGGATACACAGAGGACAGAGGTGGTACTGTGCTTCCCCTCTGGGGACACTGCCACAACCCAGCCAAAAGGCATCTATTTTACTGCAGAGAGAAGCGGGACAAGGAACGGTTTCCAAAGACAGAGGGCCTCTCGTTTTTGCCAAGCAGCTTGAGTCTCCCTGCCTGGCTGCTGAATGAAGGGTATGATTAATGAAAAGATGTCAGAATGATAATCCTTACTATCAGGAAACAGTGGACAGGATTTATTTTTTTTTCCTTGGCAAATTGCAAGGTGATGGGAAGAATGAGGAGAGAATACGAAAGCAAAAATAAAACAAGGAAAAGGGAGAGGTTTTGAAGAGAGAAAACAGTAATTATATATATATATAAAATACAACCTCTCCTCTGCCCACCCTCTTTAATGTTTCTCTGGTGGAGTAATAAGATACCTTCAGCGTTATAAATAGCAGCACAGATGTTGACAGAAAAATGCTCCCTTAATTACCATACAAACTGCTTTACTTGAGTGAACCGTTTAAAGCGGCCTCCAAAGGAAGTTCACTCAAGCAATTCCACAGATTACAGCTAATGAACAATATTTCCTCGCTCCTATTTAGTGCTCATTAAAATGTAAAAGCCTTTCATTTTCAACAGGCACACAATAAATAATTCCTTTCTCCCTCTCCCCACTGCCTGGGAGCAGCCAGGATGGGAGCAAGGAGGGGAAGGGGGGGCTGACGAGGCAAGTAAGTGGGTTGGAGAACAGTGGCCAATTCATTAAAATCCCTGGAAGTGGCGGTGGTGGCTGCTGGTGCTCGTTGTGGAAGGCGATGTCTGTGTTGGGTAGGCAGGTTTGGAGTGGATGGTGCAGACAGCTCATACCCGCCCTGAACCAGCAGCATGCCACCATGCTCCGCCGAGACAGCCCCAGCAGAGCCACCGCTGGGGCAGGAGGCACAAACTCTGCATACGCTGCCATAAAAGCGATGCTGATAACTGGGAGAGGACAAACGATGAAAATGCTGTGATGAAAACCAGCAGTCCAGCTCGGGCTGAGGTTTGTTTGGACCCTGTTTAAAATTTCTCACCAGCTTCAACCCTGCAACTTACCCATTGCACAGCATTCCTTTTGTGCTGGTTCACAGTCCTGTCAAGTTGAACAGGATATTTGTAACATGGAAGGTTTGCTTCATTCCTTAGCTATTGAGATGGAGCATCATACAGGGCCAGCCGTACAAACAGCAACTTGCTGTACAAACAAAGTACTGGGAGACTGAAGACTAGAGGGGTCTGTGGACATTCAGGTGCCATGAGTTGAAAGAGCCCATGATTATCTATTCTACCACCCTCAACCTACAAGGTTTTTAGCTTAATTTACAGACTAAAAATTTTACAACTTAATCAGATGAACCAGATCCTTAGCAAGAAAAAAAACCCCAACAAAGTCCACAAATCTTAAATTACTGTTTTAAGTAGAATTCAAATGTTAAGTGGATGGATGGGAAAAGCAGAGGTACCAATTGGATTCAAGTTAGTCACTACACCCGTCTGCTCACAGATATACATCACATAGCAGCAATCTATATCAGTTTACATAGGAATTGCTCTTTGCAGGGAAAAGAAGCAAAAGATCAGCAACAAAAAGTTAGCAGGCCACTGAGATGGTGTGCAGATATCTGAAAACTGCAGGAAAGAAAGTCTATCTTCACCCTCTCTGAAGATGAGTGAGTAAAACAGTATGTTAATAAAACACAACACTGATTTTAACCTGGGGTACAAGGCAGAACTTGGCTGAAAGGATATAGAAACAGACTTTAACAGACTGCAATTATGGATGGAAACATGACTCTTGCTTCACTCATCTGCCAAAAAAATGCAGTACCTTTCCTACTGTTTTGGTTCACTGCTGCGGCATTTTTAAATTTACTTTTGATTTTTTTTTTTTACTCTGTTCCTCCACACTTCTAAGTAGCAGAGGGGCTTCACAATCCTTTCCTGCAGCCCATCTTCTTCCTACCCCCACCGCTGCCCCCTCATGGTCCCCTCTGTCCCCACGAGCCGAGCCACCACTCCATATCTCCACGCAGGAAAGTGAATTAGCAGCAGATGTAGTTCTATTGAAGGCGATGTATTCCTGGGGGGGTTGTGTATCTCAGCCTTGGCAGGGACTGCCCGAACAAAATCCCCGATATTAGCCTTCCCGAATGGAGGGAACAATCTGAGTAGGATAAAAACCATCAGAGCTTTCTCCTGTCTTTAATTTCAAGGCTTAAAAAATTGACAAGTGTATTTCCTGGGGTGATGCTGGTATACCCTATACCTGAGCCATAAATAAAGACTCTAGTGCTATTCAATCATGAGAAAAGAAAAAAGAAAGTGGAGAACTAAGATCTTATATTGACCTAAGCCTCAGACTTAGATAAACTTGTCAGGAATATCACTTTGTGGTGACTTTATCTTTGTTAAACTTGTGTGTGGGGAAGCGGTATTCTCACAGCTCACAGGGGCGGCTGTGACCACTTGCTGCGTTGCCACAATGCCACCCTCTTACAGTAATATAAAACCTTGGCTCATGGATACAATGAAATTTCTATGTCAGGATAATAACTACAATCACGTGTTTCCTTTGAGAAAAATATTTGCAATTAATACTCGCAAAAGGAGGGCAGTGGATCTATAAACCCCAGCCCTGCCCATATCCTGAGTGCTTTCAGGGGAAGTGGTGCCACGCTCTTACTGCAGTCACAGTGACCAAAACGTGCTAGGGCTTGTGCAGTTGTGAATGGTGTGACTTAGTATCTCACCCTCACGTGATTCCTGTGAGCAGACGGCTCTGGTAAAGAAGTAAGTTTACTAGCAGTGCAATATTATTCATGCTTTTAACACTCTGTACTTGGCTTTTAACTAAGGTCATTTGAAAATAGTCTTCAACACCCATCTCATTTGCTTTTTTTATGCTTGCCAATTTAGTGTTGTATTCACAGTGATTAATTAGTTTGTGGTGAAGGTTTATTAGGTAATCTTTCTGTCAATCAAAAATCACTGAGGTTTCTGAGCAAAGAACACACAGAGATTTTATAAAGATAAGGAACTGATATTGTTACCTTTGTGTACAAAAAGTAGGAGCTTAGCCTTGACATGTGACTGTGTACAAAAGACTTTAAAGCATGTTTTTTATTCACGTTCAACCACAAAAGGAGTTTGATTCCCTCAGATTTTATTTATATTTTTAACAAGAATCCAGAAATCCCTCTTCCTCCTATGTCTACAGCCCACATTTAATGTCCAATGAATGTGTAAGGCTATTTTAAAAGACCAAGCACTAAGCTATGGTTGCAGACTTCAACAAACTAAAAACTGCTGTTGCTCATCATTTGGGAAATTTGCTGGGTAGGTCACTTATCTCAATATGACCCAAAGTGAGATAATATTTCATGAATGTAAAAGCATCTTCTCCTGGAAATTCTTTCAAGTGTTCATATTTGGGAACGCAATTTTTATTTAAAAAAACCCAAAACACTAACAATTATAAAATGAGATTTCTGTTTTTATCCCTTTCTTTAGCGTGGAAGGATAACTAAATTCCTTTTAGGTGATAAAAGATTACATTAAATTATTTCTATAAATGAAGAATCAGCAGCATATTGCATAAGAAACATAGACTAATCTGCCTGTCTTCTTTACACATTTTTTACTGACCTTTTATGTTATTCCCAAAATTTGATGTAATCTGCACTGTTTTCTATTTATGAGCTTTCTTATTGATGGATATACCTCAAAAAAAATCAACCCCAAAACAAGAAAGGCAAAAAAATGGCAAGATTCTTCTTTTCCTTTTAGATAGGTCACTTAGTTAATCTACATTAACTTGGTGTTTTCCAGAAGATCTTGAACCTTACTGTGAAAAATATAGTGAAGGTAAATGGCTTTCTTGACCAGAAAAGGTATTATATTGAATAGGCTGGGAAGAGGGCTTGAAGATATTAGCTGATTAAATTACACACTGCGTAAATGTATGTCACATTATGATTTTTACAGTATTAAGGTAACATGTAAAAAGATATAGATTAATACTAAGAATTTGACTAGCTTACCACTTTTCAGAGCCATTACTGTTTTAAATTACACTGGTGTCGGTCTAAAAATGTAAAATGGCATATACCACTGTGAGAATAAGTAGTAAGTTAACTGGACTCCTTCCTCCGTCACCTCCTTGAGAAAGCTGTGGGTTATTTCTATCACTCAGAGGTGATGAACAGGCAGCAGCAAAATCAGATGACAAATTCAGATGAAATTATACAGATGTACCATTTTTTCCCCCTAGCTAAATTCAAGAGTTCTTTTTGTAGGCTTTGGGATTATAGATCTAGAGCTGGAACAGAAGAAGATAAAGGGCACATGGGGCCACAAATTGGATAACTTTGACATAAGGACGGATAATATAAAACTATAATCTGTTGAATATATAATCAGAGTATCCAAAAGCAGCTTTTCCAAATTAAAAAATAGGCAAATATATGTCTGTGATGAAATAATTACAGCACATGTTCTACAGCTTTGATAAATGCCCCCTCCCCACACCCACCCTTATATACAAACCCAACATAGATTGACTCCAGCTGATTAATGTGAATATAGACAGGCAGGTTTTAGCTGAAAACTCACTCACAGACTGAGCTTGACTATGCGAATGAAATAGTTCTGGGGTGAATTATTTTAGTGGTACAAATCTAGCAGCTGTATGAAAATATGTTCAAAATCATTCTGGAAGCCAGAACAATGTAATTTCAGTATATCTTTTATTAATCATCATTTTTGATTTTATTATTTCTGTTTTAGTTAGGCTGCATTTTATTGAATTGGCTTTTGAAAAAGCTTTCATGGCTTTATAGAAAGCAGCAAGGCTCCATTCAGAGGTTTCCTTTCATGCCTGAGACATGAAATCGAAGGAACCAACAATTTGCACGAGTAATTCCAGCATACCAAATGAGGAAACAAAGAAAGAGGCAAAAATTGAATCTGCTGCCTTCCTGGCCTTATTGCAGGAGACCAATGCAAGAGGAAAGGAAAAAAAAAAAGCAGCAAATTAGCTGTTTTCTTGAGATTCCCCCAGAAAGCTGTATCACCAACATTTCGTCTGTGAGTATGCAGGAGACGGCAGTGCGCCTCGCATGCCTGTGGTAGATGGATGATACTGATGGCAATCTAACTGGAACATCCTGCCTGAATATGAACAACAGATTTGTCAGTGTGTGACAGGCTGACAGCCCAGCTCCCAGCTGCTTGTCCACTGTTGTTAAATCAGTACCTTGTCTAAGTGTTCAGCAAAGAGGCAATCTGCTTCCTCCATTCGTACAGGCAGGTTGCCAGTTAAAAAACAAGTATTGGCTTTAGGCTGCAGTGCCATAATGCATTGAAAAAATGCAATCTAAACCTTTGTATACTCCTTAGGCAACAAAGAGCAGGACTTGGAAGTACAGGCTCAGACTCGAGACTATCCTTTTCAAAACAACAAGGATAACTCCACAGGGGAATCATGAAAGAAATGCATGAGGATTTGAAAGCTGTGGATGACTTAATAGAACTTGTTTAAGGAGGAAAATATGGTTTATTTTGGTACCAGGGAAGCAAGTTCATACTACCATTACTCAAGAATGGGCCAGAATTTCCTTTATAAGCCTATTTTTAAGCAGTTTATAATTCATCCACAGAAACACAATTAGCTCTAGGCTGAAATTTCATATGCAAAGATGCAGTCCTGCAGCACTTCAGGAGGAAAAAAAAAAAAAAGAAAGAAAAAAAAGAGAAAAACAGGAAGGAAGAAAACCTGCTAACATACACAGCAACGGTAAGTTACAGAACACAAAACCAGCTTAACGGTTTTGGGAGCTTTTTTTTTCCCCTTTCCTGTGACAAAAAAGTCTCCAGCTGGTTTCAGTTCATTAATTTGGTTACTATTGGTTGACCATATGAAAGAGAGGTTTGAAACTGTAGTGATAATGAAACAAACTAAGGAAATTACAAATTCTTGCATTAATACTAACGTTTTCAGCTTTAGGGTGTGGTGTACATGTGAAGTAGCCTCTGAGGTGATGCTCAGAACTGAGAAGGATTTACACCACCAACTTTTGAAGCAGCTTTGGTCTGTCAAGTGATTCAAAATGTGTATTTAAGAGTCTCCACGTACAGATCTGTACATCAGAGCTCTACGAGTTGAGAAAGAGCCATTACAGTCTATTGGATCAATGACCATCAGTCTCATTCACGCCACCACATGAGTAAGGCCTCCCAGCAGTGTCACCTGCACCCCTGTCCTAGGTCAACGTGCTGTCAAGGTCTCACCAAGCCTCACATTTTGCTCCTGTTCTTGGCTGGGAGCCTTGTCCAGCCCTTCTACCCACTGACAGAAATTTCACCGGTTGTTTCCTGCACCACAGGGAGCCGACTGCACCATCCTACCACCGCTACCCTTTCGATGCTGCTTGCCCTGTGCCCATAAATCATACTCAAGTCCTAAGTATGCAGCTTCATAAACAGATAAGGTTCTTTATGTGCCTACAGCTTCTTAAGCATCCTTTCTACCCAGTCCTAGGTCAGGTAAGTATTTCTGTTCAGAACAATGTTTATAAGCATACATTTCATCTGAAGTCACTGAGATTTAAACACGCGCTTGTTAGTCTTTCCCAGTGACAGCCCATCTCCTTTGTAAAATTTCTCTAAAAATAAGAATAAGGATTGTATGCATGTATGCATTTACATATATTCTTGAAAATTACCCATTCCAAAGTAATCATACAGACTTCTAAAATACATTAGTTATCAATTTATCTCGTTCAAAACCCACAATATGGCCTTTAGAAAATAAGGCAACTGGAGGATGAAGAGACGTAAAAAAAACCCACTGCAACAGAATAATTTGCTTGCAGAATACTACTTTGCAACCTGTGTGGCCTACGTGGAATACATAATGGTTCAGAATAAAAGACATAGTTGGCAGGTTTAAGTCTGAATTCTCCTCCTAGTAAGAAAACCATGTCTAATGAATGCTGAAAGAAACTTTAGGTCATATCACACCATCAAGCATGCTTTTATGAATAAAAGGAGAAAAAATTAAGCTAATATTCTATTATCGTGCCCTTCTCCAAATCCCTTATAATTATACCAAGTACCCAATCAGTTTGTAATACGATGTTTCTCCTTTCTCTGGCGGATGTGTAAGATGAAACATAAAGGTAAGGTACTCAAACTACAAGGTTTAAAGTGAGCATACAATCAATTTGTGGTTTCCAAGTGTACTGTAGCTGAAGTAATTTTTACTGTTTACCACAATGTAGAAGGGAAAGGGGGCAAAATATTTGTGTAGGAAATGCCTGCTCTGCATCTCATGTCACTGCTGTTTGGATGTGCCATAAAATTCAAAGATAATTCTGTGACAATTAGCTTCATAATAATATATTCAGAAATACCATACTGCATCCTATGCCAAAAACTATTTTCTGCTTCAGTGTTTTAGTATGGTGGTACTTTTTAAAGGAGCCAACTATTTTAAATCAAAGCTACCTTATTTCTTTTCCCCCATGGAAAAGTAGGGCATCAATGTACTCACCTGCTGCCCAGTAGTATTTCCCATTTGTGGGAAAAAAGTTGCTTTACAAAAAAGAGTCACTAAAGCACCACTAAAAAGTTCAGTCTCTTCATACACTTCATGTTAGGACATTTATAAAGTAATATACTTGTTTGTTTTACCAGCCTTCTTGATGATTATCTTTAATTAAATCTGTAATTTAATTCTTTTTTTTCCTCATTTTATCCATCTTTGTAACCTGGCTAGTGGCAGCGAACATCTAAATTGCACTTTTATTTACAGCTACTTTCATGTTTGTTTCTCAAGGATAATGAAGTGCCTTCAGCAGCTCTGCTTACAAAAGAATTTTTAAAGCAGCTGTGTAAAAATTAAAATTAATATGATAATTAACATGGAGGCATTATCTTACTTCTTTATCATGACACTGATGTTAACGAAAAACTTACCAAGATGTTACTTGCTTGGCCAAAAATACTAATGGCAAAAAATTTTGAGTGTGTATGCATCTGATACAAATTTTACATGAATCAGTGGAAAAATTCTCTTTAATCCAATGGACTTTGGCTGCATTTTTAAGTAGTATACAGTTAAGAATACAAAAAAACCTTGCATTATTTTATGTGGATTTTTTTCCAATTGCTAATCACACAATAAAGTATTAATTTCAACAGCCAGAGACCTGGGGAAAGGAATTTCAATGGGTCAGATCCATATCGCCAGTAAACCTGTGGCTCTGACCCTGGAGTTTCCTCTCTCTTCACTACATACATAGTCAGGAATAGCAGTGTACACCCAGAGAAAACATTCTCCCCTTACCTCTCTTTTTAAATTCAGAAGGAAGAGGGCTTTGTATGTGGATAACTATTCTTGCTTTCATATTCCCCATTTCAAGATGATATTCAGCCAGCATGATATTATGAATCCTATTTAACTATGCTTAAGATCTCTCGTTTAGAGTTAAGTGGAAGAAGAAAAGGCAAAATTGTCTTTGCAGATGTTAAGAAGAAATTCACCGCAAGCAATCATCATTTAATATCCAGTGCTGACTTTTTGAACAAGTGCTTTCTCTAAATAATAAATCAAATGAGTTGGCACTAACAATCATACCTTCGAATATGAATGAGGAAAACAAGAATATTAAAACAATAGAAACATTAACATAGAAACCCCGGCTATTTATGGGAGGGAATGGCAGAGGACAGTCTGAAAAATTGCTGTTGCTCTTTTTCAGTTTTGCTGTCATCTGTCACCAGCAGCGATGACTGCTCTTATGGAAAGGGAACTGGGTCCTTCCAGCCTCCAGGTACCCAGTCCCTTAAATCTCAGTCTGCAGCATTTATCCTTTACAGTGATGCTGCTCAGCAACACACCAGACCGGGCTGTCTTCCCCACCCTGTCCCCACCAGCGAGTGCTCACTCGCCGTGTGGCTGGGTGGGCTGATGGGACACCCTCACCAGAAGCACTCCCCTTTCCCTTTGCCCTGGGAGTCTCACCCTGAGCTCTGCTGGTGCTTCCTGGGAGGACATCCCTCTGGCTCCACAGCAGCGGAGATAAACATCTGCAACCGATTTGAGAGTGCATATGGAGCCCAGGAGTGTTGTACATTATTTTGTCACTAGTGCACACCTATGAGATCACCTGGCAAGTATTGGGACCTCTGAAGGTTTATTTTATCTTTGCCTTCTGTCGCTGAAGGGTATTAGATCTCATACTAAGCAGTAGGCTACCCTAGTAACTAAACAGTGCCCAGTAAGAAACAAGAGCTGGATGCAGGTTTAGCAAATTAATTCAGGTTATGGATGTGAAGGCCACACTTGGGGAGAAAAAATAGCTGGCTGTCTCTATTCAAAGCTGACTATGGTACTTTTCAGGTGTTTGCATGTTGGTACAAGGTACATAGGACTTGGGAACATGGCAGCACTTTGACCTAGGTGTGTTTTAATAGAACCACCATTTCTTTGGTCTGTTTTGAATTTAGAATGTATATTTTATATATTACATTCTGGATTAACCACACCACTTATGAAAATGGCTTTTCCTTAATAACTCTGCCATATTCACTAGCTGCATAAATAATGTGTCATAGGAAATGATGACTGAATTCGCAGATTGAAGACACAAGTTCCAAACAAAATGAGCAGCAACTTCTAGACTAGCCATCAACTGGTTGAACTATGTGTTATGAACAGTGTAGCAAATTACTTTGGACCATGATGCTCCTGTATGCCTTGACTTCCACAAATATAACTGTTACATCTTCTCCTAAGCATTTGGATCCTGACAAGTGCAAAAAAAATATTAAGGGGGGGGAACAGTAATCACGATTGACCTAAACCCAATGACTGATCTTGTGTTTGGGCTGGATTAATGTTAAACCTTGAAACACCTTACAGAAAAATGAGACACAAAGACAACTATCACATAGGAATAATCTGGGTTTTCTCTGGGAGAACGGTGTCACAGAGAGACTAAATGATTTTACAGAGGTCCCAGTGAAAGCCTGGCATCACCTCTAACTAAATCTCCAAAACAGTCCTTTAAACACAATGCTACCCCTTCAAAAATACAGTGACTTTGAGAATAGGAATGCAAGCCCTTATATGCTGTGAACTTGGCTACTCCTTGGGCATTAAGAAGTGAGAAACTATTCTGCAGCTAAGTGCCATTTACCTGTTCATACCGACATGTCCCCAGTCTGCTCCAAGCATGCTGCTGCAGGAAAAGGGCTGGAGGGCACACTGGCAGCTCTGTCCTGTTGCAGAAGCTAAGGTGCAGCAGTGTCAGCGCTTCCCACCTTTGGGGACCAAGACCTCTCTCTGCATAACAGCATTTTTATTTTTTAAAGTAAACAAGTGATTTTAAGGACCCTTGAGATAACTGCACTTCATCTTAATTATATATGAAGTACATCTACATCCTTGTTACGCTTTCAGCTTTATTGCAATTTGCTGTGGCTTTCCCCCTGCCTTCTTGGGGTATTGCATACACAATCCCTTCTAATATGGATATGTCCAAAATACAAAAAATTAGAGCTTTTGCGTAAACTGTACATTTGTTCAGCATCAGACAGTAAGGAAAGATGCTTTAGCAGCACATTCGTACAGGCTGATGTTCCAGACCCTACAATCAGATGTGAGGCCGTATTTGGAAGCAATTGTACCAGATGGCTGCATATTATGGAAGGTTCAGTGCTGCTAAGAAATTCAGGATGATAATAATAACAATGAAAGGAGGACTTCATAATTTCGCTCATGGCAAAACTATGGCCTTTTAAAGGTGATGGCCAAGTATTATTCAGATTTCAACAGTCACTTTAGATACTTGTTTAAAGTCAGACTATAGCTGCATGTATCTAACACTCTGCTTAGCACGTGTAAAGCAGCAGAAAAACTTCAGCCTGAATGGGAGGGTGGAAAAACAAGGCAGCAATTCACCGAAGCTGAAATCTTCACTTTGTTGTATACTATTCTTCTTCTGCGTGTGTATATATCATCGTACTGAGTAACTGCTGAAGGCTGAAATGAAACACTCTTCTATATGGCATTCAAGTTAAAATGCTGCTTTTTCAGTATGCGCACATGCACACACACAACAGAAAAAATATAGCAAATCCTTTTTGGAACATCTCCCACATAATTTCAAGACAACCAGGACAACAATGGTTCTGTTGGCGAGTCATATTAGAAAGTCTGCTAAGGAGGGACACAGCAGCCCTGCCACAATGAACAGTAGAAGATGGGTCACTTCTCATAGGGCAGATGTTGCCCTACAGATGTGGACATGAGGGAGTGCGCAGAGGAGAGGGTGGTGGTGGATGGATATGTCATCATGTAGGCTGTGGACATGCGCTTCACTCTGGGACACAGCAGGCACTAGCACTGGGATTTGTACCTAACAAGGGTGAACATATTTTGTTAAAGACTTTGAATACTTTCACAGGGGATGGATTTCAAGCTGCGGGTAGTTCCTTCAGTAGAAGAGAAATAAGTATTACTAGGCTCTGCTGTTCACAAGCACTGTGCCACAATCTTCAGAAGGGATTTAGAAGATAAATTAACAAAAAATAGCACATACTTAATGCTTTCAGATTGAACTGAGTGTTCAAAACTGTAGCAAATGCACTTACTGTGTCTGAATGCCTTCAGCCAACTGCAGCTACTTATCTTACAGATAGGTCTTCCAAGACATGCTTCTTGTAGCCATTTTGCACATTTGCCAGTACCGTACCCTGAAGAACATGACAAAACGTTTTATGAGAAAAGTTAGTCAATGCTAAAGTGATAACAAAATTCAGTTAGGGGCAGGGAACTATGAAAATGACTTCATGACAATAACACAGAAAGGGTGATTTAGACTGTTTTCCAATACACCTACTGTAAACCCACAAAAGGATACAATTCAGATCATGTCATCCAGTTCCCTCTGAAACCTTGGACAACAGCTCTTCCACCCATCACTGCACCTGAAGTCATCACACAACCCACTGGCCAGCTCCATACAGGGATCCCTGACAAACTGGAAGTTCATCTTCAAACGTCCGAAGTAACAGAGCATCTATCGCTGCCTCCTAGAGATTAGCCTTTTTACATATTCCCTCTCCCACTATCAGAAAGTCTGGCCGACAATGAAGTTGCCTTTTGAAGTCTATCATTGGTACCAGTCTTGTCAATAGCTATATATAGATTCAGGACTTGCCAAGAAGAAGGGGAGAAGTTATTGCAAATATAAAGGAAAAGAACAACACCAGTTATTTAAGAAATACCTGTGATAACATCAGGCTTACTGTAGTCATAAACTGAACTGTAATAACTCATCTCAAACTGCAAACATTTAAATGATAACATGGTGGACAAGCGCAGGCAGATACAATTTAATCAGTTGACACCAAATCCGACTGAGAGCTGGTTGCTCAGATTGCTGGTACCTACTTAAATTTATGATGCACTGGAATAAAAGCAGCTGAAAAAAATCAGGTTAGACTTTGCCACAGGTAAATATTTAGTGGAGGTCTAATTATATTCCTTTGTGAGAGAATTTCGATTAAACATCTTGAGTTTGGCTCCCTTTGGGGACAGAAACATCTGCTTATGGGGAGTGGGGCAAGGGGAGACTCAATGAAAACTTCCCTTGCACTCCCTTCTCTGCCATCCCTACTTCTCTTGAAGCGATGGCAAACCCTTCATAAAGTTGAGAAGACAATATCTCATGAAGATAATTTAGACACCAGGGGTTTATGAAGCAGAGGTCTTTACAAAGCAGTTTCTTTTCACCTCTGTAATGATCAGGAATCAATTGCTCAGCTTTCTGCTAATATATGAGTGTAATTTCGTACCACTCCTTTCCTCTTGCCTTCTGATTGAGGAAAAAAGGAGCATCTTGTATTTAAAACAATGATTCAGCCATGAAAGCTGCTGCCAGAATTGCAGCTACCTGGTGTTTTGTCACAACTCACTTCTTAAATTCATTATTTGCCCTGAAACTTTCTTTAAAACTGTTATGAGGATGTAACAGTTGCAATTTTCAGTGTATGCTCAATACTGACTATATTTTGCTTTGTTGCACTGGATATCCAAAAAAGCAAAGCTTCTTCTATTTGTCATAAATGTATAGCTTGCTATAGGGTGCAGCTGGGAGATATCTTTTTCAGCAATATTGATGGGTTGATGTCTTTTTACAAATGAGTACTTCAGAAAAGAGTTAGCTGAATAGTCCTAAATGTTTATATTTAAAATATAGAAATTATTGAACTATATTTACTTCATATGTTTTTATGGAAAACCTACTTATTTAAATACCCTGCACACACTGAATTTCCTGGTTATAAAAAAAGTGAAGAAAAATACTATTTGCTTTTAGGTAATCGGATTCTGTGGGATCTAATCCTATATCCTATTTATGGCTGTGCTAGCTATTCAAAATTAAAATGAACCTTTCATCCGTGTGTATCATAAATGGGCATTTATCAGGATTATATGATTTTGCAATCCATCTGAATATGTAACCAGAATTTGTTTTCTTTCCGTTTCACTATGTAATTACCATGCAACAATAACAAAAGTGACATGTTTGAAGAACAGATAAAATGCTGTAAATTGGCCAGTAATGGTGATATTTCCTCATCTTCTGAAAAACCCATTTATTCTCTTTCTCAACAAATCAAGGCATTGTCAGCCCATACTCATCTTGTGGCCAGAGGGGCCCGACCAATTTCTAGATGTAAGTGAATACTGGAATGCAGATGAGGGCTACTAACTAAGGCTTTCAACCCAGGCAGCTGGTCTTCGCTTGCCTCAATTTCTAAATCATCCATAATGGGGCCAAGACCTCCGAAGCACTAAAAAGAGCAAGCTGACATGCTGGACAAACTGTTAATTTTTTCCTGAAGAAGCTGCTATATTGCACATCTGTCACTGCTGTGCGGACAATTACTCACAGAGTGGAAAAGAAAAAAAAATCTGCTGCTTGTTTCTAGTGTAGTTGTTAACGGGCGTAATGGAGAAACACAAGAGCGTGAGAGCCGTGACAGGAAGGCTTCTTGGCCTTCTCCCTCCTTTTGTAAAGTTGTATTTAGAAATTAAAACATCTGAAAGCATTCATGCTCCATGGCTTGTGGAGTCTGAACTGCTAGAATTAAACCCGTACCTTCAGTCATTTGATATTCTACAGCTGTATTAGAGGTGAAAGTTCCAAAAATTTTTGTACTTCCACTACTAACTGCCCTGAAAATCTGCCTCTCTAAATTGTTGCGTTGCTTTGTAACACACATGGATAAGATTTTCAGGCATCATCATTGCAAGGTGATAAACACAACATCCAGGACAGGTGGGAATAAACCTGCTGAAAGTGTTACTTTCACGTTACATTTTTAAAAATATATATTAAAATTAACATTAAAAACCCAGTAAATTGTAAAACATCCACAAATTTTAGCCCAAGAGGTGCTCAAATGGTCATTAATAACTTCTGAGCTAAGCAGGGAAAGTGATTGCCACAGGTCCAAAGCTGGGGCAGCCAGCCAGCCTGTGCTTGGTCCTGGAGAGCAAGGGGAGCAAAGCATGGGACCTGCTCAATGGATATGAAAACTCAAGTAGGGGCTCATAACAATATTCATCCAAGTTGGTAAAGAAATCCATAAAAATCACAACCTTCAACCTCAACAGTCACACTGGTCATTAAACATTTAACGTAAAATTGTATAAAATACTGACCAAAGACAAGCTGACATATGGAATGGGTTTAATATTTTAATTATTAAATCAGCATACAGAATGAGGAAAACATTGGCAAGTGCTGTACCAAACCTTCCTGACGGCAGGAAAACCTTGGCACAGCAACCTGCTGGTGGTGTATGAGCTTCTTCCCCCTGGTCTAAGCAGTTATGTGACTCGTGCCGACTGAAGCACGCACCTGGTTCAAGGCCCAATTCTGTCAGCCCCCAACTTTTGGAACTTTTATGTTCACTTGCTCTTTGCATTGTCTCTCACAAAGGATCCAAATAACCTCAGCCCACCGGGGCTGCATGTGTAATACCTACAGAAACTGAAGAGAAGAACGGTTGACTTGGAGCAGCCAGGAAATTTTGGCCAAGATCCCACATAATTTCCCCTTCCACCTACCTTCATGACCCTTATTTTTCCCTTCTCTTCATCAGTACTTACCGTGAGAATTAGCTGCTGAATGTTGCCCCACATGAACAAAAGGAGAGCTCTCATTCATTGTATGCTTCAGAAACTGCCTTTTATCCAGGGAAATTTCTTCAGACTATTTCTCTCTAAAGGTATTTTTCAGAAACAATTAGGATCACAAAGGTAGTATATAAAGTGTCACAGAATTTTTCTATGGCTGGAAAAATAATTATCAGCTTATTTGCATTGTTAAACGTTAATTAGCTATGAATGGTAATTCTTTTTTTTTAACACTGCAATACTTCAATTTCTCATTACAAAATAATTTCAGCTCTATTAATTAGTTCTAACAGTAACTCATAGTAATGGATGACACCTTAAGTGAGCCATTAAATGCACTTTACCACTGATTAGGAAGAAGACAACCAAAAAAACCTGGCTAGGTTTACATAAAGACAGAATATGAAACAATAAATTGCAGATTTATTGACTTTCATAGAAGCAACTCACCCCTTTTAAGTAATGTAGGCTTTGCAGAACCAAAGGATTTGTCACACTTCTGAGAGATATGTGGGGTGAGCATTTAAAAAATGGCCTAATATTTAACTATTGTTCTCATAATTTTATGTATCAGACTATTCTCTGAAGACATCTACATCTATATGCATGTATGTGTGTTTGAATGTGTAGACACATACAGGCAAATAACTTTATTTTCTCAACTACACATTAAAAGGCATTTAAGAGAGATTTCAGATTTCTCATTGTACCATAGCCTTGGAAGTGATTTTGATCTCTTCCATTACCTACAATTCTTACTTTTCTACTACATCCTTTTTGAATTGAAAATTTTGCTTGTCCTTTTTCTTGTTACTTTGCCAGAATGAAAAACTACATAATACGTACAGAATCAACAACCCAGTACTAGACTGACTATGTGGTGGTATCAACTGTGGTCCAGAAAACCTGGTGCGAGTGGTTTCTTGTGTGTTATTTATTTCAAGCTGTGCAAAATGGAGATTCCAGCTCGAAACGGCACCTTGACTCCCTGCACTTCTGGGATATACTGCATTTGGTACTGAAAGGATAGATGATAGACTGCCATTAACCAGAAGCCAACCTGTACATTACAGCAGTGCAACGGGTGCTCTAAAGAAACTCCATGCTGAAGATGGTCCAGCATGATCCAACAAAGGAGCAGCTTATTCCAGGAGTCTGCGGGAACTCTCATGCCATGGAAAATTTAGGACCTGTATCTTTTATGGGGAAGGAAGTTAAGGCCCCAGTCTGCAAGCACTTGTATGCATGCTTATTTTTAGACCTATGCAGTACCTCACATCTTGAAGTCAATGGAGATATTTATGTGCAGAAAGCATTACACATCTTCAGTCTTCATCATCTTGGGGTCACCAGAAAGAGAGGGACCAACACAATAGCTTGCCCAGGATACAGATATTTCAAGTTTTCAGTGTCAAAATCTCTAAAAACAACTGAAGGAGGCAACAGTAGGCCATTCAGAAAACCAGCCTAGGGAGGTACTGAAAAACAACTTCACTAGACTAGCAGAAATGACAGAAAATCTTGAGTGGCATCACTTAGCACATACATAAGATTAGACTTTAAGAGAGAAAACATTGGGTATAATGACTAAAAACATATATAGGGTTACGCTGTTTCAGAAAACTGGATAAATATTAAGGATGAAAGACAACGCTAAGGACAAGGCACAATTAAACTGAACATATTTACGATCAAATATTCTGAAAGATATTTTAACAAGCTCACATATTTAATCAGCGTAAATATATTACAATAAAACATACATTCCTCAGGGACTAATGACATATTCAGTTTCAGAAATTAGACTCCCCAGTACTTAAATTCATCATAGCAATACACCATGAGCAGTCAGACCAAAATCATAATTTTCTATAGATGAAATACCTTATATTAATTGAAACCACTTTTCATAGCTGTTAATAACCACTGTTCTCATAGATGCAGGCAATCAGGTTTACAGAACCTCAGTGATTGTCAGCCTTTTACTTAAAGATTGAATATCAAAATACAAGCAATATACCATCATGGTCAAAACACCTCCAACATCTGTTTTGTTGTAGGGCAGAAGAGAATCACAGGAAGCTCAAACATTTCCACTAGAGTTACCAGTCAATCATGAAACTTTTGTTGCTTTTGTAGTTTTCCACAATAACTTGAACCACACTTATATTAAAAAGTTTGTTGACAGTTTTACTGGACAAATTCTCTTATAGCTTAGTAGACAGTAGATACAGCATATATCAATCTATGCTGGTAAAGCTTTCATGTATTTTTTTAGCAAAAAACCCCAATTGAAACAGCAGAACATCCATGACGAAATTGCTGCACCTCCTCCAAGACTTTTTCCAGAATAGAGAGGTCATTAATAAAAAAAATAATTAAATACCGTACCTGTGAAAAAACCCACTTGACCAAAATAAAACCTTTTCCAGGGAGAATTCAAAGCAAAAACATATAACAATCTTTAAAAATGCCATTTTCTGTTTTAACATTTTACATGGGCTTTACAACTGGACTGCAGGTCAATAAAGAAATTATTTGGATTGTGTTTTTTTCAGACTGAACACACACAGACACACATTGCCTTTACGTATGGGACTCTACTGTGGGCAACTCGGTTATGCAATTGCTGACCATGCCACTGCTCCTGAAAACCTGCTAGGGATGTAAGTCTAATTAAAAAGTCTCTTGACTTTAGAGTAAGAGGGAAGAGATCCCCATTTCTGATACAACTTTACTGAAACTGCCCTGAGAGCGTGGGGAAAGGGAAAGTAAAACAAAGGTTGCATGAGCTCTCCTAGAAGGAACAGTTTTGGAGAACCGTTTGAAGAGAAAGCACAAGGTCCTGTCACTGTTATCAAAGTATACACATACTTAAAGAGAGAAGAGAACTTGTATTTAAATTTCTTAGAAGAATACGATAACAAAAGTATCGCAAACATCTTAAACAAGGCATTTCCTGATGTTGTGGTGGAACCTTTTCAGCTGGATAATAATAATATCCTAGAAAAGAAATACTAGTGAAAAGGTACATATAAGGCAGTATAATAGCTTTAGCATAATATGCATCTGCTTGGTACAAGATATTAATAACCCTAATTATCTTTTCAGAAACAGCATGTTTTTCTACTCATCTGTGCAATAACAATGCTATTGAAAAGGGCAGTTTAAAGAAAAGAACATACAAAACCCATGAAGAATGTAGTCCATTTATTTTATTTCATCTTGCATTTGTGTTGTTCAAGCAAAGCGTTCTATACATATGATTTAGCTATTTACTGCCATTCTACACCCATTGACCTAATTGCAGAAAGACAAATGCAGGGAAAAACTTGTTAAAATGAGCATATTGATAATGCTTCTCTTTGACAAATATTTATTTAAAAATAAGATACTGCTCATTCGTTTCTTTTATTAACAGTTAATGGCTCAATTCACAAAACTTTGATACACCATGGAATATGTAGCAAAAGGCAATGCTGAGCTACTGATTAATCAAATACCTAAATGGAAAGAATCTGGAAAGTGATGAATGGTAACTTTTAGATACAAGATGATCCTGGATTTATTTATCTAGGGAAAAAAACCCTTCAGTGTCACAACCATTACGAATTATTACCTAAAAATACCTGTATACGTGTTGTAAATTAATGTGAACCAGCTTTATAGCAGGTATCATAGTATGATTGCAAGTTAGGTATGGGAAACACGTGAAGAAAAAAATAAATCCAATTACTCTGACTTGTTTCAACTAATATCGTAACAGCTTAAAAAAGAGAAAAGATATGATGTATTTTTGTTTCGTTTCTTAACACTAGTTTTAACTGCGCAAAATCTCACTACTGAATATCTTTAAAACCACTCCTGTGAGATGTGGAAAAACAGAAATGAAATGATATTGTGAGTCAGAATGGGAATTTCACTGCAACATAAAAATATCTCAAAACACTACACTAAAATATTTTAATAAATCACTTTGCTCTACAGCTTCTAACAGATAATGTCAGCTGTGGCATCTATAAGAACACCTGCTGGTAAACAGACAAGGTGTATCTATTTGTATATCAAAATCAATTTCACAAGTCTTAATGGCTAATAGTTTCTCAGTAAAAGACTGATTTAAAACAAACTGTCCTAAGATTTCCAATCAGACTAGTTCTTCCATTATGGTTGCTTACTAGGTTGACTGCTTCACTCCATCTGTATGAATGGACAAATAAAGAGTTGAATAGGCTAAAGAGGTTTTCTCTCAACATATATTGATTATTTCCTTCTTATCTTTTTAAAATGGGAAATATTTTCAAATACTTTTGGAACTGCAGACTGATTTCTTGTGGAATTACTGCTACAATGTTAAATGTGCCATACTTCGAATTTCCAGCCCAAGACATGTAGGTGTTATAACTAAAGCACAACAATGGAATTTTAACAGAGAATGAATATTCCTTTACAGTTTCACAAACAGAGCTAGAACAATCCAAATTTAAGAACTCACTTTCACAATTCACACGTTGAAAGTTACTTTAAAGAATTTTTGATTGTGGCGTACAATACAAAAAGGTCTTTAGAATTCACTTGCCCTCAGTAGCACATTGCATTGAAAGAACAGGAGCATGCCACATAAATTCATTATTGTAAATAACACTTATACAAGTGGGCACCTCTGCTAGCTGCAGAATTCCAGGCTCTCAGCCCTTTGCAATCACGTGGCCCTGAAATTCTTCAGATATGGAATGTATTTAATTCAGTTTAGTTGTGCAAGAGATATTGAAGTAGCAAACTCACATTATGCTATGCTCCAGAAACTTTCAATAAAAAGTATATGTGTTGATTATAAATCCAAAGTCTGTTTAAAATTTCTTATCATTTCAAAAAGCAAAACCACACAATCATATCAAGTATTTAAACACCAATGAATAGCCCTCCTGAAACCCAGAAAACATGTGCATTCTTCTGTCATTAAAAACAATATTGGGTACTAACCTTTTACTCTCTGCTATGTGTATGGTGAAACAATGTTCCCAAACCGACAATACAGTGGAAAGCACAAACATTTCTTTTAAGCAAATTCAATGCTATAAGGCCACTACTTTTTCTTTTCCTAGTATTATTTTTCTGGAAAAATGGGTGAAGTTTAGAGAAAAATAAAAGTAATAAAAAAATGTCTTTAAAATTCCTCACTATATTTCACAGCCACATGAAGGAAGCTGTGCTCTTTTTATTCTATGGAAATATCTTTGCAATCATCTGGAAGTAAGTATTTTTCTCTGCAGTTTGGGAGCAGAGGAAGGGAGGGATCCTTCTCCTGAAGAAATAAGACTGAAGAATCAAATCCTGTTCCCTCTGCAGTCAGGGTAAATATTGCCAGCTACTATTGGGGTGGGGGCAGGATTTTCTCCTTAGTCCACCTGAACAACAGTTTCCTTCAGCCCGATAATTTAATTTTAAAGTGGAATTTGTTTTATACTGCAGACCAATAAGTACCCTAGGAGCTTGATTGGTTGGTGCTTAATGAAATTGCTTCTGCTGACATTAGATACATTAAGATACTGATTAAAACATTTAATGATCCCTCTTGATTTTAAATTGCTAGCTTAGATTTGCAAGATGCCACCGAAGTATCTTTTTCCTTCCTTTCCTCCACCCTAAGCCTGCTTATCCTTGCCCTTTTTCTGTTCATGATCCTTAAAGGTTGTGGCTCATTGGCACCAGCACGATCACAAACCAAATGATAACACGATGTTGAACACTGCATTGTTTAAAATATGTCAAAACCCAGAATATAAACACTGAAAGACAGTCATCTTTAAAATACAATTTCCTGGTTCAAAGTTCATTGTTAAATGTGGAAACACTGAGGATTAGTAATATAAAGAGAAATCCAAAGTCAGAATAAACTTTAAATTTTTAAAATATTTGCTGAAAACAGATAATTCTGTAAGTGTAAAAACAAGTATAAAAGCTTTACTATTCAGCTTGAATGTGGAATACACTGCCAGATAATGGTGTTGAAATGGCATTCCTATGACAACAAAGCCATTTCTCATGTTCTTATAAAAACTGCATACCATATCACCTTCCACTGGGAAACTTGTATACCTTATGGGCAAAATGACAGCTTATCCTCAAATACTGTTAAACACTAGAAATACCAGGTTTGGAAAGTTTGTCTGAAAAGGGGGAAAACACAATAGCTGTAAAAAGTTCCATTTTCCTCGACAAATCTTATCAAGACTCTCGAGATGAAATTATACTTACAAAAAAAAAATTGCTTATATACTAAAACCTGCTGTGTCAGAAGCTTTTATGAAAAAAAGTCAATACACTGAATTTTATGCTTAATACAAACTTTAAGACCACAGAGAATAAAAAAGTAGAAGTTTTTGTACATTTTAGCACCATTATAAAGTTAGACTCAAATGCCAGTTCTGTCGCTGTGGCTGTACCTTGCAGCTGGTGTAGCTAATGTGAAGCACATTGAGTTCAGTGATCTCTGAGAGAAGAATAACTGGATTCACAGATCACAACAAACAATAAAAGACTGCAATTTTTTTTCCTTGTGGGTTTTTTTTTGGTCTTTTTAAATTAATGTTGAGCTTTACTTTTATCGGGCAGCCAGAGTGCATTTCTGTCAGCTAAATCCAAGTCCAAGTCCTTTTGGTCTCTGGATGACACGTACTGGCTCCGCTATCCCTTTGCCGTCTGGTCCAAGGCCTGTGCCAGGCGTCCAGCCCATACTCTGAAGCATTCTGTTTCCAATGTTGTTTTCTGGTATTGGTTGCGTGTTTTCACCTACAAACCCTGAGATTAAAGAAACACACAGCATTAATGAGCACTGCCTGCCATGTGGAGAAGAGCAGGATAATCTCCCTTAAAGCTTTAAACCTTCTTATTCTCCTAATTCATCTAACAGGTTGCTAGAACAGGCTGTCTTTGCACATGTTGACCCTTCCTGACTGCATATGATTCTAAATAATACAGTCTTACGCTTTGCTTTATTTTTAATGTTTTTAAAGACTCACTCAGTTTTTAAGTATGAGAAATATTGTCACAGATCTTTTACATTTCAATACAGTGGATTTTACATCAGTCTCAAAGAACATGTATCACCTGCACAAGTCTACCAATACATCAGCAAGATTAGGTGAATTTCTTGTCCTATACAGTACCTAAGGTGAGGCACATCATAGTATCATGACCATCTTTCCATTCTTTGCAATATTTATCATTGCTCAAGATCTTTTTCAACAAAACACTATACATCATTCCTGATTAAGCAGTTACAGCTGCTACAGAAACAGTATAGACTGTGGTCTACTCTTCTGAAATTCAGTTCTATCTTTACTCAGTTTCTCTTTTACTGAATGTTTTAAGAGAGATTCGATACATCCAAGTTTCCTTTTGGTGTTTTCAATGACATTTAGTGTTTGTACTTTTTGCTCTATACCATCGAGATCTCTGAGAAAAGCTGCACACATATTGCAGAAAAGATCATCAGGATTGCAAGTGTTAATATAACAAATTCATTTTTTTAATAACAGATTTTTTTTTTTCTCCCCATGAATCCATCATTAAAAAAAAAAAAATAAAAAAAATGCCAAGCAACAAAGCTGTTTTTTCCCCTCATCAACCAAACTCCTCAAGCTAGAGTTCAGAGACGATGTATGGATAAGCCTTCCCATATACAACTGTCTTGCATAGGGGATACAAATGATATTTATTTCAAGAATCTGCAATAAAACTTATCAAGTTACACCATACAAACAATTTTAAAAAGGGCCACATTTTTCGAACTAACATGAGCAGTTGCATGTAGGCAGCTGAATTTTATTTTCAGCTTTGCTCAACACCTCCCTCCCCTTTGACATTACAAAAACACCCCCACCGTGTGCCCAGCTTCACGTATTATCTGTTTAACTCTCTACCAATCTATTCTGGCCTGATAGTTTTTGAAAAATACTGTAGGAGGAGACTATCGTTTTGTGTTTTTGGAGACTATGATGTCTTCAATCAAGAATTTACCACTGTCAAGCAGCTGGCTCATCATTATATTAACTTACTAAACAAGAACAGAAGAGAAGTTGAACACACACTTCTGAAAAGCCTCATTTAACACATACACACACAAAAGGCAAAGCCCCACAGTGGAAACCACATACTCAGACAGAAGTTCAAAATGAGAGGTGCACATTAAAAACCTCATGGTGATTGTGGTGATGAATTTACAATACTCCAGCATTATCCACTACAGATCTGTTCATATTCAGTAAAAAGCTGGCTACATAAAAGGTAGACAGCTTCCTAGTATCTCAGTTCCCGAGTCAAAGAAAAAGGGAAATGCATTGAGAGAAGGCATCCTTTAATACTGGTTTGAAGCTATGCTTAATGCTAGGCTTAAAATAAAGGCTTTTAAGTCAGCAGCCTCCAGTCCCCGAGAGGGTTCCTCTTGAACTGACCAGCACAAAATTCAATGTCCAAGACTTCCTTTCTTTTCAGGCCCCCACAGGCAGAGGCAATTTTCATACAGACGAGTCCCTGACACTGCCTGGCATACACAACACAGGCTTTGCAACCTTCTTAAGTTATACTTTCTAGCTCAAAAAAAAGGGAAAGAAAAAAAAGGTTACTGTTCAACAAAAGTTCTGGTAAACCTCGCAGGTAAAATCCTGGAAGTGTGTTTTGGTCCACTTTTCACACCAAGTGAGGGTAAGAAATGAAGCTCCATTCCAATGAATATCTGTGGAACAATTAAGGGGGAAACTTAAAAGGGAAGAAAGATCCCGCAGATCTGCCAAGCAAAAAGAGCAAGGGTAAGAGTATATTTTATGACATCTAAGAATTGCAAATATTAAACCATTCATAATGCTGCTTAGGCAATGATAGTAATGCTGCTGGAATGGATGCAAGGCATAGTCTGAGATAATGTAAACAGCTTTTTGTTAGTCTATTTGGGGGAAAAACCCACGGACCTTTTCCTGTAACAGATGTACCTTTCTATGTGAATTTCAATCCTCAGGACAGCCAGAGAAACCTCTCAAAAAAGATGTAAGAAAGAACACTCTGTACCCTGATGTGTTATTTAATAAACTGCTGTTTCTATTTTTGATATATTTTGAAGTAGCTCATTGCTCTTTCCCGCCCCCCCCCCGTGATTGACAGGATAATTGGAATACCTTTTGTTTTTAAAGACATACAGGTACTTCTAGAATGTATACCCTATTTTTCCTCCACTGTACATGCTATTCTATCTCCTGTTAGACGACTGAAACCTCCCCTGAAGATTTCTGTTTTATTCTTATACACCACCAGATTAAACAAAAAAAAAAAAAGGCAAAAGAGCAGAAACCACCACAAACTTGGCTTCACAACCGACTTTCAGGCAAACAAGCAAACATACACTGTCCAAAGGATAACGTGGCTGGAGGCTTTGTATTGCAGCAAGAATAAGGCAAAATCAAAAAAACCACCCAACTTGCCTTTACTACTAATTATTACTCCTTGCAAATGATGTGGACATAGATAGCTTTTGTTTTAATTGTGAAAAATATTTAATATATGCAGGCCATTCTTTCACAGTATAGTCAGTTTTTATATAAATACTATCTATATCTGCCTTTAATATTCCTGCAATTTTCACCCATCATTTGAAAAACTCATCTGTAATGCAACATATTTTACTTGAATCAGAAGAATATGGACAGTGGTATTGCCCTTTTCCTCCATTCCATGACCAATCAGCAATCAAGAAAAAAAAATTTGCATTGCTGATTGACTGCATGACAGGAGAGAGCTCTTAAAAATCATGCTACACTGTGTGCTATTCCCCTGGCCCCCATTCCTGTGCTTTGGGCTTTTATTTTCTAATTAAAAGCAGTAATTGTCCTTGCAATATTCATCTTCAAGTTCAGTTTTTAATTCATGCCGATGGCACTTCTCGGACTAGCCAGTAGGGCCTGTTAGACAGAATGGTCCAAGCGCATTGGCCTTGAAAAGGGCTATGCTACCTCTGGGATGTGTTCAGTCTCGACCCACCCAGCAGCAAGAGCAAAAGCAACCCATTGTGCTGTCCCACAAAAAATAGCTATGCAAAATCAGATTAAGAAAAAAAAGTGGGGATATATTTTTCTAAGTTTACTGCCGTATGAGGCTTTGCAGGGTTGCAGGAGTTAGAAGGAAGTCTCTCTACTAATAATTTGTAGAAATCTCCTGTGAAGAGCCTTTTCTTTCTACAGACAGAAAATGATTTTAGCAACCATAACAACTGGGTTCCTGATCTACCAGATGAGTAGTCTGCATGTAGAAGTGGCTGTCATTGCACTAGTGAGAAGCACACTGAAGAACAGTAACTTGCTTGAAAAGATAGCACTGCAAAATACCCTCACTTCTGGTCCTTTACTTTGCAATATTGCCAACTGAAATAAAAAAAAGGCCAATCCTCAAATCTTGTGTATATGAACATACACACATCAAGGCCTATACTTATTATGCATATGACCTTACCTACACAGAATATGGAACCTATGGCTAGAAAGAGGCAAAACTGGGAAGGGGAAAACAAAAAACTCAATCACATTTGTTTAATTTTGGTATGATATTTATGATGGCATTAAAGGCAGGTTTCAATGAAAAATAAAGGTATGTAATTTTTTCATAACAGCTGTTGAGACAGGTATGTCCTGGTTAAACAGTACACTAGCATTCAGTGCCATACCCTTGATTTTACAGTGATTGCCATGAATTAATTTAATTCCATCTGTAAGCCAAAATCAGATCAGAGGTCTAATGCTGCTGCAGGCTCCACATCTGTTTAATCATTTTTGGATACAACAGCTTGCAAAAGTTCAGGTTTTAAATTTGCTTCATATTTAAGAAACAATGTTACACCAGTGTACAACATGTTCAGAAGGAAACAAGAGAGCCTATGAACAGTTCTGATCTGATGACTGATTTTATTTGCAAAATTTTTCCAAAAAAATTAAAAGCACACCAATTAAGTTATCATTTAGAATAATAAAGGAACTGTGGCTCTATAAACCACTACTGTGACAATATTTATTTGTATGGTCCAATTGCTGGATAAGACTAACATCAAGCATGCTTGGTTTATATTGGGGTGAATAAAATCAGAATACAGCTAGGTTCAATCTCTTAAATAACCCTTATTTAAGAAAATGTTGTTTTTTGATTTTCTTTTGTTTTTCCCTGCAGTTCTAAGAAAATAATGAAGGCATATTGAAGTAATTTCACCTCTGGCCACCAAACTATTTCTGATGTTAAGAAAAGGGGTTTTTAAACAGTTCTGAGAAAATGACACTGTACATAAATATAGTCTTGGCCTTTCATCTTTCTTTTATATGATTAAGACTTGTGAGCAGAACAGCAATGCCTTGCAGAGCATACCACAACTATTATTTCCTCTTCTATCGCTCCCAGCAGCCTTAAATCCTTTAAATCCTTTCCTAGAAGGATCTCTTTTTGCTTGGGTAATTTTTGCAATACATGGCCTGCTAACCCTTACCCCCTACCCTGGATCTCACTTATGTCTATCACAGCAGAGTCAGTCTTTCTACCTCAAATCTTCCAAGGAGCATTGTGGATGGTAATTCACTTGCGTAATTGGCTCAAGAGATGAAAATCTTGTATCTGCCTCTCTTAGCCACTAATCTATCCAGCTGACTGCAAGCCTAATTGGCAGCTTGTTTAGTAATTTGGCTCCTAAAGTGTTGTATTGATATTGGATAAACAGCCAATGGAAGGAGAAACGATACATGCTGCTTCACTTTAAAAGCTAGTGCACTTTCCCCCTCATTTTCTGAAAGCATTTAATATTCCATCTATTCTTTTTCTGTTCTGACTCCTCACTAGACAGATGAGCTCAGAACAGCAGGGACTGATCCTGATACACAAGACAATTTTACAAGGAATGTAATCAGAATAATACATTGCTGTAGTGCATCTTTTTATGCCAGCTCTCTCTAACTAGCAAAATGGGAATCAGACTGCCTAGATGTTTATATTCTAAAAACTATTTTGGATAATTGCGCAGTCATCATCATGAGCGTAGCTGACAGCCATACTGTGATTTTTGAAATCAGTACCTGCAGTGGTTTTCAAAATTCAGCACACTATGGCTGTATATATATATAAAAATCACAACAACAAAAAAAGTTGTGAAAATTCCCTATTATTTAGCTAAATATTTGAGATTGCATTTTTATACCAGAATTTTATATATCCCTCACACTGAGCTAAGACTGTGTCAAAAAAAACACCTTAAAATGATTATAGACCCAGTGAGTCCACTCGAACTGTACTTTATTCTAGCTAGCAGAGAGATAAAAATAGGAGAGAGGACAGAGCCATAATTTCAGTAGGTGTTGGAAACCTCCAAAGTTACCCAGCAGCCACATCAGAGTTTTGTTAATGTCTGCACTGCCATACCTTTATTCCTATTGCCCCATTGCAAGGGGTATTCAAGAACTGTCACATAACTGCAGCATTCTTTCTTGCAGCATAGACTCTAGATTTAAATCCATTTTCAACCCTCCTGAATATATAAATATAAATACACATTGATGAAAACTGATACACTGAACTTCAGGTTCATCTGGTTATCCAGTATTACAGATCACTCAGAACTGGATTTGCAGGTGGTGTTCTCCTTCCATGCTTTCTTGGACTACACTGCGTAAAGTGTAACTTCTCACCCATTCAGTCTGTACTACTACTAAAATTGGTTGGGAAGAGTTGAAATTATTAGATTCCCGTTTATGCCTCTGTAAGGGGAATCTCTTGAACACCCCAGACTGTACAAGTGGTACAAGAGGGCTCAGTTTTACACCTTGCCTACGCTGACAGAAAGACTGTCACTAGATGGCATTTTGGAAGAAGCGTTCTCCCTGGGGCCATTCCAAAGTTCTGCTCAAACTCCATGAAACTTGGCAAAATTGCTCCCTTCTGATAAGCATTCCCTGACTTTTACAAAAAGACTCATAAACTCACCCTGAAACCCACAGGAAAAGGATTTAGATCACAGTAATACTCTCAAAACGGACAGTGTGGTTGTTGTTAATTTCAGCATAAAGATTATTAAACTGATATTAGGACTATGCACATCACAGTAGCTCTATCTGACCCTAACCCAAATTGGGATGGATTGCCAGGCTACTGAAGGTGAAGTTCCACTTCTATCGCCTACTCTGAGCCTATCTGGTAGAAGTATTATTTTCTGTCAAATTATTTAATTTTAAAAATGAAGATTAATTCATTAAAACTAGGCAAATACATCTACATATTGTTTACTATGCATTAAATAACCATTTGCCTGTTGATTTACACAAACAATGCTCACTGCGATTCCTGTATCGGTAATGAAGGCATCAGAACATAAATCTTGGTTATTACATTAGCATTGGAAGTGTCAATTTATAGGCTGAAAGGTAAACTTCACTTACAATAATAATAACAAAATAATCCAAACTTCCTCTCATTGTAGTGGAAATCAAAAGCAAAAATTTTCTTTATGAAATCCAGAGTATAACAGGTATCTACAATAGCTTTTATCAGAAACTTTTCCACCAATCACAAAGATTTTATAGAAAGACAGAAAATAGAAATCCAAACTTGCCTGTACTGGAAACCTGATCAATGAATTTCACATTTTCACATTACAAAAATATTTTCTCATATCTTAAACATTTATTTTTATTTCTCTGAAGTGGCAAAACCCGTCTGCATAAAGCTACCAGGCTTATGCATAGGCCTCCTTCCTTATTCAAAAAATAAATTACATGCTAACAAACCTTTAAAAAAAGTGATTTTTGCACAATGTATAGCAGGGCCTATTTGCAGCAGTGCTCCCTTTTCCCTTGGAAGAAAGAAAAACTAGTCACCATCAACTGAGAGGTTGTTGTGGAGAGCTAAGAAGTCATATTGACTGGGTAAAAACTACATTCATTTCCTCCTTGCATGCTTTAACTCCCAAACCTTCTCTGATTAACACAAGTCCTCTGGCATTACCAACCTAAAGCAGACTGACAGAAAAAACATGTACTGCTTTTGTTAACTTGAGTTCTAGGAAAACTGCATGATGTACATCAGCCCATCTTAAAGAGGTAATGGTTCTAACAAACTGCATCTGAAATGGAGGCAGCTCCTCTCCGTGGGGAACCTCTATTATGGTACCGGGTAAAGAATGAGCAGAACTTGCAGAGCCCATAACTGACCTGGAGGATGTGTCTCCCTACAGTTTTATGGAAAGATATTCCTCAAGCATACAGCTCACTAATAAGACATATCTTCAGAACTTGAAGAAAAAGCCTTGGTTTAGCCTTTTTTTTAGTGAAAATTTCTTATAAATTAAGGATACTCTCATTGGCAATATTATCTGTTAAACTGGCTTACGACTCTTGAAAGTGAAGTCCAAAAAATCCATGGAATCATAGAATATCCCAAATTGGAAGAGACCCAATGAGGATCATCGAGGCTGGCTACCAGTGGAGGCAATTCGAATGCTTTCCACAACCAGAAAGAGTTACCTTAGGAAAGACTTGCAGAGTAATTTGGGGAATTATTTTTGAACCTTCCACATCTCAGAAGATGACAGCATTTACAAAAGACAGGTACAGTCATCTTCTGTAAACCTGAAGGCTTCTTCTTGACTTTGTGTCCTTTGACTGTGTGTACAGCCTGAAGAATATTGTCTTTTCTCTAGATCACAAGAAATCCATCACCAAATTCTCAGAATAAGCTTGGTTCTTGTTGTATTGTGGATCTTTTATTCTGAAGTTTGTTTCTGAACTCTCCTGGTTACTCTGGCATTTATATGTAAGGGGCCTCGCCTGAATCAATGACCTCAAACTCAACATAAGAAGTCTTCAAGTCTTTTTCTCTGAAGGGACAGCAGTTTCCAATACTAGATGGCACTCTGTGATCTATTAACTTTTGAACTGATTTAGTGAGACAATATGGTAGGAGAAAAAAAAGAAACAAAATGGAGTCGCTAATGTTTAAACTGCTGCAGAAACCAATAAAACAAAAAAAAGAGCATTTACAGGCCAGACAATTGAGCAGATATGCTGTGTACGCCAGAAAGGGCTTTGGTAGACCAAGGATAAGAAATGCAATAAGGGAAATTGTTCACAACATGTGCCAATGTATTGCCCTGTGAAAAGGGATTTTTGTCTGTGCAACTGTAGATTTAGTACATGGAAAAACAGTGAATCAAGCTAAAAAAGAAAGTAGGCATATAATAGTTTGTCTAGAGTTTTGGAAATCTAATGCCAACTCATCTAAGTACACAAAAGTCCACCTTTTCCCTGCAACTATCTCACTAAGTTGACCTTCACCACAAACTTAGCCTCAGCAACCTCTGTTATCACAGTGTAATCACAATCTTTTTCAAATCATCGTTTCGGTACTGCAGATATTCAGGTCTGATTTTTAATCACTGACATATTAAGCATCAGCAAAATAGTTTGCTTAGCTGTTCCATTGGCAATTTTTAAAAAGGAATGAAAACATGTACCCTTTTGATTACCTTGTTAAAGTGAGTCATGATGGCATTATAGCAGCGCTCAGTATTTCTGCTGTAATTAAGAATCTGTCATATTTTTCATTAAAACACATTCTTTAAAATGAGACTTTTAACTTGGTCATTTCAATCAGTACCAGCCTGAAGTGTAGCATGCAACATGCCAACTAGATAAAGAAAATGACATTTGAAATTTGCCTTTGCAAAACAGAAGCATTAACATGCCCATAACACGCACATAATTTACACACTTTACGTGCATGTTCTCTGTATTTTAAGTACAAAATAGCTTTCTCTTTTTAAAGTTAGTTTTTACAGGTTTTTGCCACTGCTCCAAACTGTAAACCATACTATGCAAACATCAGTGCAAAAAGATTGTTTTCAAATAGAAATAAATGGCTATTTAGAAGGCACACAAGTAAAACTTACTTTTTTTTTAGTTCTGAATCAAACTTGCTAAATTCTCTAAATCAAGTTATTAACATCCTGAACATGTCAAGCAAAATTTGCTGATTTTCCCCAACATTTAAGATTTAGATGTTTCTTACTTAGGGGGGAAAAAAAAAAAAAAAAAAAAAAAAAAAGGAATCTAAAAGATCTTGGGTATTTAACAGGAGCTGATTGAAAAAAAAGCTTGTACAGAAGAAGAGTCAATAGGAAAGGAACTGGGGTAAATGCATATTCAGTGTATGAACATGGCATCTAAAATTCTGTAGTATTCACTGGTTTAATAAAATAGGTAATCTTAAAAAATAGGTAATCTGGTTTGATTTAAAATAGGTTATCTGGTACTGAAATTACTGTGTTTCAGTAGTGTTTCAGGTAGTAATACTTTGCAGATATTGTCCTTTCTCTTGTATACAAATTATTTTTACTTTTTCTTTTTGTTTGTTTTGTTATTATTTTCATTAATACTGGACCCAGTTTTGGTAGGGCTATTTCCACGATAATGTATCAGTTTGTCTAAGACGTTTTTATACAAACTTGAGGACCCTGTATCACTGCAATGAAGTATGTCAGGGTGTCATAGGAAATAGCTCTACCACTCAGGTAGTCAGAGAGGGCACAAAGTCATTGAGAATGACTTGGTCCCAAATCTGACTAGAATCACTGAAATAATATTGGTTTCATGGAAGAAGTTGCACAAAAAAAGTAGATATTTATGATATACAACACCTTATTCTTAAAAGAAATAACAGCAAGTAAACAATTTTTACTAGTATCTTTTTTTAGGTGATAAACTAATTAGGTTCTCTAGGTTCAGTAGCACACAGATAGGGCTGTATCAAGAATCCACAAACCAGAAAATTTATCTTAGTAAAAAAGGCAGAATAGCACACTCCTGTCTCAGTACTGTCAGCTCCTAACAATCCACACCTACATTATCTCCCATTTTCTTCACTGCTTTTCAACACAGCTTTTCTTCACCTTTACAAATGACATTTTTGAAACTATAAAATGCTCTGTGCTGCTCAAACTATCCTGCTTCAATAGTTTCTCATTGCTTTACAAGTAAATCTACATCCTTTGTTACTAATATACACAAACCTATTGGTATGTGACTTTGACTCCAGGCTGAGAACAGGCTATAAATTTAGAAATCAATATCTAACTCTATCAATATTCATTTTACTTTTTCAACACAAAATACAAAGGTGAAAGAGCAGTAAATAAGCTGGAGTACTGAAATAAATTGGGTGTTCTTGTCACAATTAATAAATGTTTAACCAATAAGACTGCTTGCTACAGAAGTGTATGGCTTTGTAAGATGTCTGAAAGTAGCAGGTGCTACCCTTGTGAGACTCAAAATCAGAGAACATATTTCGATGCTTCATTAGGATCACCAGTCATTCTCTTCAGTATTACTGAACCTAAACATATAAATGACCATTTTCAACACTGTGCAGAGTGCTACAAGAATTAATTTACCAATGAAATGTATTCAAAAAATGCAGACGAGAATTTTGAAAATACTTCTTTCAATGGGTTGGCTCATATTAGGCGAAACTTAGATAATTTGAAGTACATACAGATCAAGAAAACGTTTGCAGTTAATGACTCCTTTACAGACAGCCTTTCAGGTTTCACTATGATGTTTAATACAGACAATTATTAGCAGAATGCTTCTTTTCCAACTTTTGTTCATGTAAATATACAACTTCTGTCCTTTCTTCCTTTTAAGAAAAAAGTTTAGAAATTCTCCCATATAAAATCTAGCTCTGTTCCTATGTCTTAGCTAACAAAAACTACTGAAAGGAAAATAATGAAATAGTTATCTTTCATTTGAATCCAGATTTCCAAATGCATTTCCATTCTAAAAGAAAACCCTGTTTCTTTCATAAAATGGTATAAAATACTGACAAACAAATAAGGTCTGTGATGGATAAATGACACTTTAGCCACAGGAAGGTTAGCCTTTGAGAAAACTGTAATAATGTTATATATAAGACTGTAATAATGTTATAAATTATCTATACATATGTACAAGTTTACTCAAAGTTTACCAAAGTTTTCATTTGCTTAAACATTTACAATGAAATGCAGAAAAAAATTCCTTTAATATTCTAAGACAGAAAAAACCCCTCAATCTTCCTGCCCAGAACCTAATTGAAAAGATTACCTTGAAAAGGAAAAACCCCACACATTAGTTAAAAGGTATCTCATATGACACCTTTATCCATCATCATTCTCTGTTTTCTCCATGTAAAGGCAAATTTTGGGGGCAAAGTAATCTCTAAAATTGTGAATATATAGATACATAACATTGAATGATCACGTAATATATTTTCCTTAGTATCAAAATATTGGCTTTGCAAAGTTACATAGAGGAGCCAGCTTGTAAAATAAAATACTGAATGCTGAAAGCCCAAGGTAAAATGAATAATAAAGTGAATTTCATGATACTTCATACCCTCTCAGTACAAAATGACATCCTCTAGTACTTGAAAGTTGTGAAGTGAAAATCACCTTGTAGAAATAATTATATTATTCTCTCTTCAGTCATTAAGTATTTTTCTTTCTCACTTCACATATGTTCAGAGTCTTAGAAGCTGACCCGTACATTCTCTTTTTCCATACTGCTGCCACTGAAGTGCTTTAATAACATTTTAAATATTATTCTTGGGCTGTTTCTGCCACTGAGATTTGAAACAAAAGTTTCAGGAGGGGGAATTCAGTTGGAATACAAATATTAGGCTTCTCTAAAGACATCTATTTAGAATATATTTGAAGAACTGTATGTGTTGTGTATGTTGCTACAGTAATTGATATATGACTAGGACATGCCATCCAGATTTCCATATTAGCAATACATAAAAAGCCTCATACAGGCACCCACACCGAATCTAATCCTCCCAGTATGCACATGTATAATTAATACAACAAACTGATGAGAGTCCTATAAATCACTGCTAAGTATTGAAAAAGTCATTTCACAGCTGTGACATCAGCAAAATGCATCCAATGGTTGTGACCTCGCATCTGTAAAATCCTTTCAGAAATGTTCTTGCAAGTGGTTCCTATTTAATCTACAGCACTAATTTTAAAGCTGTGTTTCACAGCTTTATCTGCACATTTTCAATTGTTTACCCAATAATTCACATCCTATCTTTTTTTCTGTGGGATATTTATAGTATTCATATGTATTCTGCACAGAAAAAAGATACCTCATATCTTCTACCTTGAAATGCATGGACAGACATAAGCAGTAATCTTGACTGTCTATGATTCTCAGTAATAAAAAAAGATTTATTCTTTTTAAAGAAGTGCTGTGCTACAAAGGACTAGAAATTGGAAATGTTCGAGGGAGAATTAGGAGAGCCTATTTATTTCTTAATCTCTGTTAGTAAATAAGGATAGCACATATCTGAAGTTATATGGAAAGTTACTGAATTTATCAAGCATTTCTCCAGGTCACTGACCTACTGCTTTGTATTTAGAGATTTAACATCTTGTGTTCTGTCTCAGGGAAATTGGTTACCTGTGGGTCCTGGCAGGGGAGCAGCTTTCCTTCTCCGTTTGATGTCTCCCATGCACAATGATCCTAAATGTACACTGGTTTGCCTGCAAGTAATTATAGGAGAAAACTATTAACAAAGGAAGAAAAATGTCACATAAATACACAGCTTGTATAATCTGAACCTATATCAAAACACTCTCAACGAAGATGAAGCTGCACAGTCAAGCCACCAATCTTGTTTATATCGAAGCATAATTATGTTTGTTGACAAGCGCTCAGTATCTAAATGCAGCATCATAAATTGTTACTGGAATGAATAATATAAAGGGAATGCTTTTTAATTTTCAAAACTGGCAATCTTTCTAGCTCAACATAAAACAAAAACACTGCTGCTCCTGACAGGAAAATAGCTAAGATTAATTATCTAAAGAGATCACAATACTGTTGGTAGGTTATCAATTGGCTAGTAACGCCTGACTGTCAGAACAACATTTATTACATGAAAAGTATTGTCAATTTTTTTTTTTTTTTTTTAAGATAAGATGAAGAATGAATGAGAAAACATGAAACAGTAAACTCTTCAAAGGTACATGAAATAACCTTGTAGCACACCAATTTGTACTCTTCTAATCCACTGGCAAGTTGTGAGAACGAGAACACGGAAGCACAGTGCCAGGTATACTCATTAAACAATCATGAGCTTACACGTGGAGACTGGAAAATTGGTGGAGTTCCAGAGGATGGCAAACAAGCAAATCCCATTGCATTAAGGCCAGGTATTAGAAGTCAGGTAGCACAGAATACGTAAATTTGGAATTTCCAAATATAGTCTTAAAGGAAAATTATAGTTACTATTTTTATTAATGTACAGTGCCTGTAGGATAGAATATATGTAGCTCACATTTTTTTGGAAAGAACCAGAACAGAAGAGGGAGAAATGCAGTGATTTCTAAACTCCACAATTTTAATATGTGTCCATAACTGTTAATGAGAACTGTGATTCTTACCACAGAAGTGTAGCGAATTTTGACAAAATTACAAGCTGAGAATTGCATCTGATAGTCTGCTGTAGCACAGTAACACTGTCACTCATGGGATCTGGTTTCAGTGTGGATATATGACTTAGCCTTTACTGCCTTTATAAACTTTTTAAAGCTGTGCTGCTTCTAAATGAATAACAAATGGTCATATAATGTTGAGAGACCTCAGATCTGCTCAATAATGTACGAGTGACAACACCACCTTGATGAAAAAGATGACAATGTACAATTCTCTACATACTTCTTTTATAAAGACACTGTAAATTAACAACTACGACAGTGCTTTTATTTAAATAGTTAAATATTCCAAGAAATTTAAAGTTTCACACAAGTGCATTCTAGCTTCAACTAATGAACCCCTACTTCAACACTTATTTAATTCTCTTTGTTTTAAAACAGACGTTTTCCTTTCAATACTTCTAAGTTGAAATTGTGTCCTATTTTAACATTCAGAAACTGAACACAGTTGGACTAGTATATTAACATGGTGATAAATTTCCGTTCTAAATTTAGAAAGACATCAAGAAGTGTAACTCTTTCACAATCGATTGTACAATAAATAAAATTAATATTTAAATAAAACATGGGGAAACAATTATTAGAGAAAAAATAGTTAAGATTTGTATATAACATTGATACTAAACATGCAGAATAAGCTGTGTGGTAAATTATATGTTAATCAGTGTGCAACTCTGTTTTGTCTTCTGAACGAAAAAAGGAGAAAGTTGCCAGGATGAAAGATAAAAATTAATAAAGTCAGGCAATTGAACCTGAAGACCTGAGCCACAGCAGCATTTGAGTTATTTTACCCAGAATTGATTATCTGTTACACTACATTGAGATATCTAGATTATTGATCTGTAAGATTATGGTACTGGGGTCTCTCCACTTTTCCTCCAGGCACACCGAATGGAGTTGCAACGAATAACACTAAGTAAGGACTACTTTGTTATTGTTGTCACCCTTCATGTAGAACATAGCAGTTACTTTTTAATTTAAAATCAATGAACGTCTGAAAGGCAGCCTTGTTCCTTCTGCATAAATGAATCATTCGCCTTTGCCGAGCACAACAACCCGATCACCAGCCAAGGTGAGAGTGGGTATTTCTTTGTTGTCGAAAATTCTGTACACCACAAATAAATAACAATATGCTAGAGCACCAATTAAGCTTTGTCAAATCCGGTTTTATGGCCACTAACATCAAACATTAAGCTAACTTGCGATTCTAAAGCAGCATTTGCTTTTGCCAGGTCTTAACATTTGATACGCACTGTCAATGTAGATCACAGCCAAACAACAAAAAAAAAAATTTAAAAAAAGAAGTGTTAAGAGGAACAGACAAGAACTATCACTGCTCTGGAACTGGCAGGTTAGACAAAACGAAGTAGTGTTCTGAAGCTGCACAGTACATTTTGAAATGCTTGTAATGGGGGTATTATAAAGTAGGGAGAACTCTGACCCTCAATCAGGCTAAGTTCAGCATTATGTTTCTTAGCATTAAATCAGAAGAGCGTGGATTACAGAGGGGAAGAAAGCTATTTGCCTGACTTCTCTCTACTTACCCCTAGCTTGCTTCCAGCTATCATTTATAAATAGTGCTCTGGAGGGAAGCTGGGCATTTTATTAGGGAAAAAATAAAACTTGTTAAGACCACCTTGCCTGAAAACTTGGCTTCTGACCGGCTGGTGACAGGGACTGGAGCAAGCAGTGTCAAATGGAATAATTTTTAAGGAAAGACAACAGGAACTTGTCGCCTCATTGTATGCATTTACAAATAGAGGTTTTTCAGAGTATTAGGCCTAGTTAAAGCTGCCCTCTGGATAAAAAGTGTTCCCAAGCAGCCTCAGACAAGCTTGGGAGACAAACAGATGTGACTATGGTCCCTGGCGTTTGGCAAGAACACTCACTGTCAATAAGAAAAATATGAGCATGGACAGGGCATCAGCTGCACCACGGCCGAGCAGGCCTGCAAGTGTCACAGCAGCGGCAAAGTTGTGGCAGAGGGAAAGAAGAGGGCTGCAAAAGCCAGGCTGGTGTGAACTTACACTAGCATGCCAAGAATTTTATTGTTGTTCTGCCATGCCTCAACATATTAAACAAAAACACTGGAAAAGCCACTGTCAATTTTTATTCATTTTTCATCTTGCTCACAGTGTTTAGATTCTCCCTTCTACGTGGTATATAAGAGCCTCAAAAATGAAGATGGACTGGGAAAGGCAGTAACAACAAAAAAGCTATTGAAATAATAAATAATAAACACAATAAAAAGTAGTTTTGATACAGCAAATACTTTTATAGAAGCAATGACATGTAAAGCAATTCACAAGCATCTACTAATTCTTGTTACAAACATTCACTCTGACAGAAATTTTGTTATCTCCTTCTTAAATAGTTCACAGTTAAACTAGTTGCAGCCTCCCTACTCTTTCTTTTTTCAAGGTAATTCCCCTTACTATGGTAACATGCCTAGAATTGTCTCTTTAAGCTTCCCAAATGTTTCTATCCATGCCTATACAACATAATATCTTTTTCTGTAATTTTCATATCTCAATAACCAAACATTTTTGATGAGTGCCTTTTCTGCAGTTACACATGTTCACCTCTTCAAGACATTTGTAATAGGTTATGTCAGTTTATCATCTACCCTGACCTTTGCAGTCAATGGATCACTTGGTTACATTCACCAAATAAAGGTCTGTTCTGTGGGCGAACCTACAGCTGCACTGCTTTAATTGCAATCCATCTTCTAAGCAACTAAGGACACAATGTGGTTCTTAACTCTTTCACTAGTAGTTATCACCTTTGCCGCTATTGGAGTTCTAAGTTCACCGAGCCCAGTCACTGGGAAGGGTAGTAGGATAAAATGAATGCAGGACAGCAGATACCCCTGAACATGAGTTCTAGCTCTCTGGTTCATTACATGCTTCTGTCATCACTATCATCCTATGTGTAAAAACCCCAAAACAAACACTCAAAACTCCACCAAAATGCAAAAAAAACCCTCTTCCCCAAATTAACAAACCCTATTCAAATTCATTAATTGTTCCACAGTATCTTCAGAAAGATGCAACGAAGACAGTCTTATACAGCAGGTAGCTTCATATGCACCAATGGCCTAAAGTAGTTAGACTGTCCTCTCACTTGGGGGAAGGAACTCTGGGTACTACTGTATTAAATACAAAATGTTTGCATGTTTATTTTATGTCTCAGAACATGTCTGTTGATCACTTTACTTTGTCTGCTGTTAGCAGTTGAGACTTTCCTTCCAAGCTGAAATGCTTGATTTGGTATCAGCACAGTTGCTTTTGTTGGTGCACTGTAATTGTGCTGATGGTTATAACATCATTGAAGGCAAACTTAATTTTGTCCCTCAGTATATTTAGTGTCAAACCACTTCGCAGATGACACTACATTGCTAAGATTATTTGTAAAGTAACAAAGGGTTTTATGTTCTGCTTGTGTCAAAAATGCATAAAAGTACTGATTACTAACCAAAGCAGACGTGGAAGAGTGTGTATTTTTTTGTTTAACAGTATTTATTAAGTATCTGTACACTAATTTTGAAAAATCCTATGCTGCATACAATTATGATGCAATAATGCCTTCAAGAAGCTTAATTCCTGTATCACAATTAGATGATAAATAATAATAATGACAAATACTTGCCTACACATTATATTCCAATTAACATCTCTCCCACCTGAGGAACAAATTCACAGTAAATAGTGACACACTGTTCTGCCACAGTATCAATGCATTCCTGCAGATGGCTGTAGAACTCTTCAGGTTTATCACCACTGAATACTTCAGCTAATGGAGAGGCTATATAGAAGTTTGTAAGTGAACCTCTTTCACAAGAGATTACAATAAGGCAAGAGTTGACTGGTTTGCATTTTAGAAGTGACTTGAGAGAATTATTGTGAAGGGGAAATCTAATTGAAACTGTCAATCCTCAGCCTTAAAATATAGATATGAAGTAGATATGGATATGATTGAAGAGAGAATGCAGTGAGGACAGTCGCATGACTCACTTTAAGCTTGAAATGACTGGACAATTTCTTATAAACTGAAACTGAGTAGGGAGCATGTAAAATAATATTCACAGCAGCAGTTAAAAATGAAAAACAGATCTCTCAATTTTGTAACAGAGAAGCAAGCCAATAAAATGATTAAAAAAAACGGAATGTGTGGAATAGCTCACCTTTATAACAATCAAAGAATAATCTGAGCAACCCCCCCATTTCTCAAGTACCTCTTAAACAAAAATATCACAGAAATAGTTCTCATATCTTTACACAGAATGGACCTGTAGTACTGGATTATCTTGTTTCTTACATGGCTTAAAATGCAGACTCTGCTGTATCTGGTGGCCAATGGAAGTGCATCCATTTTTAAATAAGACCTTGGATAAACTTTAATTCTTACTGTACCTTCCTAAATCTCCACAAGAGATGCAGACAGTGGCTTCAAGAGCATCCACGGAATATCCAAGAGAGTCCATGGAACAGTTTATCATCAGTTTACAGGTAAATACTATTGAAAAACCCATTATATATGTATTTCTAAATGCCCAATCGGCTAACTAGCTAAGATGAACACAAAATTCTACACTTCCATTTGTCTGAACTGGCAATATAATAATGAAATACAGTGCATTTGCAGCACATATACTAGTTTTTAATGCTTATGAAAATGAATATCTATTTCTTCTTGGTATCACTTTTCTCAGACACCATTCATTAGTAATTAGTTCCACCCTTGATTCCTCCACATCCTTTACAAAGAATAAAGCTTTTCTTCAGACTTGTCTAAGAAATGACATCATCTATACAACAGATTGCTTCATCTGCTTGCATGAATGTGAAAAACATTACATTAACCACAAGCACTATGCACTTTATTTTCCTTTTATTCAATCTTAAACAGATGTGATAAAGCCATGCAACTCTGTCAAACTCCTTTCATACTATACCAACCTGTTCACAACATAATTTTAAACATACGGGTGACATACCTGTATTATTGAAAGTCCTAGTGCAATGCTATTATGAGAAGAATACAATCTTTCCCTGGCCCCATCAGATTATCTCATCATCTAATATTATATTCTAATACATTCCTTTCTGTTATCTTTTTCAGCACATCTAAGTATCATTCAGACACAGAAGTAACTCCAAATTTTCCTGAACTCTACAAATCTACACACTCAACTCCACGCTGGCGTAATTTTAGCAAACACAATGGAAAATAAAACCTTACACTAATACATATGTTTTGACACTCATACTCATACTCATACACTCATACTCACCCATACCCATACTCAAGTCATTTATGTACTTTATTTCTGAAATGAGTCTCTAAAAAGAATTTCTGTAGTAGAGGCCTACTGCCCTCAGAAAGGATAATGCATTGTTTTTTCTTGTTTCTAATTAGCAATTTAAGCATATGTTCAGCATTTAACTCTAAATGCTTGCCTTTTCCCCAAGCTCTAAGACAGCTGTCCAAGATGTGAATGCCAGAAAACACTTAAATATCAACATCTGTTGAATTATGTTAATTTAGTGTAATATAATTGGGCATGAGTTGGAATTGATCAAAAGTATAGGAATTACACAAAGGCAAATCCAAACCAATATCTTGGTGTACAAACAAGTCACCAAGGAACACTGAGGGAATAAAACCAAAAAATCTACTTCTGTTAAAAATTAAATAGCTAAACCCTACAGTTTTCTTCAACAAATTACATGATTTCACATTTTCAAAACAAGAAATGAATATTTATCCTCATTCAGAATGTAAATTTTATATTCACTCAGAATATTTCTAAATATTTTTGACAGCAAGTTCCATTATTGTTTCGTGTCAAGCAACACCTGAATAATGTTCATGTCCATGTAATGGTGAAACCTACTCAGAAAACAGGTTGCAATAATAGAACACCATTCTGTTACAGGACAATATTGTTTCACAAATTCTAAAGCAAACATTCTTTGGTTGTTTCTTCATCTTGTAATGACATTGTTGATATCCAAGACATGTAGGCCCTGATCCAGTTCTGAAGATACTGGAAAATATCTTTGTGACTTGAGCAGGAACCATGGGCTTAAACAGATACTTCAATGGACAGACTCAATAGCTTATGCAGATACACTATTTCTTCCAGATATTTCTGGATACATATTTGTTTACTAAGTATGACACGCACTAAATAAACTCAGATAAATGTATTTTGTTGAAAAGACTTTAAAAAATACATCTTGAAGTTCTGGATTCAACTCAAATTATTGCAAACATTATTATCATATTTAAAATACTTTACTTTTAAAACAGGTACAAAACAAGAAGCTACATTAAAAATTCAAATATCTAATACAGTAGGTTAAAAATGGAAGAAGGAAAATGTCTTATCAGGTTGGAAGCACACAACACTCAACCTGTATGCCAATTTCTTTCTTTACCTCTGTGCTGGGAAAGTGAGCAAGCATGGCCAACTAATGAATTTGGTCCACTACAACAGACCAATAATTCAATTAATGTAGGTAAAGGGCCAGCACAACATAATGATTTTGAATCACTCAGATCTAGATCTGGACCAGTGATCCAGAAGCTTTTTATCATATTACAACCATTGTGGTCAGTCCTTAACCTACTGCCTTCCAATCAGTTCCAATTAAAAAAAAAAAGCTCTCCAGCTGGACCCCAACATCATTCTCCTTCTTAGTCCCTTTCACTTCCCTATTTTTAATACTCTGCTTGAGAAACAACTCTTCAAACAATCTTATTGTTTGGCCAAGATAGTACAGTTATAATTCACTCACTAATCTGATAAACAAAGATATAATTGTATGCAAGTTTGGATGGGGGTGTGTGTGAAAAGCCCCACACTAAAGCTGAGACTGAACATTAAGCAAACTATGCTTCCTAACACTCTGCACCCATTCCCCACAGTAACTGTCATGCAACTCCATTGAGTACAAGGGGTTTGTGTGTGTAGAAGCGAATACAGAATTTGACTTTCTAATAACAAAGGAGAGCAGGTAAGAAAGTAAAAGAAACTTAGATTTTTTTTTGGTCCTTTTTTAGTTTGAAAATTCTTTAGTAGCAGAAACTTCACTTATGTCCTTCTGCTCTGTATTATTAGTTAGCAATATCAAGACTTCTAAAATATGTCAAGTAACAAGAGAATGGCAAAACTAATTCTGAAATGCAAAAGTCAGCACGCTGAACAGTATCCTTGGCTTCTTTTGGCTAGGACAGTTACTGAGTGTTAGTTTCCAGATAGGCTGAAATGTATTGTTACAATACATGATCCCAATTTCAAAATACTAACAAAGAAAAACATGAAAATGTTATGTGATTTCAAACAAAACTCAATTTTCTTCTAAACTCTTTCTCACCTTACACAAAACTACAGTCTGAACAGAAGTCAGTGTGCCTATGCCTCAGAATTTTAGTGAACATGCACTAGTGGATGCTGCTTTATGTATATGAGATTCAGGGATCCCTTCAAGACTAGTAGGAACTTAATGTAAAAATTGCATGAACATTTTAATTTACTATAAGAACAGAAAGAGGCAAACCCACCCTTCCTTCATGCATGGCTATTCATCATTCATGTTTGTGGCATGCAGCTTTCATGGTCTAATGGTCAGGAAGGTGTTGGGATAAAGGTTGGACTTGATGATCCTAGAGGTCCTTTCCAACCATAGTGATTCTGTGATACTTTTAAGACAGTGACTAATGCTCATTTAGTCAATGGATACTTTAAATCTATTCATGAACCAATACTGAGGATTGAAAATTTCCGTAAAATCAAAGCATCACATACTGTCTACATTTTGAAATAACAATCAAACTGTTGTCATTCTGTCCCACTCTCCCAAATGAAAATCTTTTCAGGACCTTAAAAATAAGGCCATGATATAGTCAGGAATTGCCCTCTTCCAAAATGGCACCATCTTTTATTCTTCCCAGAGAAGAAAAATACCAAGCTGATGGAATAATGTTGTCCCTGAGGGTGACAGCAAGGGAGGAAAGTTACGTGTCCTCAAACATTCACATAATTTAATTTGGAACTGCAAATATTATTAAGCACCAATCATAACAGTACACTTACTGCTTCATGGCACTCCAAAGAGGAGATAAAACTGCTTAGCTGTTAATTTCTAATGATGTAAACACATTTGGACTTTAATGTTATATCTGAATCTCCTGCATTATTAGCTCTGGGGTAACAAGATATTAACTTACTACCTTTAATAATTTTACACTTGAATTTAAATGTGCTTAAATATTGCTTTCTTTTAAGTTTGTTTTTTTTTTTTTTTTATTTGGGAATATGTGTTCATGTGATGGCAGAAGTGAATCACCTAGTAACACAGCTATGAATTCCTTAGCTTTACTGCATTGTAAGTATGTGCACTTTTTCATATATAATTTTCACAAACTGGCTAAATTTACCTCCTCTGGTATTGTAATTTCATTCCGCAAAAGCCACATTAAACAATTACAGTTCTTGTAATTAACTAGTAGCCTAATGTACAGTTTTCTTATCCCAATCCATTAACAGCTGCTCAAAAAATGTAGTAATTAATGGTTTCATTTATTTTTGGCAAACCTGCAACTCGACAAATAGTTTTGTATCTGCTGCAAATTAGGACTCTTTCCCAAACAACAGATGACACGGTGGGAAAGAGGGAACAAGCAGAATCCTTGCACATTTTTGTGTCTTTAGAAGATCAAATAAAGAGCAGTTGTAATGCTATTTGTCACATCTGTGTAAAAAAGTACCATGATCCATATCATCAGATGAAAATGAACAAGTCCTGTACAAATGTACAAATAGGGGTTTCCCTTCCAAACTGGAAAAGACACAAAGTTGTATTTCTAACCAGAGCAATAATACACTTTTCAAAAGCTCTCATCAGGTTTGGTGTAATTTTTCTCTTACGAGCTTTCTTTAAATACCAATTCATAGAGAATACCATTAGTTATAAAAAGTGAAAATACTTGAGAGTCATCCTCTTGTACCAACAAAGCACATTTAAACTGGATTTAGAACAACTAGGGAAAAGAGGGAAAGAAACAGTTGCAGAAAACATGGGAAGTTATGACTAATGTTCTGGGTTTTTATTGACACCACCATTTAGTAGCATCTTACATATTTTCTTTATGTAACCCTTCTTGTACTACTTCCAGAATCTGCTTTCCTGAATGTCTCCTCCACTGGTACAAAGACCAGTATTTCAGTCTGTGCTGTTCATCATGGCAGAAGAGTCCAAAGACTTCTTGCCCACTCAAAATAGAGTGGCAACAGGTGATCACTGGATGACCAGCACACAGTCTTCCTGTCACATTATAGTAATGGCTGAGTAGGTGACTCCTGATGATTTTAAAAGAAATATCAAGGTACTATCTCTACCTCAAGCTATGGTCTACTTTGCATCCACAAGAAGTGACTAACTAGTTCATACTAAGCTGCTGCTACATTGACTAGATTGTTAACACAGCATCAGTTAGGTAGTTGAAACCTAACTTGTGTAATTCTGCTCCACCTTGAAATCACTTTTATGAGTATGACTTAGCCTTCTTTCAAGCCAGGACTGAACTGCGTAAGAATTACAAATACCTTTGTTTTCTTTTAAAGATCTCTGGGGGAATATTCGAGTGGGGAAAGCCAACACAGAATTATCAAGGTAAGACCAAAAATTCCTGGTAAATGGTGCAAATTTGAGCACTATTTTCATTTTACTTACAGAACAGCAAGAAAAAATAAATATGTAGATGATATAAAGATACTTAACAGGAACACACTGTAAAAGAAATACGACACAAGAACTAACTACACAAGTTTAACTTATTCAGTAGTCTGCTTTTTTCCCAATCTGCACTTCGGTTGTTTCTAGATTGCAGCATAAATTAACTAGTTATGGCCTCAACTGTGTGATTAAAGGCAAATAAGTTGCTTAAGTCTTCTGGTTATTCTGTCAAATGAGGATAAGAGTACTTCCTAACTTCATAAGGGTACTGTGAGGATAAATATATCAAATATTAAGTGACAGGCAGACAGTTGTGTGATGGAGGTCCCCCATATATTTAAGAATAGAATCCTAGGTTAAAAATCGTGTTATGGCAGCTCAGCAAAATACTGTTCATCGCTGTCTCCATTGCTGACCAAATGAATCTTGTAGCCCTGGGGAGTCTTCTTTAGGTAGAACTCATTTTAATAAAATTTTACAAAGGTGACTTAAAAAAAAAGTGTTTTACCTCATGACGGGAGCAGGCAAACAATGAGCGCATGATCGGCTATGGCAGCTCGGCTGCCAAGCAGCAACTTGTTAACTCGCCGTAACTCAATCATGTTCAATTGTTTGCCCACAGCCTCAGGCTACAGACAGACATTTGGTCTGCTAACAACTGCGCCAGATGAAGACATTACTATCCCAAGCTATTTGTTATCACACATCTGCTGGAGATTATCATCTCCACAGCTCTGCCGGAGGAAGAAATCATGTGAGCACTCCCTAACATGGTTTGTACAAAACCCGCCGATTTAATTTAAATAGGTGAGTTGAACTAACCAGGCTGGTTTTGCCCGAAGCATATTAAAAAATGCAGACAAAAAAACTGTACTGGCAAAAGAGCAGAGGATGAAAACAAGCAGTTGGAAGAATTCACACCTTTAAGCAGTGTAGCTGCACTGGGGAAGGACTGTTCCTGTCCTAATGCAAAGAGATAATGTAGATAAAGAACTTTTTCAAGGCTACACAGGAGAAATAAATGCAGCTTCTAAACCAGTATTTTTTAGTACTGTTTAGATAATTTAAATAAGAAATGAGAAAACTACATATTTGTAGATTAAAGCTTACCTGTAAAGGTAGCATAAACAGATATATTTATTTAAATGTGTCAAAATACAGAAGATCACAGGTGCTGAAGTATATCAGCATAATATAATGTATGCAGGTTCTAAAGTTTTGTGGTGCAGGATTATCCCCCTTCCTTAACATTTGGTTCGTCACCAGCCATACCAACAGTTCTCAATAATCTTGCCACAAGTAGAAGTTTGTCTTAGTTTATACAGGATTGGCTCATTGTTATTAATTTTAACAGAAAAAAAACCTAGTACAGACAACCCAGTAAAGCAAAGCTCACCCAGAAAGTATCAGTATTATTCCATCATGAAGAGACAGCTGCAGACTACTGCTGTGCTTAGAGTTCCACACCTTTCTGATGTATTTACAGAGTAAATTATTCTACAAGTCACTGATCTAATGTAATATGGGTATTTACATCTTGTCTACATGCTGAGACAAGAATCGTGTTCAGTCATCCAAAAGGGGTAAAAAAAGTCAAGGCAGGCACAGAAAAATGTGTGTGTATATACATATCTCATACATACGAAAACCACAAAAAAGGTCTTCCAAAACAGCAAACAAAAAAGATAGTTACACAACAAGAAATACAGTTGTGTGAGAACTATACAAAGACAGACTCAGAGAAATTCAGTCTTGCAATAAAGGCAGACTAAAATGTATTCTGGACAATTACAATAATTTTATAGAATGCCCAATACTTACCCACTGCTGCCGTTCTACCACTGCATTTAGCAACAAACAGTGAGAAAATATATTGACCTTATTTTGTAAATATTTTGTAATATTTATATTACAAAAAGTAATTACTTTTTGTATGCCTCTTTTTAAGGGGGTTACTCATCTGAATTACCTGATGTGTCAACTGTAACAGTTTAACACATGCAAGAACTAATTTACAGTCAACTTTAGAAAGCTTCATACTTTTGTATGCAAGTAAACACTTGCATTCAACAGAAGATTTAACTGCATAGGCATGCAGTGCACTGAAATAACAAAAGATTTACTGCAATGTTACTTAATTCTGTAATTTAACCTTGTGACACTTGATTGGTACCATTGTAGTTTAGTGTTTTTTTAAAGTATTTGTGCACATGCAAAAATCTAAATGACAGATTTCCATTTTAAGATTTCATACACAGTAATAAAGATGCACATCTGCAACTAAGGTGATGTTCACCATTTCATTCACTCTGTGAACAACATTTGCTACTAAAACAGTAATTTCTATAGGTACCTTGTTAAGCAGAAACATTTTCCTTTTCTGTAGCAATACTGGTGAAACTAAGATTAACTCTTTTGGTAAAAGTCATAATTTAAAATTAAGTGATAACAAAATCAGCCTTCAATATAAACCATAGATAAATTTGACATATGTCACTACACACCATGAATTTCATTTGTAAGGAATAGAATACCAGAGGAATTGTCTTGAATGGAATGATGACAGGTACTATGAACATGTGGGAAGATGAAATATATATTTATCATGTGTTGTTCCTATATATCTGAACTTCAATCTCTATTTCGGTTGTAACAGCTTTTTATTAAAAGCAAAACATTTGGTTATTGAACACTTAAACTATAGGAAGAAAGTAGTCACCAGACATGCTACTGGCCTGAGAGAAAACAACATTTGCACATTGTGCAAACCAAATTCTTATTTTCAGCAGCTAAACTGCAGCAAAAATGTTAAAATTTTTTGAATATACATCCTGTTATAATACATATATAACTTCATATTCTAAGACAGCAGATGGCCTATTAAAAATATAATTTTCATAGAAGTTTGAGAATTTATTTTTGAGACACTTTAGAGCACTAGCAATAAAGTTTTTGTGGTAGGCAGAGAAAATGGTGGTTTTCTGAAAATGCACAAATTACTATTTTGAAATAACTTGACTCCACCTGGAGGAAAAGTCTTTGAAAAAAGGAGATGATGGTACCAGGAGAAGTTAGCAGGTGACCTTGCTGTTTTTAAGGTATTACAGTATGATAATATACTTTGGCTTTATGTATGTCTTATTAATAGTTTATGTAAGTTATAATTTAATATTACAGATATTTTACAGAAAATGACAGTGTTGGATAGAAGCAATATATGTTTATTGGGATAACAGTCTACTAACATATTGCTGATTGGACATGAAGAGAAGCTATAGATCATTTCAGGTATTTAATGCCAGTTTAAAAGTCTCGATTCTAACTGCTTATGTAGGTAGCAATCGCTTCACAAGAATAAGAAACAAGTTATGGTTCTGAAATCCTCAGACACCGTTTTTTCCATTGCAGCAGCATAAAGAAGATCCTAAAATGACTAACTATAATCCATTTCTTACTGCTCACTTTATATCCACTTTATACATTCGGTTTCATGTAAGCAGCCTGATTTCACCATTTATGGTGAAAATTCATCTCTAAAGTGAACTCATTCTAAAATTCTGAGCAAAAATATGATTTAACAAGTGTGCTTGCCACTTGAAGAAATTTTCAAAAATATTTTGGCTTAATATAAAATGTTTAACAGGCAAAGATAACAACAATTTCTGAAGATGAATGACCACCACTTGCATAACCAATGTTTCAGAGTGTGTAACCAGAACTTATATACAAAGAAACAGTTTCGTATTTAATGTGCATATTTTTGAAAGAAGGTATTTATCAAAGCAAGTATTCAACAACATTACAAACTTATTTCAGGATGACCACATAGATAGTAAAGGGCAAGTGCCTGAAAATCAACTGTCTCACTCAAAACCATAGTATTACATGATGATATAAATCTATTACAACTTTTTTCAAAGTAATTTCATAGCACATGGTCATCTTTACAGAATAACATAAAAATTGTATAAGGTGTTATGCACAGCAAGGAAAACATTTCTGCAGTTTCTTATTTTACAAAATACTATAATTAAAATACTTATTTGGCAGAATAGATTCAGCAGATTACATTTACACAAAAAAACCCTCCAGAAACGGGCTCCTATAGCAGTGCCCATCAGTTCAGAGCTGAATATTTTGTCAATTGAGGGACAGGAAAGAAACTGGCAGGTAGAACTAGATTTTTTTTTAATAAGTCTTCACAATGAAATTGTTATCGTCAAAATAAGATATAAGAACTATTTAAGTGTCACAGTATTTGAGTTATCTTCTTGATTTTGAAAGCATGTAAGCATAATTGCAATTTTATACATTTTCAGCACTTAACTTACATGCCAGAACCACAAACCTTATTTTGGCATCCACTTAATTCTGATGTTTATGAAAGAGATTAAGTTTAGTAAGTGTAGTTCAATATAGTCACCATTAAAGTCACCCATACTTTAGGCAAAGATTATGCCATATAAAAGAAAACCTTGCAAGTAAATCACAAACAAACAGAACACCTCTGAAAAAACCCCAAAGAATTATGTAATTTCTTATATAAAAATTCAAGAGTTAAGAAATCAACAAATTCATAAACAGTATTAATGAGAGCTGCAGCATTAACTTACCTGCTAGCTGTTTTCACAGAGCTGTTCTTCTTGTGTCCTCTCTCTGACCGGTTGTCTCGCAGGAGCTGAAGCTATAAGAAAAATTAAAAACGTTCAGAACAGTCGCACAAGCAATGCCTTTATTTGCTTTTTAGAAATGTTATCCTGACAATGTCATTCTTTCCTGTCTTGGGCAATCTTTCAATAGCTTTCAGCCAATATTCTAAAAGAGATGGACATCTTATAGAAGTTTACAATAATAGTTAATATATCAAAATATATCCACTGATTTAAAATCCCTTAATAATTGAAAACATAAGAATTAAAGCACTCTCAAAGCATTTTTTTAAAAAAATGCAATTTACAATTTCACAATTAACTCATCTGTAAAATTTTACAATTTTTACAATTTCAATTTAATTTTTCAAAATTTTATAATGAAAAGCGTTGGAGAACACTTAAATTACGAAAACTATTCAGGTTGGCACTTGTATGTAAGCACTTATGAAACACAAACTCTTCTAAGCCCCAGGAGCTTTTGTAATTTGAAGGCTGCAGAATCAACAAAACCATGGTATTAAAGCTTCCCAAAATAGTGGGGAAGGAGGAATAGTGAAGGATTCATTTAATTGAAATGGTGACTCAGCTTCTAGAACAAGCTCTGATTTACTCTATTTTTAGTCAAATAAAGGAATACTTTTCATTCAGACTATCCACAATACTCAGAAGTCTATTTGCAGCATTATGATGTTTGCCAGGATGAGCAATGTGGCAGTAACAGTAAAAAATGACTCTCAAAAAGTTACACTAAAGAAATTAAAACTAGACAGTATAAAAACCGCCAGTGTTTCTTGAAACTAATCATACATTGAAAAAAGTATAGAATGAAAGACTGTTAAGAAACAGACTACAGGTAAACAGACCTAATATTCACGGCAAACACATTTAGAAGTCCACTAGAAATTAGAAAATGATGAACTTTATGACTTGGCCAACCACACCTTAATGTTGTACATGAGCACGGACTCCAAAAAATGACACATATTTATAAAAACTGCACTTGATTAACTTCTCCCCAACTCTCTATAGATTGGTTCATGTATGAGGAATTCTACTTGTCGTTTCAACTATCTAGTTCACAGATGTAGCAAAACAGTGCCTCTTAAAAGGCAATCTGAAGGATATATAAGAATAAACACCTTATTCTGATACATTTTGGATGCATTTTCGTAATGACAACATACCAGAGCACTTACAATACATATTTAAATGTAGCCATAATTTTTAGCACCATGACATTCATACAATGCATATATATTTCACAATCAAGCTAAGGAGAACAGTCTTACTGTTATCAATATTCTCTGGCTGATTGTAGTCATAGCATGTACAAATACAAATCACTTGCAGACTTGAAATTTGGCTGGTTAATTATTTGTGTTCTAACATAACAAATTCAAGTCCAGAAATTACTTAAAAGAGAAAGTAGTAAACCTATGCAACCAACAGTTACACACTATGGAGCTTCACAAATTTAGTGAGAATTATTTAAGCTGTCAAACTTGTCATACTTACATTATATGATCATTCTCATTTCTTTTACTTGTCTAATAAAAATAACCCATTATGTGCCAGTAGCACCTATTGTCACCTATTTGGTGACATCAGCTTTACTTCACAATTCATTAGTAACCTGTAAGTTACAAATACAGTGAACTTCTGATAAGCTCTGAAAACACAGCTCTTAGGAAATATGAAATAAATATGTAAAAATAAAAAAATTAATTAAAATCTACTATTATCTGAGAAAAATGGTTTGTCATTATACACCAGCTAAGCAGATGTTTTTCACACTTTACATTGAATGGATGTTGCCAGTATGTATGATGTATGTTAACGTATTTCTCAGCATGGAAATTGCCATACTGTTTTAAGCTTAGAATCTTTTAAAGAGGTAAACAGTAGATCTTCAGTTAACTACTCAGTTATGTGAGACAACGAACATAGTAAAAACCAAAAAAACCAAAAAACCCCCACAAAACAAAAAACCAAAAAACCCCACAAAACCTCAAACTCATTCTAACCTAGAAAATTTGACTACTTCTTGTATCAAAATTTCAGGAATAGAACAAAGATTACCCCAAGAGAACTTTTTATCATTATTAAGATGAAGCATGCTCATATCTAAAATGCTCTTTTTAATGTGTTTCTTCTACTAGGAAATGTGTTTCAAAATAATGAGAGTTAGAAGTGAATCATATAAAGCCATTTATTTAGATAAGTGCCAGTTAGCTTACTGTAACATGTAAGAAGTTCACAATTTATAGCTAAAACTGTACTGTGTTTTATTCACTCTGGCAGTTTTGGGCAAGTAATATAACTTTGAGAGATTCAGTTTGCTCTGGAGTTCAAAAGAAGGGGGAAGGCACAGGAAAGAGTACACTGATTTAAACTATGACTTACTAGAGCTACAAGTGTTCATGATGGATCATCCTAAGGTAAAGCCTCCAAAAGATTCTACAGATCTTATCTCCTTTTGAAGTTTCAAATTTATTTAAATTTATAAATGTAGTAGCAAACTGGCACAGACCTAATGAAATCAACTGTGCAATATTAATTTTTACCAACTTTAAAAATGTACTAATGAAATTCAGTCTTAAATTTCAATGCATTGATGATATACTCAGCTACTTTTACTAAATAACGGAAGTTAACTAAGCATTTATGAAATGAAACCAGACTTATTTTCACATTGTATATTTTTGGACAGTATTTTCTGTTTAGACCTTGCTACCAAAGAAAGGTAGTCCTCTACGTCTGAGGAAAAGCTAAAGAAATAAGTGCCATGTTGATAATCAAATATTAAACACGACTTCTCATTCCCTCAGCCACATCTCTAGGCTTGGACTGCCTAGGGACTACGTTGTAGGGGCTCAGTAGACAAACTAGTGAGATACCTTCACCAATATCTGCACCATGACAGAGACTTAACAGTTCTTTTTTTACTGCTGTGGTCATTTTAACTAACCTGGCTTTGAACACTTCCAGGGAGGAGGCAGCTACACCTTCCCTGGGCAACCTGTTCCAGTGTCTCAGCACAATCACAGTAAAGAATTTCTTCCTAGTATCTAATCTAAATCTACCCTCTTCCAGTTTAAAACTATTACTCCTCATCTTACCACTACAGGCTCTTGTAAAAAGTCCCTCTCCAGCTTTCTTGTAGGCCCCTTTCAGGTAATGGAAGGCCGCTATGAGGTCTCCCCAGAGCCTTCTCTTCTCCAGGCTGAACCACCCCAACTCCCTCAGCCTTCTTTCATAGAGAGGTGCTCCAGCCCTCTGATCATTCTCATGGCCCTCCTCTGGACCCGCTCCAATGGCTCAATGTCCTTCTTATGTTAGGGGCCCCAGAACTGGATGCAGTACTGACACTTGACACGGTTCTGCGTTTCTTGATTTTGTAAGTCAAATGTATGCTTTCCAGCATTTTGAAAAATGCAACATTCAGAGATAATATGATTAACAAAATAATTTAAAAAATAATGGTTTTCATTTAACCTGTTAAAACTCAAAGATACTTAACTGAATTAAGTGACTAATTAAAGACTTTAAATTAAGGGACTTTTTGAAATGCACTGCTATTAATATGTTTCCTTACGAGAAAATATGAAATCATACCTCCTTTGTTTATAATTTCTTAAAATATTAGCCCACTACCTCTGGAGTAGAGGTAGTTAAACTCCTTTATACATCTCAGGTAAACTGTTCTTGATCAAAGCAGTTCTTACCTGGCTATGTTCCTTCCTAGCCCCAGGGCTAAACCAGTGGCTGTGGGAGAAAAAGAAAAGACAGGTTTAACAATATAACTAACAAAGCACATGCTGTCATATGACCAGTCTGTGCGTGCTTTTGGGTATTTTATTGTCTGCCAGGAAAATACAGCCTTTGGCTATGCTTTATTATAATGGGATATTTTTATTGAACTCTCTAAGTCTGTAAGAGTTTTGAAAGAATGCACCACAAATTTCACGTCTGAGTAGCTACTGGCTTTATAGGTAATGATATTTTGTCAAACAACCTAAAATAATACATAAATGGTAGTATTTTAATATACTATAATGCACGTGCTAGTAATTCCATATTTAGTACTGAAGTGTTACTTATTAGTGATTATAGCTGAAAAGATTTTTAAGTACTGTGGACTACCTGGTAGTTGTTAATTTCATGAACTGAGGGTCTGAGTTTGAATCTAATGTGAAATTCAAAGTCTGTTAATTCAGTGGCTTCATATCCCCACACAATTGCACAGTTTTGACTACTGGCAGCCTTATTTTATAGAGACAATATTTTGGACTAAGATGTTGACACGCAGGGACAAGAACTCACAATGTGTCTTTTCCCTCAGTAGTAGTAAAAGCATATTAACACTGATTCACATACACACTGTGATCACATAGAAGTGAATTAACATCTGAAGGTAGCTGTAGTCAGCATTATATAAACCTGGAGCAAATCTTGACACTTATAAAATGAAAAGAAGAAAAAACCGATTAAAACGAGGGGGATCTGGAATTAGATATAGCACCTAAATATTATTCATGTAACCAAGCAATAGGTTATGGGCAAAGGATAAAATAATTCCAGCTATTATAATACTGCACAAAAAGACCATTACATTATCTGCTATTATGTTTGTAAGTTCCTCTAGAAGTACAACCAAAAATTATAAACTCAACACTTTTTCTGAAGTAGTTAAATTCAATACAGTTTATTCTCATTTTTTCCCCACCAGTAGCCACGTAATGACACTAAAATTTTTACTTTAATTAATACAGTGAGAAGCAGCAGATCCCATAGTACTGTCTGTCTAAATTACTCTTCTATTTTTTTGAAGTCACAAATCTGAAAGTTTTGTGGCTTTTTGTCACCCACTTTTTGTGAGTTTGCTGACAAGCAGTCAACCATCTCATTGTATACAAGACTAGTTGTCACCAAAACCTTCATACTGCTAATTCCTTTTTCTGCTTTTTAGATGATTAAGGAAAAGTAGTTGGAAATGAAAAACAGATGACAGAAACAAAATTAGAAGTATACCTTGAGGTAAAAATTAGCAGACATTTATATATTTTGGACATGAAACATTCATCAACTGCACAAAATAGTTCAAAATCTGAGAAAAACAGGGAAATTTCATGAACACACAACTTAGATGCTGGCAGTGGGTGAAATGAAAAACCATCATATTTGTGAGTGACTCAACAAATAAGGTCACAAACACCCAGAAGCTGATAAAGGTAAGAAATATAATGGGTTAGCTCTAAATTTCACATGTGGAAACTAAATTGCGGATCTAAATTCCACACTCATTCCCGGATGTCTTGTCTCTGACCAGTGTCAACAGTAAACGCTCACAGAGTTAGCAGCAAACTGGGGTTAATCCTCCTCCACATAACTCTGATGGTTTGTGGCAAATCAGTGGATTACAGACTAAATTATTAGTAAAATGTATTTCTGTTGAAAAAATATAAGTAATTTCAATGTATCTCATATGTAGACATTAAAAACCCTCATAAAGAGCACGACTTCTTGTAGTAATAAAGTGATAATGACATCACACTGATTTTTATTAATTTTCCCATTCATTTAATTACAGTGTTTGTTTGTTAGGCTTTTAAAAATAAAATAGACAAAAGTAAACCCCAAGAAATACCTGTTGAATTACTTCAGGGTAGAAATAACTTACGAAATCACAACCTCTTTAGTTAATATACATATTAGCAAGTTATGGGGTGCAACACAACTTGATTAGTAGCATAAAACAGTTGGTATTGAGGATCTGATGTTTATAGTATATATGCTTTAGTAAGTTTTGTTTTAAACTGTGGTTGCTATATCTAGTAGCAGTTAGAACATATAAATATATCCCCAAATATATTACTTCCTAATCATGTGTGTCTGTGTTTTAGATTTCTGATTTGGAAAAGACAGGAAAATTCAGTCTTCTTATTGTAACTATTCAAAAGTGATAACCAAGAAATAATGCTGCTAAATGTTGTCCGCTGAACAGAGTAAGAGTTTACAGTAATGGCACACTGGAGCAACAAAACAAACTGAATGATATTGCCTATTTACATGTGTCTAAACAACTAATTCCGTATCTTTTTGTGGAATTTATGGTAATCATCTTCCTCACATGATGCATCACACTTAAGACTCAAAGATGTGATGCTTGTTTATTTTCATATATTCAAGCTTGGTATTTCTGAACTTTCCTTTGGAGAAACATAAAGCAGGTAGGTCTTTTTCAACAGCCTGTATTTGGTATCTAGCCTTAGTAAGTGTTGTGCTTTAGGAAAGCAAATACTTAGCAAGTTAATAAAAACACATTTACAAAACACTGAACTTCACGTTTCATTAAGAAACATAAAATGAATTACAAAGGATTATAAATATTATTATTAAATAAAGATCATTATGTAACTGAGCTAAGGCTCTCATCACGTGTACAGTTGTAAAATGTGGCTTTGGGACAGAGGTACTACTGTAAAGCAAACAATAATAAAAAGTTATAACTCCCATTACTGATACTCACTCATGGTGAAGAGAATCCTGGGACAAGTGAACTGTTTTCCTGCTACCACCTGGTCCTGGAGTTATCTAATGGAAAAAAGCAGGAAAAAAAAGTCTTTGACTAATGAGGCAGCATATGCACACAGTGATTGTTATCAAGAAAACATATCAAGAATATTAAATGTAAAATAGAGACAGTACTCTAGATATAGTAAATGCAATTAGCAATATCTGCAATTTTTAGGTAAAGTCTCAGTGCAGAGTGCTACACAAGATTTACCAAAATCCTTTGTGCGTAGTTCAGATTGGATGTCAGCCACCAGACATTTACAGATGTCAAGGGCCTAAATTACTTTCAAAGAGTCCACGAAGCACTTTATCTCCAAAAAATGGAAGTTAGATGTTTTGAAAATCATATTTAACATACTATCCTTATTTATGGATAATACAGCAATAAATTAAAAGATGCTCCCAACCTTCGTATCCCAACATAAAGCTTTTGAAATTCAAGTTGATGTGGAATAGAAAGCAAAGATAAAATATTTTTTACCACGCTACACTGTAGTCCTTGTCTAGCATTTTATATATACTGAAAAAAAAATACATAATATGCTCAATTTCAGTGTGATTTTAAGAATGCATGACAGCACATGCAAACTTTTTGCAGATGATGATATTCTTGAATGCATTCTTGAGCAATACAAAGAACTTTATTTTTATTTTTAGAATCTGCTTAATTTGTCTGCCCATGTAGATATGCAAAAGCAGAAGAATAAGAGACCAGCTGATGAAACACATGCTTGAAGAACTAGAGCAAAAGGTAAACTATTCCTGTTGGAAAGAATTCAGGAACAAATTTTCAGTTCCTTGGAGACAGGTTTATAGTCAGTAGATGACCAGAGGTGGGAATGAAGTCAGATGTTCTGCCAGTTTTGAAAGAAGACCACAAAAACTCAATGATAAGACATTTATACGGCATAATACATTTATATGGCTCAGGCTTGCCAGAAGTATGTAAGCAGAAGATTCACAGATAAAAGCAACCTACTCTTTATTATAAGAACAATGCACTCAAATTTTAAAGAAAAATATCCCTATTCCTCTGGCGTCATGATGGAGAAAAGCCAGGGCAGTCAGAGCTCCAAGTCTGGAAAACCTTCAAAGAATACTCACTGAATAATTTGAAAGCTCCATGTGGTTAAAGTATTTGACCAAAATCCGTTTCTTTAACGTGAAGAACGATGTCACTTGGGGCTGAACTGAGAAACTGTAAAATGTCACTTTTCTGGCTGATGGTTATTGTAAAGAACTAGTAATACCTTACTACAAAAAAAAAAAAAAATCTATGCAAACATACAAATCCCTAGTAGATGAAATCATGGCAGCTACATGGGAGAACAGTATCTACTGCTTTACCTGCATTTAGAATTTACTGTTTTACTATACTTACTGAGGCCTTACATAGCCACATGATAATACTAAGAGTGACCAAACATTACTTTTTCAATGTCATAGTTCACCTAATAATAAGAGGGAGAAATTTCAATTCACAAAGGCAGACCTAGAAATGTGATCAAGTATTTTAATATGTAATTTCCAAATTTTAAGATTAATAACTGAACTGTTACTTTAACACTACAGGTAAAAATGTAGCTCAGCTCTTGAGTTACATCCTGCATTAATCTTAAAATGAGGTTTTCATGCTATTCCAGTGGGTATCCCTGGAATACAGTAATCCATTTTCTACACTGAGGCTATAAGAAAAGCCGACTGTGCCTGTGTCATGCTTTGTTAGAGGTTCATGATCACATTATCTCATGGTGGACCTGACACTTTTATTCAGTTTACAGTATGTTCTGTGTACAGGCAACTTATTTCCTTTGCCAGGGCTGCTGACAACCTTTTCCACACTATATTAATCTTGTTTACAGACTTTATCTTGGTACAAATATCAGAAAACTGAACTTTTTATCTCAGGGAGAAAATAAACAACATGTTGACAGAAGCAAAAGCTATTTTCTGGACTAAAATTGGTTGTTTACCTGCAGCCATGCTTATGGAAACAAGTTTAAGTTTCCAGCTTACTCAAAATACATAATCTGAAATTTAATAAGCATGGAAATTTCAAGAAAAATCACCTGATAAATTGCCATTTTAAAAATAAAATATAAACCACAGATGTATGTTTTCCCACTAATTTATAGAAGAATATGAACTTGCTGGGAATACAGTTACAACTGATCACAAAGTACACTGCTTAGGTTTCTCTTGCACACCCCAGATAGCTTCAGTTACCAAGCAGACATGGAATATTTATAAAACTAAACTCATACTGCATACATATTGATCTTTGCATAAAATTGAATTGATTATTGTAAGATTCACAATATGTCAATGCAAATGAACTCCTATTTGCAAAACTTATCTAGGGTGTAAAAAGCCAAAACTAAACCTATTGCCCATCTTCATCTGCTAACTCACTATTAGAAAAATCTACTCCAAAGATCTGCTGAATCTTCACAGAAGAGAGAGCCAGTTGCTCCAAAGTGGCAGCAGATTGCAGGACACTAAAATCAAAGCAAATACCTTCTCAACTGTTCAGATTCTTTATTAATGCAAAAAATTGCATCATTATCTAGAACTGGTTTAGGTGCACAAGAATAAATTGAGGCGTAAAGTACTAGCTTTCCATTGGGTAACAAAGAAGAAACAGCATTGAGGGGTTTTGCACAACTATGATTTCCCCCCCGCCCCAACTGAATGTATGTTTAATGATTCTTAGTCATAAGGTGATCAGGCCTGAGTCATCTGAGAAAAGACATTGTAACTGAAGAGGGCTTGATTTGTTCTCATCAAATTTTCCTTGCTATGTCTGATGTCTTTGTGTTACTGTTCCCTCCAAAAAAGTGAAGGAGGCAGTGTCTTCTCTTTTTTTTTTTTTTTTGTAAAAAAGACCCGAGACATGGGCATGTTAAGTACAGTCTGAAAAAGCACATTTTGATAATATGCAACAAGAGCTACAGACTACTTTTGTCACATGCTTTACAGGAAAAAAATGCAGCAGATTTTTTTTCTAATAAGATACAGTAATATTTTTTCAAATCTTCTGATGAATAAACTTTTGAAAAAAAAACGCCATGGCACGCTTTAAAGTTCATACACAATGTGAACAGAATTCTGACTTCAAAAGTTCTTTCCTATGAGACATTAAGATGTCTAGGAAATGGCCAATAACCTCTTTCAAGCTTTTTAGCAGTACATTTAATAGTCTGTGTTTCCAGAAGTCACACTACCCCATAACCGAACACAACCACACTCATACTGGAACTTAGGTAATTGTAACTCAAAAGCACCTCCAATAAACAAACAGTTTAAAGTAACATCTTTAAAAAAAAAATACAGATACAAATTATTTGATTTGGAGCAATATAGGAAATTAAAAATAAAAACAACTTTCTCAGTATACATTACTGAATCACTGCTATAACCCCAGCTTGACACTAGCATTACATTTTTAATCCCTCTACAAGCACACCCTTGCTGAAGGGCCCAAAATGACCATTCCAGAGAAGCATCCCTTTAATGTGCAATTACCTTTAAGTGTAAACTCTACAAAGTCTTCATGAAGACATGGTTCACTGGCAGAATAGTTCTATGCCAGTTTCTTGTCACTCTAGTATAATTCTTTAAAATTGACCTAAAATTGACATAGTGTTGAAAAAAATCAATGGATCATTGCCATTCTGCTTGCAAAACATATGCAAGTAATAAGGAAGGCGAAAAACTTCCAGAAAAATAGGTCACAAGAAGTGGACTTTAATCCTAAAGCAAACACACATCTCCCTGTACGTGTTTTATTGTTTTCTCTTTGTAAAAAAAATAATGAAGAAACGAACGAGCTACACACCCTAGATAAAACAACAATCACTGAGTTTCTTGGAATTAAAGAATATGTCCCAGCTCCCCGTTCTCTCTAGTGATTTCACACACTGTTAAGAGTTTTCTCTACATTTCTTTTTACATAACTGGCCAAAATACCTCTATCTCTTCATATACAGTTTTCAATCGAATGATTAACAGATGGAAAAGAAAACCCATGATGTCAGAGATTATAAGAAAAGGCCGCTATTGAACATAGGTCCTTCAGAGAAAGATGGAAAATTTAGATCTCATGTATAGAAGCAAAATGGAATTTCTTTGTAAGTATTTGCTATTACACAGTTTTTCTCTGCTGCTTTTAAGACAAAACCTGAATTTGAAATTAATTAATTACAAAAGTAAAACAAAAAAGACTTTTGAAAAGAGACTGGCATGGGTGTAAGGTCACTTGTTTGTTTTAAATGGTAACACTAGCACAAAATATCATAGACCATGTTTTGTCCTAAATCATTGTCACAGGGACAAGCTTTTATATACTGTAGGCAACAGAATAAGTGTAATGATATATTATAATGATATACATTAGTGCATACATCCTGCCTTTAGTTATGTGATACAGTAAGAGAAAATAAGTACTAGTGTATAATGTAAAAAAATTATTTGGTCTATGGTGAAAGCATCAGGTAAAGTGAAAAGTACAAGTGTCCTATCTGCAAGGAAGTCAGTAGGAGAGTTTCTTGAGATTCCTAACATTTAATTTGAAGTAGTACTATGTGGTACCATTGCTTCAACAGCAGCTCACAGCACTGCAAAAAATGGACAGATTTATAAGTCTCAAGAAGAAAATACAAACAAGATTTCTTTTTTTTTTTTTAAATTAAACCAACTTCTTGTTAAAAGGTAAATGTGAGATCCTCAGGACTGCATAAGCACACCACACAGCACCGCTACTTCAAGGGAAAATCTTCAGGGCAGCTGTCTGAACAGTCAAAACAATGGTCAAAATGATGCTACTTCATCACTCTGTGAATAGCTAACATTTAACAAATTTTATTTAAATGAAACCAAATTTCCATTAGTACAAAGAGCCACTAATTATGCTGTGCATAAAAAAAGCTTTATTATGATATTTTAGCTATGTTTAGATATAAAACTTATTCTAGGGTGAAAGCTTCACTAAGTCAACAGGATTTTGACGTCAGTAGTGCTGGAACTGTACCCTTATTAGTTAAGAATGATCTAAAATACTGAAATAATGTTTTCACCTGTAAAATTATTGTCAATAAGTTAAGTTACCCACACGGCGATACAGAGAGGAGGAAGGAGCAGAGCAGTGATCAGGATACTAGTATTGACCTGCAAGATGCAGGTTTGATTCCTTGCTCTGCTGCAAGCTTGCTGTTTTGACCTTTGGCAAGTTGTTTTCTGCAGCTCAGTTCCTCATTTAGGAAAAACAAGAAAAACATACAAACAAGACCCTCCTTTCTTCCTTGTCCAAAGCTTTCCCTTACTTCATTAATGTAATATAATGACAGTATAATGACCAACAACAAAAGGTATCATCAAAGCATTTGCATTAAAACTGCTTGAAATATACTACTGAAGGTGATTTTTATTCCTACTGCCACGGGATTTATTACAGGAAACTGAAAAATGTCAATATTAAATACATTTTCATATATTAGCAGAATTATTCATAACAGAACTCTTTGCAGGTACAAGTCATAATATGACAGTTCATGGCATCATAAACTTACTCTGAGTGGATTACAAAACCCATGCACACAACAAACCCCCCATTTTCAAATCTCCACCTAGCCTCAGCAGCAAGCTATGAGTGGCCTCTACTGGCTGACCAAAAGCTACAGAAGTCACTAAGCTTTTGCTATGAGTTACAGCTGTGGTTATCAAGTGTGTGAAGAAATGCTAATAGAAATAATATGCTCATCAGTGCTAAATAATTTACTTATGCTATGGCTAAAAATAAAAGGCAAACACCACGAATGATACAATACATGGGGAAAAAAAATACCTTTAACGCTGGTACTTCTAGGATTTGTCAAAATACGTCCTGTAAATATATACATGCAAAAGTCCATTTTCCAAAAGCTGGTAATGGAGTTCAGCAGGCTGTACTGTGGTAGTTCTACAGGTGGAAAAAAACCCTGAAACTCAAGTAGCTAACAAATTGTTTATATAAGTTATATATTTTGTATTATGACTGAATTATTTTGGTTATGATATCAATGGCTTGATTTAGATGCATAAGTAGAAAGCCTGTTGCGTTATCTGAGAAGGTATGAAACCACACACTACATGACTTGTTTTCATAAATGTGCAACAAATTTGGCCTTTTCCTTATTTATAAAATCAAAAACGGTAACATACAGAATAATAAAAAATGAAAAAATGAAGTATGAAAGTGCATCTATTGCCACAAAAATGATTTACAATTTCCTCAAAGTACATAAGAATTATATTTTTATTAAGAAAAGGAGAAGAATAAACCATTTTTTATTTTTTTTTTTAAACACAGTAATTGTGAACAGCACAACTTGAAGAGAGGACAGTAAAAGCTGTCCAGAACGTGGCAAAAAATACTTATCAGATTATCGTGCAATATCTGTATTCAAATAGTTAAAAAAAAAAAAAAAAAAAAAGATTAGATCAAAAGAATAAAACGACAGAAACAGTAGCAAAAGGAACTCATTTTTACTTCAGCTTTCTTTTCTATAGGAATATATACCTGATTTGCCATTCTCCCACATTTTAATTGCACCTTATCAAGAAGGATTATTGTCAAATGCAAGTGACTGCTGATGCCAAAAGCTGATTGCCTTCATAAGCAGCTTTATGGTGCTCACATATGACACTGTGATATTTCCAGCTCCCGTTCTGAATTCTGCCCCATTTCAGAGTTCTACCTCATTTCAGAATTCAGCCCCATTATCTTCACCGCTCAAAACTGTTCACAGGGTTATCTAGCTGACATATAAGATAACCCTCCATCTCACTAGACACCACTGGGATATGACATGCTGACCCACAGTAAGCCCTGATTATTAGCTTGAAACATACACCATATAAATGGAGTCTTGAGCCAAATAATTTGTTTTAAAGTATTTTCATTTTACTTATACATTAAAACTCATTTTAAACATGCTGACATCAGTCCCATTAATCCATATTGCCATGAACATATTTAGACATGTTAGATTTTTATTATCAGAAACCAGATGAAAAATACTGACTAGAATGCAGACTGTTACGAATGCAGCCTTCTCATTTTCAAAAGACAAAGGGATTTTAGTTTAATAAACTATAACTAAATGAAAAACAAATGGCCAGCCAGTGCAATTAAACAGAATACCCCGTTGCCTGCATTGCACTGAAGCCCACAGTCTTATCTCACTCTAAAAAGGCTCATAGCAGACAGAAGTACAGTGAGTGAGGTCCCATTCTTTCTGTCCCATCTTTTCCATACTACTACACTTCCAGTGACTGAGAAAGTGGTTGGTATTAGGAACCTCTGTTGGGCTGAGTTCATCTGCTAGGATAACTCTCCTCTCTTAGCCGCAGAATGGCTTCCTATCGAGAACCTACACTTCTGCATGGTTTTAAAGTCTTGAACCAATTAATTTTCATTTGCATGAAAACCTCATTACCTTTTGTTTTTAAAAAGGGGACCCAGTGAGCTATACATTATAGCCTGGACAACAAAAAACAGACAGTACCCTGAGCTATTTTCAGCAGAATGAGCCGATAGGAAGGTTGGGCACAAGAGAATGCTGACAGCAGCACACCTAAGGATTTCCCACATGAAGAAAGTAATTCAGGTATCAGAAAATTTTGGTTTAAAAAGGTTACACTTCGGTAAGATTTGGAATAAAATACCATTCAAAATTTATATGGTTTGATCAATAACAGACCTTATGAAATTTACACATTCAAGCTACTAAAATAAAAGTATGACCTTTTGCCATTTAGGTTAGGCAACAGTTAACTAATTAGTGCCCAAAAAACTATTTTTCTTCATTTCAAGTGAAGTTCCCACCAGAATAGCTCACACCAGTGGTGAAACAGCAGGAAAAAGGCTCTAGGGGAGTTTCAGGTACAAACATAGACAGTTTCACTGCTGACAGTATTGTACACGGGTGACACTTTAAATTATTTTGATCTTGCCCTTACATAAGTGTTTTACACTGCAAGCTTACATGGCTGGTGTATTTCAGAAATCCTTCTGTATTTGCCACTTTGTCTGCCATTTGAACTTCTAATGTATAACTATAACTATTGTTTCAAATTCTAAATGCCAGAAGAAGCAAGCAGGAAGCTCAGAAATCAACTTTTCTTTGGGCCCTTTTAAGGTCCAGCTAAATTCAGGCTTAAGATATCTTTTTCATTTTTCTCCCTAAGTACAATGACGTAGAAATAAAATACATTTTAAAATATATTACAATAAATAAAATTTTTCTTAGCAAGACATTCTCAACCTTTCCCATCATTTTGTCTTCAAATAGCGAATGTAAATAATTCATGACTTCTATTACAGAAGAAATGGAAACAAGTAGTTTCTAACAGGAAAAAAAAAAAAAATCAAAATGGGAATTCTACTCATACATTTTAAAAGAGACTGTCAAGCTTGTTAGGCTTAATAGCAGTCTCACATTGGGATATCAACACTTGGATAAGGTAGCACTGCATTTCAAAATTTCTAACATAATGCAGATACCAAGGATGTATCCTACCAAAAGCTCACGAATGGATTGTGTAAAGTCACCATTAACTTTGATTTGAAGACTAAACAGTATTATGTTACCCTCAAAACCCTCCTTATCAGCAAGAGTGCTCCAATGTTCCCTTTGTATGATATTCCCTACGGAATGGAAAACATCACAGTATGCTCTTAAAGAGAGGGCCTATACTTCCTTACAGTAATTTAAACTTGTAATGCACTAAAATGATAGCTATCCCAAAATGCTATTTCATAAAGGAAGGTGAAATCTGTGTTCTAGGAACAGAATGCTGCTTGTATCTTCTATCCATTCCCCCAGCAAGATGAAATATCGTTGTTACATTTTGTCCTATGTTTTTCATGACACACAACATATATTTACTTGGTAGTTTTATGCTATTTTGTTAAAACAGTGGATGTTTGTGGAATTGTGCTGTCAAGTTAAATTTACCTTTACCAGCAGTGTTTCTGTCAGAAAGTTGTGTTTAGCATGGGAAAAACTTTTGCTCTTCTTAAATCTAAAACTATGAACAGGAAAGAGAGTTTAACCATTGGGTAGACAAGTGTGTGTGTGTGACTGAAGGCAGGAAAAGGTGTCTGAACCAGTGGCTGCCACTGCCACAAGATACAAATCAGGGCACTGTTCTCATTTACAGGCTCTTCTGTTCCTGGGATTAACATGGGGGAAGACAAGACAAGACTTTCCCCTAATGCCTCTGGAGGCATCAATTTTATTTTTCTGGCCAGACCCACGAATATACATTTTGGTCCGTATGCAACACATTAGCTGCCTTGGGCTTCTGGAATTCATGATAAAATTACATACAGGCAACTTTTGGCTACCAAAAGCATATCCTCTACTTGTGAAGCAACACTGTAGAAATAAGGACAAGGGGAGTATCTAGTTTGTTGGGTCCTGACTACACAGAGGATCAAGAAAAGAACATTTTTCTCTCTGATGCAAGTGTTTAATGGGTTGTACAGCACAGAGCATAATATTATTTTTCAGACACAAAGCTGTAAAGCACATTTTGCCAGGTCCTGGAGAAGACTCTCTATCTACCTTAGGGTAAAGACCATACATCATAGAATTATGGTCTGTGGCTATCAGCAACTCCTCATAAGATGCCAAGGGAATTCTAAGTTGCTGCTGGGTAGTAAGAAAGTTATTTTCCCTGTCATTAAGAGAGAAAAAAAAAAAAAAAAATCAGGAGAAGCCAAAGAGAGGGTTTTTGTCACAGAGGACATCTTCCAATCTACCAACATTTTGCATTTGTATGGATATGTTATTCTGGAAACACCCAGAGCTAACTTAGTCCCTAATAAAGACAAATTGCCCTAAAAGCTTACAACTTGTACAAGAACATGACATGACTCGCCAAGACAATGTCCAAGACAAGGAGACAGAAAGAGGAGAGTACTGACATAGAAATACCTTGTGTCCAGCTATTTATGAGTGACAGCCTTGGTGTTAAAATTTCTACACGTCCAGAACTTTTCAGAGACTATTTGTGGTACAATCTGATGGTCACCAAGATGTAAGCTTCACTTTCAGTCAAGGGAAGTATTTTCACTACCAGTACAAAAAGTAAGCATTCTCCTATGGGATGCTGGAATATATATCTGATTCTAGTTTGGGAAGAAGGAAGAAAATGAGCCAGAATGAAAACAGAAGGTACTGTGTGTAAAAATTATCACAAAAAAAGAGAGCACACCTTCACAGAAATCTATAGTAAAATAAAAACTACAAGGCTGTTGAACAATAATAGTGACTATCTCTTTAATAAAATGGTGCTTGGGGAATTCTTTCAATCTCTCTACTTTGTTCAAGGCTCAAAGACATCATGTTAATATAACTTGATTCATCTTCTCTCTCATCTCCAACATGGTTAAGTAAATACCATCAACACAAAGCCTTGCTGAACCTACTACTTGCCATGCAAGTTGGTTGTGGTATGATCCTGGGCACAGTTTATAAAGTGAGTTACAAAGTTTGCATTTCATTTGCTGCCAATGTGTATCTGTGATGTTTGCTCACTAAATGCAAGTTTCAGGATCAGTAACTTTTGTTTACTTACTGAAACAACACTATGCCGATGGGCTATTCCATTTCCTATCAGACACCTAAAGAGTCTACACAGGATCAGAATGGAGGCTGAATTGAGGGCACTCAGCACATTAGGCCTGGTTTGGTTTGCAGGCAGGTTTAACTAGAAAGCACGGTAGGCTCCCAACTGTTGATAAGATACTCAGATTTCATCTATTTAATTATTAACTGGACACCAACAGGGTAAACATTGCATTCCACAAAGTTAACTGGAAATTGTGAGTTTAAGACTTACAGAAAATAAACTGATCAAGTAATGAGAAAACAAAACATATCAGGCACACTTGTAACTTTGGCTGAATCTCTTAAAAAAATCATAATTGATGTCAGCATTCAAGAAACTGCATATATCGACAGAAAGTGCTCTTGTACATATCATGCCCCTGGTAGTGTCAAATTGTACAGGTTGCCAAAAATAAAAAAATAAATGGAGACATCATTTGAATTTGGCATTACAACCTATAGATATTCAAGTAGAACACAACAAAACTAGGAAACTAATGAACTGATTAACGAAAACTTACAGAAAATTCTGGGAAGTTATCAAAGCAGTTCATATTCAAAAGGAACAGTTTAACTTGCTATTAAATCAGAGGTCATCTGTCCAATACCGGATTAAAAGACGGTACCTATTGAGGGAATGCCTGTTCCTTGAGATGGGGGGAAAATATGGTACTAGTTACACAGTTCAAGATACCTTATTGGAAAAGCAACAGATACAGTAATTCTTAGACAAAAAAATCTTTGCAACTCAAATTGAGTGATGCAGACATACTTGCTCTACTCCCGTTTTGCCTAGCTCATCTTTAACCACAACTAAACCAGGTTTAAACAACATGAAGTGTCTTGAACCTTGAAAATTTCGTATTTGCTTGATACACAAATAAATGCTAAGTGGTTTTCTTTTAAAAAATATTTGCATAACTCCTTCCACAGCTAAACAGTTTAGCTGAATCTCTGTTAGCAGGGTAAAAGCAGTGGGCAAATTCCTGTTCCCATGAAACCTTTTCAGAAATATCTTTGACTTCAGACCACTATAGGAATTAATTATTATTTTTGATTTTACTTGCAGACCTGCGAGATCAGCTCTGGAAGCTTCTATTCTAACCAAAGTCCTCCTTAGTTCTATCATAAAATTTGGGGAAAGAACTATGGTTTTCATTCATTCATTTAAAGTGAAGGCCTCTCAGCTCCAGAAGTTTTCATATTAAACTACTTAAGGCAGACCTTGTGGCTAAAATTAACAAGAGTATATTTACCATTTGTGCCTTCAAGTTTCTGAAGTTATTTCCTGTAGTGTTGTATGATCCATCATAATAGCACCATTTCACCCTGATTTCCTGTTGGACTTTTCCACGCCCCTTGAATTCTTTGAATGGGCTTCATTTGTCTTCAGATAATATCTTAGTTTGCCATGTGCAAAAACATTTCCAGTGAAAGGCAACATAAGCAAACAACACAATACAGTGCTCTGGATTGATTCAAGAATAAAGTAACATTGTATTTTGTTAAGCCTAAATATTTATGCAATTTCTGCCGTTTGAAAATATTTAAGGAGGATACTACCTCCAAGGTTTAGCTTTAGAAGTCCAATGGTAAACATATAAACAGAGAATAGCAGGGAAAAAATTCTTGATACCTGAAAACAGAGATATGACATGCTTCCAGATCACCCTTAGGCAACAGGAGTACGTTTCATTCATCACACCACCACGCTTACCATTTTAAAATTTACAAGACCTAGATAGGGGAAAAAGGGGTGGGTGGACTAAAGGATTCTGTTTTGTCTCTGTAGGTATATTTGTATTAACAGAGTTTTTCAAAATATATTATGCTTGTAAATTACTACAGTTTAAATAAAGGCACTACTTTCGAAATCCAAACATTTTGGTGTCTGTTCCAACTGACATCAGTCAACCAATGAATGCCTTCATACCAAAAGACTAGACACTACATCTCCTCTAAATGAATAATATTTTCTTCCCAATATGCTTTAGGATTGTGATCTACACAGAAGTAATTGCTCTATTTTTGCATCCTCACAAAAAGCTACTTATGTTTTTGGTTTAATATAAAAGATATTTATCTTTTAAACAAGGTACAATACTGTGAGAGATTTATGGCAGGGTTTTAAAATTACTACTGATGAAACTAAGGAGAATATTATAAATATGGGACCTCAGTAAAGAAATCGGAGACTTAGGGTCAGTGTTAGTTCCCCAACACCCCCCAGTTTAACACAATTCTGGAAAAGCAGTTCCTAAAAGTTTTCATAGTTCCTGAGGAACCCTCATTAAGCAAACAACTAACAACTTTTGAACTGAAAATCTTACCCCAATACAATGGAGCTCTTTCCTTCCAAGTCTAGAAAACATTTTTTCACAGAGCAAAAACATAAACCTGCAGACAATGTTGCAGAAAACAAAATGTGTGGTAGATTAAAAAGACCTAGTAAAATCAAACAAAAATCCCACTAATTCCCCCAAAGCTGCAGCCGTTCATTTTAATGGAGCACTTTGGGTCTCACTAGATGTCTAAAAAGAGAATAAACACTGGAGATGAGACAATATCCCTCACAGTTGTTTTAAAAGTTTGTTGAATTCAGACACCATAAAACTTTAGGCTGATTAGGACAGGATGTACCTACCACCCTTTGCATGCATTAAAACAGTCCTCCTCTATTATTGAATCATCACTCACATTCAGCTCATAGAAGTGAAGAAGTTCAAAAAATGAAGTTTTAACGATGCCACACAGTAGCAGAACAATAGGATGCGTAACCTTTAAGATGTTTGAAAACAGAAAGCCCTAGGAACCCTAAACAGCAATGTTATTTTTACTTAATGTATGACATACACATCTTAAAAGCTGTTTTTTTCCTTAAAATATAAAAAATGCATTCCAACTGAGAGTATTTAATTTCTCAGCCATATGACTCAGAGACATAAATAAAAAGGTCTCCATTGAACAGTAAGCTCTCAAATCAAACTTTGTTAGGTGTCTTAAATGTATCTGTATGTACTTCTTCAGGGGTGTAGCAAATATTAACCTTATTTTCTGAAAATTGCCCTTTCTGCTGGCTGTCTGGAGTGACTGTATTACAAACTGTTGGAATCCACGTGTCAAGCTAAGCCTTTTTTTGTACCAGAAGGGGTATTTCATCTCCATTTTTCTTTGAATTATTTGGGGATATAGCTGTAACATCAACACATTCCCAATATATCAAAGTTTCAAACAAAGCATTTTTCTGACGAAGTAATTCAGTATAATAGATATTTTCCTTAACAGGAAGTTAAAATCAAATAAAGCATTAATAAATGCACTAGGTGTATCATCACTGTAGGTTTTCTGCATTTACCAAGCTAAAAGTAAGGATATTTGCATATGAATGACAAATGTCTTGTTTTATATACAGCTTTATGTATCACGGTGCACTATTTGTAGACCTGCTATCACCACATAACAACACATAAGGACTTGCATTCTAACTGAATTTAATTATCTTAAGTTTACGCTATTTAGAACATGTTTATTCCAAACCAGAGTGAAAATATCTTTAAGTAGTATATGAGTGACAACTTATTGACACCTCAGCCTAAACCCATGAAACTGCCAGCTCTGGCATTTTAAAGTGTAAGTTGCACTTATTAGACAAAACTCCCAACTTCAGCACCCCACAAGTGAACGCTGCTACAGATACTCTATACAGATACATTACTTCCAGCTATATTAGTTTCAATGTCTTTTACCTCTCTTTACTTTTCCAAAGGGACTAGTCTTTCAGCTAGTCTAAATATGCACATTAAATAACCTACAATTAACTGATAAAGTTACCATCCTTGTACTAGCTGAGGAGCCAGTTCTAAAATGTACACTCATAAATATTTATGTTTCCAGGATAGTAAACTTCAAATAGACTTGAAAAGGGAAATGTTAAGAACCAGAATACTGCATGTCTTCCTCCATATTGCTAGACTGTAACATTTGTATTTAACAGTTAATTATCTCACTCTGAGAAAAGTCTCATTGGTTTCCATTTTCAAAGTAGTTATATATATTTAAACTATAAATATCTTTTGGGTCTTCAGCAAGAACAGACTGCTAGACATTCGAAAAGGGCAGCTGCCATAGTGTTCCCTGGGTGCAACACAATGGCAGGTCAAACTTTTGTTCCTCTTGTCCTACAAACAATTTTCAAGCCCACGCTCAATAAATAAATTTGGTCTCAGCACTCCCAATCAGGGCTGCACAATCCCCTCAGTAGCAGACCTATGATAAATGGACTTATTTTCCCAAATCAAACACTTGAATTTAAATTCAGATGAGTTAATGCAAAGGTCAACATTGTAATCAGTTCTTTTGATCTTTATAGAATTTCTAGAGTAATACATAATAAATCTGAAACAAGGCAATTTGCAGCTCTGTATGTGTGGCTGGTAATAAAAATCTTAACGATTAGAGCCTTTATGTACTTAGGGAACGTTTTATAGTAATAGCTATAGTGAGAGCCTCAATGCATGGGGAATGATGGCAATAGATAACACTGAAAGACATGATTGCTTGATTCTTTATATAGTTTATACAGTATGTATAGATTATACATTATAAATTAAAGCACAATGTTTCTGAAGAGTCTAGCAATGTTTATCTAATAATTTATTTTGGATTTGTAACCTCTACAAAATATGGCCTTGATAAAGACTTGTGAATTTAACAAAGATCTCATATACTGAGAATTTTATTATTTCACATAATAGTATGTTGCTTCAGCTAACTGTAAAGAAAAGAAGAAATGAAAATGTTCGTGCACAAAGTGTGCACGTATGTCTTGTCTCTTTTTTTAAAAAGGAAGATTCCTTTTCCTGAAAGCAGGTATTTAGAAGTGCAGTATGTCACATATCTTACGAATAAAAAAATGATTATTTGACAAAAGGTATTCCAACAGAAAACTGGAATATACAGTCCTGGAAGCAGACTAAAATGTCAGCAGTCATATGAGGAAATTCATAAGATCAAAAGGGTAAAAGCTGTTTTTTTAAAAATAATGCCTTAATTTTAAAGTTATCTTGATAATAATCAGATATCTATCCAACCACTAGAAGCTGTACAAACATCTTTCTTTTCCAATGTTCACAAAATAAATGAGGCATTTAAGAACTGGTGTCAGCGAACACCTTCCATAAACTTACAATTATGTAGTAGAGTGAACATAGGCTATAGTTTAGGAACTGCAGAAAGAATACTTGTTGAGGAAAACTAAGTCTAACCAACTGTCAGTGATGACTACACAGGAAAGATCGTGAGTTCATTCATGAAAATGGCGACTGAGGATCCTGCTATCAGGGCAGATCAGTTGTCTGCATCTATTCAGTGGAGAGATAAATAGAATTGATTATTTGTTTACTTTCCCTACTTAAAAGTCTCCTATTCTAACAGAACACATACACATCTCTTTGGCAAAAATAAACCCCTTCTTTATCCCACTCCAAGTTCACTTAGGTGTTAATTATACAAACTAAGCAAACACACTGTCACACAGAAGTATTACTGATATTGAATGGTGATCATGAAAAATAAGTAAGGCTTACTACTTAGTTTTGGTGCAAGACATCATCTCTTCCATAATAAATGAAGTATGTGACAGTGATCCTCTTGGCATGCTTGGAAGAATGTCTTAAGTCTCATCAGTTGAGAAAACACAACTGTTTTAAGGTGAATACACTTACTGCATCACACGGGGGTTATGAAGTATAGCTAAACCTAAAGAACTCTCTAAAGAATCTGACTTGATACTGCATGGTAGGTCTATTAAAAGCTATCATTAGTCAAAAATCAATACACTACCTAGTATATATATAATGCGTTAAAATCACAGCCGATCATCATCAGAAATAATTATATATGGGGAATCTTCTTCCAATAGATATTCCTAGTGGCACTCCATAGGAGTCCAATAAAGACGCTCAACAACAGCAAATGGCTAACAAAGCAAAACTAGAAAAAACACAACAAACAGCAGCTAGCATGCAGGCAATGTCAAAGTTGCTATCGTGGCAGGTACAGACAAACCAGTTTTCACAGTTCTCAAGCTGTCCTTTTGAAAGAGGCTTCTGGTTTTTGGTGATTCTGAATCGTTTTGTTAAACTCTTATCTCCTCTCCTCAGAAAATAGTGGTTTATCAAAACTCTGTTCAAGGGGATGGACGGACATTTGTGAAACTGTCACAGTGAGGGGGCTTCCTCCAATCTTTCACTGCTGTTTCTTATAAAAAGCAGAGGAAGCTGCTTGCTACAAAACAACCAATAATCTAATGAAGAAGACACCTTCTGGGAACACGCTGATTGAACAATGGTGACAGGACTTTGGTTTCTCATATCTTAACTCACCTATACACCATACTGCTGCCTCAGTGTGAAGAAGACAGAAGGAAAGCATGATATACAGGGTTTCAAAGAAGGTAAGTTACTATAAAGAAAGGTACATAAATTGTCATCTATGATTATTAGAGTAATAAACTCAAGAGACAAGAAGGTAGACTTAGATTGAAGAGGAGAAAAGCAGCTTTCCTAGGATAAGATCATGGGCCACTGGAGCAAAATGCAGAGGCAGGCCTCAGGATAGATTCTTCAGCTTTATAAAAAAACACCCAAGAACTGACTGTGGTTTTGAAACAGAAGGTAAGTGACAACACAAGCTAGTAAATATGACTGAAGACCACATCATCATACTGGAGGAACTGCTTTTGCTTTCAGTGTTAAAGTGACAGTTTGACTACATTCATATTAGAGGTTCCGGAAGAAACAAAAGGCAGCAAGATTACAAGGTACTAAGATTACAATTTACACAGAGCTACATGTCACAATAAAAAAACCCCAAAATATTCACATATAAATTCCCCAAAAGCAAGGTGTGACCCTTAAACCACATTTTTAACTCATCTACCTTGTTGCACTGGATTGCTGCTACAAAAACAAATCTGAAAGGAAAAAAAAAAAAAGGGAAAGGGGAGGCAGTGCAAGGATGATACTGCAAAGACGTTCAGCTAGGAAAACAATCTTTGTAACCACATTCTAAATGGATATAAACAGGCAAGAATCATTTTGTCAAGGGTAGACAAGAAACTGTAACTGAAAATACAGAAAGATGGGAGCCTGAGCAAAAGATTAAAACTGCAGAAAGACAGAAAAAGAAAGGCTGCTTCTTAGAAAGACAGCCAAATAACACGATTTAGAAAGAAAGCTAAGTCAAAGCTGACACACACTATTGACTGATATGACAAAGGCTGGGAGCATTCTCCACAGTGATTAAATAAGGGAGTGCCATATATATTAAAAAACCCAACCAAACAAAAAACCCCACAATAGCTCAGATGTGATACTGGAATATATGAGGTGAGAGATGAAGGACTGCATGAGGTGGGGATACAGACTAGTTAGGGATAATTTCTTGTTATAAAACCTGGTTTTATATGTGCTTTGCTATATTAATTAAAACTCAATACTGTATACTAAATTCTTTCTACTATTCCATCTGTTTATATATCTCTATCCCATCTTCATCTATATCATCATGCATATTTCTCTTGAACAATCATTTTGTTATTTCTGTTCAAACCAAACCCATCACAATAGCATACCACCATTTTTATGATAAATAGATTTATTTTAAACAAAACTATGTTTGTAGAATGCTAGCTACAAACTTGCTTTCAGCTGGCAGACTAAAGCTCCCACCCAATATGCAACTATAATTTAGTAATTAAACATTTTGGTAGTATAATTAGTGCAAATACATATAACTTGCTAAGTAAGAAATATAATAATTAAGATGTGCAATTATACAATTATCATGTGTAATTACATAGGCTTTCTAAAAATTTTGCTTGACATGATGAAAGACCATTTTAAGAGATTCCAGAGTCTTTCACAATTTATCTTGTGGATTACATCCAAATAACCAGTTCAGATCACAGACTGAAATGATGGAATGTTTTTTCTCCAGAATAAACTGTCTGCAAATGCAAACAGTAGAAATGACAGAGCAGCCATGTAATTAAAAATATCAGTACTGATACCAGCATTAAGAGCCTGAGCTTTGTAATGGAACTTTTCTAGATTTTCACGACAGTTTTTGGTGTAGAGACGCTCATATTATAAAAGATGCTTTTCCTCTACCATATTAAAGAAAAACTAAGTTGACCTGCAATAGATGTGTACAAAATGGGTGAAATTAGGTACTACCATAACTGTTTCCATCTATTCTTTGGTTAAAAGTATTTGCTTTTTAAATATAAGCACTACTGGAACAAAATAAACAAAGAAAGCAGGAGTACATCTGGATTGGCATGACGGTTATCATGTTCCAAAACCCTAAGCAATTTTTTTATGATATGAAGATCGACCAGGGAACAAGTGAAAAAAAATGGAAATAATTGTTGCAAGTACAAGTTTGAGAGTGTTTAAAGTACAGAATTAAAATGTATCTTGTACTGCTGAGAACAGAGCAAAAAGACTCCTGCCAGATACTGCCTCCATTGCAATTTTTGTTAAACAGTAGGTTTCTACGAACAAAATTATGAATTCATATGGTCTTGTACTAATTCTTACACACTAAAAGAATTGCTGTGTAAAAAACCCAGGAAATTGTAGCTGTAGGAGAGAAAAAAAAAACATAATTACAGTCCAACAGGTGATAAACATGTTAGTGTAACAACCAGTATTTGGTTGACTGAGAGAATACTGAAACTTTACACACAAGTTTTCAGAATACATCACTGCAGTTCCTTGATTCCACCATATGAACAAGAAAACCTCATCACAAACTGTGTTCACTGATTCAATTAATACAGTACTATAGTTCAGATTTCTGATGCTAAATTAATTATAGAATATTACTGGATCTTTTTCTGTTTGTGGGTTGTTTTTTGCTTGTTTGTTTAAAAAGAGAAAACCTAGCCAGATAACCAAACTGAAGAAGGTGCAGGGTTATCAGAGCACTAACTATAGGAAATCTTGAAACTCCTTTAAAAGTATTAATCCAGGTGACTTTTCTTTTTTGCATTAGAGATGAAGTGTGCTCAATATTTAATTGGAAAATAACTTGTGAAGTTCTTCCTGTCACGAAGTGTCACACCTCCATGACCCTAAGTCAGCTCTTTTGCTGCTACACTGTCACTTTCTTACTCTTGAATTATGTGCAAAACTATAATATTTATTAAAAAAAAAAAATTTTTCTGAAGGATAAATTAAAATATGTATAAACAGTCCTATGTGTAGATTCACATGTAATAACAGTCATTGGAGAAATCCTAGAAGTCATTCCAGGAGAAGGGAAATCTAGGAGTTAGACCAACAGTTTACATTCCTGCTCACTTTGCTTCTTGCCTACACGTTGTACTTTCCATTCTGCTCAGTGACACAACAGCAACAGCAAAAGAAAACGGTGCCCGCACACAGCACTATAAGCTGGTCATTACAGAGACTGTTGGGAGAGATGCAAGATGTGGATTAAAGAGGTTTGCTAGCAGAGATGGACAATGAATCTAGAGCTTGCACTTGCCCTGTTCAGTACTACAAATGGTAAGGGGTTATGCAAAGACCAGATGATGCTTCTGACACCACCAGTACCATTGTTTCCCAGGACACCTATGCAGCTTTAGGTACTATTCTCATGAGAAGGCCCTAAAATGTAACTTTTTTGTCAGTAAAGGAACTTGCCTTCAATCCTGCCTCAAATGCCCAAGTTCTGCAAGGAAAACCAGGTTTCAGTCATATTTCTATATGTGCTAATTTTCTGCATTTCTGTGTGTAACTTTTTTGGCCTGATATTGAAATGCCTGATGACCAACACATGCACTGAATACGACACTAAGGAACAGAACAAATTATTTACTTTTAAAATTATTGTTTCTATTTTTCTCTAGCAACCAGAAATCAACAAAATATGTATTGAAGTGTAGCTTGTAGGTGTTTACATATTTTGAGTCTTGCTGTCCTCTTAGCAGTAAACAAGTCAGTCATTAGCCAACAGAAAAAAAACAGACACCTTTTGGAGACATACTGCTGATGGAGGTTGGAACTAGATGACATTAAAAGTCCCTTCCAATCTGAACTATTCTATGATTCTATAAAAACCCCACATACTTCATCTTCTAAATAGTGCAATTAAGATCTAGTAAGTACAGAAAACAAAGACACTAAGAAGAAAAAATATTAGGGAATTAAGAGAAATATCCTTCTTCAAATGTAACCTATTTTTGATATCTCTCAGTGCTTCAGCTTAGTAAAAAGCACAGGTATATGGAGAAAGATTTTTATAACAGTTTTTTTTAAGGTGACTATTAGACAGCATGAGTAAATATTATTTATTTACTAGTATTTCTGTTACTTCACAGTTCACAGTTACTGTCACAAAATTCTTAATATCACCTGCATAGCATTTACTACATCAGTTCTTACATGGAAGAAAAAAAAAAAAAAAATCACTTAAATTTTTTTTCTTATTTCTTTCACTTCAGTTATATTCCCTTACTTGTCCCCAAATTCTTCCCATTCTGTTTTACTGCCCTTTGTTTTTCCCACACAAGTCTCTTGCTGTCTTCGCTTCTCCTTCAATTCATGCTCTCACATCCAAAAATCAACCCAATCCTACCAACAAGCAATATGAATTACAACATACCCATTATAAACACAGTATTGTTTCAGTCACAAGGTTTCCCTACTTGTGAGACAATCTTTTTGCTTCCTCCTTCTACTATTCTAGGTATTTAAAATTGCAAAGCTCCCTCCTTGATCTAGGATTACTTTTACTTTCTATTGCCCAGCCCAGCCAAATAAGAACCTCAAGCTTTGGGGTATCATGATGCTCATTGCTCATCAGTATTTTATTTGCTAAAATATTCCAAATTTGACAAGTTGCAGATAGAATACACAAAAGAAATACCTTACTACTGTTAAAAAGAAAAACCACAGAACAACCCTGACACCGTGCTAGACAACACTGATGAATTCAGTGTACACAAAACTAAATAGTACTCTAAAATACCTGCCTTGGGAGCTTGTGTATGAGGGTAGCATCCATGTCCAACAGAGGATTTCAGCTGGACAATGATGAAAAGTCCATATGTTACAGTGCCACCATAAATTATGTTAGAACGTATGGTCAGGCCACAGAGGGGCTCCAAAAATAGGTTAGAAACAGCTCTCTGACTGAAAACAAATTGCCTAAATTCCAATATGAGAAAACAGTGTTCTTGACATATATTTTCATGTGGCTACCGCTGTTTTGAGCTAAGTCTATAGAGATGGAATACAATATGCCACTACTTCAAATTTGGAAGTTGTTATTCCATCAAGACACTAAAAGGCAGAGAAATCTGCATGGGTCTGATGCCCCCAGGCTTCAAGATTTATTATGAAATAAAGAAAAAATGAATGATGGTATGTCAGTTGGCCTGGACATCAGCTATTGAACCTGCATTACGGAAGGAAGGAAATCTCAGAAGACTTTTAATCATCATAGACATTAAAATGTTTGTAAAATAACTGTTACCACACAGCTGAGGCATGTATAAAATACAACACTTTTGAAATACAAACAAAAGAACATGCAAGCTAGAATAATATTCTTCAATTGCACTCAATACTTTTAAAATTAAAAGAAAACCTGACTACATATCTATAATGCATCGCTTCACAACTTTGAATCTTTTAAAGCCAGGATTAAGCTTTGTAAGAACCCAGCCTGAATACAAAATAAGACTGCTTTACAGAAGAAAATGCTGTTAAGCAGCTTGCAATCTAGATACTATGAAATTCTAACCTCTAATAAAATCACCTTCATTTTAAAATTATGACATCTGAAGGGATTTTTTTTTCCTTGCAACTAAGTATCTTAAAACACAAGTACAAAACAAATTTACCAAGTGCAATTATATTGACTTCATAAATTAATATTCAATAAACTCAATTGTCTTTTGTTGAAGAAGCGCTACACCTCTAAGGGGGGATCAATCTGAGATTTGCTGATTAACATGTTATGTTGATTAATCCTATGATCTCATTGAAAAGTCTAAAGATCAAACGAATATTAGATAAGCTGCCATGTTAAACTAAGCAGTATTCAGTTTTCACATTTTATTTCTGGTATACAACACTTTTTGGAATAATCCTTCATGCTTGTCTGATAAATACATTTGAAAGCTACACATGTGATGTAAATCCAGCAGAGTTATACTTAGCAAAGTATCAAGTTAAGATATATTAAGACAATTAGGATTTATAGTAATTACAAGAAGCATGCCAGGGGCTAAGCAACCCTGCTACTTCTGTAGTAGCACTTATGATGTTTTTGCCAATTTTTGTGTTTGATTTAGATATTTTCAGGTAGTTTAAAGCATGCTACTGTGAAAGCAGACAAAAACCTCCATTGTGCATGTATTTCTAAATCTTTTTGCATTTCCACCTTAAAGTTTTCAGTAACTTGGCATTAACTGGTCTAACTTGACTTCCTGACTCAAGGAAATAAAAAGCTCTGCTAATGTAAAGATCACTTCTTAGGATCACCTTTGGCTAAGGTAAAACAGAAGCTTGAAATAAATGAAAAATTTAGTTATTTTAATTGCCATTGCTGTACCAAACAGCACAAAGCCATATTGTCCCACAGCATGAAGTGATCAGATATCTGCCCAAAATGATGGACAGCTTTGGCCCAGTGAACAGGTAAAAAAATCCCATTTACTCTCTGCCAGATGGGACCTACTGGACGCTTCAGCGCAAACAACTCATCCTTCTTCAGACCTTCTTGTCCGACTCTTGAGCTAGCTCCAGCTGATAATGATGGATATCAAGGCTACAGTAAAGTGGGTGACAACAGCAGCCTTGTTATAACTGCCAGTCTTTCAGTCTTGTCATTATTACACATTGAAGATTTATTTGAGTTTATTGTTGTGCACTGGGTCTAGCCATTTACAATTCATCACCTACTACAGAAGGTTCAAGATAGTGGCCAGAGCTATAATTGCCACCTCCACCTGCCTCTGGAAATTATGAGGTCATCAGCTAGGGCAGCCCAACATCCACAGAACTCTGCAAGATCCCACGAGCACCTGCAGCGAATGCCACTGATGTAACTCCTGGTATGTTTGGAACCATTTTCTGGGATGTTTTGGAATGCCAGTTTTTGTTTGCAGATATGGTACACACACGCTTCAGAGCATCCCTGAAGTTCTAATTCTTTAACAACATAATAAATCTTTACGCCTGTTTCAGAATCCAGTGAATTAGTGTCATAACTTCCGTATTTGTAAACTAGTATTTAATTTATGTATCTATAAAGAATTAATGAGAATTAAGAACAGTAGGAGTGTACTTTTCAGACAGGCTTTCTTAAGACTACAAAACAACATGATGAACAGTGTGCTAGTGTTAAACAAATCAAAAATAAGTGGCTCAAGAACATAATCCCATGCAAAGAATCATGTACTTTTACCATGGGCTTCCTACTGCACAAATATTTTAGAAGTGGAAATTGGTTACTCACTGCTGAAGTTTTCCTAAATATTGGTAAATACTCAAGTAGATAAATGCTGCCTTGAGAGAACAAAACGGGTTCCTCGGCAGCTCCTGCATTCCCACTGTTTTCTGGTTTTATTATAATACTCTCAATACATACTTCTTTTCTCATTATTAGAACAATTACTGTTATCTAAAGTGAAAAATCTCGTGAAGCATAGATTTATCTTGTATTAGCAATTGAGCACATATTATTAAGAAAACCTGCTAATTTCTCTAATGTCCACAATATTCTTAAACCTCTAAAACTCAATATATGGAAACCAAGAGTAGTGTTTCTGCTGTGCATTACAAAGAGTCATTTAAGGCAGGAGGGAACAAGTCAAGGTTCGAGACAAGCGGCTTGATGAAGGAAAAAAATTAAAATTCTGTTCAGGCTTAAGCTGGGCTGAAGGTCATCAGTAAAGAGGGTTAACTAGGACCTCACAGTAAGTAGTAAGTAAACGCAGCAGAAATGCTTCTACCTAGAAGTCAATCAAAAGGTGTAGCTTTTGAAAAATAAAAATAAAATGTAACTCTGATCTGGTTAATGGTTACAGATGCTCCTTAAACCCAAGAAAAAAGTTAAGTTTTGTTAGATCAGTAGTATCCTTTATGTTAGATATATTGCAAATAACTGTGTTATATTTATGAAGAATTAAATAAGTATAAATTTACTATAACTCAGATTTACAGAACTAATACATGAACACTGAGGTTATTAAAAAAATAGCTCAGGATTCAAGCCCGTCATTAAAAAGGTATTTTCCAACAAAGTCTCATACAGAAGTGCAAACATACACCAAATGATTAAATTATTCAGAACTCAACATGACCCAGCATTATTAAAATATCACTGATGGATTTGCACATTTCACTTTCAGGTAACTCCTTTCATCCAGGAGAAGCTTTTTTTTCCCCTTCCCCTGATGTCAGACAAGCAAGAGACAGAGAATTATCTTGGAGTAATTTCTTTTCTTAACCAGCATCACTTAATTTCCAAATGCAGAACTATCTAATAAAGTAAAATGATTTAAGGTCTCAGTCATGAGGTTTCCAATAAAGAGAAATATCTTTCCTACACTACAATATACAAATAGTCTGGAAAAGCGTGTCTGCATAAGGAAATACTGAAGCACCTTTCAAGTTTTTCATCTCAAAGCAATTGTTTATTCTGTTATTACCTAGTACAAAGTAAAATAGTAAACAGTCTATTTAGACAGTCTTGCATCATTATTTCACTTGTTTAAAAGCCAAGTCAGGGCTGAACTTCATGTCCAATGAAGAAGTAAATCTACTAAAAAATATTTAAAATACATATTTAAGTTTAATAAAAGATCTGAGAATGAAAGCGTATACTTGCTTTGAATCCCGAATAAGTATAGGGGCTTAGCAAACAAGAGGGTCTCATGGTATTAAACTTCAACGTTTTAAGTTATGATGTTTTATTTTTGAAATGTATTTAATGGAACAGAAACAGGATTTTTTCATATTGCAATTTAAAATATTTTCCTATTTTAAATTTATTATAAAATACCACTCACACTACAAGCAACCCCCTGGTAAGAGTCTGAATACTCTGAAACACAAGAGAATCATTACAAGGGTATCAAACTTTTGAGGTTTCACTTAAGTGTAGGTTGTACCAGCAAGGGGAAATTGTAGTCCATATACTGAGATGATTACACAATAGATTCTTTGTCACCTATACGGGATGTACTTTATGAAAAGCATTCCCAAATAACCTTAGAAATTTATGAAGAGCTGTGAATTTTTTATTATTTTTTTTTTCAGGACTAGTGCCAGATTTTGAAAGTTCTTTTTCTAAGTATGTTCTTAAGGCTCATCTCACATGTTACTTCTGCAGCTCAGCACTTTTGGGCAGGAACATCGAAATCCAGGTTGTTCCTTAACAGTAGTAGGATCCAAAATGAACCATTTATATTTTAGTTTGATCTTTGAAAGAGACTGCAGCGAATCTATGGGTTAAGCAGAGACTGAGCAGAGCAAGAAAAAGTGTCAAGCCAAATGGCATTAGCCTTTAGTTCTGCACTGAGAAAGTGAAGTGACCCCTTGGTATTCATGAAGCCAACAGGTAAAGAGAGGTAATGGTGCTTTTATTTGACGCTGCATCCTTGGAGTTCTTTGGGCATAAGGAAAAGTTTTAAATCTAGATATTTGTTAAATCAGATATTTATTAACAAAAATTATTCAGCATTTCCAATAAAGAAGAAACCCAATAGGAAAGTTAAAGAAAACAATATATTTGGGATTATAAAGTGCTCTTTCATTCATAAAGATCAAGAGGCATGAAAAACTGACTAGTACCTGTGTCTCTGCTTTAAATAAAGGGATGGAAAGTAAATGGTAGTCAAGAATCTTAGAAGAAGTATTAATTGATGCTGAAAAAAATAAATAAAATGGTGACAGAAATGCAATGCTACAAATTACTAAAATAGCTTTAAAAAGTTTTTTTAATGCCTTAATTTGACATGTGATAAAAATCATCACTTAAAAAAGATAACATTATTTGCAAATTGAGCAAGAGGACCTGATGATAGCCATATATAATCAGTTGTCACCTTGCAGCTCAATTAGCCCTCATGTAAAAATGAGGCATGTAAGGAGAAATGAGGTTTTGACATTATCTCTGCCAGCAAGATAATTACACAGCCTTCATTTAACAGTAGGGCAACACTACTGTAGCAACAAATTAACTCAGCTCCATTTGCAATTCATGGTGTGTTTTCTCATTTAATACCATTTGTCTTACCCCAAGTGAATGTTTCCATTAGTTTTCTCCAGCATAGCAAAATACTCTTTGACTTCATACATTACATCATCAACTACTTTAGTTCCAGTAACTTTCAGAAAGCTGTATAAGTTTGATTAAATTATTTCCCCCCCCTCCCTCCAGTTTTAACTAAACCATTGTTTTTTTTGGTTTACAGCCAAACATAATACAGCATATGCTTTTGTATTTAATAAGCAAGAAACTGATTCCATTCCATATTCATTTCATTCCTGTAGTTGACACCAAAGCCCCTATATCCTTCACTTTATGAAAAATATATGAATACACATGTATCTATTGTAAGTCCAAATGAAACTTCACCAGGATTGTTAACTGAAGTGATACACACTGCTTAATGGAAGCATTATTAAATGCAAGTTTGGGAACAAGTTTGTACATAAAACTGAGACCCAAAGACTTAAACACCAATTGCCATGTCTGCCTTTTGTTAATGTTCAGAAAACATGCACACAGAAGATTTTTTTTATTTTATGCATGCAACTTCTTAAACAATCCTAAGCAAGGGACTGTGGGCTGTAACTAACTTCCCACAAACCTGGATGTATGCTAACATTACACTTCTAGTCTTACCTTAATACTTTTCAGCTTATAGGAATAATTAATATTTGAATAGAGCTATGAAGAGCTCCTTAGTGCATGAACTAAACATGCATGTACAAAACCTAAAAATACCCTTCCTGGCAGTAATCACTCAGCTCCACATGTACTTTTCATAAGTTTGAAGAATAATCAACAGGCAGCTGCTGGCAGCTGCACTGCCAACTAAGCAGAAGGTAGCATAAAATCATCATACTTTGTGGCCTAGGAAAGTGTTTATATACTATTACATTGTTTTGTAAACATTTTAATTCCTAGCAATCTTTATAATGTACACAATTGCTAAACTCTTTTCTGAAAGCAACATCAATAGTTTAAAGTATTTTCTAAATCTTTAAAAATGTCTGTCTTCTAAAGCAAGGTCCAATCTTCATTGGAATCTCAGTTACACTGGAACTAGAAAATGCAGGAGGACTGTCTGTACCATGTTATTTAGCAAGAAATGAAGAAATTAATTACTCAGCATCTTCATTTTCTTCCTCATAACCACTCCTTCATTTTAATAAAAGAAGTGTTTTCATTAGTTATGCAAAACTCCCAAGATGATTTATAATTTCTTGATCTTCCCAAGAACTCTTACTATAAAAGCCTAAAAACTACTACAAATACTATTGTACTGACAAATACATAGAGGAGGCAGTAGGGAATCATCCATCACAGTGACAATCCATCACAAAAATAACCCACCCAGAACATGTAGGCCTAAAAACTTAAAATCGTCACTGCAGCTAGAACAAATTGTGGCAGCTTAGAACAGCCAGGTTTCTCAAAAATAAGTTCTCTTTCTGTCTGTTTAGGAAATACAGTGTTATTCCCCTCTGCATCAATAAACAAATTTTGGAAAGAAGATATGCACTGGTTTTAATCACATACTGTAGAAGATCAGCTGTTTTTTTGCACTAGTTGTAGGTCTGTTATCATCCCCATCATATTGAAAGCTTATCCAACAGATGCCCTCCTCTTACCCTCCAGTGGTTCTTTGTGTGCTCCAGATTAACATTCTAACACAATGTTTTTTTTCTGTATTAACCAGTGGAAGATATTTGGAGGAGTCTTTGTTGCCATAAAATAGGGAAAGTTGCATTAAAGGCATTCAAACTGTGTTCACTTGCAAGGAAAAAGAGCAAAATACGATGCCAGCACTTTGTGTAAGGTATTCCATGCAAAAACTAATTAAAGGGTTTGAATAACAGTATTACAGATACGCTTTTGAAACTTTACTTAATTTAAAATTGGCTACTAATAATGTACTGAATGTCACCTTTTTCTAGTAAGGATGATCAACCTCTCTGATAATAATCTAAACCTCTTCAAAAAGCATAACCAGTTTAAGTATTTAACAAACATGAACTCTGTGCTTGTCAAAAGAAAGCAACAACTATTTTCCAGATTAATTAAACAGAATAACTGAACTGATGTAAAGATGATTTATCTAAGTAAAGTTCATATGATATATTTAGTGTATAGTAAAAGAAAGGGTGTCACTTTTTGTTACATGATTCCAAGGTGACTGGTTATATTTTGAACTGCTAGGCTAATTCTAGCCTGAGCACAAATCTGTCTTACTTCATAATTAATTCTCAGTGTCAAAACCAGTAGATGTCTTTTTTTTGTATCAACATTCTCTGTCTGTTAATTAAACTACTATAAAAGTCGGGCTTGAAAACAGAATAATGTTATGACAGTATGAAAGCACAGAAATAAATTTCTGAAGGAAAAACAGAATTCAGGCTTGAACATGCAAATAAGTAAACTGAGCTCCTAAACTCATTTGATAAAAGACTCAACTTCACAGAAACTTAGGTTTCTTTCAATACAATAACTGAATGAGGTACATTCAAATGAAATTGGTTTAGTCACGCTGGTATCTTAACATGTGAAACAAATGGTACTGTTTTACAGACGCAAGGGTTGTATTTTATATCATTACTCAAAATACTTGTATACAGAACATAGAACCTTTACGAACAGAGAAGTCTGTGAAGGGTAGAATGGTAGCAGGAGAACAGAAATGAAACAGCTGAAACACACAGCTAACATCAGTGCTCTGGATCACTCTTTAAGAGTCCCACTGTCTACACAAGTGCTTAAGTTAAGAATTGAGGTTCCAAAATTAAATTCTTAAGAGTTAGACCCTATGAAACAACATCCCTAGAACTGACTCATTCATTGCTGTTAGTTACAATCTCCAATGCAATTAATAAAGCATGGCTGTGTACATCACACCAGAATCTGGACTTTAATATAACAGACTGCTCTAAACACCCACCCTCATTGAACTTTCTCCTACATAGAAATCCTTGGAGAAACTCCAAGTCTTCCTATGTGTTCAGCAGACTGGTCCTGGGCTCTGCCTGACTGAAATGGGAAGTAATTTCAATGACACACTCATAATTCTCTCTAAACAGTGTTCCAGCTAATTTCTGTTGCAACAGAACCAAATGGAGAGGGTCTTCCTTCAGCAACTACTCAAAGCATCTCCTCTGTTTACACCACGCTAGGTCAACACTCAAGAATGTTTAGCTCTGCAACCTGAAAAACTGAGAGGCAGCTGAGGTTCTGCAGTGCAGAACATCCATGTTGATGGTTCTCAGATGTGCCTATCTTCCATTTGCTAGCTTTCACCTAAGCCAGATCCCAACTCCTTTCCTGAAAACTCACCCAGACATCTCGGTAGTTCTAAAAGAACAAAACAAAATCCAAACCACCTGTTCCTATTTCCAAAACCTTTTAATAACCCTACAAAACTGTGACCAGCATTGATCCTGATGTTCCTGCTATTCTCATCTTTGGCAAAAGTTCATGTTTCAGACTCAAATATTACAGGATTAGTTGTATTCCGCCACCAATATCACAAAACCTAATTCAAGCCTTCCATTATTTTTCATGCTGTCCAAATGTTTTCCTCTGTTTTCTTTCATGCCATCTCCTTCTCCTTTGTTATAGAGACCGGATTCTGCAATTATTTTTTTTTAATGCTCTTAGCATTAGCAGTTCTCTGACTTCTTCCCGTCTCTGTGTACAGGGCATTTTTCATGAACTCATCTGTACAGCTTTCACCCTTCCTCCAGTTAATTCCCTTTGGAAGACCCTCATCTGCCATGCTGCCCATGTGAAATCCAGCTGATTTATACTGACAAGTTAATTAAAAAAAACCAAAACAAAACAGCTTATTCTTATTTACCAGCCAACAGTCAAATATCCTATTCTATTTCCCTCAATCTCCTTTGCATGTATTTTTTTATCTCCTTGTGGCAGGGACAGTGTATTTTACATTAGGAAAGTACATATTACTTTGTGAGAATAACAAAAAACAAGTACAAGTATGTCACAGTGAAGTCCACAAGTAACAAAAATCCCAAGTTGTAAACACATTCAAAGTGACTGATGATTAAAATAGTAGAAGTTAAATCTGTCAATATATTTTGCTTGCTTTCTTTCAACAGTTATCTTTTCTAGACTAGGCTAGGTCTAGCCTTGCTCTGGAATTTTTATTTTTTTATTATTTTTTTTTAAGAAGAATTGTTTAAGTTAACAGCATACTGCAACTGGAGAGGGGAAACTGGTGATATTAATCCATCCTTTCCTATGTTCCTCTTATAGCTGGTGGAAGGTGCCAAAAGATATGACATTTATTGGATTTAGTGAGCTGATTCAGTCTACTGAAATGATGAGGGGTTGGAGGGTGCATGCAAGTGGACAAATTAAAGTTGAGTAATTTCAGTGAAATACTGAACTATTCCACTAGGTGGAGAGGAGCAGGATGAACCAAGAACATACATTCTCTTACCTTCTCCTTTAAGGACTACAAGCTGTTAAGCCTTTTCAGCTGTTCTATTTAACTTCTCCTTAAGATACTGAATAAATTGTTAACCTTCAGGGGGCTGGTAGGGGGAGATTACAATAGAAGATTGTTTCAAGTTCTTTACTGAAACAAAGGCCATACTGCTGACTTAATCTATTTTACCTTGAACAAGAAAGATAGAAATAGAATCCAAAAGCCAATAAGCTCAACCACAAGAAAACTAATACATATTAGCAAAAAACCCAAGAAAACATTTTGCTAAATACATTAGTAAGTTCAGATGAATCATCATGGCGAAAGTTCTCAATTTTTTTTACGCTGTTGACATTACTAAGTCAAACAGCCTTTTAACTAATTTAAGAATTTTAAACAATATATCATAATAACTTTTTAAAGGATCTCAGGTTTATTAAAAATATTTCACAGACCATACTGACAGAAAGACATTTATTTTACAATAAAACAATGGCTAATCTTTAAAAATACCTATTCATTTCCTGACTTGGTTGTAATGAGGAAATACACGTGTATGTATTGAAAACGTTTTTGGTCACTTTCTTGGACCCTCAGTTACATTTTCTTGTCCATCCGACAAGTGGATGGATAAAATTAATTTAACAAGGGAGCTGAAAGTATGTTGAAAAGAAAACATAATTAGAGAGCTATGATGTGGTACTTCCCAATATAATAGGATCATAGGATGGGATCACTGGCTGGAATCGATTAGTAACTGAGGTGGGAAGAGACATGAGGAGGTCTCTACTTCAATGCCTTGCTCCTCGGATCTGAGGTTAAACCAGGTTACTCTAGCTTTATTCATCTGAGTCTCGAAAACTGCCACAGATGGAGACTGCATCACCTTCTGGGCAATCTCTTCCATTGATCAACTGTCCTCATGGTGAAATGAAATAAGACATTACCTCAACTCTGAGTTCTCAGCTAGTTCAGTAACTGCAATGTAGTTCAGTCTTCCAGACAAAACAATTAATGAGAGGAAAATACGAGACTGAAATGAGACTGGTATGCTGACAGTGAAAGAAGCTAGTAAAACAGTTTCTAATTAAAGCTGTACCATAGGTACATCCAGAATTTTGATCTCTGGAAGAGATTGTTTTGAGTTCCAGGTTAATAACAACAAGGTACTTTTGTTTATCATTATTTGCCATATTGATATTGCAGTCTGATTAATAGCTAGATTGTCATATATTAATAATGCAGAAAACTCATGTTGAAGGATAAATGCAAGTTTATGAAAAATGAGATTAGTTGAACTAAAGTATTTCAAATTCCTCATTAAACAGGAGAACTGAGTTCAGCCACTCCCTCCAAAGAAATAGGAAATATACTCACTGTTCACATAAAATGAAGAATATAATAATGCTGTATTATTATACAGTGTTTCTGCACATCTACACTAGAAAGGCAGCATGCTTCCTTGAGGCAGCGATGGTCTATTAAAGCTAAACTTACATGAGTTACAAGAATTACCTTGCTGGGCCAATGAATGTGATTGTACCTTTTCATAGAATAGAATCATAGAATCACCATGGTTGGAAAGGACCTCTGTGTAGACAGAAAATTTTTGAAGTTCCAATTGTTTATACATTAAGTAGTAATTATTATTACACAGGGAACATAAAATGAAAATATTTCACTATAAGAATTTAGCATAACATATTATTGTTCTTGTGAGCTTAAGACATTTAGGAAGTCCATGTTTCTAAAACTACAGATTAACATCCTAAACTGCTGTTTCTTGCTTCAGTTCCAGAACAAGGGAAAACTTAAAATGTGCAGATGACTATTTCTATGCTTTCTGGGCTTCTTTTTCTGTAAGCAGCATATAAATATAATCAAGATTTCAATAAACACTATACATTTTCACTTACAGCAAAGCAGTTTCTGCTATTTTTTAGACTAAAAGAATGTTTCTGTAACCTTATTTCAGACATTAGGCCAGATTCTCAGCATCATAATTTTGGGACCTACCCATATTTTAAAGTGGAAGTCAAAGACCTGCATTGCTTGGCACCAAGAAATGGAATATTGAAGATAACTTCCCTGCTATACAGCAAACACCCTGTTCTAGAGGTTTTCTTCTCATCCCTGTGCCCCTTTCTGCTTTCTACCTATCACTTATGCGGAAACACTAAGAGGACAAGCTAATACATTAGACAGAGAAGTGTTAATGGCTCACCTCATGAAGTGAAGGTTTTGGACAGAGGATAAAAAGAGGGAGTTTTGATACGGCAGTCAGCCAGGCTGTAGACTCTGACTGGTTAACATTCCTTGCTGATTTAACAGTGGTAATTCCCAAGATAGGCCTTGCTTCTGATGCAGGACTACCAAAGCACTTGAATTTAAATGTTTCCCTGTAAAATTTAAGCACTTGGTCAAGTGCATAAATCTCTATCAAGAGACTGCATGCACCCTTTCAATATTGAGTACTATTCAGTTAGCCAAAAGACTAAGTGAGATTAAGTCTCTGCCAAAACTGGTTCTTAACCACTCAATTAAATCTGACATGCTTTAAGAGACAAAAGGTGTTTAATCAGTTGTTACGGGTTTTTCTGACAGCTCGAACATATGCAGTCTACTCTGTTCTTGCTCAAGTCAATACCAAACTTCTGCAATTTGCTTCAAGTCCATGAAAGGCAACAAGGCATACACTTCCAGACTGGATAACTTGTCTTTTCTATTACCTGAAACTTCATATTTATTTTTGGCACCAGTGTGTAAGTCGTATGGGGATGAGAAAGCCCCTCAAACCTAGACAGATTTCCAAACAACTTCAGAGAGCTCTATTTATTAATTTTAACTTACATAATCAAAAACTAAAGGCAAAATCCCACCGGTAAACAGTTTGTCCTAAATGACTCACTACTGCTAAAAGGGGCTGTCCCGCATCCCCCTTTCCATCCTGCTGTCAGCTTCACATTCCTGTCAGAGCTGATGTTTCTGACCATCTCCAGATCACTTCCAGTTCACTACAGAGATCAGAAAGCTAACCTCAAAGAGAAGTCTGGATTTTTTTGTTGTTGTTGTTGTTTTTTGTTTGTTGGTTTGCTTTTTTTTCCCTCATTTTTGTGAACTGAGGCAGCTCAGAAATGAGTCTTATAATTCAGAGCTGTAGTAAGATGTAGGGGAGGAACCATAAGGTCTGGAGCAGGTGGGAGATGGGGTTAAGAGCTAGGAGAAGAGTTAAAGAAAGCAATAAACAAGGAGGCAAGCCTTTTCCTTTCAGTGACAGGAAACCACTGGATCAACTCAGCTACCCCAGAGTCCTTACATTTCAAGTTTTCAGACATATTTTCCTTAAATATTAGAAACCCAAAATATCAATTTCAATTCTCATTAATTGTAGGACTGAAATAAGTTTGAAAAATTCAGCAAACAAGCAATATTTTGTTTCCTTCAAGCTCCCGACATAGTTCAAGTAATGCATCAAACCTGGAAAGAGGCTTACTGAATTTGTGTCTGACCAACTACAATTCAGAAAACAGTTCACACACAGAACTGCCTCCCTTTGCATCAAACAAATTGCGTTATAATGGAATGAGCGTGATACTTGAAAGAATTGCTTACAATTGCACATACAAGAGAAAAAGATAGCTAAGTCTAAATTAAGATGTTGGCTATGAAGTTTCCAATAGGACCTTGACATGACTGTTGACCTACTCATGACATGATCACACCAGTAAGGATTTGGAATTCTATTAGTATTACCAGAAGAAAAAAGTCAAGGAGTCATCAGGAAAACAAATCTATATCTGCTACTCCATCAGCCAATTACTGTTGTTAAAGTGGAATTAGATGAGTATTGACAATGCGAAGGGGATAAGGATTAAGCAGATGACAGAGTATACAGCTAGCATTGCTTTTTTTTTTTTTCCCCCTACAGAAAGCCTGGAAAAAACAGAGATGGGAAAGGAATTTACTATACAGAATACAGTATTGTAACCCTGATCGTGTCCTAAAGTAGCAGTTATATACATTAGCCTTCCAGGCAATGACAAAACCAAGCCAAAAGCAAAACACAGTATTGGAGTCCACTAAGGCAAGAGTATGATGTGACATTAACTTGACAAACCGCTTCAACCTCAATTATCTGAATGCCATGAAGTAATACAATTAAATTATGATGGAGGTATTTTTCTCAGTTCTTACGAACTATTTTAATGTAATAAATGAAACCATAAAATTTTCTCAGTTAAATGTAGCAGTCCTCATGAAGTCAGTGGACTTTTGACATTGAAGAAGTTAACTTCATAGCCTATTTGTAAATCTTTTTAAATACTCCAAGTAATGTGAAAAAGGGTGGACCTGGAATTCTTACCAATTATTTATTTTGACTGATACAGCTATCAGGCTGCAACCTGGCTTTATCATCGGCTACCATCATAATTAATTTCTTTTTAAACACAGATTCGAAATGTAAACAGTGTTCCACATGGAACAACAATATACAAAAACTTAGCAAGCTATTTCCTCCTACAGTCTAGATTCATAGGCATACAACTTCCTTAGTATAAGATAAGGTACATAAGTCAATCAGTGTAAATGAAGCTAATAATGAAGTTGTGATAAAGTAATATAAATTTTAATTGTTTGTATTTCTTACTGAGGATGCTAATACTACTGACAAATATGGAAAATCCCCTGGACAGATTTTGTCAAATTCTCGTTGGAATCAAACACTTATCTCCTGAATGCCATTATTTTTAAATAATGAAAAACATTTGTTTCCAGCAAAAGTATTAAATTCCTGCAGAACTATGCAGCTATAACAGGAGTTTTTCCTCCAAGAACAGCACTACTGAACCATGAACTTTGTCTCTATACAAATCAAAGGAAGAAACTTATCATATTCAAGCAACTTAGTAGCATTGTATTATTCAGTTTGCTTATTTGGTCAAAATAAGCATCAAGGACGGCAAGTGATATAATACAATGTAGGAGGAAATTGGAAGGAAAGAAATCGGCCAATTTCTAGATATTGAAATTCCAAGTGAGGGATAAAAAGGACAGTATGAAGATGCATGCACAACAACTATTTCATTTTATTTAATACTTATTAGTGCTGATAGATATAAATGTGCTTCATATACAGTCCAAATTCAAAAGAATTAGTATACTATCTTTTTGTTCCGTGCTTCACTTGACTAAACCTAGCAGAGACCCAATTCTTATTCTGGGCTACCAGAAAGCACGTATCTGCTTCCTCCTTGACCTATCAATCTTGGAATTGAAGGCTCCTGTCCTTCCTGAAAATTTGCCAAGAATTTTCTTGGCATTAGTACCTTAGAGAAATTTAACCTTAGATAAAACAGGAAAACACAACATTTTTAGTATATTCAGACAAAAGTTAAAGACAGACTTAGAGGTCACTACAGCTGCAGATCTAGCCACATTAGAAAAAAATAAATCAGTATGGCTTCTATTGGTAGAAAATATTCAAGTATAATGAACTGAAATATAAATAATATTGTCTAAAATAATTAAGGATAACAGAGGATACTAATTATTAAAGAGAACTGAACTGGCCAGCAAATCAATAAAATCAGTGCTTCTAAAGTTTTTAATCTATCTGTTCATCATGCATACTGGATAGACATAAGGAAACTTGAAACAAAACAAGCAACTCCACCTGGCTTCTTATAGTTTTACACCTGACATGTAGCTAACTGACGTTTAACAAAGACACAAACACTGATCAAATGTTGAAGCATTTATACGGTTACTCCAATATGGGTTCCTCTCATGTTAATAACTGCATTTATGCCACAAGTTACTTTTCAAGAAACTTAAGGCATTTAATAATCATTTACATCTGAATGAATGTCAAATTTAAGTGGATTGTCAAATAAACTAGGAATTTCTGAAGACACTGGAACGAGGCAAGATGGAAGAAAGGAAACAGATGATAGATCATCTCACTTCCACAGAAAACACAGCTGAAAAAGTCAAGAAAAAAAATTGGCTTTCCACTAGAGAATGACAAGGCATAACACACTCCTCTCTGTGACAAAACACATTTATTATACTGGAAAAAACGGATGTACTAACACCATAGAATATAACTTCACAAAAGAGGTTATACAATTCTAGCTATGCATTTTAATTCGTTATCACAAAAACATCTAAGATAAGATACCTAGAAGTTCAAATTAATGTGATTTGGAGAAACAAAGCAAGCTGTTGCAATTTTCTTTTTCCTGTTATTTTGTTGCTACAGATACAAAGCAGCTCTGGTATAAGTAATTTTTCTTGCCTGCATACAGAGCAAATACCACAGACCTCAAAGCATGCTTAGATGTTCCACTGCTATGAGGCTCTGGTAATGACTATCAACTTATTCCTGAACATAGAAACTACATACCTAATTTACAGAAGTTTCCCTACAACTTTGAGTGACCAGTGTCACTCAAATGAAGATTTGCAATAACCCATGAAAATGTTTCTATAATTTTCCTTTTCTTCCTTTAATATACCATTTCCATTGAAACAAAGTAGCTGCTATCATAATATGTTCTTTCAATTTGCTGCAAGTATTCACATTAAAAATTAGTACAGTAGTAGAAAATACATATTTGCTTTTAAACCTTAAGTAACATGCATATTTAATACCAATAGAGACACACTAGACAGACCACAGTGAGAGAATTTTGACCTTTTAAAAGTGAAAAGAAAATGACTGCCAATTTCTTTTCCAGCAGGAAAAAACCCCTACCTGTATCTATCACTGCAAAACAGAATCTCTTAGTGACGTTCTAGAGTTTGAAGCAACTGGAATAATAAAATGTAAAAACAAAAACCACCACCACAGTTTTTCAGGAACTGATCTGTCCCAAGATGGATCTACCTGGCATTTGGAAAGATTTGTATGAACTTACTAAGCGTTATCTATGTCTACATTCACAGGCAAAAAAAGGGTCACATCCACAATATTGTCTTGCTCTGCAGCAGACTTATGTTCCACTAGCAAGTGTTATGCAGAGTTTTACATCTCAGCTGCTCCTCAGACCAGTAATCAGCAGAAAAGGCTGAGTAGATATAAATAGATACGGACAAAGTTTTAACAGAGTAAGTCTGAGGATGCCCCTGTAGTCCACCAACTACTACAAACTTGTTCATTTGCTTACTTAGGATAAATGAAGTAGTTTAACATTTGGGTGCAAGAAAATAGAAGAGAGAAGCAGTAAGAATTTGCATTAGTAATTCTTGTATAAATATTCTAAAAACAAATTACTGCTGCACAAGCAGTTGGCTGGTGACAAGAGATGGACAAAAGAGGTTAATTACATTGCTATCTGAAAAAAAAAAAAAAAAAAAAGGATGGAACTGTAACATTTTACTCAAGCACTTGCAGGAAAAGCAGTCATTTTGAGAATTCATTACTATTATTCTACCATTAAGCTTAAGAGCTCTGAAGCCTGTTTTAAAATATTTTTTTTAGGCATTAAGGAAATGATTGACCTTAGGCAGAATTTTCTTATTTAAGCACTTGTTAGAAGTTCAAAACCGAGAAAGGAAACTTAAGAAGGGTCACATTTGAATGACCGCAACTGAATTCACAGTGCAACTGGCTGCATCTTTTCTCAGATAGGGGACATTACGAAAACCTGTAACAGTGATTGAGAATAAAGGGCAAAAGAACAAGAACACACAAGCAAGTAACATGCAGAAGTATAAACTTAAACCAATCCACTAAATGTAACCTGCCTTGCCACATCTTTTTTAACTTATTGGAAAAGTTGCTCTACTTAATATTGACAGAGAGATGTGTAAATCAATACATTTGGAACAAGCGATATATTTTAATTTAAAAATGTTCAAACTGCAACAGTAAATCCATGCACTTAGCACATACAAATCAGAGGGGTTTGCTTGTTGGGTACTTTTGACAAGATAAGACAAGATGGTATGCAAAGCTCAGATTCAAGTAACACAGAACATAAACTTTTTGAAAGATAAACTAGCTAAAAATAGGAACATGTTAAAATGAACACTATTACCAATGGCTTGAGTTTACCTAATGAAGTCAAGGAAAGGACAGCATGGAAAAAACTATCAAAACTCTCAGAGTTTGTCTGTCTTGCAGTTTACTCCACCTATTTGCTACTGTCATAAAGTTCAGACCCAGCTTTCAGTAAAATGAATGTTTGTAGGAAAAAAGAAAAAGGAAAAAAGCAGCTCTGAAGTCTCAAGTGTAAGTAAGGACTCCTCATTTCTTTCTTATGGTATAATACTGCCCCCACACATTCTCCCCATGCTACTTCAAAACTACCTTGATACCTTTCCTAGTTTTGTAGTCTCTTAGACCTACTAAGTATAATAAACTTTCAGTAAAAATATACAAATCTAAAATCCATTAGCTCAATTTCACATTTTAATGTGGACTAAAGTATGCCATACAGAGAAATAAAACAGTTTTTAAAAATACCTGAACAAATAACTCACCATAATATGGTAAGATCAGAACCTCTTTTATGTCAGTAAAACATACTCTCAGCAAATTTGAAAATAAAAGCTTTGTATGAAATCACTAATTAAAGGTGATGAGGGAGGAATCTACTAACCATGCATAGAAAGAGTAATTATTTCAGGAGAAGGAGCAGGCAAGCTGGGACAGTCTTAAAAGGATCTCAAGTTAGAGAAGTGTTAATTAATATATTCCATAATAGTTATATGTGATTCTCCCTTTGTGTTCTTTATCACTGAAGGGTGACTGTGATAAAGGGAAATAACCCATTCTTTAAAAAGTAAAAAAATATGTAGAAATTATTTCAGCAATTAAATTATAGTCTTAAATTTATAAGGTTAGAACTGCTTATTTTAGAAACAATGATGTCACCTTTGTTACATAATACTTGTATAGACTAAAATTTTTCTTGGCAGCAATACTGCTCTTCATTGTGTTTGCCCTATTTGCTATAGTCTAGCATATAATCAACGTTTCTGCTGTTTCTGCAAATGAATTCATCGAGTTCATAGTAATATGAAATTGCACTGCAACTTTGATCATAACAAATTAGTGCTAATAAGGCCAACTGTTCATTTACCATGATGCGAAATCAGTGATGAATGGTAAAAGACTGATAATTATTTTACTTGTAAGTACAGTAAGAGAACATTAGAACCAAGAGCCAAGTACCAAATAATTCAAACTCGATTTCAGCAACTGGGATCTTACGAAGATCCTCTTTTCTCTTCTTCTCCATTTCCTGTAAACGCTGACCAGTAATATGCTCATTTCTAATAGCTATCGCCTCTCTGAAGCTAAACGTCTCCTGGGAAAAGGTTGTGGACAACACAATAAAACGGTGTTTTAAGAATCACCTCTAAACTTCATTGGAATGTGCAAATCCCCAAATATACTACTAGAGTTATCAAGTCATAATATTTCACATTGCTGTAACTACCCAGCAAACTGATACCCATATCCCTTGATATGACAACTAGAACTGTATTTAATATAGCACATCTATTCTTTAAAAAGGTTTCTCATGTGACATTTTAGGTTGAATAGAGGATTAAATAATTAACAAAGAACACATATCTTTTCCACTAAAAGCAAAGAACACAAAATATAAAGCAACTGCACCGTCTTCCTTGGGTGCAGGAAGAACCCCTTTATTTGGGTTCTACCTTCAAAACCAGCTTTCTCTCTCAGCCTACACACCTATTCTGTAACAAAGTTTTTGTTGTACTTTGTGTAATGGAAAAAAATCTGACCTTTCCTGGTAAACTGTCAAGGATTATTATCAAAGTCTTAAGAATTTTCCACTTTGAATGAAAGAGGGTTGTTGGTTACAATACTCCACCCTTTGCAATTCATGTAAATTCCTTCTGCTGGGACGACTGTCTTGAATCCGTCTCTGGAAGCCCAGAGCTTGTAATGCTTCTAAGCAGCTACAGCGTTGTGTTCAGTGTTGATGCACAGCCAAGCATGGTCTGTTGTTGCTTTTCAGTCTCTGCTGTTACTACTCTTTAATGGCAATGTGTAAGTAAGCTTACTGTGATAAACAGATTTATTGAAATTACTACTAAAACCAGTATAAACAATGCTGGTAAGGAAGGAGATTATGATTGTTAAGAATAGTGACAAAAAAACCCAAAGAGAAAATGTCATGAAAATGCCAAAGAAAATACACGAAAAGAAAAAGCCATGAAATGTTTGTCAGAGAGTCCAGGAAACAATATATATATAACAACACAGCAGGTGACCTTCCCTCTGTTTCCTCTTCCAGACCTGCCTCTGCAGCGATAGTAAGTGGTAGTCCAAGGCAACACTGATGCCAGAGAGAACAAGGGTTCTGCTTTATTTTTTGTCTTAAACAAGACAATTAAGCAAGACATTTTTAGCTCATATATGGACAACACTGAACTCTTAACATTCTTACCAAATATATGAAGCTCAGTGGTCTGGGGTCATGTAGTGTGTGCCTGCATGCAATGGGTTACACAACAAGAAATAGAGCATGATGGAAGTTGCTGCTGGCGAACTGCTCTGAACACTTGCCTCTGCTAACACACATATGTCTACTGAGTCCTAAGGAACATTACACAGATTTTCCCTGGTTTCTGGAATTCATACATCTAACCAGGTAGAGAGAAGCCTAACTGGCAACATCGACAGTTCAGACAGAATGCTGGGGACAGGAAGAAAGCACAGCACCTCGCTAGAAACACAGGGATACTGACACCACAGCACAAAGAATCACACTCCTAGAGATGAAAGCCTCAAGCACCAAGATTTGATAAGGCTGTTCATTGATTTACAAGATAAATATTTCATTACATTAATGCTTATTAAATAAAATACTTAAGCACAGAGAAACACATTGCATCAGCAAGAATAACTTTTCCTTTTACCATACCACTGTTTTAAAATTCCTTTATTTAACAAATATGCATCTTAATGCTGCCTGCTCTACATCAAAGATCTTCCCTTGCTCTTCTTAAAGCCCATGCACTATAAACCTTATTCTGCGTCACCGATTTTAAATTTAATCTATAAAAGTCATTTTACATATACTACAAATAACAATACATGCCCCAGTTTGAATATTAAAGCTGTAATTCAATTTCAAGGTTCTTCTGACAGTATTTCAGTATCAATCTTTTTTTCAAGATGCTACTTGAATCCTTTTCAGTAAATTCACAAACTACCACAAATCATTAGATTAAAAGCAGATACATTGCATCAAGAACTTCACTAGGGCTTATTGCTATCCATTCAAACAGTACTGAGAAACTGGTCCTGTAGTATAATAACAAAAAAGAATAAAAATAAATATTTAATTAAAAATGTTACATGATTTCATGTTCATAATCTTAACCTACATACATTCTTTACAACTTGCTATGTATTTTCTTCTTGCATTCCTATCAAATGGGAGAGTATTATTAGCTATGAGAGATATGAAAACCCACAGACATATAAATCCAGATTTACAGAGTGTAAACTCTGCCCAAGTCTGTTCCTTAAATTTTATTAGCTTTAATTGATCAGAGATACCTAATAGACAATACTAGGCTTGGTGTGCATGAAATGGATGAAATTTAGCCTCTATGAATCTGGATTACAGTCTCAAAGGTGACTTACTCTTTCCACTATAAAGCATGTGATTGTATCAATATAGTCACTGCTGGAAAATTATATGACATACAATCACACAAGGTATAGTGAGCATATTTACTAAAACCAGTTTTCTATGCTGAAGTCATAGCTTTTTGAAAAGCTAACCACTGTACTTGGAAATTTATTTATTTCTCTTTGTTAGGAAGCAAACTGGTACCACAGAAGTAACTTGCACTGCTTTCTTAAAGTATGATTAGTATTAGATATTACATATAGGTGTTATCCAGGCACACAAGAACTTTTGTACCAGTTATGCAGTCAGTTTTCAGTTCTAATTTTAACTTCTACAAGGCATTTTATTGAAGCAAATAGTTTATATAAGTAACCTTAGCAAGGGACCAAAAAAAAAAACAAACACCAAAATACTTTTGAACATAACTCTTCCCCCCCATCTATTTTTTAAAGTTTCTCTTTGTTCTGTTGTAAGCATCTACATATTCAAAACCAAACCAAGACTATCTACCCTGTAGTGGGCACAGCTGGCAGAATTTTGGCAGCTGGAAGGGGGGCTGCAGGGGTGACCTACATAGGACGAGGTCAGGGACTGCTCTATGCCAGTCACAGTCAGTATCACTGATGTATGCCACACAGTTGGCTCCGTGATGGACAAAACCAGACCCACCGTGCACCAAAATGAAACCAGAGGAATCCTTGGTGCCTCTGCAAAATAATTTTTAGGAATGGGAGGTAAAAGCCAGAAGGAGACATGCACAGGAGGATACAGAAGGGAGATGTCAGAAGAGGATGAATGCTACACAGAGGAGATGAAAGAGCTGATAATGGGACAAGAGAGATGCACAAACAGGCAGAAGTGAGAAACAAGACAGACATGCAGGGCTGGAGAGAAGACTGAGGAGCAGGTATGACCCCAAAGGGACTGCAGCTGGTGGGACAACCGATGCCAGAGGAATTCGGTAAGAAACAAGCAGCAGTAAAAGAAAAAGGAACCACAACGCATTGACTCCCATCTCCTGTGCCTCCCATCATCCCACCGAAGGGACTGACCGTAACGTGCACTGAGGGGATCGGAAACCAAAAAGCATGGAGGAGAGGTGTCTGGAGGGAAGGTGAGGTGGGCTTGTCTAAGAGTTTGATTGTTTTTATTTTTCAACACCAGGATCAGTAATTAAAAGGTTGTTAAATGGCAACAAATTAAAGTGACTAACATTCCCTGACTTGAAGCTGTGTTTTGGCTCATGACCCACTCCTAAACAGGAAAGCTGCCAGTCTTAAACACAGATAGGTAAGTTTATCCTGGGACCATAGTACTTAGTAAATATACACATATACTTAAACTATAACCTTTACGCTAACCCAGAACTTTATTTCTGTAAAGATAGTTTACTATTGTTTGTTCCACAAAAGTCATTGTTTTACTTGTGGGTCACAAAACAATTTTTTAGCTTATTTTTCTAAAAAAAAGGAGACCCGCATAATTATCTGCAAGTTTTGACCTCCTAGCACTCACTCACTAGTTTTTAAGCCCATCATCAAATTTCAGCTGGCTCTAAAAGGAGAGACGTATTAAGAAGTTTGCACACTTAGAAGTATTTCTAATGGGCAGAGATACCCAAAACAGTGCCCTCACTCCAGGCAGACAACAGCACAAATGCAGCCAGCTCACACATGGAGACTGAAACAATTCACATCATGCTCTGCTCCTTCTGAAATTAGCAGTTAGGAGTTATCAGGATTATATGCATGTATGCAGATGTAAAGAGATATAAAAAGGGAAAAGTAGGTATCATTTGGGACAGAGAAAAGACTGAAGTCAGAAAAAAAGGGAAAGGAACTAAGGTGACACAAAAAGAAAGCCTTAAGAAACTAGAGTTTTGTGATGATCAAGAAGAATTTTATTTGCTAACTGCATTTTATATATCATCAACAGGCAAACCTTCAACCTGTTGAAAATGGACGCTCAGAGTCTGCTATGTGAAATCTAACACAGTAAGCATGCATTTCAGTTTCTGAAAGTCCTATAAGCAGAACCCATTTTTTCCAGCCCACAAAACCAAGACAATGCTTTCCAATGTAAAAAAAAAAAACCACATAGGAATTCAGACATCCACAGCCAGCAAAGCACACTAATTCATTAATAGCTGGCCAGAACATCATTTGGCAAGAGAAGAGACACACAAAGATCACAAGCAAAAGACAGGTATGATTCTTAGTCCTTAGGTCAACTTGCTTCACTTGAAAGAGGCTAAACGAATGAAAACAAAGCACATGGCAAGACACTCAGACAATCTCAAAGGGGTCCTCCCCAGTTTCAACCTTCCATCCTGCTACATACGACAAAAACTCATGGTAATGCCTGTCAAAAGAAAACTGCCTATCAAACCTCACTTGTCTGACAGCTTTCAAATCAGCCATGCCGCACAGTAGGTGAGACCCTGCCAAACTCTCAGGACATTCCTGACCAGGTGTAATTGGCACAGAGAACTAATGAGGATTCCAGTCCCGGTTTATCACTTTTATGAGAGAATGCTTTAAGGGCCTGGAATTTGCCAGTCTTCCCCAAATTGTTCTTCAGAGACAAGTTCTTAAGTGTATAGGTGCTGCTCAAACAATAAGCAATATTTTTTTGTCAGGCCACACAACATCTAGATGATACTAAACAACAACAGGCATGCAGACTGAAATGACTGATCTATACAAAGCACACAGCCACATAAACTTCAAGGATGATGTAGAAACCTAGACAAGAATCCCCAGCTTTCTCACAACACTCAGAGTCAGAAGACATGCATTAAGGAAAGTACACAAAGCTTCAAAAAGTCTGCTCAGAGAATTTGTGCCAGGCATTTTGCCAAAGGATAGATCATTAATGGTTTCAATGATCTCCCCTTGGAGAGGGGGCTGCCAAGACAAATCCTCTTAGTTATACTAGAAAGGTTAAGTGAGGTCAAAAAGTCCCACCTCTCCCCAGCTGTGGGCACTTCACCAGTTTGATAATTTTGATAAAGAAATAAAGGAATGCTTTAGGTGTTTACATTTAATTAGTCTGATGCCAGCAGAGTTTCTAATAACTGGTATTATACTTGGGTTTGTGTCTGCTTTGATTAGCTCTCTTAACAGCCGACCAGCTCTGTCACCCTACTGGAATAATCTATTTTGCGCAAGTCAAGGCCATTTGAGACCTCTGGGCTACGTGTATGCTGACAGCACGGCTGGCCACTTTCAACTCCTCCAGCAAGACAGTAAAATAAAGGGGACACCAGATGTACCTGAATCCCCAGGCAATTTTCTGTCTCCCTTTAGTTAAGGTAGACAAGAGAGCCTGGTTATTTTCTTCTGAAGGCGTAAGAAATAGTTGCACTTGGTAACACGTTTTGAAAGCCACAGATAGCATAGTGGACAATACCTCAAGGATATTATTTACCTTCCAAAGCAAAGTGTCTAAACATTCACATGTTCCCTAAACATTTCTATGCACGAGGCAAATATTAATCTCCTTTCAAGAATAATACTTTTACAGTTGATCTTCACAGCCACAAAGGCATTACTGAAAATGGAATGGTATCACTATAACATTTAGTATAATCTGAAAATATTTAGCCACAAGGAGTGCTGACAGCTACTGATTCAAACACATTCTTCACAGTGCAATGTTCCCATTTCAATTATTTTGAGATTAAGTTTCTTTGCCTTCCTAATTTAATGGAAGAACCATAGGGGAAACACATCCAAAAGAAAACCAGAATTTTTGAACATAAAAAAACCATAGCATCGTTAACTGAAAGGTGACCATATAATAAACAATAAGCAGTACTTCAATAGCCTGCAATAATCTTGGATAATTTTGCTAGCATTATAGTGAAAGCTCTCTTTGAAATTAAAATATTTTCTATTCCCATCATCACTACATGGTAAACCAGCAGACTACAGATAAAATGCATGCAGTCTGACACAATACAGTAGTTTCAGATCTATTAACCTAGCATTAAAAGAACACTAAATGATTAAGGACCTACTTCTCCCAGGTCCCACCATCTCTCAGTACATCACCACAAATAAAAGCAGGTACTCATATTAAAGCTTTTTGTGCTCATGAGGGATTTTGGGTCTGCTGTACTCAACACCTCTGACCACCCGCAGTAGCTAACTCTCCCAAAACAAGCAACACATGTACAAATCTCCCTCCATTTTTTGTTTAGAAATCATGCTCGCTATAGGACAGTGTTCTGATTTTTAAGACAACACATGTGCATGGAAGAGAGACAAGAATCCTCTTCCATACAACATACACACTTTCTGAAATAAATAATCACAGTAAAGTCTGAGAAACGATAGTATAATGAAGTACTGAGAAAATTATATTTTGAAGTTAGAAAGATTTTACACAAAGATAAAATAATCAAGTTTTTCTAATATGACAATTGTTACTTCTCAGAGTTCATTTACAGCCTTGCATCAGTTTAGTTCATTAAATACTCATTATACCAACTACACTTACTGATGCTTTGCTAGGTTCTTCCATCTTATGCACTTCTTCCAAGCACAGAAGAATGTGGCAAAAATAGTTGCTCTTTCTATGGACCATGTATCCTCAGGCTCTTGGTTGCAAATGCTCCTTTCAAAGGTAACTTCTTTCTGGATCTTGCCAATTATTACTACTACTTAGGTGATCTTCACTGCCCCGGCAGTGACAAATACATATTTAAAGCAGTTAAAACAGACAACATTTATAAGAATTTGCTAAAGGACAAAATGAGCATACACAATATCTCTGTTTGGTTCTACCTCTCATTCTATGGTAGCTCACTCTGCCTTTCTCATGAAGGCTCTAGTCCTACAGGGTACATCCCTCAGAATAAGGGGACTCTAGACAGATTTATGTAATTGCTTGGTACTCAGCTTTGTTGCAAGTGTTTTCAACCATTTTTGTAACATACACTATTATAATGGGAAATAGAGCAGTACTAGGTAGTACTGATTTTGACTTCTTAAAGAAGCAATATTTACCCAACTTACTCTTTGAGTATTTTCAAAATATGTGCATTATGACATACGTACCCATTAATAAGTACTCCGAGTACTAGATTTGTATTTGTACACAATTAGAGTAAGGCTTAACAAATGTGTAACAGAATCGTACTTCCATATAAAAACAAACAAAAAAAAAAAAACTTTGAGAGATACATGAACATATTGACACTATTTTTAGATGAGCAGGTAAGACCTGTAATTAAAGCCTGATCTTTGCCTAAGAAAACATCTGTTTTCTTCATTGTGTAATTAGTAAAATTAATGAATTCCAATCCATCCACACAAATGATTTTTTTAACTCTCAAATCAATCACTTTAAAACCCAAGATGCTTTCAGCTACACAGCTTTACCAATAAGTGATACTGTAGGATCAGGTTTGAATTATAAATGTAATTTTCTTCATAGTTATGTTTGAAACATTTTATAACCCACTCCCTCTCTTCTGCCAATGTTGACATTTATAATATAAACAAAACAGATTTGTGCATTAAGAAATTTGATGTGGCTACATATTAGATTAAGCTTCTCATACATAACTCTTACCAGAAAACTAGCTAACTAAAATAAAAGATCACATTCTTTAACTACATCAAAACAGGAAATTTGCTTATTGGTAGATTTACAAAAAATTAAGAAGATCCCTTTCTGACACATTTTATTATAGACGGAGCAGAAAACTGCTGAAGAGGGAGCACCATTTCATAACGCAGATTAGCAGTTCAATCATTAGAGAAAGTGATGAATAATTTCTTTTAAAATATTTTCTCCTTAAAAATAACACTTTAAGAATGTGAAACGGCAGATGACTACACTTGAAGAGGTTAACATTGGATAATTACAGACACCACAAACAATGTGAAACACACAGTACGCTTTAGTCACCTCCAGTACTATCATTGTCTTGCTGCTATAAAGGGACAACAAAAGGAGGCTTCTATCATGCTCTGTATGGTCAGAGCTCGATTCTAACTCAAAAGGGCAATTCTGATTGCCTGTACTAAAAATCTTTGGCCAAATCTATGTATCTGTTCCTTTGCTGTAATTGTTTCAGTCTTCCTCTTTGAATCAGGGAGATGTGCAGGAGAAAACCAGCTAACAATCTCATAAGTACTTGTTTTATGAATCTGGCCCTCAGTCAAGAAGTTGCAGCGTAAAGTCTTTTAATCACCTTCTGATCAGAATTTACTGGATTGTATCTAAGTTCAAGGGTATTAAAATGTGCAAAGGAGACTATGAAAAAATGGCTAGGTTATAGATTTTAACTTCTTAACTAGAAAATTGACTCAAAATAGATTTTCTAATTTACAATGAATCAAAAGAAAAAACATTAGACCATAGCAAAAGTGGCACAAATGTATCAAAAAGCAAATGAATAAACATTTGAAAAGATTTATTATTAGAAATTGTAATAAATTTCGGAAAGATGAATCGATTTTAGTTAAAAGGTATAACTGACAATTTATTGGGCGGGAAGATGCATTATTTTCCAATTGTTATCCACCTACAGTAAAACTGATTTGTGTCCTATTGTATTTTATGGAAAAGGAGAGAGCAACTTTCAGTGATTTAGATTAAATGTATTAATCATAACCAGGCACTGTGAACTATATATCTACTATTAAAGAAGATTTTTGACATTTAATTCTGTAGCAATATTTTGGCTCTGTACCACTCTTCCTAAATCCAATTCCTGCTACAGTTGGCAGATTTCTCCCTTTTAATTTTATGGGGCTTAAAGTAGCATTTAACCACCCATGCGGTAAATAATGCAGGATTAGAAATATTTAGTGTTTTGTTTCCCTTTGAAGAGTACTAATCCATCAACCCCCAAATATTTTTCAAACATTTTCCACATTCTAGCAATATTTAATGTAAGATTCAGTAAAACATCCTATGTAAATGAAGTTGTTTTCCTGAAACAAAAAATTACATAAAATGTTAAAAAAATATATGCATATACATCACTGACAAAGGGAAATTGCTTTTATAAATACATCAGTTTGTGTACAAAGAAAACTTTAATAAATCCTTCTGAGTTTTAAAGTATTATATAAGATGTGACTATTACACAGTTTATTCTCAATAATCTGACGAAATACAGTTGAGTGTTCTGTTCTCCTGAAGAAGGGATAACAATATATTTTAAAATATTTATGCCCAACTTAACACTGAAATGCTAGCTTTTATTTATGCACACCCCCCTCCTTGTTCTTATGCAGTTATTTCCTATCTTTCTCTTAAGTGCTATATTTTACTACATGGGAAAGCTGCCTTATGATAACTTCTAACAGGTAATGTTCTTAAAGTTACTCTAGGTATTGCAAATTGTCTTTGATTGCCTTCAGCTCTACACCAACTATTAGATTCCAGATTTTTAAAAAAGATGAACGAAAGAGAGAAAGCAGTATGGCAACAAAATCTCAATCACTACATGCATACTTTCTTTTTCAAAGCATAGCAGCATGACATAAAACAGGAAAAAAGGTTTCTTTTTCTCCAGGTTTTTCTATACTCTACAGAGAATAAAAATGCAACCTACTGTAAACCTACTGTAACTATCTGTTTAAGCCTTTGTAAAATAAGTCTTTTAGAACTAAGCAATCCAATGGGAAGGGGTCAGGTAGAAGGGGAAATTGGGCATATTTTATCTAATGCTCTTTAAAGTGAATATCACAAGTGTTTTAAAAATATCTATGTATCTGTAGCAGGACAGCCGCAACAGAGTTCACCCATCAGCACGCAGTAAGAAAATGACTGCCTAAATAAACAATTTTCAGTTCTCTGAACTGAGGATAAGTTTCTTCCTTGACCTTTAAAAACCACAGTCTGCAGGAGTGCTAAGTCAAGGCTGAGAAACAACAGAGTAAGAAAGTTATTCTCATACTTGTGAATGCAGGTTTTAAAAATCACCTGTCAAATGAGGGACTACCTAAAGTTAATACTGAGAAAAGGAAAAAACACAACAAAAATCAGACCATCAGAAGCAAGTAAGAGTTTGCTGAATCAATTTGCAAGGGGCTGAGTGGAACAGATTTTGAACAGTTAACAAAAGTGTTGGACTGAAAGGCCGACAGTTATAATGGTTTACACTTTACTTGGAAAAGAACTAAAAAAGCAGCTGCTGTGTCCTTACTGAACAGACAGTAACTGAAAGGCAAGGACCAATGGTCTCTTGAACCAGTCCAGCTGGAAGTGCTAACATTAACAAGCCTTTTCTTGCTGTCCTCTTTATTCTGATACATGATATGCAATTCAGTAACTAGACAAATGGTTTAAGTAAACACGAAACAGAAAGATCACTATGCTTTTGAAAAGATCACACCAATATTATGTGTAGGGTTTTCCACAACAGCAAGAGACCACTAAACAGAGGAGCTACCAGTTTTCCTGTGACACCTCATTCTGTTATGGTTTGAATTAACAAGAAACTTTCAACAGTTTGAGTTGTATCTGTGATCTTGTACTTGCTTTCAGTTAAAAAATGCTAAGCAAGGTGTTAGCTGAAATCACTGTCATGATTTACTTGACATTTATGATGTTACTACAGCATAAATGAGATGCTACTCATCAGCTAAGCCATGATATCTATGCATTCGTTCTTTGCCTGTTACACATATGAGTTTGTCTCTTCTCAGCATTAAATGATAAACTCCCACATCAAGCTCAATACAAGGAAATATGACTTCTAACTTGATTCTGGCTACAAAATGGTGGTTTTTTACCATTAATTCTTCAAAACACTGTTATTGAGGCATTACGAAGTTTCTAGAAGAGATACATCTGAATGAAATTTTTGCAGAAAAAATACTAAACCAAATTATATTTAAAGACAAATTATTTCTATTAGAAATGCACTAGAACATGAAACATCAAAGAACCAATATGGACTTAGGAAATCAAAATAAGCAAATTCCAAATGTCTGCAGAAGAAATATTTCATGCAGCCAAACACTAGAAAGGGGGGTTTCTTTGTGAAAGTAGCAGAAAACAACAGTAATAATTATGCTGTCTCATATTTTTAAGTTGGATGTTTTTAAAATTACTATTATCTGTAAGGAGTGCTGTAAAGCTGTATTGTGTTTTCAAGACAGACACTAATTGAAGAATAAAAGTGGTATCATTGTGTTATTTACCCTGGTTTAAAAGTAAACTTAAGTGAAATTGCAAATGACTATCATTTGAGTGGTTGGGTTAAGGTGAATTACAAGGAATACTACTCAGACTAACAGCTTGCAGCACTTGTCACCATCAATAAACCACAAGATGCATTTAAAAAATAAGCAGCATATTTGGCATTTCTGAGACTAATGCTGGAGGGCAACTATTTCGCTGAAGTGGGATGCTGGTTTTGACACTATACTTGGAGTCCAAGAAAAGAGATTAAGTCACCACATTCACTTCAGCTAGACAGAAGTTAATCTTTGATATTTTAAAGGTATGCTTCGATCGTAACAGCAAGTGAAATATACCAAGAAAAACCATTGTGAGCTCTGTTGCACAAACAGAATAACTGTTTCAGTAGTTACACCTATGAGTTATCTTCATTTTGTTGATAAAAGTACAATTGTTACCTCTACAAGATATTAATTGCCTGATGCATTTAAACTATTTTTTTTTTTCTTGATAGGTGTACATTTTATAAGAATGAAACTTGGACACAATTCAAGACTATACACTAATTTACAAAACAACTGATACAGAAGAAAAGGATGAAACAAACACATGCTCACCTTCATCAGTTCATGCCTTTACATCTATCACAAACCAACTAAGGATTCATCTAGCTATTTTAATTATGGCAGAGAGGTTTTGCACTTAGGTAACAGATCTAATAACAAAATTAACCAACCTTAGATTTGTTGAAATCTAAACATTCGGTATTTGAGTTACCTGTAACTCCTGTTTGGCTAATGAACTTCAGCTTCAAATGAGACAGAAATGCTGTGGTATCACTTATATCTGTTTACTAATTTGATGACACCAAGATGACCACAGATTTTCATTAGATAATTATTTATCACTTAGATAAGTCAATATAAGACAATCAGAAATAAGGAAAACATTAAAAAAGGAAAAGCATGGGGAGAAACACTGAAAATATTTTTGAAGACAAGAAATCTTAATGAACCCCCAACTACAAAAAACAAAAGCCCCTACCCTCCTACCCACTTAAAGGAAAATTCATTCACAGCTTTAGTAGGGTAAGGTTTCAAAACGTCATCCTTGGACACCTAATATACCTTGGCCTAATATTACCAGTCTTAAACAAGTGAAAGTCTGGAATCCAATGAGAGTCTAGTTTTCTTATCAGACATCATCTAATACCACTCACATTTCCACAGAGTTTGACACAGAGGCTACTACTCAAAATGACAAAAGTTAACTAAAGAAGATAATTAAACCCCACAGATAAGTTATTTCATGCACCTCACTGAAACTGAACTGTGTTTTATCTGACTGTATGTCACATCCAGAGTAAGATCATTCTCCACAACACTGAATCAACTTTAACTTGAGAAGCAGTGTTCTTCAAAAGTTGCTGAACATTCATAAAGAGGCTGCTGAGAAATACTGTAGAAACAATGCCCAGCTTACTCCTTGAAACATTCCTTACCTATGTATATCAAGGTTTCTTTTCTAATACCATTTCACTCAATTTCCAAAATATTTTGACAAGAAAAAAACTCCTGAAAACACCTGTCTGTTTCTTCAGTTAGAAAGAACTTGGAAGAAGAAACGTTTGAGTTGATTTTACATTTTGAAAACAGGTAACAAAGAATCAGGAGTGCTCAACACATCTCAATACATCAATACTACTACTCAATAGAGTAGTAGTTATCTGACAATTACTTCAAACTTTTGAAAAAGATTCACAGCATTTGACAGAAATACCAAGACACCTTCAGATAACAAGTCTCAGAAATGTAGCTTTCATTCTTTACATACTTTTTGAATAATTACAACTATGTATAGCCAAGCTCAATAGTACAGCTTTAAAAAAAAAACCAAAAACAAAAAAGAAATCAATCCTAGGAGTGCAAGATTTAAAATAGGCTGTCTTTAATATCGTCAAACCAAAACCCATGACATAATGGCGCTGGATGGAAAAAATTGGATGAGTTGAGAGAAAGCATCATTTTTAATGATTATGGTTTTTGCACTCTAGCCCAGTTAAAACACTTTCCAGCTCCCAGCCCAGACATGGAATCCAGACAGGAAAAGACAGTATGTAAGTGTTCTCATACAAAACTCTACAATGCCTCTCCCTGTCTCAGGGAAGGAATTGTATCAAGAACCACACAAGGAACAGCTAAGACAGCAACACTGATTTTTAAAACCTTTAAAACTTTACTTGTATGGAGGAGTTGTGAAAAGCAAAAATTTTCAGTCATTGAGTACTAAGCTGGGCAACGCATTTTGAAAGAAACAAAAAGAGTAGCCATGTTCTATTTTCACTAACTATAATTATTAACTCCTATTTTCTTTAATTAGGGCTTCTGTGATCTTCCCAGCAATCCATCTGAGAAAAGCATGGCAGCCTTAATCATTAAAGGTAAAGAGTTCACCATTCTACATCATCAAAATGAACCTTAACATTTCCAATGCATCTGAAATGTTAGATTTCTGATTTTATTCTACTAAATATCAAAGTTTCACAAGTAATTTGTTGGAAAGGACAGTGATATAGGACTAGATAAATGACATGCAAGTCTACAGAGTCATATAGAAAAAAAACTGGATGAAAAAAAGAAATCAGCATTCCATTCATAGAATACCACTTCTAAATTTTATAACTTTTGCCTAACATAAAAGAATGTGGAGATTGGGAAGAGCCGATCAGGTCATATATAACTGCAGGATTCAATCAATCACAGTAAGATTTAATGCAATAAACCTTATTTAAATGGTACATTAACTACTGGTATGGTATGGAAGTACACGTATTGTGTTTCTGATTGTAATTACAAAGTTGCTACTAGCAACTTGACACAGGTGGGATCAAAAGCATGTATTAGAAAAGCCACAAGTTTTTCTATTTCTTTTCAAATAAAGTTCTATTACAAATGATGCTGCCACAAAACAAAGCAATAAAGGCATGAAAAGTCAGCACTATAATTATATGCCAAAATATATGCCTGACAAACCCTTTAATTATGGATTCCATAAAAAACCTTGCATATCTTAAGCAAATTGGACAATCCAAAGGATGCAAACAAGTTGCGATGAATATTTCTTTTAATTTTCTCGCCCAGCTTTTTCAGTCTTCGTTTGCTGTATGATGACTCATTCAACCCGCACATTGGATTAAGCGAGGATTTTCATAGTATTTGCACACTAGATTTTTACTTCTCTCTTGCTTGTCCAGTGTTGTATGATCATTCAGAAAGTGCCTTGTCTCAAAGGCAGCACACTTGACAACAAAGACCCATGAGTTTGTTCAAATTAAGCAACTCATCAATGAAATGCAGGAAGAGCATCTGGACAGAGTCTGAGTGCCAACTTTGGCTACTTCAAATTAAAGTTCAGTAACTGGTCCATTAAAAGCAGCATCCCTCCTCTGATTCTCAGCTCCCACTGCTTCTAGAAACTGTGGTGTGAAAATGACAAACTGGCAGTTTCTTTGGTACATAGCACATAATAATCACACTCTTAGCCTGATGTTTCTCTTACAACAAAACAGCCAAGCACTTTTGGACAGAGGATGATGATATATCAATGTACTATCATAGCTATTCATTCTGCCTTCCTTAAACCCATAATCTCTTCAAGGTTTCACTAGTTGCTATAATAGTGAACCTTGAACTAAACTTTCCAAAAAAAGTTTAAACACATTGACTGTATGCAAAGGGTTAACTATAAACCCATATTACCTACATTCAAACTACACATCCCTAGACTGAATACAAGATATAATGTGTGTCTTTTAGGTAGCGTATATCAGTAGGAAACTCTATTTTTCACATTGTCTCCCTTTAAAGTCTGTGTAAAAGCAGCGATACAGACATCAGACTCCTTGCTGTTAAAAAAGAATTAAGTCACACCACAACTGTTCAATGAGTTGAGTCTACAGTGTTCTTTCCTCAGGATATTAATCTTTCTAAAAGCATTCTTGCTCTTCTTCACTGTTACCATCCAATAGCAGTAATTACTTCTTGTTCTGTGTTATCAGATGTCACAGGTATTAAATTACTTTTTTCTTGTCACTGGATTGAAGTATCTAAAAAAGATTTTCTTTAAGAAGCAATCACTGACAAAAGGAAGCACATCAGCTCTGGCTTATATAGCTACGTTTGCAAAGATGGATGCAGCAGATGTGCCCACAAACATAAATAGTCATTAAGAAGGTCAGAAAACTGCATCCGAAGAGCCAACTGCACATCCATTCTATATATGCACTCCTACCTAAATATAGTGGCTTAGAAAGTACGTTCACATGTCAACCTTGTTTCACAACACTATGTAAATGATATATTTAATAACTGGAGTTAACTCAATTATCAGTCTTCAGTAAATAGGCTTGCATTTTTGTTATAAATGGAACTATGATACCATCTTTATATATGAGATATCATGACTGGAAGACAAAACAAGCTACTAAGGACAATCCAAAAAGCGTAACAGAAAATAAATATTAGGATTTTTTATTATATATTGCATTCACAGTATATCTTCATCAATTGAAATTTAATCACCTTTTTACAATTTAGAGGAAAAGGCAGTTTTTAGGGTAGTTAAGCCATGTATCATCAATACCATGAAGCTAACCTATCAGACGTAATAGCTCCTATAAAATACCAGGGTGAAATTGCAATAAGCCTAGAAAATGGGCTACAAATCCCAGATATGCTCAAGCAAGCACTGAACCAAAAATAAAAATAGGTAGATAGGAAACCAAGAACTAGATAGCATTCATCTAGTTCATGACCACGAACAGCAGAGATCACAGGCCAAGGTTTTAAAGCATCTTATTCAGCTCCAAATGGCAATTATTGGACAGGGACTTCAATTATAAAAACCTTCCCTCTTCAAAACGAGTTACATTTCAAACAGTTCCTTTCTATTCTATCCACCTGTAATAGCTCTTATGTTTCTCAGAAGCACCTTATTTTGTTTAGGCAAATGAAAACTTGAAAACATTTGATGTTCTCAAATAATAAGAAACACTAATGTTGCAGTATTTATCATGGTGGTATATGTTTATCACACACTGATAAAAAGCATCTCCCACACTCTCTCTTCCAAACACTATTCTGATAAGAAAGGAATAGACTGCACTACAATTAATACATTTTAACATTTAAATTTAAGAAGTCAATTCTTCTCCTCCAAAGAATAACTTCTTGAAAATTCATTAGAATCTTATTTTTAAAAAAGCTATGGGAAATTCCAATGATTACACTGTACAAAAATACAAGGACAGTTGGATTTTTTTCCTTCACTTATAAACATTGCTCCTAGAGCTGAAGGCACTAAAACACCCCAAACATCTCTCATTTGTAGTCACAGCCTGAGAATAGACTCAGTCCAAAGGAATGCATGACATCTACGACAGGAGCATCACTAACATGCTAAAAATTGTCTGTATATACCCTTTCCCCTGATCACACAGGAGACAACCACAGAAAAGAGAATAAGGACAGATTTTTCAAAGCAGACTTTTGAGAAATAAAATAAATCAATCTGAAATGCACCACAATCCATCCTTGAACACTTTCATTATCAGAAAACTTCAAATAACTTTGGTTTTATTTTCATTGTAAGAAGAGAGAAACATTTTCAGATAGACATAAGCTATATATACTGAAAATGGTAAATAATGCCCCCCCACAAACCTTTTCCTTCACTCAGTTTAAAAGTACTGAGAAACAGTATCAGACTGTTTCCACCATTCAAGTACACACAAATATTCTAAGACAACAGAATCACAGTGGGAAGAGTTTAATGATTAAAAAAAGCAAACACAACACCAGGCAGGAGTGGCACTGTAGTCTTACCGTTCCATTACCTACCTATAATATTAGGAAACAAGCATGAGAGGAATATGCTTTTTCAAAAAAACATCTAAGAATAGTGCACATTAGCTAACAAAAATTAAAACACCTACCAACGCATTCTGGTTTCCCGAAGCCTTTTTTATGTTTCTTGCCGGCATTCCATGAAGTTGACTAAGTCTACTCTGGAAACCTCAAAAAAAGAAGTACAAATTGCTTTAAGAATATTTCCTATACCATATAACCAATAAAATTCACCATTACATATCAATCTATTAATCTGACTTCAGTTAAACAAAAACATCTTAGTATTGTCAAACATTGTACTGGTGGAAACAAAGAGCACAGAATGAGAAAAGTGAAAGAAAGGCTAAGTTGTCATGAAAATTAACATTTCTGTAGATATTTTTATGCCATCCTGGTTCTATGCACAGTTGGCAGGAGTAGAGCATACTGAACTACAGTAGAAAATTGATGACAGATTTATTAGTACTAGAAAACATTAAATTGTGTGGACATGCAGAGATCAAGTCCTCAGAAACAAGCATCTGGAAAATAAGCCTCAATACATTCAATGCGCAGAGCAGTTTAAAAGCGATTTGACCACTGCTCACATAAGAGATCTGTACTTGAAGGTCAGAGGAGAGCCTTGTGGCAGGGGGAAGGTACAACAAAATTCTTTGGGAGCAAGATGAGGACTGACAACTTCCATCTTTAGACAAGACTACGTTCCTAGATGTAAATGCAATCTAACACTGGTACAACTTACCATTGGATACACTGGACCCACAGTTGTCTAAAGTATTTCAAAGAAAAAATAATTATATTTCCTAAGTTACTACCTCAATCCTTGTTGTAAAGGAACCCTTCCCTCTTCTCTACAATGTGGCCCGACCAAAGCAGATGGCCACACAAGTCTTTCCAGACTTTGAATTAATTAACTTCTATAGAATTCTAAACATTATCACAGAAGTTAGGTATAAAATGGGATATAAAGTTTCACTTTAAATAACGCTTACTAATTCTCAATGCAAACATCAACACAACAAATGAGAAGGTTATCAAAATGAGCCAAGTTTTACACCTTCTGACTTTTCTAGTACTTTTTTTTTTTTTTTTTTCCATTATTTCTCTCTAATGATATCTTAAAAATGCAACAGTTCGAGGAAACAAACTGGTAACTCCAAGACCTTGTCAACATTTTACATAGTTTGTATAATCCACAGATACTTCTCTACTGTATCAAAGTGATTCTACAGTTTGCATTTGCTTGATTGCTACTTACCTCTCCTTGCTGAACGGGACATAAGTGGGAAAGTACCAGTTAAGATACTTTCAAATACTGGATCAGGCAATTCTCTCTCCAGTTCTGTAGCATCTTCTTGTTCCCACCACGAAATGACCCCGGTAATTCCACATGCTCCACCAGATTCATTTTCATGAAACCAATCACTCTGCTCATCATCACCTGTGTGAGGGCGGCAGCATCCCCCCCGTCCCCCCCACCCCCCGAAAAAGAGGGAGGAGCAGAGAAGATAAAAATCAGACGTTACCATCAATAAACACTGACAGGACAATTATTTCTTTTACTTTATAGCTATATAACTTGTATATAGCACTTCTATTTGCAAAATGTTTCTCAATATCATGACAAGCGTTGCCATCAATAAAACCACATAAAATGTAATGTTTTAAAACAACAAATTTACAATAGCGAAAACCAATAATAAACTAGTTAATTCTTTGGCAATAACTGCAGGGAAATCCATTTAAGTTACTGCACTTTACATATTAACAAAAAACAAGCCTTAATCTCCTGCAGGGAATTAAAAGGTATAAAACTGTGAAACTAGTTCTTTGCAGCTGATAATGGTATATAATTAGCTTAATTTCATGATTTGTATGGCTAGTAAAAGGGGAAAACAATCATGAACAGATGCGACTAAATGAAGTTAATCTGATTAAGTTCATTTAGAAATAAGTTTTGAAAAAGTTGATTTTAAATGAAAACTGACAGCATCATGTGATTGAGAATTATACTGCATTATACAACAAAGCTGGTCATTTTCACTGACAATATTCATGTTTGGCATTTTAATTTTTAATGAGGAAGGAATAAGCAAGACACAAATGCAAGACTTATTAGACAGTTTTCAAGAACAAAACCCATTTCTGTAAATTTCATTGCCACTGAACCCCACAATGAGAAATACAAATAATGAAAATTCAAGCCAAAATTTGAGGAAAAAAAATTCAACACATTTTCTCTAAATAAATTGTTGCAATGAAAAGAATACTTCAAGACCAAGCACAAATGAAAATGGCTGTAAACATTCATAAGGACAAGTACTTCAAGACAATACAGAATAATTAAGGCCCCTCACTGGTCACTTGCAGGTGAAATGTGATCCTTACATCCTTAATGATCACTACTAAAAGCAAAATTAGCAAAGGCTACGGAACAGGAACTTTTACATGTAGGAAAACAAGAAGAGGAAAGAGATATATAGGACCAAATAAGATTGAAGTTTCTTTGCATTCCTGTCCCACTTCAGGTTACTCTCCATACTTATTCTAATTCCCATTTATAGCTATGGCATTTCATAAAGGCATTCACCATTAATTCTATCCTGGTTTCATTACAGCCAGAGGATGGTTTCTTTGGAGGATGTCTAAAAGTATTGAACAGTGGCGGTGATGGAGGAAGAATGACACCTTTTCATTTTATTGATCTGTGGTTCGGAATGAAGTTTGAACTCCATTGTTCAGATTTTACCCCTGTACTCAGCACTGGTGAGGCTGCACCTTGAGTACTGTATTCAGTTTTGGGTCCCTCACTACAAAAAGGACATTGTGCTGCTGGAGTGTGTCCAAAGAAGGGCAACGAATCTGGTGAAGGGTCTGGAGCACAAGTCTTATGAGGCACAGTGAAGGGAATTGGGGTTGTTTAGTCTACAGAAGAGGAGCTTGAGGGGAGACCTCATTGCCCGCTACAACTACCTGAAAGGAGGTTGTGGAGAGGTGGGGATGAGTCTCTTCAGCTAAGTAACAAGAGGACTAGGGGTAATGGCCTCAAGTGGCATCAGGGGAGGTTTAGACTGGATATTAGGAAGTATTTCTTTACAGAACAGGTTGCCAGACATTGGAACTGGCTGCCCAGAGCAGTGGTGGAGTCCCCATCCCTGGAGGTGTTTAAGAGTCGCGTTGACATAGTGCTCAGGGATATGGTGCAGTTGAGGACTGTCAGTGTTAGGTTGATGGTTGGACTCAATGATCTTCAAGGTCTTTTCCAACCTAGATGATTCTGTGCGATTCTGTGATTTTCCAAACTTTTCTGTAGATAAACTTTTGAATATTTTGTCATGAGAGCTCTAGATATCTTAACTAATAAGAAATACTATCAGGAACTCAAAAGAAGTCTCATTACACATAATTCAGCTATAAAAGTAAGTAGAGAATTCTGAAATCAGGTTTCGCAATCAGCTGCGAAGGTATGCAATGCAGTCTTGAAAGAAAGCTAGACTTTAAGACTGGGTTGGTGGACTGTAGGATAAGGCTACGGAAGGAAACTGTTATCTTCGTTGTACGGCCAACAACAGTTCCGTGGGAAAAAGTACAAAATTACTTTTCCTTTTTGTGCAGTAGGAATATTAGTACATTAAGCAACCATCTGTTAAGACATCTTACCTGTTATGCTATTATACACTTCCCTAAGCACTTATGTTGCTTACTGCCAAAAGCAGAATAAAGGACTTGAGTTCTGAACCTCATAAGCTTTACCCACATGACAGCAGGCTCCAGGTATAGCTGTTTTTCAGCTTCCTTGTCTGTGCACTTTAAACAAATCTGAATCTTTTGACTATTTTCAATCACATTATCACCTTGAGGCAAGCATAAACCTATTACTACTATTCTCATCCAGGTGAGAGTACCCACAGGCATTTAGTTTGCCAGCTGCTCTACATTGAAGGGATGTCATTTTCAAAAGGAGTTAGGGAAAACCACTGCATTTAATCAAGTCCCAACCTCATATGTCTAGGCAATATAACAGAGGCCTCCTCACTCACGAGTTTGGTAAACAAATACTTGGATTTTATTCTACTTAATTTGCAGCTCTCAAAAGGCAACATATTATCCATAGCACACATGAACTTATGAGAATGAAAAATTCAAAACAACATTTCCGACTTCAAAATACTTTAAAAGATTCACTACACTATCCTTTCCTCTTAGGGCTACTGAACCTCTATTTAGCACAAGAATATACCAAATTATCATATTTTTCCAAGCTACAGGAGAGGCAAAACCACCTCAAGATTTTCAGAAACTGATCTCTGAGCCCATGCATTCTCCTAGACACATATTTAAAATACAATAAACTTGTTTGTGGGTAATGTCAATGCTTTAAGGAACTACTTCAAAGCAATTTGCATTCTATTATAACTGTACTGAACAGGATCAAAAAACCCACAAAACATCAATTTAAGGCTCAGAAGTATCAACTTCTATTCTAAAATTCCAAAACACTTCAGTTCCTGGCTTTATTTATTTAGAGTTTTCCCCTCTCCCCCAGTTACTGTTTCCCTAATTTTCACTTCTGTATTACTGAGTCTACAGACTTATCTAACTACCACTCCTTCACGTTAAATTACTTGCCTTCCCCTATAAGAAGTTTAGAGAATTATGTGGGCTTCTTATGGTTTTCTCTACGGCTACAGACCCCATTTGCATCACCATCAGTTTCACGTTCAGAATAGCAGAATAGCTTTACCTGAATCTTATTTTAGCTAGTTTAGCAACTAGTTCTTCTGATTCAAACCTGAAAACTTCGCATGAAGGCCACCTCCTACCCCTCCCATCCAAAGTAACATCATACCCTGCTCTTGAGTTGGAGTACTGTACAAGTGTGCTGTTAATAAATTGGACGAAGGATATCAGCAATCTCAGCTTTAAGTTGGTCTCTACCACTGTGATCCACATGCAATCTTTAGGATCACAGAATGTTAGGGATTGGAAGGGACCTCAAAAGATCATCTAGTCCAATCCCCCTCCCAGAGCAGGAATACCTAGATCACGTCACACAGGAACATGTCCAGGTGGGTTTTGAATGTCTCCAGAGAAGGAGACTCCACAAACTCTCTGGGCAGCCTGTTCCAGTGTTCTGTTACCCTCACTGTGAAGAAATTCTTCCTCACATTTATGTGGAACCTCCTATGTTCCAGCTTACACCCATTGCCCCTTGTCCTATCATTGGATGTCACTGAGAAGAGCCTGGCTCCACCCTCATGACACTCACCCTTTACATATTTATAAACATTAATGAGGTCACCCCTCAGTCTCCTCTTCTCCAAGCTATTCAAGCCATACACAACAACTTCACATTGTTTTCACCTGCAAATACTATAAACTAATTAGCCACAACGGTTCAAAACTAGTGTGATTACACTCAGCATTGCACATTCCATTTGTTTTATATATGGAGAACACCCCCACATCTGCAGCTACTGAGATGCTATACAAGGTCCACATTTGTTTCTTGCTAGAGAAGAAAAAAGGATGGAATTCTCATGTACTGAATCAGTAGCAAGTCATCTTCACAAAGGACACAGTAATGAATATATGTTTAATCATAAAATAATGAACAGCTACCTTTAAAAGCTTAGCCACATCCACAGTGGAACGCTGACATTCCCTGACCTTCTCCAATTTTAACTGTTTAACACTTTATTAATATAATTTTCCTTTCTACTTGCTTAGATCTTAAAGGACATTTCAAGTGCTGCATGTCATGATTTAAGAGGCCTTAAGTCAAACTTTGAATTTCCCCAAGTGTACTAGTAGGTGTAGATGGATTAGGAATGCATTTTAGTTGCCACACTCAAACTATAAAATTAAAGAATATACTTGTAATTTTACTTGGTTTTTTTTCCAAATCAGCAACATCGACTAGTGTTTGAATAACGCTACCATTTTTGTTCACATTGTGTTGAAAGCTTAACTTATAAAGTGTCTTTTAACTTATAAAGTGCCTTTGTAAAGCACACCTGTAAAGTGCCTTGAAACTGCAGGTTATCCTACTAGCTAGGCCTATAGCAAGAGCTGTACTGTACGTTGTAGTGCAAGATTAGACCTTCTGTTTCAAAACTCTCCTGACAAAAGTTTTCTACACCAGGCATAACACTGTGTAACATTCAAGTTTTTAATCACTGCAAACCAGATATTTATGAAAATGTTATTATAAACAAAGGAAATAGTAGGAAGAAAAAGGAAAGTCACAAGGATTTCTGACACATAAGCTTCAGACACTGTTCAGTTCTTTCAACTACTTTGTTGCCAGGCTCTCCCACCTCCATACTCAAGGGCTTGGTATTTGCATAAGATTTTGTGGTTTTGATTACTATATCAGATCTTATCCTGAAGTTGACCAATTTACAAACCTCTGAAAAAAATACAACCCATAAGAATTCACTTGAGGTTTGTTAACAGTTCAACAGATACCTTCTTCACTGACTGTATGTGCACTGAGCAGTTTCCATGATCTTTGAGCTTTTGTTGGTTAACTGTATAAGGTCTGACGTGTTTCACAGAAGAAACGACATTTGCCACATTGGGACTGCAAAACATTGAGTACCAGTTACTTCTGCCAGAAGGTAATATGATAGTGGAATAGAGCACAGCAAGAGATCTGCATTTGCCCTCTCACATGACCCAAGATAAGCACCTGGATAACTTGGAAAAGGAGGATAAGCATGGCTAGGCTCAGATGAGGACTTCATAAGAACAAAATAAATGAAACAAAAAAGCTATGAGACTGGAACAGAGGCAGGCTGGAAAAGGGCATAAAAAATGTTAAGAAATGTTATATAGCACACCACATGTTGGAAGTTGAACACAGAATTTTCAAGTCTCAGCAATTTTATCATAGCAATTGACAGCAATAAAAATATAGCTAGCAATTAACCCACTACTACCCCCAATTACAGCTACACCTGGTTTTCTTGAATCAAATTACACAAGTTGAAATTCTTCAGAGTCTGTGCACAGAAGAGTTCGGTTACTGTGGTGGAATTTATTTCCATTTGCTTTCTGAAACAATTTTGGAAAATACTGAAAGTTGCAAGGCCAGGCACTCCAAAGTTCAGAACTAAATATTCAACAATTTGACTGGCCAACTGCTCAAAGAAGTTACTGCTTTAGATCACTTTCTTTTCTAGAACATCTGTCCTCTGTGATTAATATACTTTGGGAATTAATTAGGGTTTTATAAAGAGTATTTGTGTCTGCAATACATGAGACATGGTTTTTAATCTCAGAGACACAAAGCGAACAAATGTTGCCCTGGAGAACAGGATCATCTTTTCCTCTGTTACCCAAACTTCTGAATGATGGCAGGCACATCATTTAAACCAAGTATTTCACCAGGAGGCATTAATCAGTCTCTGGTTCTCCACTTGACTTAGTGGAAACCTGAAGTCAGAAGTGCAGAAAATTTGAACTACAAATGAGGTCAAGATGCTGATATTCTGAACATATATCCTGGAGGAGGGACACTGGGAAGACAGGAATCAGGAGTCTAGCTTTTAAAAACAGACAACAAAATAAGCCAGTTCTTCCCTTAATACATTTTCATTCTGTCTTCTTTCAGCTTCAGTTCTTTTGCCTAGGCTTTTCCTTTGCTTTTATCAGATTTATTTTCTCCTTCCTTCATTCTTTTCAATTTTGTATGTGTCTTAGCTCAGCTATAAATTAATTTACAGAGATCAAATAACCTCATCTTACTTTATAAGGTGAGTATAAAGATAAAAATTACTAGCATTTTCTTTAGGGGGAATAAGTATTATTAGAAAATTAAAAAAATGGTTTTGCAGTAGGATCTCTGATAGTACGTTCATGGAAAAACTTTCACAAAACCAAAGCTATGTGCAGATCTAAGAATGTCTGTGATCCAGTGTGAAGTTAATCATCTTCCAATCATACCCACAAAATAACTAGTTCAAAGTAGAGATTAAAAAAAAAAATAACGCTTGTTCTTTATAATATAGTTCTCAAGTTTAATTGTTGTTGTTCTTTTTGTTTATATTTCAGAATACTATTTCAGGTCTGATGCTTTCTGCTTGAGAATTACATTCAAACTGAATCAAGGTTCAAAAATCAAGCAGGCAAAAATAAGAATTACAGCTCTATAGTAAAGAACCAACACTAAAAAAGGTAACACGACACCAGTGAAAGAACACTGTTGATCAACAATCCCATCTCTTTTCTCCTCCTACAAATACATAAGAAAAACAGAAAGCAATTAAAACATTTTCAAACCTATTATACAAAGATTTGAATAATTTAGTTCAGGATTTAAGGATAAAAATATTGATATAAATGTATTGGAAGGGTACTTAAAAAATGAATGTAATTATGAAATGTGGTAGGTCACGCTACATACGGACATAAAGGACAAAAGTTTTAAAAATTGCAAGTCAAAAAAGATATTCACATAGGTAAGCAAAAGCAAATCTTTTTGACATGTCTCATATTGAAATACTTTTCATCGGAAGCTAAAAGATCAACCTAGACTTTGAAGGAGTTTCAAAAAAGCTATGTGTTAGCCCAAGTTAAAACAGATATTCAGACTGGGAGGTACAGTTCATGTAGCACAAGTTACTGTTGAATAAGGAAGGTAACAGCTCTGTTCTAAGCCTGAAAAATCATCTCCCTATTGTAATGTTAAAATAGAAGATTAAAAAAAACAAAACAGAAAAGACTGAATTACACATATGAGAAAGCAAAAACAACCACCCCCAAAAATGAACATTCCTTTAAGCTAACTATAAAATCCTACAACATCAATTTGGAAGAAAAAAGGCATCTCAAGAACAGTTTGAGAAGCAGTGCTATGATCAGAGACCTGTCCAAAAAATGAAGCAACTGAAGAATTAAAACTTAGTATAGATAACCTTTTAGAGATGCTTAAGTTATAAGTAAGCTTACAATATTTCTGAGAATACTTCTCAAGATAGCTTTTGACTAAGTCATGGATTCCATACACCCTCTGGTAACATTTCAAAAAACCCAGAAAGCAAGCTATACTTCAACTCATTAAAACAGTAATGGCAACTGAAATATAGTAATTAACCTATGAAATAACTTGTAACGCTTACAGAATTTCAACTGATGTGGTTTGAGGGGTGGAGAAGGGAAAGATTGTTTCAATACCTTGTCTTCCCTCATCATTGGTAAACAAACCAGCATCACTGCTGCTCAGACTGCTGGATTCACTGTAATAAGAGAAAGAAAGAAACAGATCAAAAGAACAATTGATCTTTCAGTTGTAAAATTTTAAGGCTGTGTTCAAATTGAACTTAAGCCCAACAAAGATCGGAAAGAAAATAGGATTTTTTTTTTTTTTTCTTTTTTTTTTTTTTTTTTTAATCAAACTGCAAATATCCTAGTTCCATTAACTACAAAGCATATTATTTTTGGCACATAAAACCACAGGAATCTAATGGTACCCTGACAGTAAGCCAGATGTGACTGCAACGAGGTGCTGACACAATTGATGCATTTTATTATCTGCTTCCATCAAATGCTCACTGCTCCCTTCTTATACTGTGCAATTCAGCTTGATCCTGGAACATCACTGCTCAATAAAATAGGAAAAGTCTCAATCAAAAGCAGCCTAAGCCTTCCTTCAGCACATGAAATATAACAGCCTGAAAATCAAATTACCTTTCTAAGCATCATTTGCAAATATTCTGGAAAAGACGCTGCTTAAGGTTTCACAACACACAACATAGGGAAAAAGAAAAAAGTTCATAACAAAGGTAGCCAATTAAATCAAAATAAAGGTCACCCTGAAGAAAATAAGTACCATCAATGATCATAACATCAACAAAAAAACCAAGGTACAGTTTCCTTTTCTGTGATGTCTATCGTGGCGTTAAAATTAGAATGTGTGTATACAACATACATTTCTCTCTAAATTGAAAGATAAATAGGTAAAGTTTGTTTTTTCTGTACACACATTGTTACAAGCAACAATCTGCATGTCTCAACAGTAATACAGACTTGTCTTCTCATAACACAGATCACAATTTGGTGAGTTTCATACAAAAGCATTTTTTGTAAACAATTAATTTCATTTTTTGTGACTAGCATAGCTCTGTTAAGGAAGTAATACTCTCACCAAAATCTAATCATATTTTACTTACAGTGGGATGTAGAATAATTTGAAAAAACAAACATCTCAGTTCACCACACAAATTCAAGCACAAGTTATAAATACTCATTGTTGCATACAAGCTATTTACAAGAATTTGAGATCCGTTTACTTTTCTACACTTATTCATATTAAAACGTACACACAGTCCTGTAGTTGAATTCAACCAGTTTCAACTATTTTTAGTTACTTTCTAATAATAGTTTTATTTTTGTTCCTAAATAACTTGTAAAGTTAGGAAAATTATTTGCTTTTAAATGTTAATCTTACAAAAATAAGCCTCAAATTTTAAAGCTTGTAATATGAATTAGTCTAATTATAAGTATTATAATTGTTTAATTTTAAGTATATATTTGTTTTTTGTATCTTGTTTTGGGAGGCATCCCAACAGGATTTGAAACAGAATATGGTAGAAGGAGCCACAAAGCCGTGATTTTTTTTTTTTTTTTTAAATTGAAATACCTATATATGTAGCTCTGTGTTTGAAGATTAAGTTTTCTTAATCTTCACTGCGTCTTCTTCACTGTGTATTCTTAATGTATAAACAATACTTACAACATCTTTTATACACAATAAAATTAGAACGGCCTTAAGAACTTGCACAATTGCCCTAAGCAGAAGCAAGGTGACAGGCATGTAATGAGAATGGAACAATCTTTCATGGGGGACACCAAAACTTGAACCACCTAATGCTGCAAATCCTAGTAATGTCTTTCTAGCAACTATCCCATCCTCACTTCAACTACAACATAGATGGCCTTACTGTCCTTGCATTTCCTTGTGCACAATTTTCCATCACATATCTCTCAAAGAGAAAACATCCCCCTTTCATAGATTCTTCCTGTCCATTTATTGTTTAATTGTACTTAAAAAAATGAAAGTTCAGAAATCCTTTCAATCCTAGTATTACAGTCACTTTCCCCACCAAAATTTCCAATTCTGAGAACAGTCCCATCCTTTTTTTTTTTTTTTAACAAGACACTAATCATGCAATAATTCTTACCAGAGGACTAGCCACTTCATGAAAACATAACCACTTGAAATTTTCAAAATTACACATAATATTTTGTTGGGTTTTTTTTAAAAATAATAAAATAATCACACCATAACACTGGTACATCCACAGGAGCCACCATGTTCATTCTTCTCAGGCCACAGTCAAACAGGGCAGGGACTACAGAAGAGATAATTGCTACATGGTAGTCATTTCACTGAATAAATTCAAAACCTCTGGAATTAATACATTAATATCTAAGCAGATGAAAGCTGTTATGATGGAATTTATTTCCAGTTTTAATGTAATTTTACACTGTATATTGCTAATCCTTTTGCTTTGTAATGAGAATTCCTCTCCCAGCAAGACTTCCAGGAAAGAAGAAAAAAGCCCAGATTCCTTTCAGTCCTATAAAATAGAGTATGAAAGCAGAAACTTGGAAAGAACAGTTTGGCTACCCAGAAAGCTTTCACAGCTTCATACATTTGTGGAAACAAAGAAATAATTTTCATTAGTGGTTATCATAACTAGCAAACTGTCCCATACTTTGGTTTCATATGGACTTGTGACCTTTGTTTACTAACCAAGCCTGTCCCCAAGAACTGTCCAGTCACACTGGTGGGTGGGTGTCTCAGCATTTCACTGCTGCTCTTTCAAAGGGGGTAATTGAAATTTCTCATCTATTTAGTCAGTTAAAATGCAAATGATGCCAAAGCTCGCAGAAATTAAATATCATCTAGAACTCCCTGCATTGCCAAATTTGGCTGAAACTGGACAAAGAATTAAGCACTAAAGATAAGGAAGAATGAGCAAAGGACAGGCTCTGATCACAAAAAAAAGAAAAAAATCTCCTTTCCAGTGCTCAAAACCAGCCTCACAGGAATTCATCTTTGGGATCATTTAGATGCTGACATTTTATGAGCTTGAAGACTCCTCGTACTACTCCTGAAGCCTGTACTTAAGAGTGGTTATTTTTGTGTTTGGTGTTTGAACACACAGAGATAAAAGACTGCAAAAGAAGTGTAACTTAGCAGTTTTAATGTGCAGTTTGAATATATATGTTATTTTAAAGTAATTTCATGTATATACTGAAAACTTCTCACCAGTTTTAAATTCAAGGCATTTAACTGCCATTAAAAGTTACTGACTTTGTTTTATTTTTAAATTCTGAACTTTTAAAAAATAATTATTTTTTTTTCTGAATAACTATTAAACTGTGTGCACACAAATGTACAAAATCAGAGAAGCTTTGTATACTTTTTATTTTTCCTCTTCCAATAAGTGTTGCTGAAGCAGGAGTCTTCTCCAAGATGCTGTGTTAGCTCTCCCTATCTTGTGCAACCTTACAAAACTCATGTTTCCTTCTAAAATCTCAGCTTTTACTTTCAGAACATACTCTTAGGAACAGTGTGTATTAGTTGTTTCTTATTCTTCTAGCTAAATGATCTCAAACAACAGAAGCACTATTGATTTAAGTACAGCTAGTTTAGAACTACTTAAAATTATTCACATACAAAATATTCAGATAAAATATGCACTTGAGAGGCTCCAATATGGTGGATTTCTAACCACATTCTGGAATGTGAACTTTCTAATTCAGGGGTACAGATGACCATTGCAAGAAATTCAGTAGAATGACACACCATCACTTAACCATATGCATGAGCACAAAGTATTATGAAGACGAAAATGATTTTCAAGGCCATTTCTCAGGACCAGAGACAAACATTTGAAGTACAATTGCAAAAATGACAGCACTTGCTGTAACAAAACATTAAGCATTTTGAAGAGGAAGCTGAATTTTTAAATCAATAATGTTTCTTTTAGAGAAAAAAAATGAAGAGATACTCAGAGTGACCTGGAAGTAGCACAGTTTTGGGAGCCTACAAGAGGATTCTCATATTGACCACTTCCCACTCAAAAATTAGCTACAGAATTTTCATGTTGGAGAACTGTTACCCTTGTAGCATAACAGAAAATCTTTTATAAATTAAAAAAATGACAAGAATATGGATACAAGATAACCTATGCAACAGTTTCTAGCTCCAAGGAAACTTTTAACCATCTGTCTTTAGGTTCTAAACTTGGGGCAACAGATTCCCAGTATCAAAAGAAGAAAGAAGTTTTCTAAAGGCTTGCTGACTCCACACACTCCTGTCTTGCATGTCAAAGTGAGATGTCTAAAGTTACACTGGTTGCCCTGAAGAACTGCTTCTGCTCTAGTAATCAAGACCTTAGGAACAATCTTTTAAGAGTCAGGATTCATTCAGCTCTTTCAGCTGCTTATTGTCCGCAGGTGAGGGACAAGTCTAGTACATAATAAGAAGTAGAAATTTTCCAACACTAACTGGAGTTAGTCACTGACCAATACTGCTGTTATTACAATAACCAATGTCTCTGCTCTGGTCAAAACCCCTTGGTACTCTTTGCATCTCAATTCTACCTCTCAATAAGGAAAAGGATTAACAGTTCATAGATAAAATACCTATTAAAAAAAACCCTCAGGGACACTAGTGCTGTCAAGCAACTGATCCACATTATGTGTTTTAATATGAGTCTTTCTTGTTCACAGTTCTGCATTCAGAACCAGGCACTGGGCATAAACATAATCGAGCTTACCAGGCCCTGCAGGTAACGTCCCTTGTGTATGGTGGAAAAACGACTTACACCTTACTGTGTTGTCAAAATACTACTTTGGAAACAATTACCATTGTACTATGACTGCTGTCTGGAGTGGATGGATGAGGTATACTGCCAAAGGGTCATCATTCCCCCATTTTTCTAATGGTAAGCTCAGGTGTTTCTGAACTGTAAATTGGTTTTTGCATTTCGTAAATGATGTATATCCTTGGCAACCTGCAGACTTTTTATGCCCATGACACATAAGAACATATTGTCTAAATGGTGACTCTAAACACTGACAACTTTTCTGATGAATAGAGATAACAAAGCACCAATGTCTAGAAATTGGAAAAAAACCCTTAATTTTTGTCTGAGAATTGTCACCAGCTGAAATATCCAGAAAAAAAAACCCTATTAATCATTTGTATATTCTGTCATTCTTAATCTTGAAACAATTAGAATATATTATTTCAATAAATTGTTTTCTTGAAATATTTGAAATGTTTTCATGGTTATTCCTCTTCTACATGACACTTTTATGCTGATTTCCTTAACCTGAGCAACTCATATTAAAAAGAGTAGAATTTAAAGAAAAAAGTATTAAGAGGAACCCGTTAAAATAGATAGTACTGATGCTATCATTTTAACTTAGGAATTAAAGAAAAATCCAAAGATTCCCAATACAAGCAACAGTAATAAAAGCAAACATATCATCCAAAGTTTCTGTAAAAAGAAAGAGAAACAATAACCTGTCACTCATGTTCTCATCTGAGCCTTTTTGCTCCTCATACTCCATTTTGTCCTTATTTGCTTGGTTCACTTCTTCATTTTCTATAACTACTCCTTCATCCAAGATTTCCAGTCCTTGTCGAGCTGCAGCTACTTTTCTTTTTTTCACTTTACTCTTGGAAAACTCTTGGTGTTGGTATGATTTATTGTCATTGTTCATTTCTTGATCTCTGCTGTTATCCTGCTGTTGAGTTATTGGCAGTGCATTAGAGACTTCTGATGGCAGATCTATTGCCATCCGTTTTACCTTTCTTCTCCTGCGCAAAGTTCTGTTTCCCAAACTGTCCACAGCCAAATCTGGTTCATGCCACAGAGGTCTTTTACCTCTAATGTTATTTAAGTTTGAGGAAGGCCTACGTTTAGCAACCAACAACTGGTCATCAGAGTCACTGTGGTCTTTCTTATTAGCATGATTCTCCCTGTAGTCTTTGTTTGATTCTTCTAAACTGGAATCAGAACCTTCACTTAAGCAGTGACCAGTCTCCCACAGATGATGGGTCGTAAATGAACGTCTTTTTCGTCCCCTCCTTTTCCTTGCCTGGCGCTTTAGAGGACAAGAAACACTTCGAGAATGATCTCCAGTATCGGCAAAACCTCCTCTGGCTTGCTCTGAACTTTCTTCCAGTGCTGAGACTAGATCGTGAACCAGCTCCTCCATAGTCCTACTGAAATGCCTACATATTTCAAGAAAAAAACAACACAAGAAAACAATAAATGATTCTTAAGTGTAAAGTAAAAACTCTATAACAATTTTATCTGCCAAAATCATTTTAGTCACTTTAGTCAAGGTAGCCTTAATGTCCACCCTGTGAAGATTAATATATTCCTGCTGAGAGATAAAGCCTTGCCAACCAGTCCTATGCAATTTGCAACACATCAGCACATAGTCCTTCTGAAAGGTATCTTCCTAAATTTCTATCTTGGAAAGAAGATGGTGGGGTTGTTTTTGTTTGCCACATTTGTTTTTGACCTCACTATTATTGTTTGGTTTTAATTCACCTCATCACATTTTTACATTTTTCAGGGATTCACATTACAAGAACGTCAACAAAGACCATTTACTCTAGTTGCAGGTAGGGAGCACATTTTAAATTTATGAATGGGAAATGGAATACATAATATTCCTCCTTGATAGAATATTAGGGAGTTCTGTTTAAGAGTTGTCATTATGATAAAATATTTTTAAAGATAATTATCTCTTGATGCTGCCTAAATGCCAAAATGAAGTTAAGGCAGTAATTCTTTGATAATAAGACTTTTTTTTAATAGTGGCAAATTCTCCTTCCAAATGGTTGATCTCTGATTTTTTTTAAATACTGATTACTCAGAATGATATCAAGTTGAAAGAATACCCAGCTACAGGTTATTCTAGAGTATTAAAGCAGTTTTCCACCATATGTAGGCACCCGCATCCATAGAATCACACACTTGTGTAAGGAAAACTGTCCCTGAACACACACAGTGTCTGATTAAAGTCTTGTCCTTTTAAATGTTTTGCTCCTTCCTCCTCAAATTTCAGTAGTGTTTAGTACATCATTAACTCAGTGTGCTTCAGTAGGTACACCCATACATTACATGAACATAATCACAAAAAGAAGAGAAAACATTAAATGATTGCTGCTGAACTCTAATCCTTCTCTGAAGGCTGTGAACCTTTTCTGTAAATATAGCAATCAGATTCTCATATCAAAGCATCAGAAGACCCCTTTCACTGAGGTAAAGCAGAGAATAATGTTCATGCTCTTTACTACATTACACTAACTGATATATATGTAAATTGATGGAGGAATGAACAAACGGTTTTCTACCTGTACCAGCAGAGCTGTAGATGTGGAGAAAATCTGGACACATAACATGCAGGTTCCCTCTCTGAATTACCAGTGTTAAAGGTACTTAATGGTGATGGCTGAATGGACAGTCATGACCATAAGTACACAAATTTTAAATATTAATGGGGGAACTCAAGAGCATGTTTAAGAAATGCAAGCTGGTCATGAAATATCTTACCGAAAGAAATGGTATATTCTCCTTTTAAACATTTCAGAAATACTCGTTTTAAACATTTCAATTGCAAGATCAACAGAATCACAGAGCACTAGATAGAAACACAGCCTCACTTTGGATTCCTGAAGCTACTGTGCCACTTGCATTTATTTCTCATACCTCCTTCTAACCTCCTGGAATTTCAACTCCTATTACTCCCTCTTAACCTCTCATTTTCTTTGGCTCTTAGTAGAACGGAGAATCATAATACTATCTTGTAAGGGGTGAGACAGCTCTGAAAGAATGCTACATTTCTCCTTAATCCATTTGGTTCACAAGAATCAAGACCTCCACGACCATGCAAAAATACTTCTCAGAAGCAAGAGAAGCAACACAGTGAGAAAAATATTCCAAATGAAGCAACAATTTTCTGAAAATTCAGAGAGAGAGAAAAGTGGAAGCTAGTTAACCTAGAAGTTACTTTTAGAGACATACGGCATTAATAAGATATAAAACAAATTCTCTTCAAGTTTTCAAAGTTTTAGTTACTATGGAGGGTTTTTGGGGCTGTGTGTGGCATTTATTCGGTTTTTGCTTGGTTTTTTTGCTTGCATAGTAAGAATTTCAATCACTGGTAAAGGAAAGTCCATGTATATTTGTAGAGGGTTTCTGCGTATAGTGCTGAAATAGATATATCAGCCCATGTTTCTCAGTAGTTTATAACCATACAATGAGGAGGGTAAGCCTTATTGCTAAACACCGATGAAGAGAGTTGTCCTCACAGGTGTGCATATCAGAAATGAGATGCCCCAGAGACTTAAGGGGCTTTCTAATACTTCTGAGCTAACATAACAGACTCAAACAGATAAGCTTCAGTACATTTATTCGAGTTAATTTGAGACATTAATTCCCCCAGCTGCCTGCCTAGCCATTCTGCCACAAGCTTTCACATCTACAGCAAACTGATAGAAGTGGAGGCGCACCAACAATTGAACTAGGAGGCCTGAACCTACATTTAGCTCTCAAAATGAACACATTTCTGCTAACCCGTCAGAACACGAACGAGCATATATAATTTCTTACAGCCCATTCCGCTACTGATCCTGCAGCACAACGTAAAAGGGAAAGGCAAGATAGAGACACTAATGTCTTACACAAAGTTTGATTAATTTATTCAATTCAGTAACCCTAATCCATATGGGTAACTGTATCACTAAAATCAATGCAGCTCCTAGAGTGGACACACCAATTTACTCCAGACAATGGCATAAGTATGGTGGTAAAGTTGCCTTAGTACTATGAAATACTGCAAGATCAAAAACATCTCCAGCTTGTATTTATATATCTAATCAAAACTTGTGTTCAGTTCCCCCCAAAACACTGTCAATTTGGACAGTTCCAGATCAAAAGATAAAACTCAAGAGGAATGAAAACCCTTAAGTGTTTTTGAAGTAAAGGGATAATATGATTTTTAAAAGGCTCTTCTCCTGAAAACCCAAAACAATCACTTTTGATTAATTTTATTGGAGCTCTCATTTTCCTTGCTACAATTGAAGAAAAAATGGCAACTGCAACCAGATAAAACATTTAATCAGAAACCTGTCTCCAAATTTCATGAGTGTATTTCTCTTACAGCATTACTTATCAGACAAACCTAGCTTTGCAACTTTCTCTATTGTGCACAACCAGCTGTCATGTTTGTATTCCAAACCTATGAAGTAATTTTAATCATTGCTGTAGATGTTACTGAAAGAAAAAATATTTGCATTTTAAATAGTTTGAAAAATAACTACAAGATGTATTAAAGATATTACCAGTGAGTATCAACTGCATTCAGGAAGACGAGAAATTTCAAAGGGTGTAGTAAGGAATGTAGAATAACATATTGATGTATATAAAATATTGAGTCATAGTTTAGCATGACTCACATAGGGCTATAAAAATGCTGTTACAGCAACAGCCCACAGCTAGCAATAAACTGTAATGTCTTCACTAGGAGAAGATTCTACTTTACTATCAGAAAATCTAGTTTGCCTACACTGACCTTTACATTTATCTGAAGCAATTTTAATGTAGTTCACCAAAGGCTGAACCATTTCCTCTCTAACCCTTACCACAACAGACCATAAAAGTACTGTTGCAGGAAACAGCATAACTGCTTTCACCTACTCCAGAACAACTCACACAGCTTGTGTTCAACACTAGTATCTGTATTGAAACTCCTAATGGCAAAAACAGGCACTTGGTTTTTCAGTGAAAATCATGTACCATTTCTGTTGAACGTAGAGCTCTGACTGATCACAAAAATATTTAACAAATAGACTGATGGGAATGCTAATTTAGCTGCAAAACTTGTAAGAGGCAGTATCTTTTACTAAACTGACAGCTACATTTACTTTCTAGTTCTATACCTTTTCCTGCTAAATAGATATGGAGTTTCTTGCAGCTAAAGTTATGCTGCATCCATGTCTCATCAATTCTAAGAACCATGATTTTTGCTGCCTTTACAACCCACCTTGATTGCAAGCTAAAAGCACAAAACAAATCAAGTAGTTCCTTGAACACTGAGATTATAAAACTTGACTTTCTATAATGTTTTCCCATACAGATTCTCTGATGTCTCATAACAGCTGCACTCCCAGTGTACCTTTATCTTCAGACAGGTACTAATTTGAATCCTATTTCTCCACCTCAGAAGTTATTTTCACAAAGCCTTAGAAACATTAGTTTTGAGACCTCTGCTTTATTGATGAATGTGACTGAAATTTGGACTGAACAGATGCAAGCATCTGGGAGGGAGCAGCAGATTATAAACATCCCCACGCTGCCTGAAGAATTTACAGATTCAAAAAAGAGAACTATCATGGTTCTTGGGATATACAAAGGGGAAATCAAATACAGAGCAACCCAACTATTAAATAGCTAGCAAGAGACTACAGTAGATGAGGAAATAACCGATAAATCTATGTTACATAGAAGCTGATGGTATACATCAGAAAGAGAAGTTGTGCCTAGATTATTTAAACTTGCCTGTCATCAAATGGCCATCACTAAGAGAAGGACACAAAGCATCCAGTTCCACATCCACACCTATTTAAGTCCTTAGGCATTGTTCGCTAGACAACCACATATACAAAGCTACACAGTGACCAAAATGCATTCAACCCTGTACCGATTATTGCTGCGGGGCATAACAGCTAGCTATCGAGCTATGGAGAATTCCTGTACTCTTCCACTTCTGAGGATCCTGCCCAGTGCTTCCTGAAAAGACTAAGACCCAACACACTGGCAACACATTCAGAGTAAATCTGACATGCAGACCAAAGAAACTTAACAGAAATGTAACTTTCATATTATAAAATTTAAAAATGTGACAGTGTCAGAACAGAAACTTACAGAAATTAAATGTCAGAAAACACAATTATTTTGAGTTTCATACAAGATAGTGTGAACGGTTACAAGAACTGAGGACTCTTGAGAGAAGTTAGGATACTATGTTGGAGCACATCTGTATCTGAAAAGGGAAAAAGAAATCCAAAATCCCAGGCTATTTCTCCTCTCAAGGAATTTCACGAAATAATAAAAGTACAGGAGGAGCTTAAAAAAAAAAAATAAAAAATTGAGTCATTCTACAATTAAAGACAATTACTACACTTGCTGGAAATTTCTATAAACTTTTTTATCAAATATACAGCTCCCATATACTTAGTTGTACACAATTACTAGCAACATCTTATTCCTCCAATCACATACTACACATCGATTCTTGGTACCAACTCTGCATTTGAGAAACTTCTTAAGACAAGTTTTGGAATTTCTTACACTTATCCTATACAATAAAGTTATTAGTATTCGAGGAATGATGGAATTTTATTAACTGATTATGCTGCTGATCCCCCTAAAAATCAGGGCCATACAAACTTTCAATAAGTACATTTGACTTTTCTACAACTGCTGCTTAACTAAGAAGGCACAAAAATAAATACTATCACGTCTACTCATTTAACAGCAAAAGTGTTCAGTACAGTGCAATGGTATACAATCAGAAAGATGCTGACATGAACTGCCTTTAATAAGGCTCTAACACAAATGAATTGGTCAGCCAGAAATAAGATTTGGAGCAATTTATCATGAGAAGTAGCAATTCTTGCAATCCCATTGCTGCCATTTACTGATATGCTTGCCCTTTTCAGAAGTATGACTTCATTAATTAATTGCCAAGGTGGAGAATCACATGAACTGTCAAATGATGGTAATACGCTATAGCACCAAAGTCATTATCAAAAGAATCCAAGTGCCCAGTAAGCACCCAAAATGCAAACTATTCCTAAATTGTCACATGTATGCACAATAGAAATGAAAAACATTCCACTTAGAGGAGCTTTACAACCCAAAGTGAACACACTTACTCTGTGGCTGTTATGAATCTACTCACTTCCTTAAGGTCTTAATGTTTCTAGAAAGCATAAGTTCTTGATTTTCTACATAACTATTAGGCATTGAAAAAAAAAATAAATTGCATCTTACTCAAATGAGTTGCCTTTAACAGAGAGGTTCTGAAATAACTTATGTGTAAGGATAAGAAAAGAGAGCAGCTCTGAGTAGTTGTCAGATTTTTAATAGATCTTCCTTCAGAACTGCTAAACTAACAGTCTCATAGATAAGATTTCAGTAATTCTCTATGTACAGAATTCCTCTGGGCAGTGTATTTGCACAAAGAAAATCATTACTGTCAGATGACAATTACGGAAGAATATGCCAAATTCCCTTATTTTGCACTGCTGAACACTAGCGTTACAGCCTCTGGAACTAAATTACTTTATGTGGACACAAAATAGTAAAAAGAAAGCAAAGTGCTAAGCCTTTTTCTTCCTCTTCTTCCCCATCCCCAGAAAAGAAACTAAGAAAAATGTAAAAGATCTATTTCAGACCTGGGAACTCTACTGGCAGGTGTCTGTATACATAACATAGCCTTTAAAATAAACCCCTCAAGGCATCAAATTATCAACATTCAAGAAAAAAATGCAAACATAACCCCAGCCTGCCCCCCTCCACTTCCCTTAGTAAAAGTGAAATTAACTAGAAGTTACACACATCTGTTGACACCTAACATAACACAAGATACTTAACATTTCACAAAGGAAATGAAAGGCTTCCCAGCTGGTTGCCTGGGACATCTCGCTGCCATCAAGTCTCTTCACTACTAGTCTTTACACCTTCATGGCCTATTAACAAAATTCACTCTTCCTTTTTTTTTTTTTAAATTCTGTTATTCAACTCCTCCTAACAGTTCTACATAAAAAAAAACCAGACTTTGGCATCACTGTGCTGGTATATGGCATCACCTCGAACAGTGACAGGGTGAACTCCCAAGCTTTCCTTGCTCATTAGCTACAGCTGCACTTGTTGGTTCTTGGTTTGCACGAAAACAGCTTCAAAGCAGCACACAGACTTAACTGGCTGCTTCTGCAGCAAAGGCTACAAAGGGTTTGGGCCTCAGAGGGTCTACCACAATTAGAAAAACCTAAACAGCCACAAAAACTGAACAACCTCGCGGCAAAGGTTTTGATTTACCATTTTTTAGCAAGGAGAGGAAGTTTCCCCCTCCAGGCCCGCTGCTTGGTTGTAAACGCACTGAGCCGTGCCCGTGGTGGCACCGGCCAGGCCTCCAGCCCCTCTTCCCCCGGAGGCCGCGGGCGGAGAACACCGACGCCTGTCCCCTCACGTAACCGGCAGCAGCGGGGGAAGGCAGGCCGGGAAAGGCCCAGCAGCCCGCCGGGCAGCGGGGAGAGCCGGCCGGGGCGGGGGCAGCAAGTGCCCCCAAGCTTCCAACCCCCACACACTGCGCAGAGACGGTGTCTGTGGTCCCCTCCCCTAAATAACGGCACCACCTCCGGGACCCCCTGAGAGAGCAGGGAACAGAGGACGTGTGCCCCCTCCCCGGCCTGCACTCACCAGCTCTTTCTCGCCGCCTGAGCTCGGGTCGGGGTAGGCTCGGCGACCCGGAACATGAACCCGGCGCCTCCCCCGGCCGCTCCCCGGGGAGGCTGGCGCCACTTCGCAGAGATCGGGCCGAGAGGAGACGGAGCGGGGGCCGGCGGCAGTGCCGGGGAGTAGCAGGCAGGAGCGGGAGGGGAGGGCACGGGTGAGCGACGGTACTCCTCAGTCCCCCATGATGAGAGCCCGGAAGCAGCTGCGGCACCGGGCGGAAGCCGGGCGCGACCATCTCGCCCCTTCCCCTCCTTCCCCGGGCCGCTGCCCAGGGGCGCCGCGTCCCCTCCAGCACTCCCCGCCTTGGCCCCGCTTTCGTTCCGATCAACCTCCGCAGGGCGTTCGCTGCCCTGATGGTCCCTGCTTTCAGGGCTGCCGGGGACAGCGCCACCCTCGCACCCGCCCGGAGTGGTACGGTCCCGTTGCCATGGTGGCGGCGTCGGGAGGGCGGGGAGGAGGGAGGGAGCATGGCCGCTCTAGCCCGGCTTCAGGAGAGGCTGTTTGGGTTGCGGGAGCAGTATTACCACAAGAACAGGTAACCGGGTGGTGCCAGCGGTGCGGCAGGACGCACCTTTTCGTGTCGGGCAGGGGCTGTTGGGGCGGGCGGGCGGCTGCCGCTCTCCCCCAGCAACGAGAGGGCTGAGCGTTAAAACCCCTCCCGACCCAGACACAGTCAGAGTGTTCTGAGGAGACCCGATGGCAGCGGCACGGTTTCTTCAAGGGGTCCATTTATGCACTGAAAAGTTACTGGCTCGTTCCCCGCCCCCCCCGCTGGGAACTCCCGAGGGGTGCTGAGCCTCGCGAACCGCCCCCCGCCTGCTGGTGCTGGTTATCTGCGCTGTAAAATTGAGCTTCGTTTCTGACTTAGGTTAGGAGGCTTGAGTTTCAAGTCCCTGGATGTGGTTTGTCTCTCTGTACGAAGTCAAGGAGCTGTTTATTCTGCTAAAGATCCCAAATGTCCGATGTAGAGAGCAGCGGGCTGACGGATCAGGTCACCTGTTACCCTTCTCTTGATCGAGGGGGACAGTTTTTGTCCTGCTGACTTTTCTGACTGCTAAAATGGTGGTGGCCAACTTTTACCAGATCGGAGTTTAGGAAATAAAATGTTTTAAGACCTATTTTAGTATTGCATACATTTGTCCTGTAAACACTTTCATTCAATCCTATTGTTGCTGCTGGCTAATACTCAGACAGGAAAACAAAAAAGCAGATTTAGCATAGTTGTAGAGGTTTTTTTCTTTACTAATTAATGAATTGTTTGCTTTAGAAGCCAATTACAACGTCATTAGCATGAATAACAAAGCTCTCGAACACTGACAAAAGTTCAAGTCCTGCGTGCATATAAAGTGTGTTCTTTCTCTGAACTTTGGCTTGTACCCTTGTGGCTGTACACACAGCAATTCACCAAACGAGCATTGATTACAGGAGAATATCCTTGTATTTCGCATATTTCAGGTTAGAAAGAGCAGGCTGAGCCAGATATGGAAATCCATTGGAGGGCAGCATGCTTGATGTTTGGGGATTTGGTTTTTTGGCAGAGCTTTCCAAAAATGAATTGTTTCCCTTTTAAGAATGGGCTATAATCCATCAGCTTCTTGAAGTTCAGACTTTCAGCTGAGAATTTAAATGAGAGGTTTCAAACAGTCCAGCTCAGCAACTGAAGGGCTGATCAGTAATCTGATCTTTGTTCTTTAGGGTGAAAATCTTGGACTACCTCACCATAGCTGTCAGTAAAATACTGAAACAAATCAGAATGTCTTGTTTAGAGATTTTGGTAGATCCTTATTTAACTTTTAAACCAAACAAATAAGTTTTGGGCATTAATGTGTATCAAGTTTGCAGTGGCCTTTGAAGTATTTCTGAAGCATTTGTATTTTGAAGTCAGACAACAGCTTTAATTTCCCTTTCAGAACTATTCTTTGTGTACGTAATGTAATAGATCTGTTAAAATTGCCAAATCTGAAGTGCTGTGAACACATGAGTTGGTGTAATCTGTCCAGTCAATCATTATTCACGGTTTGAGAGCATTCAGACAAAAATACATGATACTATTAAAAAAAGCAGTTACTTACTCTATGAAGTCAGTGTTCTGCAGTGAAATACCAGATTCCCAAAAGATCTGAGTTGATCTGAAGCATCAGAAGGTGCAGAAGAATATAGATTAGCAAGTATTTACATTTTTTTTGTTGTTGTTGTTGCCCTGTTTCCAAATACCTCCAAGGGTCAGATCTGAAATATTTAGTTCCATGTGTGTCAAACACATTTTAAGACAAAAGAAAAGTATTTCTTTCTTCAGCTATTTATCAAACCTAAAAGCAGAATTTTGTAGGACATCTAGAACCCACAGACCCTCCAGAGCAGCTTGACTTAAAGCAACCCTGGTGAAAACTAAGTGCCCTTGCTAGCAATTACTGCTGCAGGAGGAGCATAGTAATTGAAGTGCCTTAAATCCTCAAATTAGAAAACTTTATCTTTCAAAATACATTTGCTATTTTAGGACTCTACACCTGTTCCATTAAAAATTAAAGCAGGTTGATGACTGTAAGATCTTGCCTGTTGGTTGACATTAGGCAGGTTTACCTGATCATAATAATGTTCTTCTGATCTTAATAAAGTTCCTGTCATGCTTTATGCAGAACTCTCTTATGTCAGAGGTATGAGGTCTCCTAAACTGACTTTTTAGGGAAAGCACCTTTCTAGGAAAGGAGTTGACTTACCCAGTGACGGCACAATGCAAAAATACCATAACCCTGCACATCACTGAGAAATACCCTGTCAGCATAAGCATTAGGAATATACAGGAACAGTTAGTGCATTCTCTTATTTTAAGTGATAAGCAATTTTACCCCTTACTCATCCAAGAACCTACTTTTATTTACTCTAGCATCGATGTGTCAGATGCTGACCTTGAGTACGCCTTTTTAATATTCAGTAAAGTCTTTAGGAAGTGTCTGTGGCTCAAAAAGCTTCATTCAGACAGTATGACAACTATGTGATCTGATCAGGGCAGATCTGAGCAACTTCGACTTTGAACCAATTCTGCTGGCAAGGCCAGATGAAAGTGTTTGTGGAACTATAAGACAACCAAGTCTGTTGTTGTCTTTTTCAATAAACTTTACAAGGACTTCTAAACTGACTTGGCTAGAGCAAGACAGAATGCCAACTGAAAAATCTAACAAGCAGTAATAGAGCAGAAGGCTTCTGCTCTTCCAGAAGCAGACTGTTGCCATTGCTAAGTGGGTAGGACTGGTTTTGGAGCTCTCACCTCTGGCACAGCCATCCCCACATCCTCCTCATTTTGAGGCTGTAATTGTGGCTGTCTGTCCAGGGCCAAGTCACTCATACCCTTTTAATCAAAATCATTTACCTCTACGTAAAAGTATTCTGGAGATGTCTGCTTCCTATGAAGTCTAGGAAGCTGCACAAGAGAGGAACAAGGAAGCTCTGTAGCATAAATGCCAGATTTGATATCGCCTTATTTTTTGGTTTTAGGTAAAAAAGTCTTGTTTTCTACAGTTCCCAGGTACTGGACATGCCTGATGCATGTCAGATGATGATGAAAATTTGTACCCACTGAATGAGAGCACATGCTGCACCAGATGACATAAAAAGAATGGAGCTAATGCTTCTTGATCTCTCATAGCAATCTGTGTTTCATTTTTCAGGAAATATAATGAGGATAATCTTAATTTATCAGATAAAAATTAATCTTGTTGGTGTTCACTGAGGCAATTAATGTTCACACAACACTTTGTTAGGAGAGCTAACTAATATCAACTTGTTAAGAAAACTGATAGTAACCTAATTGTTCTTTTGTGGCAGGTGTAGCACATTAAACTGTTTGGTAAATATGTTCCTGATATAAATGGGATAGCAAAAAATCCATGAAAATTAAAATATATTTTTAAGTTCAAAGACTTGACAGTTACTGCCTTTTTGAAACAAATAAAAAAGTAAATGAAAGCTTGAGGTGATCTCATAGCTATGTTCTACCCCTCAGCATTGAAACTCTAAAAGTAATGATTTATTCCTGGACTCTCTGAAAGCTCTTTTCCAGATTCATATATTTCTTTAACCACATTTAGGTTCATAGTTTTCCTTATGTGACTTTTAGCTTTGTCACAAACCTTACTGTGACAGAGTCACAGTAAGAAGGCAAACAAGGACTATCTCTTGGAATTATTTTCTTACTTTTTTTCATATTTCTCCTCTTTAAATTCCTTCCTAAGAAACTAGCTAAAAGGTCTAAATCCTCTACTTTCACCCTGTAGGATCAGTTTATATTCATTGAAAAAGTCTACAGATGAGGAATGTATCTGTCACCATTATTGATGCTATTATAACTGTTCAAGTAATACTAAAAATTTTGTATTGGTCATAAAACAATGCATTTGAACTAGATCTCACCCTTAATATATGCTTCTTATTAATTCAATTGATATTTATCATGGTGATATTGACTATAGTTAATTTATTTAATATTCATGTAAATATATGATTTTATACATAGCTACAGGATTTTTGTTATAATTCGGGCCTAATTATCATTAAAGCATTATCCGTATGTTTCACCTACAACGAAAGAAGTCCATGACATGCTGACAAGAATATTCAGTATTGTATGGGAACAAGAAGTACGTTCTCCCAAACTTTATATCATTTACAAGTTGCGATACTCTTTATCTTTGTTTTCTTCACAATATGCAACTAATGTAGATTATATTGTTTGGCACTATTATTTAATTATGTAGGATTAAAAAGTGAAAAACTTGGCGAAAAAGATCACAAACTGCAACAATAAGACATATTTAGAAGAATTTTTCTGCTTTGGTACTAAATTACCATGCTGACAAGTATTACTACTTTTTATATTTTCAGATCTGTAGATGAAGACAGAAAAATAGCGTACAAAGCTGCTGTCAAAATCCAGAGCTGGTTTCGAGGATGCAGAGTCCGAGCCTATCTGAGGTAACATATTAAGCCTATTTTAATCTGTATTTCAATCTTGATTTTTTTCCCGAAAATTTCTCACAGCATTACTTTTTAATAAAATAGGAGCATTTGGGGGAAGAAAAAAAAAAAGTTATTCTACTTTTAAATAGAATTAAATATATGCTGTGGCACCATAAGAAAAAACAATTTTTGATTTTCAGAACTGCATACAATTAAAATGGTATGATATTAATAAGTAGCATGGACATAATCCATCTTCAGAATAGATACACAGTATTGTTTAAGAAATCTTGTCATGATTGGGAAAAAAAAAAGATGTCTCTTAGATATGCTGTTTGCAGATGCTTTTCTTATCTCTGTTATTATGGACGCTACTGAAAAGTTGTCTAGAGAGTGTGTGGTAACTGGACTGTTATTGTAGAAAATTAAGTTCTGCTAGATTTGATCAGGTCATTTTAAAATATCTTTCTTTACCTAATATTCTCCATTTATAAAACAGAGATCATGTACAATTACTTTGTTCTGTAAAATGCTATATCAACATTGATAGATTTTTTTTTGGAAACAGTATGGTTGGGCCCTCATCTCAGGACGCCATTTTTTATGATCACAAGCCCAGTTGATCTAACTCATATGCTTGAATTTCTGTATCTTCATAAAAATTAATGCTGTGAGGAACAGGAATTCTTGCATGTTCTAGTTTGATCTCTTGCCTGTTGCAATTCATTATGTTTCACCCAGACATACAGTATGAAGCCTAAAGTATTGTTAGGTTAAATAATATTAATCACTTAATGACCAGTATTTCCTTCATAAAAAAGAAGGTTTTATGAAGTTTTTTTTAAAACTTGTTTAAAAAAAGCACTAGCAATCTGTTTAAGATACGTGTAATTTTAGAAAAGAAAAGTATACTAAAAATTCCAGTTATCTGTAGGTTTTGTCAGCTAATTAAACATTGTAAAGCTGTGAAAATGTTGCATGTGACAAAAAATTCTGAACTGGTCAGATACATTGGTTAAAACCATTCATGGAAATACAAACATCTGTCATGCAAATTATATCGGTAAGGATATTTCATTAAACTTCTGTAATGATAACAGAAATAGCATATAGGTAAGTTACCCATTTTTTCCAAAAGCAAAGTATTTGTGTTTGTATAAATATATGTATATATTTGTTTATAAGTGCGCATATGTATACACCTGTGTATATGCATAAAGTATGTTTGCAGTGGCCATCTGTTTGGGATAAGTATGAATATAATACACTATATGTTATTTTTAATATTAGGAAAAATTAAAGTCCTATTGCAAAGTCTCAAAATAATCATTATTTTGTTAACATATTTCATTTTAGATATCTGAACAAAAACGTGATTTTTATACAGAAGTGGTGGCGAGGTTATCGAAGCAGAAGATACTTTGGAAAATTGGTGGAGGTAGTTTTAAAAATTTTGTTTGTTTTTTTATAGAATACATGCAAAGTAATTCATTCACTGGTCTTGAAAGTAAAAAGCTGAAACTTGATCCTTTATACACACAAACATGTATTTAACTTTACTATCATGAAAAGCACCATTAATTTCAGTAAACTGACTCATAATGGTCAAGTTAAATCAGTGTTTAAGTGTTTGCAGCTCTGTAGTATTAGTCCTCAAACCAGCAATGAGATCTGCTCATACAGAAGCCTGCCCGCATGATGCTAATTGCTGGACTGGAGCTTTTCAAGATGCTTTTTTTCCTGGCAGAACTTTCAATTCTGAAAATAAAATAAGCCAATGTGTCTATACATTGCTGTTCTGTTTTAGTGGTTTAAATTTCTTACTTAATGAACCTTGAAATATTTGAGGTTTTGCCTTAAGGCATACAGCAGATCACAGTCAATCTAATTCCCTTGAAAATAGCAAATATGTATGATAGCACACAAACTAAAACCTCTGTTGACAGGTTTAGGAGATTAAGAACAAACTAATTTGCCTTTAACAGAAAACAATTAAGTTTTTAATATGTAGTTTACTTCACTAATTTATCAATTTATGTTAATATTTTGTAATAGTTTAAAACCTGTTAGTCATTTATTCTTGATAAATTTTGTTAAAGTTAAATTGTTGTGTTTAAGTCAAAACAGACAAGTCAAGAAAAAGCAAAAAAATTGAGCCATAACAACTCATATATGACAGGTTAAGGTCCATACCTCCTACTAAACTATATTTTAAAGTAGCAGGACTTGCATGCCTGAAAGCTTGTCGTTTTTCCCCGAAATCTATTAGTAACCTAATAAGATTTTATATCTTCCAACTTACCTTGCTTAACTAGTAAATTATGAGTCATCCTTTCAGGCTATGGCTTTCAGTCTATCCTCTAAAACACACTAAATTTTGAAAACAGGGCAGATAGCTGCATGTTTGGATTGGGTGCTGATTTAACCAAAGTGGGTCTTCAGTTGAATATTTTCTTTGAGTTTAGGAAAGGTTTGTTTAATCTAGAAAAACTTCTATAGAAGAAAGACATGATAATGTTAATGTAGGTTAAAATTTGTTAATGAAAAGAAAGGATCTGTGCAGCCACTGGGAAAAGGGAAGGAAGAAATCATGTGAAACATTAACACATACTGCCAAAAGATGTTGTGGAACTCCCTCTACTGCAGGTTTTTAAGAGGAGTTTAGGCAGATGCTTATCATGGATGGCTTGGATATGCTTCAGGCAATGTTTTAGGTGAAGTCATCTAATGAAGTCCCCTCAAGTTCTACATTTTTTCCACAGTTAAAACATTGTTGAGTAGTGAATTTCACTTCAGAAACAAAGCAATTTATGTGTTTTTCAAGATAAGAATAAGAACCATGGCAGCTTTTGGCATCTGATAATTAGATCTTTAAGAGGGCTTAAGCAGGACAGAGATCTGATGCTGGCCATTTTACATATTTTTCAATCCCCCCAAATTTCAAGGAGCCAGCTTTTGGCCACTGCATGTTCAAGTGGTAATTTCTTTGCTGATAGTAATCAGTTTCCTACTTTAAACAGAATGATGTCACTTCAGAGACTTACTTTTATGTAAAAAAAGTTGTAAAAGCAGTAGTGTCCAGATAAAATACAAAATGAACACGTCACCACCATGCCTAGTCTGTTGCACTGTTCTGAGTGGTGCCCTGTAGGTGAGATGGCAAGATAATTCTTCCCAGAGAGCCAGTCTACAATGGCATTTGGAATTGGTGCCAGTGACAGGATGAGAGGCAGCGGGCACAAACTTAAATACAGGAAATTCCACTCAAAGATTAGAAAGAACATTTTTTACTGTGTGGGTGATCAAATACTGGAATGGGTTATCCAGAGCGTGCAAGCTGTGCTTGTGGAGTCTCCATTCTTGGAGATACTCAAAACCCAACTTAACAAGGCTCTGCATGACATGATCTAATTGACCCCGCTTTAAGCAATGATCTGGAGCTCCAGAGGTTTCTGCCGACCTCAGTTGTTCTATGCACCTATGAAATTGGAGGTCTTTTGCCTCATCTCTTTAGTACTTCTTTCTTCTTTTGCCCTCTCTTCTTAAAAAATAGATACATTTAAGATAAAGAATTTTTAAAATTAGCACAGATTTCCTACAACAACCAGGCTGAGATAGCTAGCATCATAAAACCCCCTCAGCTTTCCATTCTCGACATATATTTCTGAAAGGAAAACTAATAACAAAAAAAAAACTTGAACCAACAAAACCCGGTTCATATGCTGTTTTTCAAGTAGATGTAACTGACAAGACAAGTCTGAAGTCTCTGGAATAATGCAGGACAAAAAATTCTGCAAGCCCACACTTAATACACTATGAATTCATCCAGCTTGTGGATACCAGTACTTATCTAATATTAGCCAGTGCTCTAGAGAAGCAGAATCTCATCAGCAAGCTTATAAATTGTACAGCAATCAGCATAGAAAATGACCTTTTTCCCTCAAATGCTTCATTTTACACTTGCCATCTCTTTAATTGGAGATGACTAAATAGGACAGCCTGACTGGAAGCCAAACTGAAAGCTATGCAGGTAGCAGATAAAAAGGCACCTTTTTCTCCCTTTAGACTGCTATATTCAGTATTGTATGTTTTGGGGTGGACTTAAATAAAAAGTTCAAGTTTATTCCCTATATTCATTGTTATACTATCTTTACTCAATCAATGGCTAAATTTGGAATACTTAAAAAAGAAACAGAAATATTTTCAGCAGCTTAATGCAGCTTTTAAGTTAAAGGATCAGTTAATGTTTGCATTGAACTCTTGCTGGTAACTGTTGTAATGGCTCCTGATTATGAAATGCAATGATACATTTGACATGGTAGTTCCTTAAATACAAAAAAATTGGTCACTTTAAAACTTGTCCGCTGATAATGGTTGGAATGGTATCAGCTGCCAGCAAACAAGGCAAAGCATATGCACAAAATACCCATGATTACTTGATAATAAATCATTTTAATGATTATATTCAAAATTGTGAAATGTGAGTGGTACTGATGCGGAAAATAACAAAGGCTGAGGCTCATCAGATTGGCTGTCCATATGTGCATCACTACTAGTATTTCATTTGTTACTCCTCTAGTGCCTCTTCCTTTGATTGTTAGATATATTAAGTTAAAGAAAAACTATTGATGGTGTTTATATGTTTATGTGCCTTTCTATATTCTAAATATAAGTGCTTTGTTATAAAGCTTTGTTTCCTAATGTTAATCTCAAACTAAAATTAAGAACTATGCTCCTCTCATTTTCTTAATAACTTATTTACAATGGTTGTACTGGATTCTGAAAGTCCTGCATGACCTGCAGGAAAGTATGAATTTTAAAACCAGGCAAACACCAGAACATGAATCAAAATGTATGTCACTGTTTTTTTACAGTATTTCTCAAAGTCAAGAAACCACTTGTTAAAACAAAGGGAACTGTAACATTTTGTTGTTATATGAAGTCAGCATGCATGATAGCCATATTTTCAGCTCACTTTGGAAGGAGATGCAGTTGTAAAAAGTGAATGTTTTATGAGATGTAGTTTGACACTACCCTACATAGTTTAGCTTCACCTCAGTAACCATTTTTAAATAGTCCCTATTTGCTCTATATATATTAAAAAAAAAAAAAAAAAAAAAAAAAAAAGCCTGTTCCCAACTTAGACAATGTGTTGGTTCCTTCTCTCTATTTTCTTTCAATCAAATTTCTGGTTCCCTGTTGATTTTGTTACTTTGTATTAACTATTTAAAAAACAAAACAAAACAAAACCAAAACACCAGTCAGGATCAGATCACATTTGTAGGTGATCCCCAAGCATGTTTTTAAACAGAAAAGAGAAAGTAGTACAACAGTTTATACACAAAAGGCTTCAAATATATTTTGGAATTGTAGACTTCAAGTAAACTAGTAGGGAGACCTGTATATTGACATCACAGATGAATACAAAGACTTCATAGGTCAGAAGTGGAGGTGGTGCATGTGGATGAGATGGGAAGATAATTCTTGCCAGACAGTCAACTTTGCAATGTCAGCTTGGAATGGCACCCAGCAAAAGAATGAGAGACAATGCAATCGGCGCAAGCTGAAATGCAGGAAATTCCACTTATGCTTAAGAAATGAATCCTTAGGACAAAATGGCCCCAATTCAGGTTACTAGGAGGGCACATAAATATAAACTTGGACTGAAGCACCAAATTGTGGCTATGCTTTTGTGAATAGGGATTAATACATTCTCTATCACTTGTAGTAGCAGAACTAGTACATATTATTCTAATCAGGAAAATCAGAAAGCAGAGGGCAAAAGAACCTAATAGTGACACAGGCTTTGGCTTTTGACGCAAGGATGAGGTAAGACAGTTATATGAGCAATTCTGCATTTGGCTTACTTGTGATTTAGAACAACATTGAGTAAAAGCAGGAATGTGTAATTTCCTTTTTATTGTGAGTGACCTTGTTTAAGTAGTGGTAGGGTAAGGCCTGGATTTCTCACAGCTAAGTGACGTATGCGAGTTAGGACCCTAGTTGTCATTGACTGTCTCTGTAAATAGTAGACAGAGATGCAATTGTAGAGCTCTACAATACTTTGCCAAGCTCACAGGGAAAGTGGTCTCACTGTCTTTCAGTATTGATGATACAAAGAGCATAATGATGTTGGGTCTCCAGTTTAGATTCTTCAGTGAAATGGGATGGATTCAGACCTAAGTGCTCACAGCCTTCAAATATGAGAAGAATAAACAAAAATGTCTAATATTGTTTAATCATTGATGGACAGAAATTTGATGATCATTTTTAAGCTTAGGAATTTCCATTAACAATTTACTTTATCTATTTGGTGGTATGGCAACACTTACATTCCTTTCCAAAGAAAGAAAAGATGAGCTACAAAGCAAAATTGTATCAATTTAATCAAACAGTTTAGGAATTTATTCAGACCTGTCAAGCATTATTTTATTCCAGTATTAACTATCTACAGTTAGTATCATTCAGAAAACATTTATGGAGACAAAAGGGGAGATACAGTCCACTGTTTATTCTAATTCATACCTTTGGGGCTGAGATTGCCTCAAATGTATCTATCTACATGTGCTTGTGTGTTTACATTTGTGCATATACGTGGAAATTTTTTGAAATTTAACAGTCCTGCATTTTTCTTTCATATAAGAAATATCTTTTTTACTGTTTCCATTATTAGTAGATTGGTGTGATATTAAAGTGAGCATTTAAAATGCACCTTAATTAAACTGCAGGAATTATGCCTTGCTTAATGTAATGAAGAAAGAGAATTTAAAATGAAGTAGCATCATTGTGTTCATTTGTAAATAACATATTGCAGCCAACTGTTTCTTAATTGCCCAGACTGTTGATAAATAATCCAGTCCTGCTGCTCTCCACAGACAATTTGCTTTGGATCAGACTAGGCAATTCAAATAACACTAATTACAGTGAAACCCTTTTATAGTGAATTCCTGTTTGCCATGGGGGAGAAAATCACTATATCAGGGGAAAGCACTTTTGCCTTTGATTTGTGTCTAAAACATGAGAAACACATAAAAGCTGCATGTTGTGCTAAATAAAGGACATACTCTTGCATTCAAAGTACTTATATTTTACTTTTTATGATACAATTGTGAATTATGTTCATTTTGCATTTGTAATTAGAGGGCGGAACAGATGTGAAAGCTTAGTTTAAAGTGATGTATCCATTAAAATAACCTATGCTGCCAAGTGATTGCTTAGTATAATAGGGGATTCGTTCACTATGAGAGGAATTCTACTTCATTGGAAGGAAACCAGGACTTCAGGAAATGTTTTCTATATCAGGGGATTCACTGTAACATCGTATCATTGTATTTATGATTTTATGATGTTAAAATGAATATTAAATGAAACAAAATTCCCAAGGATTACTCGGGAGGCAGCTAAGTACATAACATTTAGTACAGATGGTTGGAAGGCACAATTTTGCTCCATCACTGCATCCGTATCCTTGAACGATTTCGACTGAAGACAGCATTTCTTTGAATTTTTCATTAAACCAGACGTCTTGAAATATGAATTCCTTTTATGTTTCTGTGAGTTTTGGCTAAAAGAACCCCAGTGAATAAATCATACAATACTACGTGTCACCAGCACTTGTGAATATTTCTGCTTTGTTATTCTACTCTCAGTAGAGCACCATTGATTATCAAACTCAGCGGAGAGCATTTTATGATCATATATCTCCATTAGCTCCTAGTTTGACTACCATAGATTTTTCTGGTTAAGCCTGCATTATGTATTAGGAAGCCTATCTCTTCAATACAAAGTTTGATTTTATTCTCTCTAAGCCTAGAACTCTTATTATGTATTATGTATAAAGATTCTTATCTTTTATATGTAAAAATAGGAGCACTGTCTTTGTGTAACTGAAATATATGCCATCTTTTTTTTTTCTTGATTCACAGACAGCATATTTTATTATGAAGATGAATTTCTACAATGAAATGGCTGTCAGGGTAAATATTTCTTCACTTGTTAAACAAATGAAAAGTCAATTGTGCTCCGAATTTGCCTTTAATAAAATGAGCAAACCAGAATAATATACACTTGATTGATATGCTGATGGCAACAGCGGGAAATAGTACATAGTTAAAAATTAAAGTTACACTAGTCTGGGCTGTGTTTGAAAACTGTAGCTGAATTTAAGGCATCTGAATGTGTCTTGCCCCATTTAAGTGTTCATTGTGCCTTACGATATACTATAGTGATAAAACCCCTAGATATTGTATCTGCGAGTATTCTTACAAATGTAGACATACATTTACAATTCTGACAAACTATAGGGCTTTTATGTTTGTTGACATGGCTATGCTTTTTCTTTTGTTAGTACATGACATTTGATTTATTGACTCTCAAAAGATTACTCAGAGAGCACAGGACAATTTCATTGCCTAGACATAGAGGTGGAACTGCACTGATCTCATTGGCGATATTATGAGTGAATTTTGCTAGATGAAGAAAAGTATAAACAGTCCTTGAATTTTAAAAAATATACAGCAAATTTAGGTTTGTGATGGGGAAAATGGCAAAATATATTTCACTAGAAATCACCATTTTTTTCCTGAACTTTGAAACTCCAGTTAAACAAATATGTAAAACAAACATGGGAAGGACATGAAATAATTCTTGGGATGAAATATTTTTATTTTACTTGCTTCTTTTATTTTGTGGAATAAACCTGCTTTACTTTAGAGGCCTATCTCTTTTTAGGCAAGGCATCTTAACCTTTTGAATTCTACCAAATGAAGGAATGGGTTGGGGATGAAGAGCAACCCTTGAAAACTCCTGTAAAGTAGGAAGATTCTCAGAAGAGATTTAAAATTTGTGGCCTTTCTGGGTTCAGAATAACTTGCTCAAGAAATGTGTTCCTATCAGGTTTTTAACTTAGAGCTGGTTCTCTCAAATGCACAAAATAGAATGTTTCATTTGGTGCATGTTAGAGAGCTGGAGATGTTTAACAGCAACAGTTAATTCCTCAGAAATACACTTTTATTTTGGTTTTGGTTTGTTTGTTTGGGTTGTTCTTTTTAGTTTATTCCTTAATTAGCTAGTTTGAAAGTATTCCACAGTGGATAAATGCTGTATATTCATGCAGCTGAAATCAGTGAGAAAACACAAGATGCAAGCCAGCTTTTAAAAGTTGGCTGTGTACTTTCAGAAGGCATTTGAAGACCAAATTTCAGAGGTAATTATGTATTCTAGTCAAATGGAGTTTTGCATTTGGTCTTTCATTCTTAAAAGAAATTGAGTGTGTTCCCATTCATTTGTAATGGAAATATAATGTTGAATCATTAGGTGATATAAATCTTCAAAGTACAATATTTTCAGTCATGTCCTTTTCTTTAATGGAAATTTAAATCAGTAGAAAACAATAGAACAGATCTTTATTTAGTTACAAATATCAGAATCTGATTCTTCTCTGTCTAAAGCTTGTGCAGCCATATCTGCAGAGCAGATTTAAAATACTACCATTCTGAAATGCTAAATGGCTTTTTTTTTTTTTGCTGTCATCTGGTTTTTGAAGAACTATCCAAGGTCCAGGACAACAGAGAGTAAGGCCTGTTGAGTTTCTGCACAGAAGATAATGTGGCCAGATTTTAGGTTTCCTAGGCCAACGGTGCCTCATATTCACACATTGTGAGCTTGATTCATGATTAATATACTTCAGTGTTCTGAAAATATAACAGTAACTGTATGTTTTTCTATTTAACCACTTAGTTTTGCTTCTTAGTATTATTAAAATATTTATTTAATTTTATAGTTATTGATTAGAAAGGCACTTTCAATTTTGGCAATTGAAATATCATTGAGAGTGTACACATGCTTATAGTTTCGAAAGCAGTCTACATCCCTGCCTCTCTGAATTGCATTCAGTTGTGACCAGAACTGTCAGTTTCACCTTTTAAAATTAAATCAGAGAACTTGTTTTAATCAATTACAGTTTTGAGTACTAGGTCAGAATATGATTCTCTCCCTTAAAAGATTTAAGGTTGCTATAAATTTTCAGCAACAAAAGTAATTCTACAGAAAAAAAACATTTCCATGAGCAGATGGCTATCGATATATCAAGGTTTTGCCATTTGTTTTAGTGCTTAAAATAAACATTATTTATAAGACCACTTACATTTTGATGTTACTTAATGAGGAATATGCATCATTGATTTGACTAGCTTAAGAGGTCATTTAGAACTTGCCCGTTAACAAGCTGTAATCTGCTGAGCACACAATGACTTTGTTTAAAATTATCTGTTCAGTGCTGATCAATGACAATAATTGTTTTGTACCAATCACTGTTGAAACTTGCTAATTACTTTGAAGGGCATTCACACTTGTCTCTTTTTTTTCAAGAATTTTTTAAACACTCACCTTGAAATTAAAAAGAAATACAGTCATAACATATTATAGTTCCTTATAAAAGCAAACATTTAGAACTTTCACACTGAAAATAAGAACACCATCAGAAACTTTGTGTAATTTTATATTCCAAAAAGATTAGTCTCCAGTTTTGTGACCGCTGATGTACAGAAATCTAGCATCAAATAATTTGAGGCATAACGCAGTTTCTCTTACTTACGTTTCATTCAGTTGAAATGAGTGAAGTCATTCTGAACAATGGTGTAAATAAAGGTAGAATGTGGCATTTCATTGGTACACTGAGCCCACTGGAGATAATTATAGCTTTATACAATTTGAGTCTTTTGTCTTTCAGTTTGAATTCTGATCCTTTAACCCAGAAATATCCAGTTCTGCATTTATAACTGTGAGGTGAAAACTGTCAGAGAGAGTTTCAAAGGGACCATAATCCTGCATTAATGAGCAAACAGCTATATGGGAGCCAAGTTGCTCTTGTTGAGAAATTTTGAAACCCAACAGAAAAACAAAGCTAAGATCCTTATTCACATGCAAAGGATTTTGCTTAATCCCAGATCTCTGAAGGCATACTCATTCTTTGCTCTTTCTCTAGCCTTTTTTAACCCAATAAGTTTGTGTTTGAGAAAGTGGAGTTGCAAAGAGTATGAAATTTACTATCACCTAGTACAAAGAATCATGTGTAGTGCTTAACCTTTCTTGTTCCCATGTTCAGCTGCTCACATAACTATTACTTATTCATATTGTAACAATGTCTAGAGGTCCAAACCCTTTTTATTAAAAAAAAAACCCAAACAAATAACACCACATAGGTAAAAGAAAATCCCACCTTTTAAAATTAGATCTGAGTCTTATTTGAGAAGAGAGGAAAATACATGGTGATGCAAAAAGGGGGAATAGAAGAGTGTACTAACAGAAAAGTTAATAGCCTCTTATTCTTAATAGCTTTAGTGCATCATTTTATTTTCTCAGTGACACATCACTCAAAGACTTACTGAAAGCTTTCCTGTGTTACTTATTCTCTTGTTAAATCTCGCATGAAGAGATAATCACAACTCTACCTTCAAGATGCCATCAGTTGAGACTAGATGCTAGTTTTTACTTTACAGAGTAATGTTTTGGCTTTTGTGATTGCAAAAAAATGGTACCAAATACAAAGTATGAAAATATGCAACCCTGCCTTAATTAGTCTGCTTATAGATGTGTTACTCTTTTCAGCTCAGGAAATGGCAGGAGATGGAAAAATTGCACTTTTGTCAGTTATCACAGTGGTACAGAATTGGACTGCAATGGAACTGGGAGTAGAGACTTTTGCCTATTACTAAAAAGCACACCCAAGACTTGATGATACAGACTTTGAAGTCAGTGAGTGCTAAGGTTGATTGATAGCATGGGCAACAGGCAGTCTTTTCCCTTCCCTTCTTCCTGAATCAAACACAACCAAATATGACACTATTTTTTCCTTTCTTTGCATGCTTCTTTGGAAGAGGAGACAGGGTAAGAAAAAAACCCCACAAAATAAACACATGAATTGCACTCCACTTACCAAGTCATACCGTGGTTCTGGAAAGAGAAGGGTTGGTGTAAAGGCAAAAAAAACCCAACACTGAAGAGTATAAATTCTTGAAAAGTCTAGTAGTCAGAGGGCCCACAAAGAAAAGAGAGCTCTGGGCAAATTAGCGTTCTTCTCTTCAATGCACGTAGTGAAGATGAGTAGCTTCTCACCTTGGAGTTGCTTCTGGATCCTAAGACCTCAATCTTCTTGCTTTTTTAATGTAAATTCTGCCTTTCAGCTGTTATGTCTCTTAAGATTTCAAAGCTGTAAAGGTCAAAGTGATGGAAGGTGGAGCAGGAGAAGGTAGTGCAGACTAGAAGATAGAAATCGTGAGATTAATATAGAAATATATTGAGAAAAAAAAAGGAGACAAAATGCAAGGAAGGAAGTAAAAAATATTTTGACGGAAGATAAATAAGTTCAAGGATGGAAGAATGTAAGGAAAGAGGAATTAGACAGTGAAAGCAGAGGAAAAGATCATTAATCTATTTTTCAGATGTATTGACCTAGAATACACTGACCTCTTCTAGGAAAGAAAATGAGGAATGAGAGCAGCCCTCAGGATGACTGAATAGAGCAAGTTATGCCTTCTGCCTGTACATGTCATTGCATAGGGATAAATATCATGAACCAAATGACAGTACTGATGATTTTTTACCTAATTAGTACTTACTTTCCCTTCCCACGAAACAGATAGCCAGTAAACCTGTAAACATTTCAGAAACATTATGACTAGAGTTTTTAAGTATCAGAGAAGGTTTAAGCTGTTGTGTTGAAATAAATTCTTGGGAAAGTCAGGCTGGACTAAGTTGTTGGGTTTTTTTTCCTTTTTTTTCAAAAAATTTTTTAACCAATACTTTTTAAAATGCACCAAAATATGAATCCTTTCTGGTGTAGGATGCTACCTAATTTCTATTCTTAATACAACTTTAGGACTAATTACAGATAAAGAGGATTCCTTTTACAGTTTAAGCTTTATCTGTTATACAGGAGGAATAGTATTTTGTGAGAAGATTATAATTAATGTGCAACAAATAGACATGAATCACCTTACATTGGAGATAAAAGAACTGCAATTTGTAAATGATGTTTCCAGAAAGCCTGATTCATTGAGTTACTGGGAAGGCTTCTATTCAGTTTAGATTATATCCACAGCACAAGGATGAGAGTGTAGCAGAAGATATTGGAGATGTAGGGAATGTATGTTGTACCTGAGAGAAGACACCACTTCTGTTTTTTTTTACCGTTCTCATATAGAGCAATGCCACTGGCAGTAGCAGACACTTCTTTTCATTGCCACACCCCAACAGAAATAGTAGTTTAAAACTTCATATTTTTTTTAATGCTGGCATTTAATAGTAAATTCATATCAACATTTAACTACAATATGTTACATTCTACCCTCATTTTCTTCACTGAACCATATTGGTGCTTCTACTTGATATCACTTTTAAGGAAACCATATTATTTGGGAAATACAACAGACATTTGATATGCATGCAAACTTTTATTTGAAATATACTAAGCAAATATTTATTTTCTGTAGATTCAGAAAAGGTGGCGAGGCTATTATGTTCGGAAATATATCCATAATTATTATGCACTGAAGAAATACCTGGAAGCTGTTTCTGTGAAGAACGAGTTTGTCAGGTAAAGATAAAAACTCTATGTGGTAAAGCATTAATTTCCTCTTCTTTTACTTGTAAAAAGTTTATGGCAGTAATTATTTATTTGAATGTAGGAACCCCTCCATTATAAAATACATCTGTCTGTCTATCTATCTATCTATCTATCTATCTATCTATCTATCTATCTATCTATCTATCTATGAGTCATCGTCTTTATCCTAAACCTGTTCATATTTTGCCACATTCTCTTCTCATTTACACTGTTATGAATTCGGAATAATTTCTTTTAATTAATTAGATGTACTCTGGGTTTATACCAATTTAATGAAACCAAATTTGGCTCTTCATCTATGCATAGAACTCATAGATTATTATGCCCTAAATATGGTTTGTTGAACTAGATTATTTTTTTCCCAGTATACACAAGCTAAAAAAATTTCCTTTTCATAATCTGTTTTGAAAATTGATTATTGACAATGAATGAAAGTGCATATTTGGGGATCAAAGTAATACACATGAGCCATAATATGAATATTAATTGTGAAATATACTAGAGTGGACATCGTAAAGCACATTCTTTTCATAGCTACAGGCAAGATTAATTTGTCTATTAGACTTCCAGCTAAAACTGTTATTGCTATATGTTCCTACTCTATTTCTCCTATCCATTCCTTTTCTTTCCCTGTACTTAAGTTGAAAGCTCTGTAAAATAGAGGCAATTATTTCCCTCTAGTGTATTTGATGTCCTGATCCATTACTTTTTCTTCAGATAACAGTGGAAACAAACAGACAAAATATGGAGTGACCATTGTCATTACTTTCTAATTGTAAGAGAAAGGGTGTTGGACAAAATCCATCATTTTTGCTGTTCAGAAATCCTGAGACAAATCTTTGCTTTCTGAAGTGTAGAAATATAAGTCTAGTGAAAAAGTATTTATGGAAGTCTCATCTAGATCACATGGCAAAGACAATTCAGTCAGAAGACTGTTACAGAAAACAGCATACTCAAGTTTTATATGAAGAAAAGAATTATCCAGCTGTTTTGGATGCTGCATATGAATTTATATTATTTTTGCACAATTATAGCTGATGCTACATCCTCTGTGTCATAACACTGTAACTCATATATTGCATTGTTACATATAATGAAGCATACTGATAACTGCCTACCTCTAATCTCTCATTACTACTCATTTAAATGTATTTTATGCAGAATGTTAGATCGTAACTCAGTAAAACCAGACTTAAAAAGTCTGTCATCTCTTTCACTGTACCTCTGTGCTCTGAAATACGTTCTCTTGTTGAAAAGGTAGAGTCCGAGGAAGACTAGACCAAATCTTGGAAAGTAAATGAAGCCATAACTTTTCTGGTCTATAATGAATATAACTGGATGAACTACAGAGACACAACCTGCTACTCTGTTCTAATAGTTCTATCACTCCTCTCCATTCCTGGCCGAAACCTGGAACAGGGCCCATAACATGTCAGTTAGATTGACTTTTTACGTATGTGAAGCAAAACAAGATAGCAAGTGGTATTCCTACTATACTGACCACAGATTGACATGAGCTTTGTATTTTATTTCACCACACCCACAACAGGTCTTTGCTGGGTACATCTAACTTTGCAGGACTACAAAAATACTGGTCTTGCAGTACTTTGACATGCTTGTCAAAATCCCTAGTATTTATTCCAGGTCATTCAAAACCATAAGGCCTATGCGTCGGGTAGGTATTTTAATCAACAAATACTTTTGTGCTTTTTTTATTTTTAACAGGTAATGTGAGCATTGTGACTTTAGGTACATCGAAATGTGTCAAAATTGGTGAACTCTTATCTAGCAACTGATATATTGATATTCTGCTAATTTGAATTCTGTCTTGCATACATAGTTCACAGACACGTATGTCTTTCAGGTTAAAAAATCCATCTTTCAGATTAAAAAAAGAATAAGTTAGAAATGAATTTTTGAGCAAATTTGCTCAAACGGATCATATCATTTCAGTTTTAAAAATACATCAGTCCTGAAGTGCAATCAAGAATCACTGCAGTAATCTATTGGGGTACATTTGAAAACTAATATGTATATTATCTTCAATGTTCTTCTTATGAAATCTAACAGATGTTTAGTGAAGATCAGGTGTAGGCCCTCAGCCAAACAGATTTTTCCTGTCATTGGGCTGCCATTGCTGCCAACTGGTTTGGCCCCAAGGTGGCCCACTGTGTTTCTTATGAGGAATTTGCCCATAAGAATCTGCTTGAGGATAGGAAGGCTCTGCAGAGGAATCTGGACTGGCTGGATTGATGGGCTGAGGTCAATTGTATGAGGTTTAATGAGACCAAGTGCTGGATCCTGCACTTCAGTCACAACAACCACACGCAACACTACAGGCCTGAGGAAGAGTGGCTGAAAAGCTGCCTCGTGGAAAAGAACCTAGGAGTGCTGGCTGACAGCCGGCTGAATATGAGCCAGCAGTGTGCCCAGGTGGCCAAGAAGGCCAATGACATCCTGGCTTGTATCAGAAACAGCATGGCCAGCAGGACTAGGGAAGTGATCGTACCCCTGCACTCAGCACTGTTGAGGCCTGTGTTCAGTTCTGGGCCCCTTGCTACAAGAAGGACACTGAGCTGCTGGAGCGTGTCCAGAGAAGGGCAATGAAGCTGGGAAGGGTCTGGAGCACAAGTGTGATGGGGAGCGGCTGAGGGAACTGGGGTTGTTTAGTCTGGAGAAGAGGAGGCTGAGGGGAGACCTCATTGCTCTCTACAGCTACCTGAAAAGAGATTGTAGCGAGGCATGGGTCGGTCTCTTCTCCCTGATAACAGTGATAGGACGAGGGGTAATGGCCTCAAGTTGCGCCAAAGGAGGTTTAGATTAGATATTAGGAAAAAGAATGGTCAAGCATTGGTACAGGCTGCCCAGGGAAGTGATGGAATCACCATCTCTGGAGGTGTTCAAAAACCACGTAGACATGGAACTTTGGGACATGGGTTAGTGGACATGGTGGTGTTGGGTTGATGGTTGGACTTGATGATCTTGGAGGTCCTTTCCAGCCTTAAAGATTCTATGACTCTATAAATACTGAACAAGGTAGAGGAGAGATTCTCTGCATGTTTTCATCAGCCATCACATCAAATACGTAAGAGTATAACCTCATTGTTCATAAACATTTCTGTATATATAAAATTATTGCAGTTCAATGTAAAAAACACCAGGAACTGTGTAAAATTGAAGAAGTGCATTTATGAAATGGCTGGGTTTTATTCTAGCATCAGGATTATGGAAATTTACATGCTGGCTGACAGAGCCATTAATACACTTGTGCACTCAGATTAGGCTGGCTTTGTGTGTTTTGCATTTCTAGAACACCACGAAACAACACAATGTGATTTCAGATATATATGTATGTAGCGCATTTTTTTTCTTATTTGTCTTATAGCTGTATTCATCAGAATACATGTATTAGTGCAATATCTGTGCTAGTAAAGAACAGAATTTCTTCACAAGTAGTAGTAGAACAACAGTAAACTAGACTGATTTTAAGAACTACAGAGTGGTATAGCTCCCTGCCCTCCCCCCAAAAAAAAACCCCAACCAACCAAACAAATTGCACAACAGAAGCCTATAATTTCAAAAGTTTGTTCAAACTGTATTCTTGCTGGAATTATGATGTAATTCTAAACTGAACTACAATATATGGTCCTTATCTCCTAGAATAATGCTGGCCTTTTTATTTATCAACAACTACCTGAAATCACACTGCAAGTCCTTCTGAGATACATTTTTACCTCTCAGTCTCCAGAACCAGGAGTTATGCTTAATTTTCTATTCTTTCATTAAGGAGGAGCCTGTATCAATTATCACTCATTTGTTTCTAAGAGAAACTTCAGAGGAATTTGCTATGAAACTTTGGACTTTCTGTTAGTTTCTTCTAAGAGTATCTTATAAGAGCTATTGAACAAAGCTTGTGCCCTTCTCTCTCTTCCTTCACTTTTTTTTTTTTTTTTTAAAATCAAAATACGAGACTGTTCCCTTACTAAGGGGTTTTCTCAATCAGTAGCCACATCTTTACCATTCAGCTTTAATACAAGCCGTCCTTATTTAATAGCTGCACTCATTTAGTAGCCAGACCTTTATCATTTGTCTTTATTGTGAAAACCCCAGGAGAAAGTAAACTTAATAGATGCTGCCCCAGTTTAAAGCCATAGAGGGATGTAATTAAGTTTAGCAGAAATTGATTTAACAGAAATTGACCTAAAATATAATTAAATAATAATAGTCATATTGTGTGTGAGTTTACACTCACTTAACAGACTGCTTATCCTAATTTAAGGCACTGTTTTTCTATGAACTGAAGGTAACTGTTGATTGTAGCTCCCAGGCTGGCTGAAGAGTGGGTGAGTTTTCCTCCAGCATTCCCATTACTTCCCACTGCTACAGAACCAATAGGTATGATGGCTGCTGGTGTCCCCAGTAGAGTTTCTAATAATTAACTTAGGAAGTGATTCAAAGAATCCCTTGACACATGACCAAAGAACGAATTTGAATCCTGAACTCTGTCTATATAAGGACATACTTCTTGACATTTGTATAGTTTAGCTTCAGAGTAATGGTGAAGTGGCTTCATTAGTCCTAAATTCTGTTTTTTCTACAAGATTTAGGAAGTTCTAAACTAACCAAGTAGGAAATATGTTCTTAAATGTTTATCTTACAAAAATTTGCTATTTAGATCCTAGTAGTAAGTCTTCATCTATAGCATCCATTTATATTGAAATAAATACCAAAACATACTGTATTCTGTCTCAATATGGATTAGTTGGGTAGTTGCATATATAAATGCATGCATTAAAATAAATGCCATTAATTCTCGGTGAAGTTAACATATTTAACTTTAAGGGAAAATACCTTGTTTTGAAACATTTTTAAAGCTGCATTTATCTTTAAGAGATGGCAAAATGGTTACAAGGGGAAATATGCCAAAAGCAATTAGCATAGGCTATAACTCCATATGATGCATTAGAATTTTGTTTTATGTGAAACAGTTTCCAATCCATGATAAGCAAATGGACATCACATAAATTAGCATGCTGGTGCCATTATATCAGAAGAATTTATGGATGATGTCAGTTGCCCAACTGTGTGATTAACTTGCAGTTCTTTGACTAAGGTTATCTACACACTGGCCTTTAAACTACAGTAAAGCAACTTTGCTATATGTCAGGTGTGCAACTAGAGATAAGATTTTGGGATGTACTGCTCCATTTACTGATGAATGGCACCATTTAAATTTTTCCCTAGGTGCAGAGCTCAGTAAGATAGCAGTATGAGAAAACTGAAAAAGCAGTGGCAAAGTACTGGCATTTGGGTTCTTGTGTAATCAAGGCAGGTAGTTTAGGTTTCTTGGCTATTGAATAAACACTGACTTAAAGGTAGCAAACTAAGACCTGAGTCTAGCTTTAGCAAGCATAATAGTTTGTGTAAACACTGTTATCATTGTAAATTGTGAATTTCATACACTTACAGGATTGACACCAAATTTTCATTTCTGTTATTATTGGCTTTAAGAGTAAAAAAGCCTTAAAAGTAGTCCCGAAGAGGGTGACTTTCACCCAAGTTTGACTAGCTGCTCTATCAGGGGATTTAGTAGTGAACTCACTATTAAAGCTTTTTGGTCTTCAAGAAATGTCAGGGAAATAGATAATGCAAGGTGATAAAAATCACTTCCTTGGCAATATTCACTAATCTTTTGTGCAGTCTAATTTTTTATGATCCTTAATAAACAGTTAAATAGAGTACTGTTACATATTGCTGGTGATCTAATCCAATGTTTAGCTTTTCTGCAAATATGCTTGAGCATGTAATACTGACAAAAGTAAGAGTAGCTAGCTTCTTCTTGATTACGAGAGCATTACTGAGATCTATTTACTTTTAACATGACAAGCACTTTACTTCTTAAAACTTTTGAGGTATTACTATTTTCCACGAAGTGGGCTTTAATCATCTGTTGTCACAGTAATATGAGGAGAACTTGCTCAGCCTCCATCTGTCTGTTCCTTTCTGATAAAGATAAGTCTAGGTGCTGGCCTTTTTTGCAAGTGTCAAAGTGTTTTGAAGAATGCATATATTGTCTTATAATTCAATTAAAATGTTCCTCCTCATTGACTGCAGAAGCAATTGATTCTGTAGTCTATTTTCAATTAGTGCCAAAGTCTTTCAGACAGCTCCTTGGAATTCTTGCAACAATAAAAACCTCATTTTTGTAATGTTATCTTTCACTTGATGTTTAATGAACTAATTTATCTGCAGCCCATCTTCTTTTCCTTGTCTTCAAAGATACCTAGAGGAAATGCATTATAGTTTTTAGCTTATTTACCTGTAATTAGAATTTTATGAATGTAAACCTATCCTGTCAGCTTTCTTTGGGAGCCATAGAAATAGAGACAAGTACCAAATATGCTTTCTTTTATTTAAATATTATTTTTGGGTAGTAGGGCACATAATTTGAGACACGTATGCCTTTCCCAGAGGATTTTAGGTATAACTGCTAGATCTTGTAAGAAACTTAGAACTGTAATCCACTGAGGGTCTCAGAGTCTCAGAGTCCCATAGCTACAAACCTGACATTGTTAGGATGAGTAAGATATAGAAAATAAGATATTTGATTCTTCTCTGTGATTTGACCTAGTTTCCACTGAACAATATCAAGATGTTCGTATTTACTTAAGTGGGAGTTAGACCAGAGAAAAACTTTAAAGTAATACATTTTAAAGAGACTCACATCTTTTTAAACTATTCTCTACAGTAATGTATTTTGTGATGGTTGTTCCTTCTTAAATGTGTTGTCCATAAATCTTGCTTTTTTCACAGATTCTGAGCACAGAAAACCTTTTCGATAAGTCAGTTCATTTTTATGTCTTCTTTTTGCCTACCTCTATACATATCAACACAGTTTCATTTAAATATATTATTTTAAACAGCATATATGCTTATATAAACATGGGCTTTTAATAATGCATGTTGCAAAACAAGACATCTTGGGTGGACTTTGTCTTTTTAGTTTCATCATGAAATTGAAATGAACTGGCTAAAGCTATAGAGCAGGGAATATTCTGCTTTCACTTCATAGGAGAGCATTTTCTGAATGCAGTGAGGTTAAGGTAGGAACCATTATATCCAATGCAGATTCAGCTAGACATACTTCATGTGCCTTATTCTGTTCCCGTGTCTCTTGAGCAAGTGATGAAAGCAGTCTTACTATGTTTTTAGCTAGTTCTGTATAATACAGATAAAGTTTTTCAGATAAGCATGAATAACATAAGTAATGGGTTAGATTCTAACCTTTATATTATGAAAGCTATATTTTCTCATGTGTTTTTGTACAGCACCTGGCACACCATTAGGAGTAACAGATTAAACATTAAACTTTATTTCACTTGTATCCAAGGGAAAATTGTCAATATGAGTGTGTAGAAAGAAATTTGAGATCCTTTTATTCACCAGTTGGACCAAATAGTCTGTGATACAGCTGATTATTTTTACTGAAAGTAGAATAAAACAGTTGTGACAACATAGTATTGTAGAAAAACAATAGTTTTGTAGCTGTGAGCTTTGAAGGAACTGTAGTGTCTGGATAGATTTTTTATTTTGAAATAGGTCTGTTAGAATTACCGACAGCTTACAAAATATTTTCTGCAGACAAAGACTGACTAATCTTAGCATTTTTTATTGTCTTATATAGACAGAGGTCACAGTCTTATATTTTGTCTGAAGTAGGATTTTCACTGTAAAATAAGTAGAAAAGGGGAAGAGGTACAGTTTCATTAAGCTCTAACATATCATTGACTGTCAGGTAGGTCTTGTTATGCTGTCCATCCTCATTTAACTATCCCACAAGATCTCTTAATGAAGTTAAGCCCCAAGTTCACTCCAGTAATTTTGTGGCAAGAGTTTGTGCAATGTAACAATTCATCACTTGTCAGGAAGGCACTTTTAGTTTATACATTTAATAAGGGCATCCTCTAGCTTGGTTAATTAGAAGTGAACAGTTTGCATATTTACTAAATGCAGAGTGTCATTGCCACCACGGCCTATTGCCTACATGAATTATTTCTCTATCTGCAATAAACAGCTGGGTAATTATTACTGCCATAATCAGATAAATTCCCTCTGTAAGGCTTTTCTTACATGGCAATTCTTTGAACTCATCCAAAGCTGAACAAAATTTATGAACTCCAGCAGCTAGGCCACTTTTTCATAGTGTAGTGTCCCTGTTCCCTGTTTCAAGGACATGTAGAGTATCATAAATATTGTTTAAATTAGGAGGATAAATATGATTACCTAAAGATTACATATTAATAAACTTGATTTTCAAAATATAATTTTCAGGTTGTAACTGATTAAATTATAGCAGTTCTGGTTTTATCTAATTGTAGAGACATGACAGGCCATCTATATACAGGCTATACTAGGTTATCAGGGAGGAGCTCTGCCACTTGAAGACTAAGACTCATGAAAAAGTATATAAATATTTTTCATGTGCCTTTTAGAGAACTAGTCATTTCAGCTGTTTAGGTCATTAGAAGTATGACAAATTTTATGTGCCAATTACTCAACTCACTTAACACAGTTCTTTTGTCATTAAAACAAGGTGATGGTTCTTTTTGGTGTGCAATTTTCAATTTAACAACGAAGCATAAAATTTAAATGCATGATTTTATGTTTTACATTAGAAAATTAGATATTTCTTTTATTTGCAAAAGCAATTTGTATACAAAGGATTGTGTAACTAAGCTTGCTCTTTGCTATCCAAATATTCCAGCTCATATGTGAGTCTATCTACAGATACATCAGTGAGTTTATACATTTACACATACAGCTTTTCCAGAATGTGCTGAATGTAGCTTATTTTTGAGTTCTGCAAAGAAACAGAAGAAAATAAAGACAAGTATCATTTAAAAAAATAAATTAATTAATGCACAACTGTCCATTTGATTTAATACCACAGGCTCTTTTTTTTCCTCATAAGATACTGTGTGTGAGTGCAACTAGAAAATTGCCATCAGCTGCTCATGTACTTCATAACTCCTTATTGAATAAGTAGTATACCTCTTAATTTAACAAAATGCTCAGAGATAGCAGGAATATTAAGGAAGAACTGCCTTACCCAATGGAAGGCTCTCGAGGCTAGACTGCCTTTCTTATTTCCCATTTGTGTGGGAGAAATAGAGACTATAGTGGTGAAGACCTTCAAAAAGAGCCACACCACAGTTGTGTTTTGTTATTTGAAATATTGTATCTATGCACTGCATTTTTGCAAGTTCATGATCTGATTTTTGACTGAGGATGTGAAGGCTTATTGATCTTTTTTTTGACATTTCATTTTTTTTTATGGTAAAAAATTATAGTTCTTCCTTTTATATTGGTATATCCTATAATATCCCATGAAGTATCATAGGACTGCATGAGATGCAAAGCAGTATACAGTCTCTCATAGTAATTTTTTTTAAAATGTAAAATTATACGGAATGAAAATAAGTGATTTAAGGAAAAAAAAAAGGAATTAATAGTCCAAGTTCAGTATATTTTGATTTTCTAGATCATTCTAAATAGACCCTTCTGTTATCTAAGAAGACTTAATACTCTTAAGTACTCACTCAGAGAAGAAAATGAAAAAACTAAATGTTTTCTATTTTTACAGTCTAGAGGAATAACAAAAAAAATGCTGTGGGTTTTTTTTTGTTGTTCTGGTGATGCTTAAAATAATGTTATTCTGAATCAGATGGTCTAGTCTAGATCTTCAGATCTATCACCAGTATCATATCTATCAATTACAAATTTATAACAATATCTATAAAAAGCCCATTAAACTTTGGCTGAACAATCTAGTCTTGATTTAAGAACACCAACAGATAGAAAATGCCCTTTTTATTCTACTCCAGGAGTTAATTACCTTCTGTGTTCAAAGTGTGTCCCATATTTCCCCACTAAAGTAGTTTGATTTTATCTTTGAACCATTGCTTCTTGTTATATCCTCCTCTACTAGGCTAAAAGCTCCACTAATAGCCAGAATCCATACATTAATTTTACCACCTTCTAGTATTTTTTGTGATTAGCATAAACAATAGAGGTCATTGCAAGATGTTGTCTCTCTTCTTGAATTAATTCTTGTGACCATTTTGGACAGACTTTCAAACATCTTTTAGAATACCATCAGAATCAGAAATCAGTTATGGTGCATAAGAAATTAAAAAAATCATACTTTTTTGTTTTCTTCTGATGTATTGTCAGTTTATGCCTTGATTTATATACCTTTTCATCACAGTATTGTAAAAGAGCTTCTTCATCTCTATGAATACTACTCAGAATATCCCCCTTGAAAGCCATACTTCCTCATACTGTGAGGATGATTTTTTTTAAACTGTGTGAAACTTTTATTTATTATTATCCCCCTTTCATATTCTTCAGACTCTTCACCTTGTAGGTATAATTACATGAATCCATTAAGTTGTTTATCCTTTACAGTGGAGCTAAATTCCAGTGTTCTTCCTTGAACTTCATAATTTCTACTGCCTTCAAACCAAATCAACGTAACAAATATTGTTTCAAAAAAGCATATGTTCCACCTCTTTTCTCCAAGCAGGCTCTTCTTTTCTTGTCCGATTAACTAGCTGATTACAAAATGTTTACAGCCTCATCTAAAAAACTTATTTGATCTTTCAGCTGCATGACACCCAAAATGATGCAGCACTCATGACCCTACTTGTACGTGGTGGTGGGACACCTGACCACCATCTAGCATTGAGCTTAGCTACTCAAAGATGGATCTAGTACTCAGATCAGAAAATTATGTGCTTAGGTCTAGACAGTAGAATCTAAATGTTGGATGTACCCTCTAGGCATGAATAATCGGATGCCTAAATCTATAATTAAATGTAGCCTCGCTTGTGTGGTAGAACCCAAATTTCAGAGGATTGACTTTAATTCTGAGCATAATTTCTTGCATGGCATACTAAAATGCCTGATCTTTTTTTGGGCGTTGATTACTTCAAAGTTTTCAAGATAATAAGAGACAAGGTTTCCTAGCACTTCTGAAAATTGGGATCTGGTTGATAATTTCAACTTGGTAATTAACCACTGTTGTGAACTCACATACTCATAAATATCACTTCAGTATTTACAAATGTGTCAGATCTCTCCCAAAAAAATTACATCCGCTATATAAAAGACATACTGATTTGCTGTGTCCTTCGTAATGGTTTATATTTCAATAAAAATGACATCATAGATGCTCAAGTGGTAACATTGTTCTATGAGTATGGAATTTGAGACAACCATCAGCTACCATGAAAATCACCATGAAATTTGGCATTACTGCTCTGTTATATGTAATGGGTCTATATATAAAAGCTCTCCCTGCCTCGCCATTGTAAAAACTGTTTAGTGAACAAAGTGTATCATTTTATTTGCAAATATAGGCAGACTTTTATATGAAAGTAAATGAAAAATGTGAATCAGGCAGTAGACCTCAGTCAAATTGTTTCATAATACTCTGAGAAGGAAAATCAACTTAGCTGATGACCTTTAGAAGTTATAATGTCATGTTTGCTTTCTAAATCTCATAATATTGAATATTGTAAATGTTGCCAAGTACCATATATTAAAATAAAAGGAATACAGATATGTCTACATTGTCCTGCACTGCAGCAGAGAGATAACAGTTAGCTTAAATGAGTTCATTCCAGTACTGGGAACAGCTTAACTGTAGAAAAACATAGCAGTGTGCTTTCCTCTAGTTATTACTGTGCAGATGGTAGCATATATAGTCTTCTGGGAATTGCAGTGCCAAAAGATAACAGATACTTTCACATGACATTCACTAGAAAACTTCCAATGGTATTTGGCTGTGGTTAGACATCTTTTGTATGTTGCTGAAAAATTAAGAACATGACTGCTCTCTTAGCAGTCTAGCACTGACACTGTGCTAGAGGTGACCACTGCTGCTAAACTGCTATCAGAATAGCTTGTGTCAGGGCTCTGTTACCCATTCAGGGCCAGATCAGCTCTGTTACCCGCAAATCCTAATTTCACTGTTTAAGCTAATCAGGTCAGGCTGATTCTCCATGGCGAGGTCAATAACAGATATGGAGTGAAAATATTTTTCCTCTTATGGTTATCTATATTAGTATAGTCCTGAGCATAATTAAACTTGAACCAATATACTTGGATCTAGTTCCTCAGCCAACAGAAGCTTCAGTGTTGTAGTTACTCTTTTGCCACATCTATAATGGGTGGGGTTTACACTTTAATTAAATAACATCATCGTTTAAATCAGACCTTTTACAAAAATTATTTTTAACTTCACAGCATCTTGTGCTACCAATGAGTATGAAGAAAATTCATCTTAAGGATTTATACACACAAGGGAAAAACATTTGGACCAATAAGTTTGCATGTTTCCAGAAAATGGAATAATTTGGAAAGATTAGTACCAAAAAAGTAGGTTTTAAATAATTGTGAAGAAAAATTCTGTATGAGGGGTTATTGAAACCATAATTAGAAGATTCTGTATAATGACTTATGGAAACTAGTCCACTTTTAGTTACAAAATAGCTCTGCAATCAGTATTTTGGAAAGTTGTTGGACTCTCTCAAGGAAGTGTGGAGCAGTGGAAGTTGGAAGGATAGGAAGGATGCATCAGTCTGTTCTTTCCTGTCTGGTATGTGCTGTATCCCGATCTCCTGATCTGCACAAGGTATTCATTCACTGTGTGCCCTTCACTGCTATGTTCATCAGAGTTCCTATGTAGTATATTGATCAGAGTGTGGACCTTGACAGTTGAACTGATATGTCACTTAATTTCATTGGCAGTGTACACTATGTGATTAAGGAAAGATGGGCAGAATATGTTCTACTATGCATAAATTATAATGGGATTTTAAGATGTTGCAAATTTCTTTATGTAAGATTAATAATAATAGAAACTATAGGGTGTTTTTGCATGCCTACAGATTAGCTTTATTTATTTTATTTTATTTTTCATCCTAAGGAGTAATATTAGTTTCCTGTTCACTGCACTGCAATGACAGAGCAGTACCTTTCCTCCATGAGAGTGTCATGATTAAGTTGTTGAATAGATTGGTGTAAACATTCACATTTAAAATTAGTAAGAATTTTGGACACCCATTTATGGTAGGTCTCCTAGGCAGTAAGATACTTCATACCACTAATAATTGACTGACTCTCTGAGTATCTGTTTCACTGCAACTTGAGATCAAACATTTTGGTCAAGGGATTCTGTCAGGATACACACAGGAGTACTGTGCTGGAGAGGAGTAAGGGGGTTACAGAGCCGCTCTGTTCTGCTCGGTAAATCTGAGCAGGTTCATTCAAAATATCAGAAAGAGGTTGAGGATGATCAAGCTGTCTGATGGTACATAGCTAACATAAGTATGTAGTATGTGTGTTCTGTTAAAACTTTGCCTTTAAAGTACAGAGCAGTCCATCCTAGGCTAGTCTATACGTATATTTCAATTTTTTTCCCAAAATATAATAGATTAAGTCAAATGATATTATCATGGCAGGTAATATTCCATTCTCACCTACAGCAATGTAATATGAAACCAAGTGGCATGCAGTGGTGTACCAAAAGTATTGTCCCACTAATTTCATTTTCACTTCCATATTCTCTGTTTGAGCAGGAATGATGATATATAGTCAGGAAGGTAAAATCGATTTAGGTTATCTCCTTTTATACTAAGGTTGCCTACTGCCTATGTTGCAGGAATTTTATGATTTGAGGTCTAAACTGTTTAAAATCACAATAACTTCATACATTTTATGGGTACTCCAGGCAACTATACTAATTATTGATTTTCTCACATGCCCTTTACTTTAGTTAATATTATAATTTTATGGTTATCTGATCAAAGGACTGCAGAATGCCAGTGAAAATACAAACAGAATGCAATAGTTTGATGAAGTTCAATAAATGTAGGTCAGTGTGAATTTGAAAAATGATGCAGTTCTATGCAGAGTTATGAAAATCTGTATATTGCTGAAATCATCACTTGAAGACCTTTCCAAAAGTGCCAGGAACAGTATTATATGTGTATTTTTAACCTTTATACAGACAGCAGGAACACTGTCAACTGAATTTGCATTTCATAGCTGGAACCCACACCACTGCCTACTGCATAATAAAGTATCAGAATAACAATGTTACCTTGTCATACAAAAATTTTTGATATTCAAACTATATAAAGCAAATAATTTTATAATTAACAAATCAACAGCTACTTCACAGATTTGTTATACAAGATCATTTTTTGTTGCGGGCTTTGAGCACGTACTTTGATAATCCTATGCCTATTTTCAATTACACTTAAATTTCCCTATCACAAGGAAAACACACTTTGTGCTGCCCAGTATATTCACTTTTTTAACAAAAGAATGCATCCTAAGCTTGCACTGAGAAACATTGATATTCTTCTGATTTGTTGAACAATTTTCAGATCCTGATAAGACACTACACTTTTCAAAACTTACACATATTTCCTCTACAAAAGTATTCCATAAAATTTATGTGGGAGAAACTCTGATTGGGCTAAGCTTATATGGGAAACCAGGTTTGTAGGAAGATGCAGTAGATGCTGTTAATATACTGAGATAAGCTTTATGATAATGAAAAGATTATGTGCTAAAAAAATTACCTGCTTTTTCAGTTTTAACAGTTTAATAGGCAGTACTATTCCAGTTATGAAGCATGCAACAGACAGATCATTTATAAAAATACAAAAAGATTATTTATTAACCTAAAACATGTTTTTCATTTACAGAACTCTTTTTCTCCCCAAAAATGTGGTGAAGATTTGAAAATGCAGGACAAACAATTTACTCATATTCAATTCTCCCACTTCATACTGAACCATGAAAGGTTCATCCTGAAGCAAATTTGGTCCAGAGACTGCAGAGTATCATGCATCATAGCTATTATTCATAGTATCATATAGTCCCAAGAAAATATTGCTTACTATTGCTCAGTGAATCTGAGATATATATGAACAAAGAGAAGACTGGCAGTAAATGTAAGGATTTAATGCAAAGATCATTTAATTTCCTCAAATTTTCAGTTGACTTTAATGGAATTTGGATTTACTTTCTCTGGGCAAGCATGCATGTAGAAGCCATGAGTATGAAATGTCTCAACAAACACATTTACATGTGAGTTATCTGGAAGTATAACTCTATTTGGAAGTCTAAGTTTATATCTTTAGTATCACTTATGCTTATACACATTTTTCTATATGGTAACAGTGAAACCCCCTGCACAGTGTATAACATGTTAGTATTAATCTGCCAGTGTGTGAAGTAGTGTGTTCATATCCAACTACTTTTAGATTCTCTGGTTTTGTTGCTCCTATTCAAATTCTTGAAAGTACGTTAAAAGAAATGAAAGTTTCAGGTCCAAATAGCTGTATAATAAATCTATATTTATGCTAAAACTTCTATGCATTCCAGTCAAGCAATGTTTGGACTATTATGTACCCCTTATTTTGTCCTGCATCTCGAATATTATTGGGATAATATTGGGAACTCTTACCCCCAAGACAGAATTGTCTGCATGTTCTGTACAACTGTACAGAGCAGTATAATGCATGATTGAAATATTTTAGCACAATGGACAAAATGTGTAGGCTGCAAAAGTATGTTGAAAATTGTTTCTAACTGCTTAAAAAACCTCAAACTTTTAAATAGATTATGGTACAGCTTTAATGAGGATGTATGATAATCAAGAAGGATGATGTTGATTTGGATGATAGTACTGTCTAAAAAGATCATGAATTGCATTGAACTTCAACAGGTATTTTAGACTTCAGTTAATTTCAGCAAATAATGATTGTTAGTCATTCATTCTAAGTAAACTGGTAAATTCAGATTAATGACAATAGGTAATATTTTGCATTCCATTATCATTACATCTGTAACAAAAATTTATATTTTTATCATTGTTCGAGGGTTTTCATCACCAGTTGTGTTCTAAATAACAAAGCTTCCATGTCCACCTTTGGGAAGAAATACATGAGTATGTAAGAACATGAATAAACTGTAGTAATATGTTGATAGACATTTCATCAGTTATAAATAGTGGTACTAAAGCTGAACAGAGAACTCTGTAATAAAAAAGGAACAAGAAATAGTATTAAATATGTAAAACACAGATCATACACTCTGATATTGATGGTAAAGTGGTATAAAATAAAAGAACAAATTTGCTATGCATTTTCTATTTATTCATTGCATATATTCATATATGCATTTTCTATTTATTCATTTGTTTATGATTGATTGATATAGAACAAAGAGTTTCCAAGTAAAAATGCTTATGTACCTACATGCAGTGACTCTGAAATCTGTACCTTAAGGACAAAGAAAGGTCGCCAATCTCTCCAACTCCCAGTTCTTTGTCAAAAATGGACACAGTTAATGAGGTTTGTTTGGTACAGCACAAATTCTCAGACACAGATAGAGATCCTTTCAATGGAAACAAATTTGTTTGGCTTTACCAGGTTACTTAGCTATTAATAATAGCCTTGAGATGCAGGTCAGAAAGGTCATTGTCCCTGTATGCCAACACAATCTAAAATGTGCAGTTAGTCCAGCTCTGCAGGCTTTGAGGCCCCGAAACGCTATGCATAAAGTAAAACAGGCTATTTTCCAACTTCTTTTTTCATATTAATAAGCAATTTTCAAGAGAAGGGTGGCAAAATGGGGGCCATGCCACTCTAAGTAATTCATTTATTTTGCAATTTAATCTTATGTTGGAAAAAAATTACACTGCTGCAAAAGTATAGCATGGTGATTTTTAAACGTCAGTGTGCTTCATAAGTAACCTTGTATGAAATATTGTATTAGCAGCCTTTAACAGTAAACTGCAACAAAAGGTATTTCCAGAGACTGAAACAGACCTATACAAGTTTTTCAATCTTTAATTGATTTCCTTTTAATTCTATTTTTTCTTTTACATTTGAAATAAAACATGTTTAATTACTTAATATTTTACTTATTTTAGTTGATAAAAACTTGAAAGATAGCATGAAACAAAAATTCTACATTGCAACTTGTATTTAAGAATGTGATTTCATAGTGTTCATATTTATAAAGCAATTATTGCTCTTTCACATATTTTGATGAACTAATTTAACATTATGATAATTAAAGTATTAATAAGTCTGAGTCACAATCTTAAAAACACTTTCAGGAGCACTATGACTTTCCTATGGCATTATTCATATCAGCAAACTTATTCATGTGCATATTTTGACAGGATTTGACCCTTGTCCTGGAGTGTCATATTTGGTACTCATTGGAACACCTGAGACTATTAATGTGGACCTCTATAAATAATCTGTTTTGCTGGAATATTTGAATTATCGAGAAATGTGAACAGTATATTTTTCTTTGCTTTCTATTTTATCATACACACATGCTTAAAAAAATAAAGGCTAGAATTTACTCATTTAATTAACTTTTAAACAATCTAAATGCTTGACTGAATATGCTTGGTGTCTTTGGCACACAGGTTAATTTGAACTAGCCATTTCTTAATAGCAAAAATAACAAATGTTAATCAAACTAACCTTTTTTAACTGGGTCAAAAAAATTCCATACACATGCACTGTGCACAATAACATGGAATTTCATTTCTCATAGAACATTAATTCACTCCAATTTTGCATAACTTATGGCAAGTCCGGCTCTATGGGAAAAAAAAAAAAAAGCCATTGAGGTGAAAAACTATGCCCATTTTCTGTTAAAATTTTCCTCTAAACATTCTGTTAAACTCATGAGTTTTCTCCATTCTTCCAGAGCCAATATTAGGTACAGTTCCTTATTTCTTTTATGGTGAAAGAATCTTCTATGACCTATTGAATACACAGACCTCACCCGTTTAGATGACACTATGTGTTTGCAGACCTCTGGCATGCAGTGGCTCATGAGGCAGTTAAATTCCTGTTTCTTGTGGTGTCCTGTACCATTGCTATCAGACCAGAGTATAAAGTATAAAGAGTATAAAGTAGCTGTGTAAGAAGCCTAAAGCTGTGGAAAGCTGTGCATGCATGGAAGGTTTACACTCAGTTATTCTCTATGCCTACATTCTCAGCCTTACAAAAGACTCAGGGACTGAGGAGTGAATGTCAGCTCATCCCTTGTCGATTATCCACTCTCATTCTGTAAGGTCTCCCCTGTTTGCAGATCAGTTAGAGCAGTTGCCATGCGCTAGCTGAAACATAAGTGAACAATTTTTATTTTGAAGCCATTTGAAGGAAAATCACTAAATTATAGTAACTTCTGCTTAGAGAAATTCAAAGTAAAATAACTGTTAAAGACAAAAAAAAAGGATGTCTATGAATGCTATTTTATCAACCTATAAAAATATGTAGGTTACATATTCTTCAAAAGAGTAAGTAGTATGAACTAATATACTGTTCATACTTTCATAATTTTAATCCTATTTCTTCAGTTATATCCATGTAGAATCCTGCTGCTGTGGAACTGAATGAACTGTAATTTTGCATTCCGGTGGCATCAGTATACTGCTAATGCATGATAGCAGAACATTGGGAAGCTATAAAAGGGTTAAAGTAAAATAAAATATTAGCATGTCTTTTATTGCTGTAATGTAATTGACAGGCTTATTTTATTACAGGAATGAACTCCAAAAGTATGCAGAAATGAAGGAAAATGAAGATAAAAAGAAAGACCTAGAAAGGATAGAAAAGAAAAACAAATACCAAGCCCGCAAGATGCATTACCTCCTTAGCACTGAGCAGGTTGGTGTACCTGTCCCTGACAGCTCATGCAAACCACTTGGGCCCCCAGCCTGACAGAGATAAACTAGCAGGTTGAATGGGACATGGCTTGTTGAAAAGATATCACAAAGACACTACTTCGAGTTCAATTTAGTGCTTTTCTATAGGCAAGAGCATGTACCATGACTATTCTGTGACAGCAGCTTCATAGAGGCAGCATCAGCACTGCTGGCAGAAAGAGTCCAAGTCAGCAGTTTGATCTGCCACTGTGATAACACAACACGAAGGGCATAACCTCGCTTTAAAAACTCATTTTGACTGGCTTATTGTTGTGTTGTTGCACTTGTCGAGAACTAACAAGTTATTAAGCTGGAAGAGATTTCATTTTTTTTTCCTTTTTTTTTAATTGAGCTAATGCTTGGATTGATGCTGTGTTCTGCTTGTTTTTAGGATAGATTGTAAATGCAGGTTTTCAGCTGAAGCTTTTCCTAGATCTGCCTGAATCAGCTTATTTAGTGTGATTATTTTCACATAGAAATGCCTCATAAATTTTAAATATTTACTGATTAATTTGTTTTGTATTGATAAAGTGGTATATTTTTTCAAGCTTTCTTATGTAAGCTACTTTACAGACAGGTGAATATGACAGTAGATATATCTTATACAAAATTGATGTGAGTGGTAGAGCTTGTGGGTTTTCCTATTTTTAGTCCACTTTTGTGAACGTTTGTAAAAATAAATTTTGTGTTCATAAATGTTTGGTGACTGGTTGCTCTTCGTATGAATAAGAAATTAACGTGCAGTCAGAGTATGCTAGTATGGATTAAGTGCTTGCTTTTCATAGGTTATTAACTATAATCTGTGTGTAAGAACTGTTAATCCTAAAGAATGCAGGAAAAATACCACTTAGTGACAGAATATTTAATCTTTCCCTCTGTTTGGGAATCATTTGTGATCTATCTAATAAACAGAAATATAGTTTAATATATAGTTTAATTAACCGGATTATCAGTTATGAAAACTCAATTTGTAAATCAAATTTAAGCAATTTTATTTGAACAAAAAAGCATAGTAAAATATTAGAAAAAATAGCATAAGTTTTCTGAGTGGCTTTTAGACAGGGCAGACAGATAATACCTGAAATTAGCTCACAATAATTGATTTGTCCAGATGTAGATCTAGAATATTAAGAATAATCTGTGCATTGTTTCTATATTGTTTTAAACTGAAGGAAATTGGGAATACTTGTTTTGAAAAGAGCAATTTGTGTAAACAAATGCATAAACATTTATATGTTTAGCTGAAGCAGAAAAAAAGTCTGGTTAGAGACACTGAATGAACTGTGGTCTAAAAAGATTTTAGTAAACTTAGTTTACTTCTGATGATCCTGGCTTAATAAACTGTAACACATTTTTAAGGAATGACAAGTAGTGCCTTATTCAGCCATCCACCTGGAGGCCTGCTGGTAGAGGGCAGCAGTAACTGTTATGTTCTGATGAATTTGGGTTACTAATTTTACAGAATTAGAATTTAACTAGCAGTGTTTTGCAGAACAAAAATATGTTTGTTTATGCTTGCTGAGATGGTTTGTGAATATTGCAAATCAGAGCTCTCAGAATTCTTCCTTTATCACAGGAACCATCCTCTTTGGCAGGTAGTATTTTGAAACGTGTATGAGTGTAAATCAATGCAACATCTACAGACAAACGGAAATCAAGTGAAGATATATATGAAGTAAACTACTTATTGCGATCAAAGTCTGTATTCCGCAATTGCACGTGGTTATAGAATTTGGTATCTTGCTAAGTTACAGGACAAATTATTTCATTGCAGAATTTACTGGTTTGATGCTCTGTGTCTGACATTTTACTCTCTCTATGCCTGGTCTTCTGACCTGACTACAGCTGCATCTTGCTGTCTTCAAAGGATAGTTAATTGAATTACTGAACAAGGTCCAACCATATTTCAGCAGAACCACGCAGCAACTGTTAACACTTTTGTGTGAGTTAAGGAAAAAATATAATTTATAAACAGGGGACATAGCAAATGAAAAGAGGACGTTGATGAGCTGGACTTGACCAACCTCATAGCCTTCTATGAGGACATAAATAGATGGTTTGATGAGGGGAGGGCAGTCGATGTGGTCTACCTTGACTTCAGCAGGGCTTTTGACACTGTCTCCCATGGCATCCTCACAACCAAACTTAACAAGTGTGGACTGGATGACTGAGCAGTGAGGTGGATTGGGAACTGGCTGAAGGACAGAGCCCAGAGAGTAGTGGTCAGTGGAACAGAGTCTAATTGGAGGCCTGTGACTGGTGGTGTCCCCAGGGGTTGGTACTGGGTCCAGTCCTATTCAATATGTTCATTAATGACCTGGACAAAGGGACAGAGTGTATCCTCAGCACGTTTGCTGATGATACGAAGCTGGGAGGAGTGGCTGACACGCCAGAGGGCTGTGCTGCCATCCAGCGTGACCTGGACAGGCTGGAGAGCTGGGCAGGGAGAAACTTAATGAAATTCAACAAAAGCAAGTGCAGAGTTCTGCATCTGGGGAAGAACAGCCCCACGTATCAGTACAGGCTGGGGGCTGAGCTGCTGGAGAGCAGCTCTGGGGAAAAGGACCTGGGAGTCCTGGTAGACAGCAGGCTGACCATGAGCCAGCAATGTGCCCTTGCAGCCAGGAAGGCCAATGGTGTCCTGGGGTGCATTAAGAGGACTGTGGCCAGCAGGTCAAGGGAGGTTCTCCTCCCCCTCTGCTCTGCCCTGATGAGGCATCATCTGGAGTACTGTGTCCAGTTCTGGGCTCCCCGGTTCAAGAGGAACATGGAGCTACTGGAAAGAGTCCAGTGCAGAGCCACTAAGATGATGAAGGGATTGGAGCATCTCCCATATGAGGAGAGGCTGCGGGAACTGGTTCTATTTAGCTTTGGGAAGAGGAGGCTGAGGGGGGATCTCATTAATGCTTATAAATATCTTAAGGGCAGGTGTCAGGAAGATGGGGCCAGACTCTTCTAGGTGGTGTCCAGTGACAGGGCAAGGGGCAACGGGCAATGGGCACAAAGTGGAACACAGGAGGTTCAATCTTAACATAAGAAAACACTTCTTTATTGTGAGGGTGACAGGAACAGGCTGCCCAGAGAGTTGGTGGAGTCTCAATCTCTGGAGACATTTAAAACCCATCTGGATGTGTTCTTGTGTGATCTACTCTAGGATCCTGCTCTAGCAGGGGAGTTGGACTAGATGATCTTCAGAGGTCCCTTCCAACCCCTACCATTCTGTGGTTCTGTGATTCTGTGACTTATTATCGTAGAGTCATGTATTAACTAAAGCCCAATGAGTTGTAGAGATGATCTGCTAAAGTTTGCTACAATCTCTTCCCCTTCCTGCATGCATAACAAGGTGCAGTGGTGGAGCTGAGCCACCTGATGCATCAAGACTGCCGATGTTCAGTTATATAGACAGCATCAAAAATTTGTATTTGCAATAATTGTTTCAAATATATCCCGTAGTTTTCGAATCTTTTTGTTTTACCACAGGCAAAAAGGGTGAGAGAAGGGTTCTTACTTATTGACAGAAAAGAATTAAGGATTTTTTTCTCCTCAATTTTAGTAAAGAAAGGCATGTCAAGTTCCATTTTCCACTTCCTGCAATCTGAAGCCCAGAAACTCATCTCAGCAGTGTTAAACAGGGACATGATCAGTCATCATAGCATTGCACGATGTAGCAGATGATACAGTGATCCTTTCTGGCTTTGAAGTGTATGAATCCTATACTGATTGCAGAGTTTGCACTTCTTATTCCTCAGATTATATATAAATATATAAGGTTGTGCTCATTCCTAATTGCTAGCATTATTTTACATTTCAAAAAGTAATACTTAAGAATGCTAGTGTCATGAATGTACAGGGCTGTCTAATATGTATATAATAGCATGGCCTATGATGAAGTCAACATGCTTTGTCTTTTTCATGAATCAACTCACTATTCAAGCATTTATTTATTTCTTCCATAGACTTCCTTTATTAAAAAAAAAAAAGAAAGGAAGAAATGGATATCAAACTCTAAATTAGTATGCCTTATTTGTTGTTACTGGTACCAGATATATACACATAGTCTTATATAGACAGATGTGAGCTTGCTTTGATTACTTTCCAAGCCAATCTGGAGCTATAACATGGGGCTGAACCCAAACTAATTAGCCCTGTTGAGAGCCGTGGTATATTAGCTCAAGAATTAATGCAGTTACACAGCTTCTCGTCAGCTCAAAATATGGGCAGAATAAGTGTGTGCATGCTTTAAACACAGGAACAAGGAGTTTGATCTGCCTAAAAAGTATTACATAGGCATACCTACATTTAGGTTGTTTTGTCTGTAGTTCCCCACCTTTTCAGGAGCGAGGTGTGATAAAAACTTCATGGCATTATACGATACTTTACAATTTTCCTATGTTTTTTGCAAACAGTTGACTGAGTATATATATATTTTGCCATAGAAACTTACCCAAGTACAGCTATTTCCCATTGCTACTTGTAGAAATAAATTGCATTTACACAAACATTTTAAGCCACATAGAACTAAGCAGTCCTTTGAAAAAAAGAACATTACTATTTTAGCAAATAAGTTTAAAGAAAAGACAGTTAAACAAGTTCAGATATTTGCATAAGCAGTAATTACTAACAGTAGTAATGTTTATTTGCTGTTTTTAATAATTTATATTAATTATACTTTATATTAATTATAAATGATGATTAAATATACTGATAAATGTAATTGTTGTAAAAGTTACAAAATCTATTGCATTTCTTTTACTAACTGCCAGTAACAAGACATGAGTTATCTTTTTGGGTTGTACTGGTTCTTTCAGTTTTCAGTGCCTGCTCGAGTGTGTCATTGTCCCACTGTTGAGTCAAGACTAATGTGTTTAGACATGTGGCTGATATTTTCCTGTATTTATTCCCATTGAACTAATGCATTGGAAAGGATTATTTGTAGGGATACAATAATAGCTGGTGCTATAAAATAAGGAGGTATTTTTAATAGAACTAGTCTTGACTGAGATAACTCTTTCCAGGGAGACATAAACATATGAGACAACAACTCTTTAATAGTTTAGTACTACAGAAAACAATTTTTTAAAAAACCACCTTAGAATAACGGAGGAGGAATGGAATGTTAGCATCAAGTGAGTACAAGTGAAAAGTTCCGATTTCAGCAATGAGAACTGGGTTTTTCTGTTCTTACTCTCTGTGTAACACCCATACTCTGTAAGCAATTCCACCTTAGGGTAATGGGAGTCATTTAGCACACTTCTTTGGGCTTTGGCCTAGGGCTTTTGTGTACAAAGGTAGCAAAAAACATGTCCCAAGGTTACTTTTCAGCTTTTCTTTTTGAAACCAGTTTTATTTTGATTTTCTGTAGTTATTGTAGAACTCTAAATTATATCGCTTTTATCAATTGTTTCAGTCATTATTTCTTGTTTGTCAGTTCATGGTGTAAAATATTTTAAATCCAAACTCTATTCAGTGTTAAGGTATTTTTTATTACATTTTTTCTGTCAACAGAGATGGCAATTCATAAATGTTACACTAACTGTGTGTGTCCCCTTTCTATGCTACTGGAAATCAGGAGTTAATTCTATTGAAGTTACTGCAATTATATCAGATGTAAATGTCCTAAGTGAGGAAGAAAAAAAAGCCACAAAATCCTTCCTGGAGCAGACTAATGAATATTCAGAAGACAGAACTGATTAATATGCTTCTAACCTAATGTGCTGTCCTGTAATAACTTGAAAAACAATTGGTCTAAAATGACACTGTTTGACACCCACTCTGTCTCTGGACACCTGGCAGTTTTATTCTTATAAAGGTGAGGACTCAGTGGATAAAGCTCTGGCCTTTGATCTTCAGATCCACAGTTTAAGAGACAAGGCTGCAAGTTTGGTCATTTGAGCTTAGTCCCGAGTGAACAGTCCACATCACAAAATGATTATACATAATTTGTTACTACTGGCAGTGTCTGTTCAGGAAAGGCCAAGGACTGAGCTAGCATGAAGAATGAATTAGCTCTTACCTGTTACATTTTATTTCCTCCCTCTTTACTGTTGTAATTTTATTATCCTGTCTCTAAAACATTCAGGGTATAAAATTATCATTCATTATAAGTACTAATACTTCCTGAAGATGAACTAAAATGGTTAATTTTTTTTTAATGTAGGCGCCCCAATCACTGAACATCCCCACCTATTCATGGGTGTTTAATATCCACTCATCACTTTTCTGCCAAGAAGTCAGATATTTCTGAGTACTTTCTGAAGCTTGTACCATAAAAAATCCCATTTAAATTAAAGAGGAGAGAGTGAGCTTTCCTAGCTCACAGGCAGGCTTGCAGCTACGTTTAAATAGCATTAGTATATAAAGCACTTCATGTTACAGTGTTCTGTTTTTATAAAATATTATTTCCAAAGGATTCTCAATTTACATTAAATCCTTCTTACAGTACTTGTGACAGGTATGCTTGATCAGCATGCCTTCTTCATGTATTCACTTCCACGTTGGAAGCTAGATCTATCAGTCTGTTCTCAGGTATTCACTGTAGGAAAATCATTCCACTCTTGTGCCTCATGGGGCACTATACATATAATCTCATTTCGCTTGAGAGGATTCTCAGTTAATGTTGCTTAATGTTTCTGTCAAAAAGAAGGACAAAGTAAGGTAAACTGAAAGCAGCCAGTAATTAAGGTGTTTGTGATTCTGGAAGACATTGTACCTGAACAAAGAAAAACGTTTATGTCCAGATGGTTAGTTCCACTAGGTCTGAATTTCAAAAATATCCTTTAAGTGATTTGTACACAAAATAAAAAATCTTAAATTCTCTTAGAATTTGAGTCCAGCTCTTTGCCCTGACTATTGATCCTGGGAACACTCTTGGTGATTGTGTCCCTAGAGAGGGCAAGTACGATCAAAGCCAAAACTAAGATGGCAAGCATGGTGATCTTCAGAAACGGGTAACTCCATAGGCTAGGGACCAATGGGAAGAGGATGGGGAAGCATTATCTGCTGACACCATAATCTACTTCCTATAAGAAATAGATGGCTATGCACCATTTCAGATGTATTTCTCCCCAGCGTCAGTGAAGAGTACTTCCTTCCCACTCACTCTTCTCATAAGTCTTGTTCTAGCACAAGTGCTAAGTGAAAGTGTTTCCAACAGAGATCAGTAATTCCTCCCTTTGCCACACTTCCCAGAAAAGAATTGTATCCTATTTTTTTAAAGATAGTGAGTGAATGAATTTAAAAATAGAAAAAAAAATAGTAATTTTCAGCATGTTCTGCAACAGTATTGCAAACTCTGTTTTTCCTATAGGCTGCTTGTTATCAAATCATCTCAGTTTGAAAACTGGATAACTGTGCAAAGAAACGAGAAAGAGTTTACACAGAAAAATCAGCTGTCATTAGAAAGAGCTTAACACACAATAGGATGTAAAGTTTGAGTGCTGTTTTGTGATTGATCCTATGCAAGCTCAGTTGTTTCAATGCATATCCATGTAGACATAGCAATATTTCTCAGAGCTTCTAGATAGCTGGTTACTAGCAATGTCACTCATACAAAACATATGTTATTATAGCATAGTGGTGGCTCTGTATCTACCATGTATGACAGCATTTAGTATCTCTGCATCTAGCATTAGTAATTTAAAAATCCACTAGCTAGAAGGTAACTGTCTTTTTTTGCATCTGAACTGCATAATCTCTGTTTGTGTGGATTTTTTCTAGACAACAACATGCTTGCTCAACCCCTGTGGGTAGGATTAATGGTAGAGTTTAAAGGACAAGCTGTGTGATCTATCAAAAGTGTACATGCTGAGATCTTAGAAAAACATGACCACATTTTGTGTATTACTGTCAATTGGGATGGCAAAAGGGTTGGATTGCTGCAGGATCAGAAAACTGGTAAGAGTGAGTTATGTATTGAATGTTGGCTTTGTCTATGATGTAGTACGCACATCTAATAAAGAATCTGTATTACAGGGAAATTACAATGTAGTGCAAATATCAACTAAATAACTCACACACAGAGCCATATTCATGAACACTTGCACAGAATGGAACTCCACTGACATTCCTGAAATTGTTACTGGAAGAAATGTAGTTGATGTGTAGTAGTCAGTCTGATGTTTATGCAAGTTTGATGTGATGTACGGTCTCACTCAGGTGATTTTGGAAACTATTATATCAGAAAAAGTACATACTAAATAAGAGATAAGTGCGTAAGAAGAGGGAGGTTAGGAATGGCATGGGAGATGGCATGAAGATAAAATGCCGTACATTTCTCAACAGCAAACCTTCCTGTTGGTCAAGGAGTGGCACTGATGGTATCCTTTCTTTAATGAGACTTCAAGATGAATGATGTGCACACCAATTCTTTTGGTTTTCAGCTCTTAGGCAAGTGAATAGTATTATGGTAAAGTTCTTTCATTCACTTGCACAGTTTATTCAATATTCAATGCTTTTGTTAAGTAGCTAATATATACCGTTAATTTAGGAATTGTGTCTGTCCTACAATGGAGTTGATGAGAACTGTTTATCTTCCCCCATCTATAGTTTTCTTTACCATGTTTTGCATATTTTCTTTGGTTTCAGTTTTTCTATTTCAACAATCTTTTAATAAAGTCTTCATATTTTCTTTTTTCTTTTTTCTTATTACATCACTCTTTTTTACTCATTTCTCACTACCTTTACTGATCTGACTAATATGTCTCTGTTCCCTTTTCTTTATTCTTTCTTGTGTACAGTACTATGACCATTCATTAAACCTTCACCTCATTGTTTATTGGTCTCATTGAAGACTGCTTTCTTAAACATACTGCCACTTTTGAGTTTTTAGTCATTGTCTAATCCTACAGTTTTACTACAGCAAATTGTTTAATATATCTATCAGAATATATGTCCGTGAGGAAAGATTCAGTTGTAAGCACAATACAACAGACATAACAAACAATGAAAAGAAATGAAATGTTACATTGTTTAGCTGCACATATGTGTTTTTGGAGGAGTAAATTAATTCTCTGTTTAGAAATTATTTAATTAACAAAGGAAATGTCCGTATGCTTTCTATCTCTATCTGTTAAGAAGAACTTCTCCTGTCTTCTGACATACTGTTGTAGGTAACTTCTGGTGTTACAAATTCAAAGATACTAAATGGTATACAAGGATTTTTCTCAATGCACTGAGAAAAGGAGTCAATTTCAGGTTGATTTTTCCTTACAAAGCTAGTATTTTCCATTAGGACAATGACAATAGATGAAATTTTAATTTTAAAGATGTAAATAATATCACACATTTAAATAAATGTTTTAAGGCTCTGAAAACTTCTCACAGGCATAAATAATTTTAGCCTCAAAATAACCCTATAAAGTAAGGAAATACTGTATGTGTGTTCACATGCAGTTATTGATACACAGAAGAATAAAATCACCTTCAGAGATTTTTCTTCATACTAAGGTGTTTAATTCCGATTTATATGAGGTGATTGTTCAAAATAGGTTTGTTTTCAGAGATTCAGAGATTTCAGAGATAGAATTTGTACATGATCCCATAACCACCACAGCAATTCTTAAAGAAAAAGTGATAACAGTAATGGAATTTCCCATTCCCATTTTTAAAATAAAGTTATTAAGCAAGGTAAAATATATTTTTCTACTTGTTTTGAAACTGGTTACAAAGAAGTCAGTAAGAGAACTTTGAATGCTCTGTTTCTGTCTTGTGTCTTCATCATAAGAGTATTGTTTCCCATGCTATCACTCAGGCATTCAACTTCTTATTCCTGATCTAGTCAAGTCATCAAGAGCCTATGTAAGAATTAGATTTGACAGAGTAAGCCTCAGTCAGAGAGAATCAATGAAAGGTGGATACATTTTTTGGGATGCCTCTGCATTTGCTGGGCTGCTGTGCTTTGGATATTGTGCCATAATGATCCATGCATAAAACTAAGAGATTTTTTTCTCTTTTGTGTTGTTATCTAAATACCCAAGCAGTCGGTACTGGTTTGGAGACTCAATTACAGTTTTGTTTCCTGCAATTGAACTAAGTGCCTGTGCAGGTTTAGAGGTTGATTTTATGGCCTGTGGCCATGATACTGGACTTGAATGTTTCCTTAAGACCTCATTGTATAGCCCATAAAGTTGCATCCTGATTTACTTATAAATGAGCATTTAAAACATGATTGCACTATTATTTTGATATCAAACAAACATTTCACAGATGAAAAGGACTGAACCAAGATTTACAACCTGAAGGCAGAATAACAATAATTAATGCTTCTATTAGTCTGTTTAAACAGAATATGTATTAAGTAGGAGACAGGTAATTAATCCCACTTGAAAGAATATACGCTACTCATCACTCATTTATGAATTTTTCAGTCTCGGCATAAAAGCAGTATCTCAAAAAAAGCTATAAAACCTTAGGTGCAGTAACAGACTAAGTCCTCAAATTCTAATTTAGATAAAATTTGTGAGAGTATATTTTTATAAGGATTACAGGATCAGGCCTAAGGAGTAGCATTAGCTCAGAGAGACTTGAACCTACATTTATAAAGCTGGGTGACATTTTTCCTGTTCTCAACCATGGTGAGGAAATTTTGTCTCAAATTGGGATGTTGACCCACACCATGGTGTTTTTCCAATATCTGAATAAAGTTTACATTATAATTTTTAATTCTTAATATAAAAATGTGTTCATATTAGTTAAAAAATCACAGATTATTCTTAGTAGAATACATTCTAATATGATTTAAATATTTTGATGTTTCTCAGTGACGCTTTCCCCTGGGAATTTCATATTATCCTTTTATTTCCACTACATATGAAATATTCTGATAGTTTATAATAATCCAGTTATTTAGAACTTTAAAATTCCTTTTCTTTTACAGACATGGTTGCAGCATGATTTAAACACATTTTTTCCTTGTGAATCATTCATGTTTTAAGGTATTTCTTTTACCTCCTAGAGAAACTATATCTGGGGATTAACAAGATTGTTCACTGGAGTTCATGTGGAAGCATAACTGAAGTAGCTGAGAAATGATCATGTTTCCTTTTAGTTCTCAGCAAGAGTAATTGAATGTTGAATATCTTACTAAACTCTGGACTGTGACAGTGTGTTAACACTCTGACTATCTCCTAACAGCAGGGCAATTATTTGCTGAGTGGGATTTTTATAAATCCCCTGGCAGTAGTATGTCCTGATAATTATGATGAAGTGCACTGGTCAGTGTTGATTCAGCAATCCCATCTCTAGCAAATATTTCATTCACAGCTCTCCTTCATGCTTTTACTTTTATGGCTTTTAAAGATCTCTTACCTCTCCTTTCAGCTTGCTTAGTTTTTTTACAAATTACAATGGAGCAAAAAAAGGATTTTCAAGTTAAGTCTCTATTTTGTTGAAGTCTTTTCCTTCTTGTTTAACTCCTCATTAAAAGACCAGAATGAGAAAGTAGGACTTTATTTAGGTCCTTACTGTGACAATCACTCGCCAAGGCTTCCTTCCTCAAAGCTATTTTTTTCAAGATTAAATGACTGTTAAATGAAACATTTGTATGCATGATCCGTGTTGATTATTTCAGAATTGATATGAAGAAGTAATTAAAATAGGGCATATCTTTATTATTGTTTAGTTAAATTACAGTAAAAATATTTCAAAGATGTGAGGATACACTTTCTATTGACTTAATGCTTACATTTTATCTTCAGGTCAACTTCATCGATTTTTAATTTTGCGTGTGTGTAATTATTTGCAGTGCAGTAGCTACGCTGCATCTATTAGGGCATATTTTGTTTGGAATTTTATACATGGACTTTAAAAGCTCAATCAAGAAATAAGAAAGAAGAATACGAAATGGTAAAAATTGCAACACCTAAAACTGTTCACGTTTTATTATACCACTTGGGATCACCGGTCTTTCCTAAGGAACTATCCAGCATAATCATCACAGGCTTATCTTTTGCTTTCTGCCTGCACCTTTTTCTTTCCTTTCTTCCTTCCTTCTTTCCATTTCTTTTGCTGCTCTCTTCCTTCTTAGTTTAGCTTTCAGGGAAAGCTCCTTAATAATTTCTCTGTTGCATTGTGGCAAAAAGCAGTTATGTCTTTCTCTCATGTAGAAATGATAAACAGGAAAAGACAAAAATGGATATTCTACAGCATAGACTAAATATAGGATTAAAGGTGGAAGGAACACAGGATATATAAAAAAAGAACACCAACAAATATTTTCTTTGCTAATGTTTATTAAATTAATATTTGTTTTCTTACGATTTTTTTTTTCTTTCTTTATATGCTACCATTCATTATAAAGATAAGAAAATGATTGGGAGGAAACTAAATGATAGAGTGTTAGAAATGCAAAATGACTCAAAATATTAATGTAATGCTAAGGATGACTGGGTAACAAATGGTACATTTGCCAGTATGCTTGACCTGACATAATTAATATTCCAGGTCATGCTTGGGTTTCCATGATGGAAGGTCTGAGGCAGAGAATTCTAGGGGAAAAATATATCTATTGTATAACTCATTTCTCTCTCTCTCTTTTTTATTTTCCCTGACGAGTCAGAACTGTAGTCTTAAAAAAAAATAAATCTGTGCTTTCACACCTCATTTGCCATATTCACCACTGGGCCACCATTCACCAGAAGGGCCTGATGCAAGGAGGTCAGTAAGAAGCTATTAGCAGAGACCCCTCCTGAGATTTCTTTGGTCTTATTGAGGTGGAAGTTAGCATGACAGTACTGCAAATAACTCAGTTGTAGGGTTTTTAACAGTTAGCACAGATTTCCCCATAGTGTTTGTCACTTTAGAAAATTGTTCCTGGAAATGAAGTCCCAGAAAGCTGGCTTTGACAGAGGCCCTTCTTAGTTGTGAAGAATATGGCTACAGAAAAAATGTGTCATTCTCCCTGCAGACAAGAGGTACATTTTGTAACCTATCATAATATTTTGGAGGGTAATATATTTTATTACGGACTAAAAATGGGGAAAATATTGGAATCAAAGTATGAGGTAGTATCTCAAGACAGATACTCTTCTACCATTGAAAAAGCAGTATTAACTACAATGTTTTTTTGTTGAGGCAATATTGTGTTAAAGTAGGGAAAAGATGAAGTAACGCTTTTAATTCATTGTACTGGTCTCAAGAAGATATGCAAATTTATTAAGTACCAAAGGCTTTGATCCTCCGATCCTTAAATTTCTGCAGACTGCCAGCTCCCTGCAGAGGACAGAGGGAATAGGGCATCCATCAGCACACAGCACATATGCAAGAAATTACAAAAATAAGACTCTGATTTGCAGAGATATTTAAAAATGAATGGAAGCAATTTTGCCAGAGACTGGTCTGAACTGGAAAGTAGAATTAAACTCATCCCTTTTTCTCTCCTACCGAACTTTGCCAATTTGCCAAAACCTTGGGGAATTTATTGTAAATTAGTATTAATTTTATCTATCTAGATACTAACTCTGCTGATTGCTCTGCTATCTGTGCATTTGAATACTTGAACAAATATAATTAAAATATGAAGCAATTAACAAGGATTTCTTGAAAAATTATTATTTAAAAATGCAATTCATAATCAATTTTGACCCAGATTTTACAAAGAGTTTCAACTACAGAAGAAGCAACAACTTTTAAAGTGTCCAGCTGGCCTCACTAAAACTCCAAATCCTTTTTCATAGTTCGTACACTATCTGTAAGTTTAACCTAATAGTATGTAAAAAAAAGAACAACAAAAGATGGCTCTTTATTAAGACACTTTTCCAGCAATAATAATTCAAAAGACACTGAATCAATGGATTCCCACTCATGCTATGGCTAATTTTGGTGCAATTAGAAATGAGATATTCAGCAGCATTTCAGTGTTTGAACCCTTTATGAACTACAGTTTTTTCTACTACCAAACATTTAAACAAAGAAATGTCAAGTAGAATATACATAGCATCTCAATATAGATTGCAAAATGCAGTTTCAAAAAGCCATTATATTCATGGAGCCATTTGTACTTGCTGTATGACTAACAGAAACAATGCTATTTCTTAGAGCCCAGACAGCATACCACTTTAAAGTTTTTCTTGCTTATAATACTTCAGAGGAAAAATGTTTAAATTATTTAAGAGTATGTATTTTTCCACTTTTGGGAAACAAAAACCAAAAAACAAACCTGTGTTGTTTAGATTGAAATAATCTGATTTTTTTTTTTTTTTTTTTTTTGGTTAAAATTTCCTACCCAATTTGGTCTTTAGCTTTTTTTTTTTTTTTTTTTAAACAAAAGGTTTTAAAAGGGGTGCAAATTTTGGTCAAATGCAACCCTGATCAGCATTTGCTGCTGATCAGCATTAGACAGGATACAACAGCTGAATATAGACGATGTAGGAATTGGTGGAAAGATAAAGTAACAATACAATGAGCAGTTCAGTGAAATGTGAAAAAAAAGGTAGTCACTTTTCTATTTTACTGTTATCAGCAGAGTGAAGGCAAAATTTCATTGGTCAGAACATAGGCAGATCCAATGGCCATGGTAGGACTAATGGGTGAAGAGCCATAATGACCATGGCATAGAGTTGGTCTGTGTATCTTCAGCATGGAATCTAATTTGTGTGCAACACCTTGACTGTGGCATAGTATATTTGAGAGAACTTGTATAACAAGTATGTAGAGTAAATGCATTCAATAATTGTGGAACAGCCTGAGACAACATAAGGAACTTGTGTCCGTGTAGTGCTTACAGGTCACCGAGTGTTCGCAAGCAAAAATGTACTGGGCTGATAATAAAATTGCAATAGGACAATGTATGAGATGCTACAAAAATAATAACAGCATTAGGAGACTCTGCAACTTTCTGAGATGTTTATGTGCGTAAGAGCCAGACTTGTAGAACCAAACTTTTGAGATGCAGATGGATTTTACAGGTCATACAGATGGACTTGCAATTTCACATTCCCTCCAGTGATTTTGCTTGCTTGCTATTTGAAGCCATTTTAATTTGGCATTCTGAAGAGCTGATGGAACAACCAGTGGTTTTTTGGCATACATATGTTTCTGCCACTTATCTCTATTCATGTCCTATTTCTCATGATACATTTAGACTGATAGTGTCGTGGAATGGTTTGTAGGGTTTGCACTAAGAGTGGAACATATAACAGAGGGCCAAAATAAATCGTAATTAGGGCCAGATCACTTGCAGAGTTGAGGAATATGGCCCGTAAAACTTTGAATAGCCCAACAATATTTTGAATAAGCTACTCTCTCTGAGTATTTTTGTCAATTAAACAATAAGTTTTATATGGGCCTTATTTAACTGTTTTGACACAAGAAATTGGAACTTCCCAGTAGGATATGTTAATGAAAAATGCATTAAAGATAATTGGGGAGTGTTCAATCCTCTTAGCCCCAAGAGATTAATACTTTATGAGGAGGCTGATGCTCTATTTAGTTTTCTCATGGGTCTTCAGTAGTGTTCCAAGGGAGAAATGCAAGATTTTAAACATTTACTCTTTTCCTTACCTTTCCCTTCATCACGAAACTGATTTCTTTTCCTACTATTTTTATTCAATACTGCTTAGCAATTAAAATTATGTTAAAAACAAAGGACAATATATTTTAACTGAGCAAATTTGCTTTAAAAGTCTTAAGAATACTCTGAGTATACTGTTATAGAAAATATAATTATCCTTAAAGCAACTCAGTATCTTTAAATTAATTTTCGCCAGGTGTATTTTAAACACATATCATCTGTTTTACAGGACATTTAGAGGCTTTGTGCAATATGGTGTAGGAATTCTCATGTTCAACAGTTCATAATTAATTCAGTAAACTCACATATGTCTATTTGAGAATTGTTTATATAGAACTGATAAAATCCCAACATTTATGGGAATGATTTGGGAACAGTCTGTCACATAATTTTGGCTTGCCAGATATTCACAGATTGTTAATGACATAGATTACTAGTTCAGAATTTGAAATGTATGTTTTACATTAGTAATTGTTATATTAGATCACACTAGTGATAAAATTAATGATGTATCCTGAGAAAATGAAATATCAAATTCAGTGAAGAATGAATCTTTCACTCTTCAGAAATTTTTATTCACTATTCAGAAATTTTTATTCTAAATTTTGTTTTTCACAAGTTTTATACTATTGAAACTAAATACATTTGAATAGTTAAAGGAATTTAATGCAAACATTTTGTTGGAAAAAAATGATTACTGTTTTTTGGTATTCCATAAATTTTCTTTATTTCCCCTGAACTAATCACTCAGTTTTACTTTTAAAAATGCTGCAGTTGCCACTGTGTTAGTCCACATTGTGAGTCAGCTAGCACAGAGTTTAAAGAGACAAGAGTTATGTTCCCTTACATAAGCATTTATTTTACCTTTAAGTATGTGTTTGGAAATAATAGTTAATATATTTTTGTTCCTATTGTGTATAGGAATTTAAATTAAACTTTAAATTTCAGAACAACTGTAATAGTTTGCTTTTAAAACTAAATGCAAATTTGTAGACATTCAATTGCTTTTTAAGGGAAAACTGGCATGTTTCTTTGACTACTACTGTGGAAGACTGATGTTACTGGAAGAAAATATGGGTTTGACATACAGGAAGCTCTTCCTTCCATAAAATGGAAGTTACCCCCATCTGAAGGGCTGAAACACAGTTTATACATTACATTATCCTATTTAAATCCTTTTGTAGCTTTAATGCAATGCCCAGAGATGCATTTAAACTGTAGATCTCTCCCATGTCAGTAGTCATCAGAAACTTTGTGTAGAACTCTTTATTATATAGAGTTTTTTAAAATTGGTTTGATTTATAGAACAAATGCAAGAATGAGTTTGAAGTTAATTGAAGTCAAAGATAACCCCATCTTCTGCTCAGGTTGCAGGCATACACAATTCACCATTCAGAAGAACTCCAGATCCAATGGAACTGCTGATGAGGAAGTCGAAGCCATTGAGCCACAAACAGCAAATTAAAAGTTCCTTTGCCGACGAGCTCTATAACTGGCCAACTTGTACAAGGCCTCTGACTTTCTCCACATCACAGTCTTTGCCATCCATTGCCAGACAGAAACCTCAGGTAACATTTTTCAGTGTCTCTGAGGCAGCTTTTTTTCAGATCTTCTATCATAGATTATCACAGAATATCTCAAGTTGGAATATCAAGTCCAAAAATCTTTTGTGAATTCATTTTTTATATATAGATCTAGTGCTTGCATTCATGATATAAAGTCTTTGAAGCAGATTTGTTTTAAAGAAAAAGAAACATAGGTGGTATGTAAAAACAGGGAAATATGATTCTTTAGACTTCGCTTCTGTTCTTTGGGGAAAAATATGTCATTTTCAGCATTTCAAAGGCAAAACCTGGTATAATTGACTATCAATATTATGATTCATTAGAGATAGAATCCTTAATTTCCAATTTTAAATCAATAAAAAAAATTGGAGATATGAAAGGTAATAGGAAAGACTAACAAGTTTTGATAACTTTATCCTCTTTTTCCAGTTGTTTTCAATATGAAGGCTATAGCACATGCTCTCAATATAGAATAGTTCCTGCTCCTTTGTGTCCCCTAGATGTGTGTCAGCTTTAATTACAAAAATGTCTACATTTTGTTCTGCAACACAGCCACGTTGCCCAATAATGTTGCTGCTCCCATTCTTAACTGTCATGGCCTCAATTTTCATTTCAGTTGATGTCAACATATGTCACAGATAGCTTTTTTTTAAAATCTTCTGTAAGGCAATGGAGATCTCTGAGAAAGAGCATCAGAGTGAACATCCCACAATATGGCAAAACAGCTTTTGCCACCTTTTTATCAAAACCTACTGGGAACATGCCCAATATACACAGCAGATAGACATTTCAGACCTCTGTGTTCCTCACTTGATGACAGTACAATGACATGTAGCTTTTGCCAGCAAATGGCCTATACAGGTACTTCTAGGATAGAAGTATTCTGACTTTCCCTCTATTCTGAAGAATTTTTCAGTTTGCTCAGTCTACTGAACCTTCTACTTACCTCACACATACACTTTCAGTGCTGATTTGACTTTGAATGGCCACAATGTCTTCAGAACCTCTTACACGTTTCCCCCTCCCCTCCCCCCCCATCCTATATTAAAATTTTTTTTTCTGTATTTTGCTTAGAAAGACAATGTTTCTAAGTTAGTCTTTCTCAGTAACTTTCACTGAAGCTATCATTTAACTACAGAAATTAAACAACAATAAGCAATATAGAATATAACTTTATTGGTATTTTACTCCTCTGAATCAATATGGTTATTTTCACTGTATTATTCATAGCCCTTGGTAGCGGTGATCTGAACACAGTCTGAAGTTTGAACTGCTGCTGGGTTCAAATTATGTGTATGCATGCCGTCTGTCACAATTTACCTGTGGTTTATTCATTGCATCAACTTTGTTCTTCAGTGGGGACAGACATAGGCGTACTGGCTAACCCACACAGAAGAGGGCTTTGTCATCTTTGTGTCATGACTGATTTGTCTATAGCAGGATGAGTCTGTACTGGTGGTGGGACATGAAGGGAAAGGCAATTGGGTTACAGCACAAGGAAAAGATGCAGGCCTGCCAGAATACCTCTGAAGAAGTAGAGCTGAGCCATACAGAGATCCACACTGCTTATAAGTAAGGATCAACTTTAGGGCAATTCTTTACCTTTGTCCTTCCCTCCTTATGTTCTACTTACCTTGACTGCTTGAGCTTCCTTGTTGAATGAACTCATTAACTCACATTAGAATTGAGACAATGTGTGAACCAACAAACAGTTTGCGTGATCAGGGAGTTTGGAGTTGAGATAAATATGACATTATGGCTATACCTTCTGGGACCAAAGAGCCTATGATGGTCCTTCAGTGCGATGTGACTGAATGCACTGTCTCTCAAGGTAGAGGGGAAGGCTTTGCCTAGCGGACATGGTATAGGAGTCATGCTTTTAAATAAAGAAGGAACTTGGAGTTTTTCTGTTGAGTTGCTCTTGCAGAACTGCTTTACTGTATACAAAGTATCTTACAAGCCTCTGTTTGGATTTCTAATATTTTACAGACCTTTCTAAGTTCCGACACATGCACAGCAGTCGTGCACAGATAGCCTTTTAGAAAAAACCAGAAGAGTTCCGTTTATTTGCTGCACCTCAAAGAGGGAATTTACTATATAATACTTTAATCCTTTCAGCACCCTAGGATGTACACTGTGGGGTAAATTTTCAAAGCACAGCACGTGGATTTAGCTGCGCGACTCTTATTGATGTTAATGGGAGTCACACGGCTAAATCCCTGCACAACTCTTTGACAATTTAGGGTTGTATGTCTAAGAAAAGGACACTGGTTTGAGCTGATGAAACAGCTGGATATGAAAACCCATCAGAACACATCATCCTGAAAGTTGTCTGGTGTGACAATAAGAAATTTAATTACTAGATAGACTTGTGTCCTAGTTCTCTGTGGTAACATTTTTTGGCAAGAAGCTTCTTTCTTTTTCTAATATCAGGCCCGCTGTGAGTCACTTGTTACTTCACTGTTCTTTCAGGTATCTAAAATTGGTATTGCCCACATGGTTGGATGTTTTATATGAGAGTGTCAATTACATATGTTTAAAGGAAGAAAAATTAGCTATATATCAGCTTTCTCTTAGGGAAATGGGTATTTAGCATTTTATAGGTAAGCTCTGTGTGTGTAGCATAGTGTATTTAAAAGAAAAGTGTTAATATTGCTTACACATCAGTTAGGTCTATCATTTTTATTACTGAGTTAACTAAAATTACAGTTTAATTGGAAACACAGATAATGCTAAAATTAGTGATCTGTTCATTAACAGGCATTAATAACAGAAAGCACATTACCATTTTTAGGGGATTTTTTTGCATGCTGTTATCTCTCCTGGAATGGGGGTAGTTAAGAATATATGATTTTATGTAGATCATAGTTTTTATCAAGAATTTCTGATTTTATGGTAAAGTAGTAAGAGTGACGATCTTCTAACCTTTATTTGGTAGACCAATCGGTAGCAAGAAGATTTATGCCACTCAGTACAAATTACAAACATAGAACATAGAGTTGTGTGAGTTCCTTTCAGGGTGTAAACTGTTGCTTGACTCCATCCCTTCCTTTCCTAGCCTGACTTCCCCAGGAAGATTTCAGTTTTGAAGCAGGATGCCTGAAATGCTTGCAGGCACTGCCAACTTGAGAACCTTTGCAAGCACCATTCAACCGCAGATTCCACAAATCTTAAAGTTAATCTTGTAAAATGGAAATATGTCAATGGATTTTTTTAGAGGTCTTGTCATCATAGATATATTCTGTAGGTGCCTATGGCTAGGTAAGTTTCTTCAAATACATGACAGAGAGGAATGGAAAAATCTGCAGGGAATGTTTAGAATTATTTTACTATTCTAGCATATATACCCTGCTTTCATTAGTGATGACACAGCCTTGTTTGAGACACCTTTGTTTAGTTACACTCTCTGCCCTCTTTTCATTAGTAGTTGGAATCTACTAATTTCATTTGAACTATGGATTTAGTAAGAGTTAGAAGGTCTTATAAATTAGAGATGGAAAAAATTCCTTGCATGGATATCTGATTTGGCCCTTACCCTGATGGAATATGAGCCAATATTTTACAATGAAGAAGAAATACAACATTATGAAAGACTATTGTCTAAAAGAAAACATGTTTATTTTTGTTTTTTAGACAATAGTACATTTCATTCTTCTTTGCTCCATATATCCACTTCATGAAAGCATCTTGCAATAGAGTATTCATTTTTATTACAAGTTTTTAACTTTATTAATAACTTAATCATCAGATTAGATATTGCTAGAATGTTGCTTACTAGTCTTAATGATCTGTTTTAGTATTGATTATTCTCTCACAGGCAATAACATTTTTCATTCTGTTTTTAAATACTTATTGTGGTCAAATTAAACAAATGTATTTTTTTAAGCAGAATTAGAAAGTAGAAGCAAGAAAATATCTGCAAGAAGTGTAAATGTTATGCTCACTTGCTTACTAGGACCTCTAAAAAAATCTCCAAATCATGATGCTATGCCTTTAAAAAGTAAAGTTCCAATAAAAATCCATTAACTACTTTCAAATATAGCAATCCTCCTGTCCAGCTGTGAAAAGTACTAGATGATACTTATTTGCCATTTGTGTTATTTACGGTCCATGACTTTTATGGTAACTGGTTCCTATTATTGGTTTCTATTAATGTAAAACATAAGTGAACATAAATGAGGCGTGAATCATTTCTTTTTATTAGCCCCACAGTCTTCACTCAGTGCTTGCAGTAACTCCAGCTGTGATTTGTTAGTGATAACCTATTTAAAGAAGGATATCTTTAAGAATAAATGCTATGATTAGGATTCTTTGTCCGTTCATAGTTTCAGAAGGTTTCACTAGTTCATTGCAGGATCAACAATGATGAAAATAAAATAAAAATTAATTAGTAACACTTCTATATCCAGAGTTGCCACTAAATTGTCCTGAGTGTATTATAGCACTAATTATATTTCAGGTAAGTTCTTATCAGTTAGTACTAAAAGGAAAGCATAGGATATGTCACTTTGACAGTGCACAAAAGGACTTCCTGATGCTGTTTATCTGTGTTGTTAAATGGTAGATACTGATATAATCAGTTCTTAAACGATATTCTCTGGAAAACATAAAGCGTATATGGAGAGATACTTGTGAAGGAATTATGAGCTTTCTTTTTTTTTGTTGTTTAAGAATAATGAAATTAATGTGGAATTAGACTTTTCAAAAATGAACTATACACCTGTATTATTGAAGTCAGTTGTTGCGATTGTATTAGAAGATTTATATCCTAAGTCATATATTAAGTTCCCTTTTAGGTAACTTTGTAGTTAAATTGAAAAGAGCATGTTCTTTAAACTAAAACATTATTTATCCTATGAAAAGGAAAGTACTTAAGCTTTCTGCTTAAGCAGAATCTAGATGAAGTTAATACTTGTATATCAGATTTTATTTCACCAGTATTTCTTTCCAAAGGAAAAAAAAGTTTTCCTAATCTGTTCTAACAGTGTATTGTTTAAAAATAATAAATATTTATTCGTAGCTAAATAAATCTGAAGAGCGCATTCCTAATTCTCTCTTTGGAGCTTTAGAGCATGTTATCAACCTTTGTGTTATCTGTAGCTATCAAAATGAACTGCTTTAATTATTTTGGAAGAAAAGTCTTGCTACACTTCCCAGACATTCTGTGTCCTCTTTCACCAGTGATGTGTCATGAATAAAGGAAGGAAAAAAGAATTGTAACCCCACAATAAAACACATTATCCTACACCTTTCAGGGGCCTTTCCGCGATCCTGCTGAAGTATTGCAGCAGCGCTACAAGCTTTTGGAACCAACCTTGCGAGCGGCAGCATCAATCAATTCACCAACAGAGAAGGCCAGAGAGGAAATGAAAAGGAAGGAATGGAGAAATTGCTTACATGATAATGAGTAAGTAAGTTCTTTGGTTTTTCTTATAGTATTATGAGAATGTTTTCTTTATTCCATTGCTTTCAGAAACCTTTCATGCCTGACAAAATGAAATGTCAAACCTGACAGCTTACTAGCAAACATTCTGTGTACATACTTCTAAATTCTGTGTCCTTAGATTATAAACTGTTCAGGGCAGAGACCCTATCCTGTAATTGTGTGACATGTGGAATTAATATCTATGAATCTACAGAAAAACTTTTAATAATAATAATAATAACAATAGTAATAATAATAATAATACTACGTGATGCAACAGATAGGTTTAGTGGGAAATAAGAAAACAAATGCAAATTCTTTTTTGTGACATGCACCTTGCGAAGGAAAAAATATTGTTTCAGTCTTCGTATTCAGGGAGCTTACAGACTATGGGAGGAAAAAATGGTGCTGCATGGCAATGAGACTTGCTTTCTCTCCCAGTAGACTACCAAAGCTCACTTGGAAGGGAAGGGAGCATATGTTGCACATGTTAGAACATGATGCAAAAACTAATCATCTTTGAAGCAGTTTGGTTTCCTAAGCCATAGCATCTGTAACAGTGTCAGACAGGCCAGTCCTTTTCCATACAATCCCAAATACAGACATAATCCATCCTAAAAGATTTGAGGCTTCTGTTCCAAAAGATTTAAGACTATTGCCAAAATATTTCCAATTTTTTCTTATGATGATGGAACTCCTTTGTCTAGTCATAATAAAAGCCTGTTAAGTCACCTGCTTTGGCTTTTTAGTTAACTAGGAAAAATTGGTGTTTTGCCAGATTTTCCCTTGAATTCACAGCTCTTGGCAATCTTTTGACACTTTAATACCAGAATTCGGGACAGAAAGGAATCACTTTTCCTCATGAGTAGCCTGTGATCCACTAATTCACTGAGCATGATGCTTTGCTGTCTTTGATCTGTTTCAAGCTTTTCTATCAGCTACATGTTGTCATATGTCAGCTTCAGGACTGGGACGTAAGAATGCCAGAATCAATTGCAATTGCATGGTTTGGCTTTGTTTTTATCACTGGATTGTTTTCCTCACATTTTACTTGATTTTGTATTAACAGTGACTTTAAATGGAAATTCTACTCAAAAACAGTTTTGAAAGAAAAAAATATCTCTTACTTCAGCTACTTTTCCACTTTGAGGCAATGTTATTTTTTGTATTTGGTGCCAAAAATGAGATATAGTACTTTTTATTCCTTCCATACTAAAACCAGAGCTGAGTTAAGTTAGAAGTGAAAATGTACTTCAGTTTTCTATTCCTCTCTGTATTCTTCAGTTTACTGGAGTGAGGGAGAAGCAGCTTAGCTTTCACATCGCAGCTTAAATCTGGGCCATTGTCTTTTTTTAAATTTTTGTTTCTAGCCTCTGCCAATGAAATTTAAAAAAACCCCAACTAAACACTATGTAAAAATTAGTGTTTGATCTCTTACTTAAAGTGTTCTTTTCACTGAATAAGTTTTGACTGGTGCATTCCAAGTGAGGACGCATGATGTCCTTCGTTTGTGGGCGTGACTGTATTGCCCAGTTTTTATTTGACGAGGTTTACCCCAGACATCACTGTTTCAACAGTTTCAGAAGGTCAGACATTGTAATAAATATTTCACTGTCTTTGTTCAGTGAGTGAATTGTGAAGCTCTGGTCTTGTACAGAGCTTTGTCAGATATTAATTGATCAGGGGTCTTTACCTTATGGGTAAGAAAACATTTAGTGTAATCCTTGATGCACAGAAGGAGTGTCCTAACACTCTCAGCTTCATGCATGCTAAATGCATAGTGTATTATACACTCTCAGGCTTTGATCATTCCGTTTGTGCTTCATATTCAACCAACCATGCAAGGGTCACATCTGTAACCTTGAAAAGGTGATGACAGAGTTGCAGGTCATCATCAGGACTAACGCTCACTAGTAATGCTGCAGCTGCTGTGTGGGATGCTGGTCTCCAGGGAGGAGTCAGTAAAGGGTTACTCAGATTCTACAGTAGTTTTTTCTCAGCAGTGTCTATTATGAATTGACAAATTTCTGTATCTTTCTATGTAATTGTGTACTTTGGGACTGTATTTCTTCCTGGTAGTGCTTCCTATGCTGATTATTCTTCTATTTTAGAAAATAAGGGGAGAATGAACAGTAGAAGTGCATGACATTTGTTGAGAAAGCTTGTGTTTGCATAAAATGACAAACTGAATCCTTGATCAGTGTATTTCTAGAGTGAGTATTATGTGATATCTCTTAAGACAGAAAAATTTTCAGAGTATTTCCAACAACATTCGGAATTCCCACTCACCTCTGATTATCAGGGTTCTTTGAAGCAGTAATACATTTTCTCTAAGTGTTTCAAGCTCCGAGAAAGCTTTTGCTTCTGATAAAATGCAAAAATAATCGAAAAAGCTGTGGGAGAGTTTGAGGCAGGTGGAAGCAGTAGAAATGAAAGCAAGAGAGAATGTGTGCTTAGTTAAAGCAACTGCTGGAATTACCTATTTTGTAATGAAAGAGCAACTGGGTAATCTAGTCTAATAAGAATGATTCCTGTTTCTCGTGCAATTGAAGATGTTACTGCCTTATTGTGCTATTTTTCATACAAATGAAGTGATTTCTCCCTCCGCTTCGGTAGGAATGGCAATTGGACTCCTTTGGGATGTCCACTTAATAAACTAGTGTCTAGTTTGAGGCATCAACTGCTGGATCCAGCAGATTTAGATCACCAAGCATGAAAAGTTCTTTACTCAGTTGCATGCAGCTGCATGCTAGCCTAATTTTCCAGAGAACAAAAAATATAGATTAGTTTCATTAACTTTGCTGAAATCTGTCTCACATAATATGCTTCTTGCTTCAAAGGATACTATTAAACATCTTTATAAAGTCATCTTAGATCAGAATGACTTATGATGTGGTAATAGAATAGGGATAAACCAGCAATAGTGTAAGGATGAGGTTTCCTGATTTATTTTAGTCTTCTGGTGTGACATCAGGCAACTCAGCTTCTAGCTATGTCCATGCTCAGTGCTTTACTGGATATAGCCAAGCTGGTCCTGAATGTGCTGGTTTACTTGTGTGCAGGAGAGTGCAATGTTTGCACACCCTGCCTCTCATATGGCTGTGTGAACACGGCAGTACCAACACCTCATGGGCTTTTTCTCAGCGAAATAATGCTTTCCTTTGGAACCTTTGGGTGCTTCTGTGTTACCCACTGCTGTGCACGAAAGGTAAACTTCTGGAGAAGTTAATGATATAAATAAGCTCTGTTCTTGGAGACCATCAGTGTTATGAGCTGTCTGATATTAATGGTAATAAATTTTAAGAAGCAAGTCACTTTGATAAGATTTAAGATTTAAAAAAATCTTTTAATTTCTACATTTATAAGATCTTTTACTGTATTTCTGACTTAGATGCAGTGAAAATGGCTACTACATTTTATGTCATAGAACTATAACACATCTAAAAACTTTTTTCAAATTATACTTAGTTTTTCATATGCTTTGCAACTTCAGCAATTTGCATATTTTCCGGAGTGTTATTGTATTATGATAAACAGGGATTATCATATATTTTCAGATAATGTTTTCTTAACAATTCAACTTCTATTTGTAACTCTTCCATTTATTTTAATTACTAGCACAGTGTGCAACATTTATTAATCAGCAGAGTCTTTTTAAGTTAAAATACTAAATTAGCTAACCCCATTAACACAGAATACTCCAAACAAGCAGTAATAGGAGAGGTAGTTACTGTGCAAATCGTATTATACATGCGGGTGCTCTAGGGCACAGTTAAGCATGATTACCCTCTTTTGATCCAGTATTCCTCTGCTTCTTCCAGCTAATTTCCACTGGAAATTTACAAAGTAGCGCCTTCATTTTTCCATCTTAATTTTTCTAATGAAGTTCTGGTACTTTATAACACTGGGGATGCAGATAATAAGTCTGTGTATAATTAAGAAGTTCCGGAATTTGCTGCAGAAGAGATCTCTTTTACTTCCTACAAGAACTAGACTACACTTTTCTTTGCCACTTTACATTATTGCAGACATGGGTTAAACAAAAACAGTCAGAACATTCTTAGATTTACTGGCGTTAGGATAAAAGTGATTGATAGTTTATTGAAAAAGTATGTATTTAGTATATTACTGTAGATAATATTAGTAATAATGCACCCAAAATGTATTTCTTATGGCAAAAATACTGTGATAAATGTAATCTGACTAGATATGTTAAATAAAGTATTCTGGTTTTATTTTTGTAAATAACACTTTGATTTTAATGTGTACTCGTCATGCACTGAATAATGGCTGCCCTGCTGCAGTTGTTTTGCTAAGGAAAACCACTGTGCTTCTTCCTTTGTTTCCCGAATGAAAAGACAGATACTGTTGGATCTGATGAAGAAATTACTTCAGGTATAACCCAAATTTGAAATCTTAAAATTAATTTCGTGTTTTATTTAAAGATAAAAAAAAAAAAAAAGAAAAAAAGAAGATGAAAGATTCACAGCTTCCCAACAGAGAAGCATAGTGTGTTTGGAGCTAACTGTTCATGGTCTTCTGAAAAGTGAGATAAAATAGTTTTATTTGAGTTAGATCAAGACTATGAGGAATTGAATTGCTATTGTACAGAACCACTTTAGATGAAAATTTAACAACACTGTCGTACATCTAGAGTTAAGATTTTGGTAGTGTTTTTACAACCAAATTACAATACACACAAATGTTTTGAAAGTTTGAAAACAATGTAAACAGAATATTCCTTCTAGTTCTCTAGTTTTAGTATTTCATAATGTACCCTGGTAGTGCAGCATGTATGGCAGTCTGACAGTAGGTCTACTGGCAGTTCTTTCTCAGAATCACAGAATTATGAAATGGTTTAGATTGAAAAGGACCTTAAAAAACATCTAGTTCTAACCTCACCTTCCAATAGACCACTTCTCTCAAAGCCCCATCCAACCTGGCTTTGAACACTTCCAGGGACGGGCCATCCACAGCTTCCCTGGGCAACCTGTGCCAGTGTCTCACCACCCTCACAATAAAGAATTTCTTCCTAATATCTAATCTACATCTAACTTCTTCCAGTTTGAAACTGTTATCCCTCATCCTATCACTACATGCCCTTGTAAAAAGTCCGTTTCCAGCTTTCTTGTAGGCCCCTTCAGGTCCTGGAAGGCTGCTATGAGGTCTCTCTGGAGCCTTCTCCTCTCCAGGCTGAAAAACCCCAACTCCATCAGCCTGTCTTCATAGGAGAGGTGCTCCAGCCCTCGGATCGCACCTGTGGCCTTTTTGTGGACTCGCTCCAGCATGTCCATGTCTTTCTTATGTTGGAGGCCCCAGGGCTGAACGCGTTACTCCAGGTGGGGTCTCACAAGAGCAGAGGGACAGAATCACCTCGCTGGACCTGCTGGTCACACTTATTTTGATGCAGCCCAGGACACGGTTGGCTTTCTGGGCTGCAAGCGCACATTGCCAGGTCAGTGTTGAGCTTTTCATCAACCAACACCCCCAAGTCCTTCTCCTCAGGGCTGCTATCAATCCATTCTCCACCCAGCCTGTATTTGTGCTTGGGATTGTCCTGACCCATGTGCACAACCTTGCACTTGCCCTTGTTGTAATTCATGCAGTTTGCATGGGCCCACCTCTCAAGCCTGTCAAGTTCCCTCTAGATGGCATCTCTTCCCTCCAGTTCGTTGACCACCCCACATGACTTGGTGTCATTGATAAACTTGCTGATGGTGCACTGTCCATGTCACTGACAAAGATGTTAAATGGTGCCAGTTCCAATACTGACCCCTGAGGAATGTCACTTGTCACTGATCTCCACTTGGACATCATGCCACTGGCCGCAACTCTTTGGCTGTGACCATCCAGCTGATTCCTTTTCCACCATGTGGTCCATTTGTCAAACCCATGTGTCTCGAATTTAGAGACAAGGATGTTATGCGGGACAGCGTCAAATGCTTTGCACGAGTCCAGGTAGATGACATCATTTGTTCTTCCCAGAAGCCTGGGTAAAGTTTGAAGTATTTCTGGTGTCAGGATTACGTGCTTGCATGGCTAAACTGCTGGGATTTTGCCTCTTGGGCAAGTCCAGAGAATGTGCTGAAGGTCCGCTTTTCTTTTTTTATTGCCATAAATACTAGAGCCCAGTACCTACTGCTGCTTCTATTGTCTTGGTCAATCCAATTGGAAAGCCTTCAGAGCCTAAAAGGCCTTCTCCATCTCCTGTTGCAATAGTGAGAGATATTACAATAAAAGACACAGAATGGAGGGAAGAAATAGTAGGTGAGGAATGCAGGAAGAAAGATCATGAGGGGGTAAAAATGTGGGGAAAAGAAGGATTAGAAAGATTAAATTAATAGTAGCGGGGAGTTGCAGGATAGGATGAGTGAAAGGAGAGAGAAATCAATTTTTATTTTTGTTAGCAACTAATGTCTAGAATATCTTTCAAAATTTAAATATGTGCCACTAGCAGCTGTCAGGTCCAGGACTGGCTACTAAGTTGAGGCTTCTAAGTCTTTTTACACTAATTAGCTTTGACATAGTGTGGTCCTGGCAACAGTGCAGCTGGCCTTCATTACCACTGACACTGCCAGCTTTGGTTCTGATCCTCCCTCAGGTTCTGTATGTGTAATGCTACTATTTGTAGAACTTGAGATAGTTTCCCAATTTTGGTTGCTACTGTTTCCCTCTGTCTTGAATGTATTCTTTGGCATATCTCTCATTCAAGCTTTTGTGATGGGTGAAATGAAATAATTTTTCATTTTAAAATGTATTTCTTTAGGGAAAGTTCTCCTTCCATTAAATCTTCAGCTTTTGGAAAGGCTCAACTTATACTGACTATGTTTTATGGCATGATATAACATCAATATGTAATTTAATCCTGCTACTTCTGTCTCTGTCATATTTACAGAAAACTAAGAATTTCTGAATTTATATTAAATCACAAGGAAAAGCTGAAATCCAGGTGTAAGAATACTGTGAGTGAGCTTTTTATTGGAAAAAACTTGAGGTCTAAACTTGTGCAGTTGATAAGGACATCATACCATTGTCTGGATTTAATTTTCTTCTCCTTCCATCACTCTGTTCTGTCACATTCAAAGCACATACTGTCATTAATTTGGGGAAAAGCTGTCAGGTGTATATATAGAGCTACAGAACACAATACCATTACTGAAGCATTTTGCAGTGCTATTGCTTTTTACTATTATTGGTTGTGGGGGTATAATGACTTTTGTATGACTCCCATTAATTTGGTTACCTTACTTAACACAAAAAAAATTGTTTTAATGTTTTTTTTTAATTACTTATTCACATAGAGTAATGAAAATTCTTACTTGCATTAAATGGACATGGAATTTGCAAGCATATAATCCTTCCTTGTAGTTAGATTGTTATCGTTATAAGGATCTGCCTACCTGGCTCTGACAGCAGAACTATAGACAGAAGAAAAACTAGGAAGTTTCTACTTTATACCACTACACTCTATTATATTTCTGATGTTCTTCATTTCAATTTTAACATTTTTTTAATTGTTCAATGTTCTTCCTCAAAAATTCATAATTACTTTAATTTTTTTTTTACTCAGCCATAGACATACATTCCAGTCTGTATAGCACATACTCCAGCTAATGTTCTTAGAGTAGATATACAGCAGAGTGCCGATCACATCTGTGCTAAACTAGATGTAGCACATACTGTTAGTTGTGTCTTAAAGTGTTGCAATATATGTACAATATATGCATTTGGAGACATGGTAGAAGGTAGATTTGTTTGCCAAAAAGACAAAGATTAACTGATCCACAATAAAATCAAAACACCTATGTAGGAAATTTTATAGGGAAAACTATAATGATTTACTTTATCTTCTACTTTCCTCAATAATTTTTTTTGCAATTTCATGTATAAATTTTACAGAGATAGTATTCATATTGAATTATGAATGCTATGGCTCAACTAAATTCTATGCATATATGGGCAAATCCCTAAACTGCTAGCCTTGTCTTCTCAGCTATCTGGTCCCCTGAGAAAGCCAATTTTCTTTCATGTCTGAACAAAAGAAAAATGTACTATTAAAATGCAATTCAGAAGTGATAAAAACTGCAAGTGGAGCAGCCGGCTCACAGCACCTTCAACGTATTCTCTGGGACACTGGGGCCACATTAATTTTTGTGTGTGTGTGATGTCCATCCCATGTGCAAATTAGCATTACAAGTACCATAATCTGTCTTACGTGAGAGTGTCCCTTCCCATGAGTATATACATGCAACTATAGCTCTGTATAATTTAAAAGTCCGCTAACTCAGTGTTTTTCTTTCACTAACTTTACATGACATTTGTTTATGGTACTTGATAGAATAAATTGGTATAACTGGCAAGATTTTAAAATAGTTTCTTTTTATGAAGGGGAGAGAAAGAAATGTAATTTAAAAAAACAAACACTCAAACAGTTGCTGATGGATCAATTAGTCCAAATAAATAATTTTCGGACTCTGTATCAGCCGAGAGACAAAGAAATGTATTTTAATCCCCATCTTTGTCAAAAACATTTTGTCTGTTTAACAGAGACTATGGACTCTAAAAAGCTTTCAAATAGGAAAAGGTTTTAATAAACTACACCTGTTGTCATGGCAGTTAAAGTGTGTTTTAAACTTCTCAAGCATATATTTTTAATTTTACTGTGTAATATTTGTAGAATCACAAAAGCATGTTGCTTTTTCAGAACACCAGCAATGATAAACGCAATTCACAAGATTTTACTTTATATTAAAATGTACTTGTTTGCTTTCATAACTCTCTTGCAAACTGACATAGATGGAACTAAGACATCTTTGTAGGATCTCTTGCACTTCCTTTATATATAAGATGTCTTTCACCTCCTTCCACACAGTTTGCTATGGAACCTACCCAGAAAACTTGCAGCTGTCCATGAGAGTTAGGGACATCCATCTGAAAACATCTTCCATGCCCAAAGTGGGTAGCTGGAGCTTCACTGTTCAGTGGCACTATGTAAGCAGGAAGTCCACCATCAGTATGACCAAAGGTGAAAGAATAAGGGTCCAAAAGATTGCTAATTAGGACATAATTATAAGTTTCTATTCTGCTAAATGAGAGCATGGTTTATTTAGCTTTAGTTAACAGATATGAAAGTATGCATACCTAGTTTAAGGTAGAGGGAGGATTCTTTCTGTTGCAAATTTGCCTTGGTTTATGCTTATACTGCTGACATGCTTGAAATGTTTCTGTCCTGATGGAATGACCAGGTTGAGGTTATGTGTAGGCACCTGACTCACAAAGTGGATGCAAGTTCTCCAGAAATGAGCTCTGTACTTGTGCATGGTGTGTGCCTGCCACTGACAGCTGGCACAGACTGTACTGCCTGCAAGGCTTGAGGTGTCAACATGCAGAGCCCAGCAAACCGAACCCTGCTCACTCTCTCTTCATATCACACCAATTGGCAGACAGTGCCGGTACAGCCAAAGTAATAATCTAGTAATGCAAGTTATATCTTTGTACAGAAAGTCTGCATTTTATCCTTTTGCAACTCTATATCTCTTTGCTCCAAATTTAATTTAAAAGCAGCTATAGGAGAAGGTACAATAATCCTCTCATAATACAGAGGGAGGATATTAAGAAGATAGTGGAAAAATAGCAGGCACATGTGTCCATGTCCCCTCCTGTAGTGTTGTTATCTATGATTTACATCAACCTGTGGCATCCAGAGTAGAGCATAATTGATATTTAAATGTTCTTGAATTTCAGTTTTCTGCTATTTTCTTCACATCATGAAAATGAGAAGTATGACCCATCAATTCATAGCTCAGACAAATATGGCCAAGCAACTTATGGAATTAAACACTTCCGAGAAGTACAGCCTAAGAAGTGGATAGCAGACAAGGTAAGTCACTGCAAAAATTAAAGAATGGTTTACTTTTAAAGATTATTATTATACTACAACTAAGTGAATTTAGGTCTGATCCAGAAAGCATGGAATCCAATGAGAATCTATCTAGCATGTTAAAAAATCACAGAGCTGACATGATGAGATGTCAGGCTTCCTCGACTCTCTTTCTGGTAAGTTCAGCTTGAGGAATTCAACACCTCTCCCACCTACAAGAAAAGGATTGAAAAGCCTGATTAAGTACAGCTTTGGTTGTGTAAGTTTTGCAAAGTTTTGTTCTTTCTGTATTGTCTTTTCTGATATAAGAGAGATTGCATATTTAGTCTTGCACATTAAGATAAACCTTCAGAAAATTATGGCAAAACCTGATTAAACCCAATAAAATATTTTACTGCTTACCTTCTTTGGAAAATTCTAAAAAGTAGTGAAAAGCTGTTTTTATTTTAAGTCTCGTTAAACTGCCTGCTTTGTCAGGAGCATCTCATATACTTCTGGTTTTGTAGTGCTACAAGAGGTAATCTTCCTCAGAACATGTTCTAACATGAGTTTGTGTAATGTTTGCATTACTTCTACTTGTATTAGGTATTGTAATCACATTAAAATTTCCCAGTACAAGAAAGATAATGGACTTGATAGAGAGTGCAGCATAGAGCCACAAAGATAGTTAAGTGCATCTTTTGTGTGGGGAGAGGCTGAGAGCTAGAACCCTTCATTCTGGAGAAGTGAAGGCTCGGAGGAGATTTTATCAATCTGTATGAACACTTGACAGGAGGGAATGAGGAATAGGGAGCCTGACTCCTCTCAGATTCAGTAGTGTCCAGTGACAGGACAAGAGGCAATGGACATGAACTGAAATGCATGAAGTTGTTGAGTGTCTGTCTTTCAAGGTATTCAAAACCCAACCGGACACGGTCCTGGACAACCTGCTCTAGCTAAGTAGAGGGGTTGGACTAGATGATCTCAAGAGGTATCTTCCAACCTAAACAATACTGGTATTTTGTAAGATATGATTACTTATTTCCCTGAAAAAAACTTAACCTTTTTAAATGTATAACAAGTTCCAAGGAATCTTAGTTTGAGAAGTAATATTTTTTAAAACAATTTTTTCTCAAAACTTCAATCTTTAAAAATGAGGTCAGAGTAAAATTTTGGCATTTCAACATATATTAGTTAAATCTCATTGCAAATAAAGGCACAAAGATCATAATTCAAACAAAAAGATCTGAATTTGTCTTTCAAAAGCAATGAGTGGAGGATATGACTGTCTGAAGACCCACAGCATAAGTATGATACACAAAAATGATCTGTCTTATTGGTGGTACTCATCTTGCCCTGTGAAGACTCTTCCTTTTCCAGTCCTTAGCAGTTCTTGATCATGCTCAGATGATGATATAAAAAAATGTAAAGATATTTATGTTGTATATCTTATAACAACTACATAATGTTATATAAATTATGGGCTTGGCTGAAACCACTAAACTCACTTTACTTGTGATCTTGGATAGATTTCAACCTGAATCTCTGGAGGTGAATAGCTGTGTACTTTATCCCAAGATGACATACAGCCTTCCAACCCCGATTCTAAATCAATATGAAGCTTCAATTAGGAGATGCTTACCCAAACAGAGAAATAAGAGGAGAAAAGAGCTATTTATGAACTACCTGCTGCTTTAATGGGTCATTATTATTAGAAAAAAAAAACCCAAACCCTCCACCTACTCACTATACTTTAATGGAAAAGGTCCTATAGGCAGGTGTGAGGTCATACTTTCACAACTGTTAAATTTGAAAGAACTCTCTGTCACTTTCTTGTTTCTAAACTGTATTAAAACTTTCTATATATCAGTGCTATGAACAAAATTATCCTGCTCTAATGAATGACCAGGCTAAAAGCCACTTATCAAAATATTACCAAAACCAAACAGATTTTTGCTTAACACTTCGTTTGCTAAGCCCAAACCTCCTTTGAGTTAACCATGAGGTAATATTTTTGAGGATGCAACTTCTATTACAACCTGAATAACTGATAACCCTGCCATGATATATATACATTTGGCTTCTGACAGAATTATACTAGAGAAGTTTCACTTATTGCTGGTAAGACAAATTACTTTGTACGTTCTTCCAAGGAGTCAGTTCAGTGAGCAGTTGATCAGTGACTCTTCTGAGGTATGATTTAATATTAGCTGGTGTTAATTGTGGGTTTTTTTTTTTAAAAACTACATATAAAAATGTTTCCCTGTGTATGTTCATGAGCTTGTCCTAGTTGTATTTTCTTGAGGTTTTCATGTGTTTATATATATGCGTTTTAATTCAAATCACAAAAAGGTTACTATGTAAATTATATAATTACTTTAGAAGTAAAATGAAGAACAATGAAAAATATTGCCTTATTATATTCTGGAAAATGGAAGTGTATTAACATAGACTTCCTCTAAACATAATGATTACAAAGAATATGTGAGGGAAAGTATTAACTTCTTTTCATCTAGTTGCAATCTGAAAATTTTTATCTCATTCCGTTTGCATTTTAAAGAAGGTTCTGAGTTAAGGGAAAAACTATTGTATTCTAATTCTTCATTAAAAGTAAACAAGAAATGGAAATACTATACCTCTAGTGGATCTCAATCTAGGTAGTATACCCACTTTACACAGTTTTATTTATATAAAAATAAAAATACTTTCATATTTTAAGTTTCATATCATATGTCTACATTCCTTGGAATGTCTTTGATAGAACTTATGTAAGAAGTATCAATATAAAAAATTTATCAGTCACTATGAATTTAATCTACAGTGATAGGTTCCAATGTAGCTGGACAGTCAAGGGATCAAATACATTAAGTATAAACTTTCAGTTGTCAAAATTCTCACATATGTTCATATTTACTGAGGCAGAAATGACAGCTTACAGCCTTTAATTGGTGTTGGAATTAGTTTACATATGCATTTTAGAAAACTGACTAATGACAGCATTTAATGTTTTCTTATTTGCAAAATTCAGGAAGTGACATTTTAAGATGTTCCTCCCTGCTGGATTCTTTCCTCTGATGCCTTATTATAGTTGAATTACAGTATGACTGCATCACTGTTTCATTATTTGCACAGGCATTTTGGCCCTAAACAGAGTTTTATTATCTACAAAGCATAAAAATACCTAGTACTGCAAAGAATTAATTTAGAGAACCTAAGCATATTGCACAGAACATAAAGTTGACCTTTACCGTCTACAGCCTTTGGAATGGAGTGGGATGTGGAACACATCATAGATTTAATGTGGCACAACGCTGTCTGCAGAAACTTGGGTGGGACTGTGACTGCCTGCCCATTGCACCCGATGATTGAATCTGCTGTCACCAGCATCCTGATAATAATGAACATTCAGCTTAACGACCGTGATTATGATTATCATAATTGATGTGCAAGAGCAGTGTGTGGAGATCATTACAGCTGAACTGTACAGCAGAGAAACATGCCTTAGTTATGGATAATTTTACTTTTATGCATTGATTGGGATAAAATATGCCTTTCAAGTTCAACAGGCCAGCTTAATATAATTTTAGGAAGATTTCTACATGTATGAATTGATGATTATGAGCTTCCTGCAAAACAGTCATTCTAGCTGTTTGTTTTGAATTGTTTCATTCCATTAATAATGGGAAATAATTAAATAATTAGATGTTGTAGAGTGGAAATCACTTAGAGAGTACTGCCAGCATTAATCAAATATCAAGTTCAAATATTTCTGATTGTCATGGCCTTGCCTGGGCTAGGAAAAATAACCCTTGTAATTCACCACCAACACAATTCTATTTTTGGTGGAGCAGTAGAAATTGGGCTATAGTCAACACTAGCATTTTCACACTGTATTGTGTAGCCATTAGAGCAGGCAATAGTTGTTCCTTATATAAATTGTATCACTTCCATCTTTGTCACCAGAGGCAGAGAGTTACAGGCTCAAATTCCCCCAGTGTAGATAAACGTACAATCAACAGCTTCAGTCGATTTGGTTGGACAGTGATTACCTTCAACTGAGATTATATGAAGTTGTAAAAGTATTTAATTAAATTGTGACATATATAACAGATAAACAGTGGTGTGTGTATGTACTTTAAGCCAGGGTTTATATAAAGAATGTTACAGCATAAGTATAATGCAAAGTATAGAGTTTAATTGATTTGCAATAGGTGTAAATTTGGCTCTTTGTCTAAGAACTGGCAGAAATTTCCTATCTGGGATAACAGAGATAACAGTCAATGGAAAAAATTCTTGATCTTTGACTTGCTTTCTGCCATGAAGAAGATTGTAGAGATTCCTCTCACACGACTTCACTAAGTTTGGGCTTCTATGATAAAAAAAAAGAGAACTCCCTGTGTGTCCAAGGAATTAATCTAATTCCAGAGTCTGCTGGCTCTGAAATTTCAATAGCCTCTGTGGTTTCTGTTGTTGCTCACATTACAGCCCAAGTGGAATCACATTATCAGGTAGGGTCCTAAGTTCCAGATACGTGGGAAGAGATCCACAAGGAGAATGTAATACGGCCTGAAAATCTCACTGCCTTAGAAAGTGAGTGTGACTTTTCTACATGGCCACGGCCAATCCATTTTCTTCCACATTCTTCAGAGACCACTGTGTCCTGGGGTTCCACAGCAAATTTATCTTTGTGTGTTATTACTGAGAGAGAAAAATAGGGTGGGAGGAGGAAAGTGATTTGTTGTGTTTAAAAATTAGATTCATCCCTTTTAGGACCAACATCATAACCACAACAATCATGTCTAATGGTTGGTGTCATTATGTGGCAGAATTGTTTGATACACTATTCATGCTTTTTCATCCCTGACTATAGAGAAATTTATTTAAATTTCACCAGAACTCTATTTTTCCTAGCTGTGCAGTGATTGGACTTGAGATAGGTATAACGCATGTGTAAACTTTTTCTCTCTTGGATTGTGACTCCATAACAAATTTTTAAAGGAATTTGCTTGTTTCCTTTTCATTTTAATAGAGAAAAAAAGATTATGCAAAAATATTTTCTAATACAGTGTGATATTGGCTAATGTGCATCTGTACTATCAGCCATATTGCATGTTTTAAAACTTTTAAGGCCATGTTTACTAGTGTGCTTTGTTACAGAATTTACTAATATACAATAAGAAGAGCTAGCATGTATTTTGAATATCCAGTTCTTAGTTCTGCAATCCAATGTGTTTTCCTAGGGAATGCAGAGCTGACATAATGTGGCAGCCAGAAGTGACTCAATTGTAGGGGAATTATTTGATTATCTGTAAGAGTTTGCTTGTTACACTACTGGTTTCCTCATGAGCCATGTCAGGGATAATAAGGGTTGTTGCCAAAGTGTGTTGCACTCCAGCAATCCCTGGCCAACGGTACGGCTCCTGTATGATTATTACTGCTGGCATGACTTGATGTATCTATTCAGATGCTCCAAATGGACCCTTAGTTTGAGTTATCAACACTCTGTTTCAAAGGGAAGGCTGCTTTCTGTCACTTTCCTTCCTACTCAGTCCTGCACCAAACCAAATAATTTAAACCTGAGGATCTGGTCTTATAACAATACATCCTATACGATTCATAGAAAGTCTCATCTTTTGTAGCCTGGAGCATATATTTTCTGCTCTCAGAACAATCATTGTGCGTCAGAAAGCTGCTGTAGCTTCATGTGAAAACCATCTTGAGTAACTCCCTGCCTCCATACAGGGCAATTCCCAGAGCAGCATTACTCTTCAGAGCTATGAGATCCTTGGAGCTCAGCTGCTCAGCTACTTTGTGAGGTAGTACAAAAAGAAGAGTAGTATTGCCCAATTTAATATCACAGACCAGCTTAATAAGCAAGTGGTATCTCAAACTGGGTAACAAGAAATGGCTTCAAGTCACTTTTGCAACTTCTAGTTCTGAATTTTTTTCTTTAAGTAAGTGTCATGATGTACTGTTGAGAAGTAAATGTATTAAAAAAGGCAGGAGTATGTCATCTCCAACAGTGGAAACATAGACATTACCTCTCATTTACAGGACTAAAATGAAATAGCTTTCATTATATCACGCACCTTTTCAGTCTTCCAGGAAAGCAAATGACAATTTCAACTTTTGACAGTTGACATAATGATTTTTCCCGATTCCTTACTGAATGACTGTGTCTTATTTAGAGAAATACTTTTTTGTTATGAAGATCACTTTCAGAGCTCCCATTGGAAAAGTTCTTGAGCTGTAGATTGTTTACATTGAGAAAATCCTTAAGGTCACCACTGCTGGGCTGCCTTTGAAAAATGCTGCTCTTGTTATATTTAATGGAAATGATTATTAACTATCAGCAATCTTTCAAATTCCTTTCTTAGACATAGAATGAAGGTAAACACTGCGAAGGAAATTAAAATGTACAAAAAAGAATCTGTGGGTAACTGGAAGGCTGGAAAGAAAGGCTGGGAAAACTTTCTCATGAAAGTTACTGATGAGTTACAAGGTCTGATTTTGGGGGAATACTACAAAGTAGTGACTGAGGAGAGTCAAACCATTCAGTTATTTGCATAAGAAAAGATAGTGTCACCACTCTTCTAATCAAATCCATTTCAGTGGTTATTTGTAAGGGTTTGTTGGCAACTAGTTGAATATTTTATAAAACCTGATTTTCAGTTCTGTAATTTCTCAATGGGAAAATGCAGTCCCTTGATGATGATCCAAGGCTTTGAAGAATAAATTGATTTGAAAGAGAAAATTAGATGGTACTTATTATACTGTCTAAATAGCAATCCTATGTCATTTGTCTGTTGGATGATAAATGTCTTGCTTTGCCTACCTTCCTCACTTAATAATGTAACTTGTATGTAAGTGGCAGAGAAGAAAATCTTGCTTTTTAGTAAGAACTAACTTTAACCAATATTTCTTTGAGGGAGATATATGTATGTTTTGACTTTCTAAATAATTCCCATTGTGCAAGTTGCTTAAACATTTTAAAGCCTCTTACTTAACCAAAAACTCTTTGAAAATAGAGTATCTTGACCAATTCCTTCAGTATGTGCTTAGAGTACATTACAGTAACTTGTGGCAGAGTTTTTAATGAAAACAAAAATAACCAGCTGAGCTGGAAATGGTAGAGTTCAAAATTACACCAAATTTGTTTTGTTTATATTATTTTTAGGTGTTCACTCTCTGGATATTATTTTGTTTGTTGGAATTGAAAATCCTCACACTAAACTGGAAAATGCTTGGCCTTGCCTTACCTTTTGATGACACCTTTGGATAGGCTGTTCAGCCTTCTTGGAATTAAGTAGATTTGTTTCTATATCTGCCAAACATAATGTATTTTGAGTCAATTCAATTTGCTGCAATACTGAATTTAAAAGGCTAAGTTTAGAAGTCACTTAAAATTCTTTATGGAACATATCTGCAGAAGTAGGCTACTTATTATTTGATAATACTCACCTAGACTTTGTTGGTGTTGGTTAAATAGAGTTGAAATGAAAGTAGCAGGAAGCTTTTCACAATTCTCTAAGAACTACATGGTCCATATAACCGTTGAAAAATGCAGGTATGAGAACTGATCCTCAGCACCTAGCATAACTGACATATATCCATGGAGGTAGACTAATTTGCATCAGATAAGGATCTGGCCCATAATGAATATAATCAATATGTAAATAAATGTGATTTAGAAGGAATGTTCTAGGAAAAGTGGTATTACCCACTTTCAGAGAAAAACAGACACCTTTGTTTTCAATCTCATCTTTAAATGCACATTGCTGGTGAGGTTGCAAATTGAAGTGTAAGATCAGAAGCACATATTCTGGTGACTTTTTGTGACACATACAATTAGTATTACAAAATGTTGCACCTTAAAATGATGCCTGAATGACATATTTTGTCACACTTACCCATTGTGATTTAATAGTTTTATAATTTGTAGTGTTATTAATACCTACAGCTGTTTTGGATCAATTCTGAGATTATGCCAGATATATACCCAAGCTGTGAGAAAGGCTGCAAGTTTTTGTTGTTTTGATTATGTCTCCAGAAAGCAAGAGTAGACTATTCTTAAAGCAGTAGGACTTCAGTGCAGGAAAATGGATTTTGGAGTAATCTGCCTCCTCTGAATAGGAAAAATCACAGGAAAAGATAGCTTTGTGCACTTACATTGGAGTGAATGAGAGACTGTAAGTAATGCAGCTTGTTGTCTTAATGGTTTGTTGTGAGTAGCTACTGCTTCTTTCTTTAAAACATACGTGATGAATCAACTCTGAGCACATTTGCTTCATTTTAAATAATAATATGATATTCACTTTGGAATACAGTGTTTATTCATTTAATGCAATGAAGAGATGGTTTCAACACGTCCTTCATAAACTCAGGTTAAAAGGATATTCCACCATGAAAGAGATAAGAAACTATATTCTTTCTTCTCCTACAGTTCTTGTTGATCTCAGCATAAAATATGTAGTGAAACTGAACGGCATATCCATATAAGGAGTTATTTATGAGTAGGTGTATTACCATGTGTCAATATTCTAGAATGAGAGTTATGGAATTATTCAGGAATAAACTTTGCACTTCAAATTCAGACTTCACTTTCATTTAAATAATAACCTTACAAGCTTTGATGAGTAAATGTATAGAGATAATAGCATTTAAAGTAAAGGGGATAAGATACAAAGGCTGTGATGCACACAGTATTGTTTCACAAGTGTATTGTTTTTGTTTTTCTTAATGAGACCATTTGAATAGAAATTTACATTTTGACTGTGCTAACAGGAACTAATAATATTCCCAGCCAGTTGCTTTGAGATCTGTTAGGATCTCTTACCTGTAATTTATGAAGGGATGACAGCATGAGTTGTAAGCACTTATCATTAGCAACTGAATACCCTACTCTTTTAAAGTATAACTTGTTAGGTGTGAAAGTCTCAAACTTAGAGGGGGGGGGGGAAAGAAAAGAAAAAGAAGAGAAACAATAAAAACTTTGCATATTAACAGACTTTGTACACTAATGCAAGCTGCTTGATTGAGCAGTGTAGTGTCAACCATGTCTTTCTTCTAATGCTAAAAGTAATGCACATAGACAGAGAGACAATCAGAGTACAGCCTCCCATCAGCTGTAATTAATCTTTTAGTTAACAGAGACTAGAAAAGCTTCTCATCAGCCTCTTCTGAAGTCTGAAGCACCCTGTTTTTTGATGTTTGCATTCTGAGTAAAATTGTCCTCACCAGTTCTAACAAATTGAAACACCAGGCTAATTATGGCAGCTAATGAAGTGTGTGGAATGGTCACAGCTTGTCGTGAAACTGTTCCTTCAGCTCAGATTAGAGTTTCATCAATCACTTTTTTAAACTGATCCAGAATTGCTTCTGCCCAGTGCTTGGCATTTTTAATGCTGTTTCTGTAATTGGTTTTTTCCCCAAAGCTTAGGCTATTTTTTGAAATATTACATTCTCAGGACAGGACTTACAAACTCCAGTTTATAAAAAAACATTTCATTATTGCCTCTATCAGCTGATCAAGTCCTAGAAAGCTAATAAAAGGAGCAGAAATATAAAATTTGATATATTGCTTTTAATCCGGCTAAAGGTAGCAATAAAGCATATACACATATATGTATATGAATCATTATTACTGTGGGCTGGATGTATACTGCAATCTCATGAGACATGGTTTGTGGGCTGGATGGTTCAAATCCCACTGAAGGACCTAAATGAAATGAATGAGTTGGTCTTAGCTTATTTCCTAGTGGATTGTGGTCTTCCATATATCACTCAAAGAGTTTGGCATGATTTGTAGTTTTTGCAGATGCCTAAGCCTTTGGCAGAAGGAAGACCAAAATGTGTTGCTATTTAAAGAATTTCAACACTTCAGGTAAAACCCAAAGTCCTCAGAGAAGTATGGGAAACTTTACAGTATAACTTATATTGCTACTACACTGTCAATGAATAAATTAGCATATAAAACATTGTAAAAATTCCTAGTTCCTGTTCATTTATAAGATATAATAGTACTCAGCTATACATTGAAAGTTCTGCATAGACATTAAAGATATAAATGTTAAAGAAAGTCTAAGGCTAACTTCTTTCCTCAATGTGGACAATGGAATGTAGAATTTAGTTTGGAAGTTATCCAGCTGAAAAATGAAATAAACTTTTGCTCATGTACTACCATAGAATATGTTTGCATAAGTTGTTACATTTAGTATATACAACATGTATTCATATCATAACCAAGACAGCATGATTTTAGTTTTTGAAGTGTTCAACAACCTATGTTTTAAATTTGTGCTAATATATGTAATCCATTTCATTTGTCTGAAGACTGTTGAAGCTGAAATGTTTGGATATAAATATCAACTGTTCTTCTTCCTGAACTTTCTTAATCAGCAGCAGTTTGACAGAACTAGCTTCATGTCAATGCCAAAACAAATCTGTTGCACTTGAGTGAATAATCAGTGTTGCTGATGGAATTCCTGAACTGTATCAAGGAACTGGTGGATTTACAGAAAAGAAAAAGTGCCATTGAAAAACGAAGAAAAACATGACACACAAAGAAGATATGTTATCATATATGAATAAACACAGACAGAAAAAATAGCAATAGGTATTAGCCTAAGAGCTATTGTTCAAGTTTTATTGATTAGTGAGAACATTTGTGAACACTGGATAGGAGATGAGTAGTTTTTCTAGTGTTAGCTGGTCTCTGCAGTAAGCTGCCTGCAAAATGAGAAAGGCCTTTTCCTGTTTGATCATTTCAATCTCTTCTGAAGATAGCGTATGTTTACAAAACAGGAAAGAGCTTTTTCTCTTTAACTTTCATCACTGCTAGGACACATTGCTGACTCATGTTTAGCAAGTTGCCCACCACAACCCCCAGGACCTCATCTGCAGAGCTGCTACCCAGCCTGTCAGCCTCCAACTCACTTTGTTCATGGGGTTAGTCTGTGCCAGGTGCATTTGTCTGTACTGTATTTTGTGAGGTTCTGTCAGTCGCTTCCTCTAGTCTGTCTACATCACTCTGAATGATAGCTCTCAAGTATATCAATGGTACCCATTAGTTTGGTGTTGTCCATGAACTTGATGAGAGTGCATTTCATCTCCACCTCCAGGTCAATGAAGATATTAAACAAGGTAGGTCCCAAGATAGCACCTGAGGAAATACATTTGTACCCAGGTTTCGGTTAGAGTACAAACCATTCATTGCTACCCTTTGAACCCGATAGTCCAGACAGTTATTACATCTATTAGTCTGCACAACTAGACTATAATTTACCAACTTGTTTAAAAGGATTCTCTGGGAGATTGTGTTGAAAGCCTTTCTAAAGCTCAGTTAGACGGCATCCACTGTTCTTTGATCTGCATATCGAGGCATTTCATCACAGAAAGCAATCAGGTTTGAAAGCATCGTCCAGAACAACGTCAAACCAGAGGATATCTAACTGCAGTACTGGTTTTGCTGCATATGCCAAATACAGTGCAATCAATGTGCTTTTTTTTTTTTTTAATTGATTCTACATTATTACAGCATTTTTCCCAAACAGATACAACTTAACCTGATAAGATAAAAAATATTTTTACTTGAGGATTTAAACTGAAAATTTTTCCTCCTTAACATCCAGTGGCATGATTTTGGCAAGTTAGAGATGGTTGCAACTTGATCCTGGCAGGTTAAACATTTTCTGGCTTCAGTCCAGCAGGTTAAAAGTGGTTGAGTTTGTCTTGGCAGTCAACACTTGGCACTGGCTTATTTTCAGCTGGAAAGAGAATGTGGTTGAACAGATTACACAATGAAAGGGGCAGCTTATAAATGGCACAAGTCAAGATACTTAGGGATAAGTGCATTATTTTCTAATACAAGTTGCTAGCAGAGTGTGTGTGATGGACAGGACAAGGAGTTGGTTTAAAAATACGAGCACTATGGTAAAAAGATATCCTTTAATTTTTCATCACATGCTTTTAAAACTGTATTTTTCTGTACACATGAATGTAGTGTTCAGCATAGTTCCACCTCAGATTTCATAACTTCATAAGAGTAATGTATTACTCATCAGTGTGTTTTCATACTTCACAATGTTATTTATGCATCTTAAATAAATTAAGATGAACATCTACTCCTCTCTTAAAAAATGCTTTGTTAAAATACCCTGCAAGAAGTAGACATTTGCATGACCATAATAAATAAACACCTCTTGGGATTCTGAATACTTACTGAACTATTTCAACTGCACATTTGTTTTTTAGCCCAGATTCAGTAAAGTTCAAGGGTATCCAAGTATGAAATAGCTTGCGGAGAAATTCACATTGGTTTCTTGATTTAATTTACTTGTAAAAAAAAAAGGCTACATTAGTTGAAAAAATAGAGTATTATCTTTGGCAATTTTTGTTCAAATACGGACATTCAGAACAGAATTTGGGTGATGATGTTTCATAACATTGACTAAAGTACAGCATAGGCTATAACTTTCTGTGTAGCAAACAATACTTTTAATATTGATACTGGCTCTGAGCATGTCTAAAAGTACCTGAAAAGTGTCTACATAAAGGTGATTTATTTTTCAGTAGATTAGCTTTATACACATAAGTAAATTCATTATCTGAACAGTTATTTATAAAGGAGAACATATTTCTTTTTAAAGCATTGCAAAGCTAGTACATGTTTGGGAGGAAGGACCAGACAGTGCCTGGCTTGCAGATCATCAATAAATGGAATAAATGAACTTAGAGGGTACAGCTGGGAATTCCACCCTTCCTTCCACTTGGGCAACCACAATGACTGCAAGGTACTGAGGAAATGTAACAGATGCAAATTGGAAGCACAAATCTTCACTGCTGGTTATATTACACATAACAAAAAGGACAGGCTAGTTTCAGATTTCAGGTTAGTTTTAGAGAGGCGAGAAAAAGTAATTCACTGGACCAAATCCTTCTCCTTTTTTCCTTTGTCATTCCTTGCACAAAATGTCGATCAAAGCCAAGAGATAATTTGCTTTTTCTTGTGAGAAAGCACTGTAAGGATTGACACATTTGTGATCCTTAATGAACACAGCTATTGTAAAATATCTTATTTGTTTAGAAATATTTGTGGTTTCCATGTACAATGGCTCCAACTATGGCATTCTCAAAAGTGTCATTATTTTATGTCATGTCATAGCTTAATTTGTGAAGCTATGGAAGGGTACAGTAGGATATGCTTTTGTTCCTTTGTCCAAACTGCTTCTATCCATGCAGGATCAGAAACAGGCTCTTTTCAAGACTAGAACACGTCCTCTTACAGAAGTTTTAGAGCTTAAGTTGTGTTAGCCAGTTATCTCTAGTTGTCTCCAAAGCACAAATTAGCACATCTTAGCTGCTGAGCTAAGAAAGCAAACTTCAGTAAGCACAGATTAGTAGCAGAACACTTCCCTCTCAGAATATTAGAGGAAGGGAGGAACAGTTATAATTTACATATTAGGCTGTCAGAGAGGAGCACACACTGCTGTGCTGCTTGTACTGGATGCATCATGCAGGACGTATCTAGACCTATGTGACTATCAGATCAGTGGTTTTCCAAATTAATGAACCGTAATTAGAAGGTTTTCATAATTTCTAGGAAGGACTGTTTGAGTTTGGTTTTCTCATTTATAAATCCAAAAGATGAAATGTGTAAGTCAATGATAGTTATAAATCTCCATGAAAGTTTAAGTGTAATAATAATGAAAAGTTTGTTACATAAATTAAATAGCAATTAGTATTTTGCCTTTCCGTTTGGAAGATAGATAGTATATTAAAATAGTATTGTTAGATTTCCTACTGTGAATATAATTTCCTGATTTTGTTTTTTACAACACATTATCGTAATGTCAATAAAAGACTAAAACTAACAAGTAAAAAAATCTTGCCTGATGTAAGAATAACACAGAAGGTTATAAAGTTGCCTTTTATGATGGCTATACAATAGCATTTTATTTTAAGATCTAATAGCAAGTTGATTCAAAGGGTAAGACTTGCACTTACAAAGTCATTAAAGCAAGTAGAAAATTGCTTTCTACCATAGTCACCCAGTCTTTTTAAATCAAAGAGTTTTATTGTTGTTGATGATGTTTGCATTTGCAGGAGGTAATTAGGGAATGAGTTAGACATCACACTCAGAGCCCTCAAGCTTGTCAAGAAGAACCATAAACTTCAGTTGCAAGAAAAAAAAAGGCAGGCAGTTTAGGAGGGAAATTGCAGAGAACAGAGGGAAACAGGATCATAGCATTTTAAGGTCAGTTTGACAACCTCTGTGTCGATCCACAGTATGGAGGAGCTTATAAAGTCTTCATGGAAGCACAGGTTTTTTCATTGCACTTATCCAAAGGGACAACATTTGGAGTGTTTAGAACTGGTAGCAGTAGTAAACAGTTGAAGGAGGGGATAGATGGTGGCTCCTTGTTCTCCCCCTCTGCATTGTGCTGGCAAACTGAATACAGAAAGGTGTAATTCTAACCCTTTCATCGCATCAGTGGTCACTTGCCCACTGTAGTGCAGGGAACTCCGATTAGGCATGCTTTTCTCTGGAAGTCAATACCTCTGCACTGACACAATGAGATCCAGTCCCTAGGGCGTGATCCAGGCTTTTGTTTTATCTCTTATTTGAAGGGGCTAGTTGACCCAATTGGTTAACACGCTAGGTTTTCAATTTTATAGCCTTAAGTCACGGAAGACCTATTCCTCGTTTTTGGATATTTCTCCACAGCGGAAAGCAAAATTGACAGTCTGTGCTCACCAGCCACAAAAACAGAGTTAAGCCAAACAACTGTGTCCTGAACTTTATGGCTAATTAGCTGTTGAAGCTGTGCCCAAGAAATAGGTTCTGCTGCCCATGGGAAGAAGTGTGTAGCCATTATTAATATCCTAACTCATATCTCTCAATAGGTCTTATGAGCAGTGCTGCTTAAAGAGACTAAATGTACAACAGGGAATTAAAAATTATAGTGCCCCTTTCACTGACTGAAATATTGTAAACTTGTTTCACTGGGGCCAGGATTGGTGTCAATGTACTTTGTGTGAAAAGTGCAATAGAAGCATTAGTATTTGACAGCCCTGGTTGAAATAAGTGAAATTAATGGAGCTCTTTTCATATACGACAAGGCCATGGCACCCCTTTCATGCTGCTTACAGACAGAGGAAAGTCAATACTTTTTTATTACTTGATGCTGACCTACATTCTGCACTACAAGTGCCAGGCCCACTAATTGGTTTCAGTTGTGAGAAAAGTTTGCCCCAAAGAAACACTGGAGCAGATAAATCAATCTTTTTTTAGGGTAGCTTAGTGGGTTTTGAGCACTTGAAATGACATTTGTGTTGTATTGACAGAACGGGTTGTTACACTCATTTTGTCATGTCAGAAGGCCCTGTACTAGTTGGAAGTATTGTTAACCAGTATTGATAAATTTGCTAAGTATAAAAGTTAGCTGGATCAACATTTTACTTGTGTAACAGCTTGCCATTTCTGGTTTGCTTCCTTGTTAAAGACCTCCATGGCTATTAATAGTTCGGGAGGCTTACTATGACAGCTCAATTTAAAACTCTAATTTTACTATTACAAGCATTAGGATCATAGGGAATACTTACATATGAGCACTCTGTATTAAACAGAGGGGGCTGTGGACTATGGCTGTACAGTGGCACTTGGCAGTACTACATGGTTTTCAAAAGAGGTGCGCACATGAGCTGTGTCCCACCTTTGTGGGGAAAGCAAGATTGCTCAGTGGGCTTACCCAACAACTAAGGACGTAACTACTGCATGGACATTTATGCAGAATTTCTCATTTCATCTTGTAAAGTCTTGATGTGTACCTGTGGATGTTGATTTTAAGATAAAGAAAAGTGAGCTTTGTTCTCTTTTTTTACTATTCAATAGCATAAAGATAGAATTAGGACTCTAGCAGCTGTGCCCTTTTTTCAGTTACTCCTTCTACCATTGATTCTTCTCAACAGATAGAATTCCAGCACCACAAAATTTTTTCTGAGATCCAAACTTTCATGTATTGGTTTACCTTTTGAATAACACATGGTGTCATGGTTTTATACATGCATTTATACAGTATCCTCATTAGCGTTAGATTGGCTCAGAAGAGGACTCGGTGCTCTGAATCACCATTGTAGGTAGAATATTTTTCATTTGAGAAGTAATAAAATTTATCTTTGAAACATCTTCATATGCTACTTCTAACATATGTAGGAAATCTGCATTCATACAACCTAATGCAACTTTGTTCTCCATTTATGCAACTAAATCTCTATTTATGCAACAAAATGAAATTTTGTCATTACAAAGACTATGCAAATCTGTAAATCAGGTATCATAAGTTTATTGTAAGCTTATTGTTCCAAGAGCTTCATAATTATTATGGACTTGATAGATTCGCTGTAGGAAATTACCCAAAGTGTGTATGCAAGATCTGAGAATAAATGGACATAATGGTATTTTCTGGCCTTAAAAACTGTGAGTAGATATGGTACTCCTGTTTGCCTATTCTTGCTTTGGTTTGACACAGCTGACTTTCTCCTTAAATTTCCAAGAAAATTCTTAATTGTAATTCCCATCTCATTCCAAAGTACATTTTTATATTACAGGAATTTACACAGTATGTTTGGAAACACTGTTAGCACAGATTTATCACTAGAATATAAGGGAACACTTTTTCAAAGGCTGATACTTAGGTCTACAAGGTCTCGCTGGTTTGCCCATGTTATTTGTACATGGTCTGTATTTATGTATATCTGCATACTCTGATGTAAAATCTCTTTAGAATTTGCTTTACTAATAACATTCCAAAGATAAACTATGTGAGCATTTGGCAAGTCTAATCTATTTCATCAGAGTATGCTGCTTGAGGCAAATCTTTGGTGGCTTTATGTCACCTTTTTTGATTCCATTCTTTAGAACTGATGAGCACACATGACAGTCAAGTAGTCAAATATATTGAGAGGGTCCATAGGTCTTGTTAAGCTCTGTCAGTTGAACTTGAGTCACTTACAATTTACTAGAGTGAAAGGAGTCAAAGCTTGACAAGTTTAAAAATGAAGTGTTATATTAACTTCATTTGGGAATTTAAAAATAGGTCTCAATCCTGAGAATTACAGGTCTCTCATGCTAAGAATTATGTGGCACAATTTAAGAATGCATTGTGGAAAAATTACATAAGGCTCAGCTCCATGTTCCTATCATCCTGAGACTGCAAAACTGTAGGGTCAATCTCACCGGCATGTGGGAATTCATATTTGTAAGCTAATTCATTCCAACTACCAACAATGAGGGAATGATGGTGAAAATAATTTTGAAGAAGCCTGTTTTTCTCCACTCACAACTATTGTTCTTGCAGCTTCAAAAGGATTACCTACATAATTTAATAAATTCTATGCTGTGTAGCAATCAGCTTAAACTCAAGGTGATCCTGGCAGTCTAGCAGAATCAACCAGCACTGCATTACAGTGTGTGTCACTGCATGATTTGAACCTACGTTTCACCATCAAGTTAGATAGACATGAGAACATAGGATCCAGTCCCTTTCCCTTTATGCTGCTAGATGGACTCTCTTCAGCGCTGTGAGGTAGATCTTGCAAGGCCAAGTGGTATTTTTAGTTCTTACTTTCTCCCACTGTTGAAACCTATTTAAAATCTATATTTTCATATACAGAAATGGCTGGGCTTCTTTTCCTAAAAATATATTTGTATTTTATATGTGCACTGTGCAACATTTATCTTGTATACTTTCTTAACTCCTTTAATTAGTCTAACTGTAAAGCCAGCAGCACTTCTATTTATCCGTCAGCCTGTGTGATGTTTCCTAAATGTGGTCAAACATAACTGCTGTCGTCATAATCGGAGCCAGTTGTTTAAATGCTCAGTTGTGAGTATCTAGCGAGATAGCTTTAAATAACAAGATAAACAGTACAGCTGCCAACCCAAAGTAATCTTACACTGAGGGGGCGTGTGGCACACAAAATTTCCTCTTTGTCATTTTGATTTGAGTTTGAAGCTGGACCTGGGCTTAGTTCCAGCTCAAAAAACTGTTCACTTCAAAGGCTCCTAAATCGTCCCAAGGAGCTAATTTTGGCAGCCAATTGTTTTTGTTTGGCCAGACATCCTAATGGTAAAAGCCGTCTGCTCCAGCAAATGAAGACTTCTTCAATGCTCAGAGTTACCATTCCTGATTTTATCCTGAAGAGGGGGCGTGGGGGGGTGGTACACCTTATACTGGTTTCTCCATCTCACCCCAAATTCACTGCTTTTTTTGTTAAACTGTACCTAACTGTCCTGCATGTAAATTGAAAATATATTTCCTGTTTTCAAAATAAAAGACACTGTATTCTGCTCTGAATTACTGCTTAATCCTAAATTATAGCTGTATTATCTGTTTGCTTTCTTGGCAACTAGAGCTGGGTTTTTTTCCCATTCCCATGAACAATACTATTCTGCTGAAATTACTGAATTAAATGTAACTAGCTTCACTGTAGAAAGAAACTATTTGCAGTTATGCTGGAGTTATAAGAATATTTATTATAATAATTATATGGACAACTTTTCCTGCAGTAAGAAGGTGCTTGTAATGCCAAACACATGATGAAAATTAAAATACTTTGCCATTCTTAAAGTATAATATGAAAATATGCAAAAAGGCTGCTTCTGTTGGGTGAGAAATTGGATGGTACAAGGCATAGAGAAACATTAAAAATTAAAGAATGGGGCAGTACTCACTTTCACACCACATAAGGAGTATTTAATTTTGAATGTATATGTCTACCTTGCTATCTTAAGATTTGTGCACCAGAATGTTGCAGGAGTCATACCAGATACCTTTAAATATGAGATTTAAGAAATGATATGGTCACAGTTTGGCAATACACAGTGCAGATGAGACTCAGGTGGGCCATGTCAGTGCTTGCATGGAGCTTACCAGAAGTCATAGTTGCTCCCTCTGTTTATGGAGATTCAGCTGATGTGTGATCTGTGAAGTAGCTAAATCCGAATTAATCAGGGAATGATAATTCATGTTATTTTTCAGGGGGGGAAAAAAAAAAAAAAGGTTTCATTCTGTTTGTGAGAAAAAGCCAAACCTTTCAACCTTTCAAATTATTTAATGTGTTTAAAAGGTAAAAATTTTAGCTTTCATTCACTCATGGCCTGAGAGATTTTGTGAAGATACTGCATTTCCGTGCACTTTCACAGAGCATCACATTGACAATAGACCTAAACAGTGTTCAGAACAACCTCTTTCTTAGAAATTAACCATCATATCCTGGAAAGCTGATCATTCATCTGTGGCACGTTGCTTTCAGAAAGGGAAAACAATTTTAATGAAAAATGAACATTTTGTATTGCTGATACCGTTCCCAGTATTTCAAGGCCAAAGAAAATAATTTTATTAAGAATGTTTTAAAACTTTAATCTTAAACACCACGGACTTGCTGATCATTTACTATGAGTGTTTATTAATAAGTAGTTAAATAAAAATACTGGTTAGAATACTTAGACTATTTTATTTTCTTGTTTCTTGGTTGTATTAACATTATACTCTTAAGGCAAAGGTTCACTTGTATTTCTCTTATTCAATTTAGATTTGTCAGCATTTGCATTTTAAAAACTTAAGTTTATAACCAAGAACTTTTCCTGGAAAAAATGTGTTCAGTTCACTTATTTAATATATATTAATTTCTTCACCATTTCTCATGGAGCTGTTTTGATATCCATATTTTAATGTTAAACAAGGTAGAAAAGTTAAAGTATTGCAAAGATATCCTGCTTTCTTTAACTTACCTGGTAGCCAAGGAGGAGAATATAATTTTGTATACTATGACTTGCAAAAGGCTACAAAGTCTATGTTTTGGAGCAGGAAATTTTTGTAGTGCCTATGGTGACTTAGAGTTTGAAGTATGCATTTACTTGCAATTAAATCATTAAATTCTTGTACTCTTTTTCAAAGTAATGTACGTATAATAATGTATGTTTCATATACATTATTTTGCATAATTTACATTCTAACTGATATAGTGAAATTTAATGAGAATACAATATTTAGAGTGCTGAAATACCTTAAAAGAAAAAGGTAAAATCATGAAAGCCCAGCATAACACTTTTTTTGTCTCTTATTTCTTTAGGACTTTCAAACAGTGTTACCATCAATTGCTCTCTTCGAAAAGTTTGGAAAAACCTATTCCAGAACTGGGGAAATAGTGTAATCATCCTGTGTACTACACGATATAGAAGACACCTGAGAAGTAATCAATAAATGTATTTCAGCAAATGCATAGCAGTATGTTGACTAAATGTCCCATAATGTCTCTTTCTGTAATGTGATGTATACTACATCTTAAGTAACATTAATCGATTTTGTGTGATCTTTAAGCAATGCAGTTTCCAACATGAATTAAAAAAAAACCTATTTTTTTTGCGATTTTGCAAAAAAATGCTATTATCTTAGGAAAATTATTTCTGAAAATGCTGTATTTTATTTAATGTAAATCCTTTAGGATATAAAACCAGAGTACTAAAGTAAAAGACAAGGAATCACACTGTATTTATTGCAGAATTGTAAGTGAGGTTAACAAAAAGAAAAGAAAAAAGTTTAAAAGTTACATCTGTGGTTTGTGTTTTTTTTTTTTCCTACATAACTATAAATGTGTCTGGTTCATCACTTCATAATTTTCAGTGTTAGCGTACATCCTTTTTGAATGCTGATCCATCTCTTCAGAAGGACAGGATAGGCTATTTACATGGAAGATACTATTTTAAATCCTTTTATCTTTTCCTTGGGTGATATAACATCACTGTTGAAAAAATAAAGTTCTAACAACATATACACCTTACTATTAGATCAGTTTTTCTATATGTCCTTAATTTTCTTTATCAATACCTATGTATTCCTAATCTCCTGCTAAGCAGACTGATATGTGGGAATATAATCACGTGATGCTTTGCAAAGAAGAACATATTTGATCACACAAAACTGATATTTATTTGCTGTGTCCATTTGCATGCAATCCTGCAAAATACTGAGTATCTTCAGAGCCCATTAGCTTCAAAAGACTCAAAGAATTCAGCATCATGGGAAGACTTCATCTCTTCTTAAGAGCAAATAATAAGCTAATTCTTAAAATTATGTGAGTGCATTTGTACTGGAGCTTTATGCTGAATTCTCTAGGATACCAAGTTTGCTTTTCATATCATTTGACTAAATTTCAATCAAATGTATCTGTTTATAATATTTGAATCAGTTACTCAATGATAGGCTTTTTATTACTGAATTTTGTTGTCTGATTCTTTTGTCATCTACAAATGTGCAGAAAACTTCCACCAGATGTCTGTTTGTATGAATACTTTCTGAACTAGGGGTCACAAACTTCACTTCCACAGATTTTCAGGTGTCAGTCTATGTGAAAAAGTTTTACTGCTGTCATACACGGGAATAAAAGCACTTTCAGTTCCCTTACAGTAGGTTATGAGTGCAGATACTGGGCTGTAGTTTTGCTACTTTTTGGAATTTGTCATTTTCAAGCTTTGAAAATTGTTTTCTTCTGCATGGCTGTGAGAAATTAACTCTGGGTGGTGAAAAGCAGCCATCTCAGTGGCTGAGTCTCCTCGATAAGAGTTAATCTGATCAAATGCATCAGACTGCTTTAGTTGTTCACCGAAGGGATTGAACATGAGACACTTGTGCAAAACTGTTGATGAATAAAGATGCCAGAGTAATTTTTATACGTGTGAGCTATCTATTTGATTGCTTCAGCTTTAAGGTAGTTCATCACAGTAATTCACCCTGTGTTGCCTCTTTAACTTTGTACCACAGTTTCCCATCAGTCCGATTAGAAATGGCAATACCTTTATCAGATTAATCTTTCTCTTTCTTCCTTTCAGTATCTCTGACCCCAGGACAAAACAAAGGCTACCACGCAGACCAGCACTGTGCTGGTGGCAGTGCTCATAGCTAAGGGTCTGGAGCACAAATGGAAGTTAAGAACACCACTTCTAATTTTGTTTGGGACATACACACTTTTCCTCCTCTTATGAAAAAAAAAACCCACACAAACTAACATACACTTTTTTATTTCTAAGCAGCTAGCTGCTTCCAGAAACCTTCTCACTCAAAAACAGGTCTGTTCATTCTATTAAATAAATAAACATCCACAAAATTAATAAAGTAGCAAACATATTACCTGCCAGGTAAGGGTTTTGGGGTTCTTTTGCCAATTATGCTTCACAGGGAATCCAATCCTTTAACTGGAGTTCACATAAATTTTATGTCATTCATGTACATATAATTCCAAAGCATTTTGTGTGGCCACACTATAATGCCAGAATCTATACAAACCATTTGATAATTATTCTAGTGAGATCTTTACCGATTCTTCCATTATGTAGAGACTTATTTTTATTACTCTCTTAAACTGCATATAAACATGGGCAGAGAGTTAACAGAGGATTAACTTGAAGATGTTTTTAAATATAAAAGCATATCAATCTATGAAACATTAGATGGATCTTGACTTTTTTTTTTTTTAGTTTTGACTCCCATCCAGAAGCCACACAGTCCAGGTACCTCTGCGAGCATGGGCTAGAGAACATGTCCATACATTTTTTCTACATAGGGATGAGGCTGATAGAGAAAACTCCCAATATTAAAAGGAACAGCTAGTAATAATTTAAGGGCCCAGTCTTGGGATACCTTCAGCATGTCGGACTCTCTTGATAACAAAAGAAGCTCGGAATACATAATATATCTCAGGGAACACCTGTAGGTTTTTACTACGTAGGGGTATTGGACATCATGAACAATTCAAAAAAATAATTTGGAAGTGAATGCTAGCAACTCTGCAGTGTATAGGAAATGAGACAAAAGATACATTTTATCCCTGGGATGGACCTAATTTCTGTGACTTTGGGGTAGACTACCACTTCCATTTGATAACCCTTTGTGGCAAACAGGTGAATGTGTCTGTCTGGCAAAGAAAGTTCTGCTTTGTTCTCTTGTTTAAATCAAAATGCTTGCATGTAGCAAACTTACAAGTTTTATTTAAAGCCAATTAAAGCCAAAATTTTGATAATTTATTCACTGCAATAATACAGTGAACAAGAGAGTAAGAATTTTTATGATGCCAATATGTAACCAGTCTGTCTATCAATATAAACACTAAGTGATTGCGTAAGTGATTTTACTCCTTTTTATCTTACTTATTGATATAATTTACCATATAATTTTTAATTACCAAATTACTTTTTGAAACCTATTTCAGGAATGTATTTTTAATATTTTATTTATTGATTGTAGGTTTTCCTCATTAACAAAATTGTTGGTCTATAACATTCCAATACTGAATGGCGTGCGATTTAAAGATTTTTCTGGTTTGTATGGGATGTTACAATCTATTCTGACAGTACAAAATCTTAACAACACAGAGTAGGTATAGATAGAGGCACTGGGAAAGGAACAGTCTGAAAATTTGAAATAGACTTACGGATCTTGATGAGTCTGGAAGTTATGTAGCCTCTTAGAAATGATTTTGGCTATAACATTTAGCAAACTGCTCACAGCAGTATCTAAAAATCAAAAAGAATCACTGATGCCAGAGAAACAGACAAATGTAAGAAACTGTATGTCAGTCTTAAGAAAAAGAAGCATAATTATTCTAATTGCCCCATTAAATGTACTTCAATCAATTGTAGTTGAACAAATGTGAATAGTAAAACATATATAGCCAAACTATACCAAAGTCACCTGGTTGCTGTTTTCTACAATAACAAAATACAGACTTCAGCATGCAGCAAGACATGCATGGTCCTTGCTTTTCAGCCACAGAAACACAAATACTTTTTGTGATTTGGACAGATTTAGAGGAAAAAAATTACTGTTGGGCTTTTTCATACTGTTCAGCTGAAGAGGCTTGTCAAGCACTTTTAGGAAGCAGCACTTACTGGGAAGAACCTTTAATATCAGCTCACTAACAGAATATCTCTGATATGTCACTTAGTTGTCATTGTCTAATGCATAAAAAAGCCTGGAACTTAATACTTTGGTGGCCATTGATATCTGAGCAATTTGTATAGATCATAGATCTTGAGGGAGTCAAACAATAACGTTATTTATTTCTATATCAGATACACTGGCCTACATGCCAAGTGCTAAGGATTCAAAGTCTTTATGGTGATAAGCAACGGTCTTTGCTTTTAACCACCACTGGGGATCATGGCACTCATAAAAAGGATGCAGGCAAAGTCATTAAAATGGAACAGCAATGTGCTAAAATTTGCTCACAACATATCACATCACGAGAAGTCTCAGGAATATTAGGAAACGTATAGCAGCAACATCTTTTCTTACCAAAACTATCTGCTGTTACTCAGTGGATTAAGGATCTTTCAGTGTTGCTACCCAATAATTTTGTTTGACTCCTACATAACTGATATTGGAAACACAGAAAATCTCTTAATTTAGGTAATTGGGCCGATCCAAGATGTTCTCAACACTTGTCAGAGAAAACATTTAGCTTCTAATGCCCTCTAGAGGCAAAATTGCTATAAGAGTGACCACAGATGCACTCTGCACTCTAATACACTCTGCGCTTTTCTGGTCCAAATGTGGTGCTGTAGCTTTCAAGAAGCTTTCCCCCCCATCCCCAACCCCCCTTCTTATTTTCTTCTGCTGCTTTTTTTTTTTTTTTTAAAAAAAAGCCACACTTCACATTTCTATAGGAGCAGAGGTCTAGAACTGTTAGGGGCTCTGCAACTGATCTAGATGCCTCATTCTCTACTTGTACTGAAGTTGCCTCCAGATGAGATGTGGCCATATTTAAACTGCAAAGCAAAATGGTGATGCTTGTAAACAATAATAGAGTTTGATATTCTGATACTTGACATTAAAAAATACGTTTAACAGTTCACTGTTACTCCAAAGGATGTGTTTGTGACATGCCTTTCATCAATCCATGGTCCTCTATTTAATGAATTAAAAGTTCTGCATAGTAGAGTTTTTTAGAAGGATGAGGAACTCTGTCTTTTACTGACAGCCATGGGTTCCTATACTCAGAATAGCGGAGACTGAAAAGCAGAGGGTGTGCATAATTCCTTAATTTTAAAATCTGGTTTACCCCATATTAAAACAGAAACATTACAAAAGCAAGAGTCACATCCATGTAATCAGAAACAGAATTTGAGCCTTGAAGCTTCTATTTGTCTTAACTGCATTCACAAACCTCTTTTTTTTTGGGTGAATTTTCTTTCCTAAGTTGACAAAGGTTTCTGGTAGGCCTGGAAAAATGTCAGCAAAGAAACTCAGACAATGCAAAGCTGGCTTGCCTTCATATTCTTCCGTCTTTTAATAGTTCAGCTCATTAATGAGAAAATCATCTAGCTGCTGGCACAATCAGATACAGTCACTTATCAGTACATTGAGTTCAGTTTATAGTACTCCGATTCATATTCATGATCAGAGGATGCAGTGGAGCAATTCATTAGTGCACTGCTGCATTAAGCAATCACTGCCAAATGTGACATATTGAGAGTTTGCATTAAACTCCTTCCTTTGAGAATCTTTTGGTTAAGAAATTCTTAAGTGCAAAAATCTGTTGAGATAAATCACTCAGGCACTCAAGAAAAACCATTAAGACTCCATGTATACAACATTTAGTTAAAAAAAAAATTATTCACTGGTATGTGTGAAATGGTCTCTTCCTCAAATGCAAGTTTAGACTACTATAACAGGTAATAACACATATAGACTAGACGAGAATTATCCCAAACGGAACCCACTTTCCTACTCTTAATTACTTTATGCTGTCTAACAAATGTTAAGGTTTTTTTTTGTTTTGGGTTAAGATTTTGAGCAATACCAAACCCCCAACCTTCTACATTACGTACAAATAAGAGTCACTTCCAATTACAGTCTATGTATGTTCACCTCACAATGTCTCTGTTTTTAAAAAGGGACAGTGCTCATAAGTTAGAAAGATGTACTTCTTGTGCATTACTGTGAAAAGAAGATGAGGCCAGGTTTAGTTACTTTCTCATTTTTTCTCTTTAAGTTTGCAGTGTGGTATTGTGGCGATTCCTTGTCCACATGCTTCATCTGATTCCTTCGTATCATTTTCTACTGAAAACTGTTCTTTCAGTTTATCATCTCCAGATTTATAAAATGTCTGAACTACGGAAGGAAGGAAAGGAAGGAAAGGAAGGAAAGGAAGGAAAGGAAGGAAAGGAAGGAAAGGAAGGAAAGGAAGGAAAGGAAGGAAAGGAAGGAAAGGAAGGAAAGGAAGGAAAGGAAGGAAGTAGAACTGTGAATTTGTGATCACTCATATGTAAGCAAAACAGGTGCTAAACTTTCTTTCAATAAGCCCTTAGTGTATCCTTTCAGTAGGATTATTCTTGTTTTTTCTCACTAGTATTTTGACCAAAACACGGGCCAGTGAATCACTGATAAAAGGAAAAAATATTCATAGAATGTAAAATATATAAAACAGAGAGCCCACACTTTATGGTTTTTCACAGCAGTGACCATCTCACACATGCCCAGTAGCTTTGAATAAGAATTCCTAGTCAGCTGGGTTCCAGACATTGACCGAACAGCCTCTGACATGGGTCTCTGGTTACTTCAGAAGACATTTGCTAGCTTCATTTTTCCTGTTTTCCAAAGCTGTGTGCCAGACATACAAGATTCCTGTATACTTGCTAGGAATCAATCGCAGAATCTCAGAATCTTGGTTTTGTTTCTGTGCATAATCTTTGCTTTTTTACTCCCACTTGTTCCATTTCCCCTGCAACACAGGATACCCCTAGTTTATGCTAATAATGACATAAAAAACCCCTTGACAGAAACTAGTTAAAGATTAATTTGGAGTAAGAAGCTCAAATCTTTAAGAGATTTGTGTCTGTAAGATTTCTTTCCCTCTTAAGATGCTGTATTTCCTCCACCACAAAGTGTTGCCATCTGCTGATGAGGCAGGAATTGGTTTGCCATCAATCTTATGCACTAGACAACCGAGCAAATGGGGTATTCTGAAGTAGTCAGTATGACTTTCAAACAACATCTAAACATTTCTTCAGCACAGGAAGGTCTTTCTGATTTCTTCCCAGTCCCCTGAACAAGCATACAACGTTGCCATAAACATAACATTTTGCAACCGTTGGTCTGACTGAGCATCTGATATCTCAATCTCATTCAGAATACATCAATGTATTTAATGATAGCTGTATTTTCTAAAACTTAAATTTTGTCCTTAAGTCCTCCTTAGTCTAGATGATCACTTAAATTATCCATATTTCTAGGCTCTGTTTCCAAAGTCACATACAATCAACATAATCAGTTACAACTCCACTGAAGTACTTGCTTGTTCCAGCATTAAACTAGGTACAGAAGAGCACTAGACTCCATATATCTAAAAACTTGTCCAGCTCTCTGCCCATCACATTTTTGTGGGAGGCCTATTGTAAGGATAGACATTATTATGGCTTCACGAGAGGGTTCGTGTGCCCCATTCAGAACAGAGACCCTTCTGTGCTACTACTGCTGCACAAATCTGAAGTAAAAGGATACTTATTAAAAAGGGAAAAGGCAGTACAACGAGTTTAGGAAGCAGGGCAAACAAGCAAAGAAAGTAGTGGCTGGAAGAACCATAGAAACACTTCCCCATGAAATCTAGCCAGTGACATATATTACAAGCAGTGGGAACATTTCATCCAGGTTTCAAACAGCAAGAAGAAAGAGAATGAACCATTCTGGGCAAGGGCATGAGTCACTCTCTTCTTTATACAAACCAGTAATGGCAATCACTCTTCATCTACAGTGCGTGACTCAAAGCCACATGTCTGTGGTAAGGGATGAACTGGAAATTCACTGTTGCCTCTGAGAAGGCAGGAATTCTGACTGAGACCACTTTTTATGTAGATACTTTGTACCATAGCTCCTGCAACTTGTTAGTTCATCACTTGTAGCCTAATGACAGTTGAAGAAGATGACCGTAACAGACAGCTGTGTCTGTAAGCATCAAGAGAGAGCTTATGTTTGACCTAGTTCTGGAAATGATTAACACATGATTTAGCTCTCATTCATTTCTATTCATGGTCATATATCTCACAGCTGTTGCTGAACACCAAGAATCAGGAAAGGTTTTTGATGACTTTATACTTTACAAATGTGTAATCCAATGGTGAGATGTGACTATTTCCAACATTAAGATATGTTTCTTTTTAAAAATAAGAATATTTTCTCCTGTTGCTCTGAAGTTTTTATTTCTGTTTAACCACCAACGTATTGAAGTAATGTGAAACCAGTGACAGTATGTTTCATTTCTTGTAAAATATATCCATCTGCTTATTTAATTCTTCTTAGCTACTATGCACTGAGATGAAGTGATCTATGTTATAACAAGTGTTAAAACAATCTTTAAGATGCTTGAAAGATTTCTAAGTGCAGGTCTCCTTTTTTAATATTATATTTTTACACTCAAGACTGCACGATTCCTCCTCCAGTATAATAGTACTAAAAGGACAAGGTGCTTTTGCTGCATTGATATTTAAATCACTTGCATCTCTTTCCTGATAACAGAGAAAAAAATCTACGGCTGTCCTGGTTTGACTTCATAGTATCACAATAATTCCACATGCATGCACTTAGACATTCATAGCTTTGTTAGGGACAGCATGTGGTAGGTGATATGCTGCTCAGCAGCAACCTGGTAGAATACCATACGTGGACTGGGAGAGGACCTCCACTGTCTGGAAAGGTTTCTGTGAGGTTTACTCATTTGTCGTTAAGAAGGCAATGAGGTGCATTATGCAAACATAGTCCTTTTGTGAGAGGTTTGTAGAAGCTGAGAGTAAGGGCAGGCATGTGTGAGGGTTTGCACACTATCAATTTATTCGAGTTCATAGAGTATTACAATTTTTGCAATTGTCTCCCACAGTGTTATCTTCTGGGATCCCCAGTGAAGTGTGTAAAATCTGGCTCTTTCAGATTATCTCTATTTCTGTCTCCTATCATTTTCTTCTACTTGTCTGGTTCTTCCTTGATAACAGTTACTCCAAATGTCAGCGGATTTCGATAGGACGTGCTCACCTCTCACTGGTCTTTGTTTCCACTCTTTGCACATCTCATATAGACTGATATACACAAACTTGTAAAGGTGTTGAGATGTAAAACATTTTCAAAGCTGTTCTAGCAGAATAAGTTCAAGCTGGAAAAATGTGTTCTTTCATCATAGATTTTTGTAAGAGCAAATAAAGAATTGGCAAAGAAAGTAAGGGTAGTTTTATGAATCTGATTCACATGGGAAAAATTTGTTCTGACAATTTAAGAAATTAGAAAAATTGTGTCTTGTGTTTCAGTCTTGTGAATGTTTACTGAGTGTTATAATTTTCTTATTAATGTATTTTCCTCGAAGTCCAGCAGTAAGCTAGAAATTTTATTTTATTTTATTTTAAACTGTGGGTTTATGTCCATTTGGGAAGAAAATAACAATGTCTGTGCCATTGACTCTTGAGAATTCTTCTTTCTGAGGAATCTCAGATTCTGTTATAAATATGAAAAGCTCATGTAAACAGCTGAAATTTGAAAGGTTCAGATTTGCTCATTATGTGTACATAAAGATAGATTGAGAGAAGATTCACCTTGAACAAGTCACTACTAACCTTCTGCTGAGCTTGAAAACTAGTAGGCTGTCCCAGTTTTTGCACTGATAGAAGAAACCTGGCCATGCTGTTTTCTCAAAATATGTTGATGAACTGGCTCTTCACAGCAAGAACACATTTAGCTGATACATCTGTTACTCAGATTGTCACACAGAATTAGCAAATCAATTCAAATATTAAGTATTTTATTGCTGTCTAGAAGTTAGAAGCAAGGACTAGGGGGATAGGTCTTGGCACTTTCTATGCAGAATTTATAAGTGAATAATCTTAGAAAAAACTGAGTCATCTATGACAAGAGAAAGTAATTAAAGAGGGCAAAAGGTTTTAAAAGTATTCAAAATTTTATAAATAGAAAAAATGGCTTTATAAGGGACATTTAAAATGCATAGAAATTCTCTCCTACTACAAGTATATGAAAAGCAAAATTAAAAGTTATAGTTTGAAATGGCATTCAGAGAGCATCAGTGTACTCACAAAATAAGACCATGGGGACCATTCACCACCTAGTTGCTTTATAAGCATATCTCTTTAGCTCTTCTCAACTTCTGCACAGACAATTTTGTACTCTAAAATACAGATGGAAGTCAATTTGTACTCTGAAATGCATAGAAGAACAGTGTAAAGAGCATAGTCCCACATTTCAATAAGCATTAGAAACTTACCTACCAGAATACAGCCTCGCACAACAGGCAGTGCAATAGTGTAATTCAGAAGAGACCGGTGTAGGAGCCTGGCGTTACATACAGCTTCCAAGAAACTTAATGCACAAGGTGTGTTTTCCTCTTTGGGAGCTGGACTGTGACGGGACACCAAGCTGAAGAGCAAAAGAATTGCCAGCTGAGGAGGGAAGTAAGTCAGGAGAGCAATTGAGGTTAACACTGGTCAGGGTCCCAGCTGTGGGCCTAACCCAGCTGGCTGCCTCGGTTTACTGGGGCTATTCAGAAGCTGTTTGCTACCACTTGCTGTGAACCACTCCTGGAACCTCAGAGGTAGGAGTTATATGTTTTATAGTTACCTGTCATAAAGCCTTTGATGGGATGCTGAAAGTGTTTGCAAAATTAGATATTCTTACATTTTTTTTTTAACAGAGCTGACTTTAAAAAGTACACCTGAACAAGTGAAATGTGATTTCTATGTCATCTGTTGGAATTAGAAGCTGAAAAGAATCTATTCATCCTTGTGATCCTAGTGATGTCCCTTCTGATAATGAAGTCTGCTTGTAATTTGTTACTCAGTGATGGATTCTAAGACAGATATAATCTGTGTTTTCATGTGTCAAAGAAAATGATCGTGTTGGTTTTTTTCCAAAACATAAAATGGTGCTATTGGTCCCCAGATAATTCAAATCTTTATTTAGGGACCTGAAACGGAACCTATCAGAAAAGAGGAAGGTGTGGAGCAGAGCAAACTTTTGTGAAAATCTCTGTCTGTTCCATCAAAAACTATAGCAGGGATCCTCAAGAAAAGAGCTATTCTTCCATTGGTCACAATTTATATCTTTTCTCAAAAAAAGAACAGGCAGGAAAAGTAGTGATGCATGTCTGATAGTGATGGAAAGCAAGTATGTACCTCATCCATTGAAAACATTGATCAAGGCCACTTTGCTCTTTTTTAATGATGGCCCCATAAATCTGCCAGTATCAATGAAAGCCACTGTTATCTACTCGAGGTTCTAAATGGCTACACTCGTAGCTAATGATTCTTTGCATCCAGAAGCCAAATTGTCATACTTATCTCTTTTGAAACTCTCCTTCTACTTTTTATTTTTTTTTAAACAACACATGAACAAAACCAGGATGTGCTAAAAAAAAAAGAGGAAGAAATTCCACATCCCCATGGTAATTTTTAATGAAGTGGTTTTAATGTTCAAAGGTTATTTTGCACATCTTTGGTCTCTGTGGGTTTCAGTCAAGAAGGATGAGAACCCAACAGGATGTGGCATTTTTCAGTGCATGCAGGCTATTGAGTATGGCAAACAAATTTGAATAAAAAAGGTTTGGAATACTGATATTCCTGTTAAATGTCAATGCATAGTTTGTGGTTCAAGGTCAAATCAGAAATAGGGTTTAAATTCAATACCAGTTAAATTTTACAAGTTGTTCTAGTCCAAATGTTATGCAAAATGCTCTCTTCACCCTGATCTTCAGCCAGTGATGGGCAGAAATCCATGACTGACCCAAAATTTCATATGCACAGTAATTCACAGGATCTATTTAATGTCACCCAACCCAAAACAGAACAGAAAGATGGGTATAAGTCTAAAATGACAAAATCAGCATCTGTTGCTGGTTAGATGATTGGGTGTGACTGCCCGTAATCACTTTATGTCTCTAAGTAATAGGATAAGGACAGAGGCCAAGAGGAAGTGTGTGCTATGGCTGGAACAGAACCCAGGTCACAGGGGCTTCAATCACAAGGCTGCTCCAAATACAGAGCAAGGGTAGAAGACTGCGAAATCTAGTCCTCTGGATGTTTGGTCATTTTAAAAAGTCACCTTATAACTGCAGCTGGAGAAGCATTACAACTGCCAAAATTCCCACTTGCAAACGATACTGTACTTTTTAAAGTACTGTACTTGATTTAAGGCTGTACTGTCTGCCAGCAGCACATTTCTGCAGCTCCCAGCATTACACCTTTGTCAGGGACTTCTCAGCAATACCCAGGGTAGGCTGAAGAATCTCTTGGGAATCCCAGTGTAGAATAGCGACTACCATTTCAATATTTTATACTAAATATGTTCAGGATTGAGATATATTCTCAGCAGAAGACTTCATCTCCCACAATAGGAAACAACAAAAATACCTTCTCTGAAGACATGTTGAGAACATTTTGAAAAGGAAATGTGTTTATTTTTTACATCAGGAATATCAAAGAGATTCCCTAGACAGATCTGACTGTATTTCGGCTATCTTGGCAATTAAATCCCTGCTTAGCCTTGCCCCAACACACATTCCTGTGTTATATGTACACGAATCTCAGAAACAGATGGAGTACACTTTACCCAGAATCTAATCCTAGTGAGGTAAAGAGGCCAGATGGTCTCACTTTCCAAATGAAAACTTTCAGAGAGTCTTTAAACTAAGCAAAGATTTTATTAACATTGATGGCTAGATATAGTGTAATACACAGAGAAGATTAATTAGAAACCCTAATTAAATGCAACAGTGTAAAAGAACCAGAGCACTATTTGGCATCAAACAGCTTTTTAAGATTCTTGTTGAAACCTGGAGTCTTCAGCGTGGCTGCGCTGCAAAGCAAACAACGGAAAAGCAGAAACAATGAGATTTACTAAAAGGTGCCAAACTCAATTCTACATGCAATCATTTTGTGTAATTTTTTATAGAATCATAGGAAAGAGGGCTGAAAGGAACCTTTAGAGGTCGTCTAGTTCATCCCCCTACCCCAAGGCAAGATCAACTATACCTAAATCATTCCTGACAGATGTTTGTCTAACCTGTTCTTATAAAGCTCCAATCATGGAGATTCCAAAACATCCCTAGGCAATCTATTCTGGTGTTTAACTATTCTTGTTGTTTGAAAGTTTTGCTTAATGTTTAAGTCTGAATCACCATTGCTCCAATTTAAACTTGCTATTTCTCATTCTATTGACCAAGCGCATGGAGAAAAGGGGTTTTTTTTTGGTTTTGCTGTTGGTTTGGGGTTTTTTTTGGGTTTTTTTGTAGTCTTTTTTTTTTTTTACTGAGCACCTTTTACAAATAAGAAGATCATTCCTGTGTTTCCCTGCTAATTACTTTTTTTGTAGACCAAGCAATCCCAGTTCTTTTGTTTTCTTCCCATATAGACTTCCGATAATTTGTTTTATTTTTATTAGGTCTACCTCCCTCTCAAAGGTGACATCAGAAACTGAACACTGTAGCTGCACTCAGCAGAACAAAAGGACTGTGTCACATGTGCTATGGACAACATTCCTGTTATGTATCCTGGTAGGAGGCTCACTTCTTTTCTAAGATTTGACTTTGTTGATTCATGCTGAATTCATGCTACTTTCCTACAGAACTCTTGCCTAGCCACTTATTTCCAGCTTGGTTTTAATAAAAGTTGACTGAATGTACCGAAGAAGGGATTTCTTTGCTGTTTTTCACTGCAGACAACTGCAGAAAAAGAATATTTATTTGCATGAAGACATTATCATGTCACCCAAGGAAATGAGGTGAGAGAGTCAGTTTTCTTCAGCCTGTTAAAGGAACGTACATCTGGAAATAATGCTTTAATTCTCAGACATATGGAGTGGGGAGCTTGAGGATACAAACGTCACACATCACTTCTCCTCTGTGCTCGCATCTCTGGCTCACAGCAGGAATTCTTGCAGACCATGGACAGTAACCAAGAAAGTGTTGCCACGTTTTCACATCTTGACCTCTAGGCTGTTACTTAGTTGATTAGTTGGCAATGCAGTCCTACAAGGTTGTACCATCTTCCTAAAACTAGTTTGGATCTTCCAGAGGTGAATGGCATACTTAAGTAAAACAACTGCAGCTGGCCAATGGTACAAAGAATGGCTTCCAGGAGCCTCATTCTGATCTGACCCACCAAGGATGCTTCTACTCCAGCTCCCTAGGAAAATGCTGCAGTGAAGTGTCATAGACAAGCACAGGAAGAAGCATCTGGACCCTGACTGTTGTGAAGGTTTGCTGAGACAAATGCATGTTTATAGCTCATGGAAAAGGGAACAGATGTGCAGATTCAAGGAGTTTTATCCCCCCAAATGCTGGCAGTCACAGCTAAAGAAGTAAAAATAGACGCAGTTGTGGGAGCAGCAGCAATGGCAAGGGCTAATGCTGAAAGGTATGGAGAGGGAGGAGAGGACAACTTATCACAGAAGCAAGGATAAGCGAGGAGGTTATTAATTATGGACTACCCTGAAATAGTGACAGCACCCAAACTGACTCTCTTAACAAGTTTCCTCTTTTGTAGTTTCTCAGCATCAGCTGCATACCACCCTTTCCCACTACCAGTGTGCAGCACATATGGCTGCCTCACAAGAATCACACAAATCATCCAGTAAGTTCATTTTTATTAGTAGCTTCTGCTTAATTAAAGGATGCATCATGCTTCATCAATCAGCTTCTGTGCATGTGAGTTGGTATCAGCCACTCTGCTAATTCAAACTCCAAGCAGATACAGTTCTTGTGCTGTAGGCACGAGGCTGGTTAGCTTGACTTTGGGGAGCCGGGGGCAGAGCTGTACCCCTGATCATTAAAGGGAAGTTTCGTACCACAGCTATGTCAATGGTAGATCCACAAAGAATTTCCGCCATTGTGCAGTGACAGATTGATGTAAAAAACTAATGTGAAGAAAAAGGTTAGTGTTAAGACAGTGAAAAGCATAGTTACAGATTGAAAGCTCTTGTTTGTTTATAAACATAAACCTTTTTTCGCTGTCTTTTTTTTTAAGAAACCAGTTAATTTAGCTTCTGATGTCACCACTGGTTTGCATTGCTGCATTTCAGCCCTGTAGAAGAAACTCCATCAGAGGCACTAATCAGGCAGGTGTGTCTAACACAGCACAATGCAAAGCTAAACATAGGTATTGTGGACAGAGTATTGCTTTACTTGCCAGAACAGATACATGCATCTTCACAAGAGTATATGTATCTAAAAGTGCTGGATCTAGCTAGCCTGGGGTTGGCTTGAGATGTCTTCGTGTTGCTGCACAGTGAGATGTGTATGTAGTTACACATAACTGCATTCACAGAATCACAGAATAGCCTTGGTTGGAAGAGACCTCTAAGATCATCAAGTCATTCCCTGGTCTTTCAGTTAATGATAAAAAAGGGCTATCTGTTATCACCAGTCCAATAATGGCTCCAGAATAAAGCTCATACCAGCAACTCAGTGTACTGCTTTTTATTTGCTTAATAGCATTAAAGGCATAATAGGACAGATAGAAGCTGTGCAGTTTAGCTTTTCCATTGCAACCTCTTTTGTGGCCTCAGATACACTTTTCCTGGATTCCTCTTGTGCAGGAAAGGTTAATTCTGATTAATTATACCAAACTATATAATAGTTTTGCTGCTTGAAAGATTCATTAAGAAGTGAAACACACTAAAACCTAACTCATTTATAGCCAAAATCAAATTTGAGTTCAGTCTTCTGATGTGAAAAGCTAGTGCATTAACTCATCAGGTTATCTAACCCTTTGATACATCTTTTCAATAAATTGTTAAGTGAATGTAAGTAACACCATAACATGCATGTAAGATACTTAATCTAAAATATACAGGTCATCATTTTCCTCTGCAGTTTTCATGGTAGCTTATCCTTTACATATTTTATTATTAATTTTTATGGTAGCTATTAAAGGCCTTCAGATGTTCTATGCATTGCTTGTGAAATAGTGTATGTAGAGTATATATGGTTTTAATAATGCAATTAAGGTAGATCCAACAACTGTACTGTATTATTATATACATCTCTGCAACTAATATATTGTAAATGTTGCAAAAGGTATATATTACTTTTATTTCTGCAATGCATATATCAGGGCATATATTTTCTTTTTTATTTTGAAAGCATTCAGTAGAAAGGAGGGAAAAAAAGTAATTCTCAAGATGCCTCTCACCCACATTGCAGGTACCTGCCAATTCGTAAGTTCATCCCAGTCTCGTCAAAGACAGGTGGTTCCTCACTCGCTTCACCAGTCCTGACCCAAGATGGGGGCTATCCTGTCCTTTTCTCATTCTGCAATATAATAGTAAGAGTTGGTGACTTTGGAAAGTAATGCTAGCATGTTTTAGTACCAGATACTATTACTCAGTTGTGGTGAGAAGTCACATGTAGAATTTATATCCTACACAGGATGCAACAGAGACAAAGAACCACATGCAGTTTTGTAGATATCCTATGCATCAGGATCTACTGGAAATTGACTATTTTGGTCAAATTTATTTTCAAGTAAACAAATCCGTGAAGCAGATGATGTGAAGCCATGGACTGCTACTCTCTGTTCGGTAGAATGAAGACTATTTAAATTTTTCATAAAGCCTAACAAATGAACAATGACGATCCTCTTTATTGCCTGACTGTTATAACTTAGCGACAAGTAGTGTACCCTCTTCCCACATTTAATTTTAGTTTATTGTATTGTCCCTAGAGCTACAAAATCCTAGTTTGAACAAGAGATCGAGCTGTTTCTGAGCTTCAATCTACATCTCTGCAAGTAGATTTCCTAATGGTCATGAATTTTCACCTGTTCCTAGCTGATTGTTATGAGAAGCAAACTTCTGTGAAACTATTTTATCTGGGACTATTCTGTGCCCTCGAGGTCAAGAAGAAGAGAGCTGTGCTTTTAAAACTGTGTTAAAGGAAATAAAAAAGACCAATAAGCACATAGCCTTTATTCTTTCATCATCTGTCAGTTACAAAACTAGGACTGTTCAACAGTCCTTAGGAGCAACTTGGCACTGCAATGACTTGAACTGAGTTTATTTCCCAGACATCTGTGATTAGAAGGGACCCTTCATACAACTTCCTCATACAGTCAAGAAAGTATAGATTCGCTTTCCACCTTAGCTCATTTCCTCAAATCTCCTGACCTGCAAGGAGGAGGAAAAGCAGACATATCAGGCTACAGACTGGGGAAGACATCCCCAAAATAATTTCTTTCCATTTACTTGGCTGACTTATCACAGTGGGCCTGTGAAAACAACCATGGCGATTTGTTAGCAATGCTGCCCAAGTGTAGTCAGGTTGCTGGTTGAAGTTATAATGGCCTCAAAAGACTTTCATAGAGACTATTCTGGTAGAAATTCTCATTGAAATTTCTTGTGAGCCACAGGTCTGGGGAGTGGATCAAAGGGCAATGCTGTGGCAAAAGCACAGAACAGAAATTTCCAGAAGGTTTTTTTTTTCACCTTAGGCCTCTCCTATACATTCCTCCTTGAATTCCCAAAGCATCACTTCATTGATTTCATACTTACAAATTCCCAGAACAAAACTAGAGCTCTCAGAGGGATTCCCTACAGATTGTGAGAGAATTCTGATTTTGATCAGGTTCTGGACCTACAACGTATGTCTCCTTTATCAACAAATAGATCAGTAGGTAAATCCAGCAAAGGAATAATTCACAACTGCATGCTATTAATTGTTCTTCTTTACAGGGTGTGATTAGACCTTTCTGCTGAAATACAACTAATCTAATCCAGAGAAAAGAGCAAACCCCTGGCATCAAAGACATGTTCCCAAATGACCAACTGATGTATTTTGCCAGGGAATCATGCTTGACGTGTAGGGATGGAGAACAAGTCCCCATAATCTATGACTTACTAGCTGTTTCTAAGTGATTCTGGCTGTGTCGATAAATTTGTTCACAGCTCTAATTGTGTTAATGAATTGAACGTAATTAAACTTACAGCATGTCACAAGCTTCCTCTGGCAACTCTAGTAGGTTTCTTAAGTAACGGTTCATCAGCAACCATCAGTGCTGCTTAAACCTTCCTACAATTGAACAAACAAAAACTCACCTGAATTCTGAAATTTGTATTAAAATCCAGCTTTCCCATGTTTGCAACATGGAAGGGGGGAGTATGTGAAATGTATTTATCTTAAAATAGAACACAGCAGAGAGTTTCATTCATTTTTCATCAGTTATTTGGCTGAGATGATAAATAACTTATTGTACATGTACACACAGCTAGGAGTGACAGATCCTTTCATCTATCTCCATTGAGGCTTTGGGAGTCTTTCTCTGTTTGGCTACTCTACTTCTTAAGGATTCAAAGAATTGTAATTAATGCATTTTTCAAGCTATTTCATTTTGATCTGTCTTAGATATCCCTTTGGTTAAATCTTAGACAATGAAAATGTTATATAACCTTCATCCTAGAACTTGGATCTCCTCCTTGCTGCACAACTTTTGCAATCAATAATTAGGCAGTATTAACAAATAGCAAGATATTATGAATTATTTTTCATCATTATGGAGCACTAAAAATCTGCACTTAAACTTGTATCTTATTCTCCTCTTTCTCTTCATGTTAACATTGTTTTAACAACATGTACAGAATTTGTTATTTTTAATTTGAAATGTAATCAAAAAATGGTGACTATTCATTCTTTACTGTTAGCATTCTCATTTGTTCAAGTACCTATACAGAATCTATAGTCCCAGTTGAAAATAAAGTATAGTATATATGTGTTATTTTTTAATCAATCGGCTCTTTCTATAAAAACATTGATTCTGTTTCAGTGTTTTCATAATAACACGAAGTGTTGTAGGAATTACTGTTGGTGCAGAACATTATCAGGTGCACACAGCATGATGCCTGAACTGTTTCTGCTATGTAATTTTTAAAGAAACTCCAGCAAAATAAAGCCTTCTGATGCAGCACTAGATAAAAATATGGAACAAATAAAATGATGTAGGAGAAATGTTGCCTCTAGCACAAATGACTGAATCTCATTAATATCCATGCAGTTATCTTCAGACCACTAAAAATACATCTCTATTTATTAGCTATCACAGATACAGTACTGCATTTAGGTTGTATAGACACGCACAGAGTATTTTCTGATTAAATTAACCTGTGTCACGTTCTTAAGGTTATGCTTTTCTTTCTTGTGAACTCATATCTAACCTGAGGATGAGCCTTATTTTCAGTATCAGTCTTAATAAAAATTTTATAGTGATCCTCAGCACAAAGAATTTCTGCTTTGAATATTCGCATTATTACATCATGTTTTGTAAACCAAATAGTAGCAAACTCCCTGTGCAACTTAGCCTTTTTTTCAGTACTAGGAAAAGGCCGGGTAGTACTTTAAGTGAGCAGATAAGCACAATACAATCAAACTTGTAGGATACACACGTACCACATATGTGTCAGAGACGTTTGTGTGATAAATTACACAGACCATGTGGTAAATTGCAGTTTGTGCTTTTGACTGCCTCATCTACCCTCTGCTTACTAATCCATCTCCACTGGGACCACTTCTATCATTTAAAAGATCTGATCAACATCAAATAGCTCCCTTAAAAAAACACAAAACAACCTGCCACTATACATAAAGCAGGTTTATCTAACCATAGTAAATGCTGGATATGTCAGCAACCTTCAGCTAACCCATTTCATGTCATTTTAAAGGGCCATAAATGGCAAAAAAGAGTGGGACAATATATGGAAAAGCCTTACCACAGCTCTTAACAGAGATCTTACTGCCCCTGAAAAAATCTGTATGATGGAACTGAGAGGTGAGGTCAGATTCCCAGCATAATCCAGGAATTGTACTCAGTACTCTGCACTGAAAAAAAACAAACCAAAAAAACAAAAAGAGGAAAAAATATGAAATACCACCTCCCCACTCCCCAAATCCATCCAGAACAGTTCCATGAATTCTCATAGTCCTAAACCAGAAAAATAATCTGATATCTGATGTTATATTGAGACTAACACACTAATTCCATACGGTTAGATTAATCCATTAATCATTGCTAACAATAATTGTGTATGTACTTAAATTAGCTGGATCTTTCTTATGGGAAACAAAGAATAAAAGGCTTTATAACGCTAAAAGTAATTCCTGTGGCTGATAATTAGCATTGTATTTAAACACTTATTCTTACACTGCTGCTTTTCCTTGAAATAAAGCAAAGCAATGTTCTCATCTTCACTGAACACGGTATTAGCACCTCAGAATACACTGCTCTGGAGCCCAGACTTAATTAAATAACAAGGTTAGGATCAGACAATATATCAAGGTTATAAACTGGAGCACTAACCTTCTGGAGGGGAGAGATTCTCAGCTTTCCAGCGGAAACAGGATTTCGTGTCTATATTTGGAAGGTCCTGAGAGAACAAACTTTAGCATCAGCATAAATTAAGTACAGAGAAGGTAATTTAGGTACAGTTAGTCTCTTTTTCCATCTGTGCCTAGGTTCACAACTGGAGTTCCTGAGTGTGCAGTGGTTGTGCTGCCACAGCTGATGACGGCACCAAAAATGAAAGCAGGCTGATTTCCAGTAGCTTTGGGTCAGGCCCTGAATTGTTGTAGCTGGTGGCTGGTCTTTAGGAAGCAAGGTCACCTGAGCTTCAGTTTCAGCTCAGGGTCTTTCCTTCTGCCTTCTCTTGGCTCACTACTCGATTTCATCAAGTGCAGTGGTGCTGACAACCTGTGGCTCCAGAGCTCACCCTGACACCAAGGACATCTCTGTATGTACTGTAGCTACCCCACATATCTGCACCGCCATAAGAAAAAAGATGAACATAAGCCAAGGCCTAAGAGGAGTGGGAACCATCTCTTTTGAAATATGCCTATACAAGCAGTATGTTGCCCTTTAGAGCAGTGAGGTCTGTTCAGAGAGGAAGCTGCCATATAAAGCATAAAGAGACTTTCTGTGCATGGAGAGAGACTCTAAGGATTAGACCATAAGCATTTAGCTGAGGGGAGATTGTCTGGCCTACTAACTCTGTTTGTCTGGCAAGACCCAGGGAAATACTACAAATTAGACAAGTAATCAATAGCATTCAGATTTCCAAGAGAACAACATAAAATAGAATCTTCAAACTCATTTAATTGTATTGCTGGAAAGTTTCCCTCTGTTCCAAATTACAAAAATGCTTATTATAGTTTTGTAAAATATATTCTTAATTTGATTGCGAATGTTTTTCTAAAAAGAAGATAAAACATCATTATTAAATTTTCAGGCAAACTATCATGCATGGAGTAACTCATTATGAAAGAACTATTATATTTCCAGAGTCAATACTTGAAAGGTTAATAGCACTTCATTGAAACAAAGGTTGAAAGGTCCGAAGATACATAGGGAAAGCTTGGCTAAACAACAAATAGGGGAAGATGAGCAAATGGTTTGTAATGATCTGTAGGGTGGATGAGCCAGAAGGAATGAAGAATTATAGAAAGGTACAGTAAAGTGCAGCAGGGGCTAATGGAATGAAAATAAGAAATGGAAAATTTAGGCTGAGCACATCAGGAAAAAGTTCTTATTGGAAAAATTTATTAGATGGTCAAGCAGCTTCCAAAAAGATATATTGGAATTGCTGAAATTCTCTGAAATAGTTAAAACAAATCTACATACAACAGAATAGACTATAATGGCAAGAGCCATATCAGGATATGTGATGAGGAAGGAAGGATGATACAGTAGTGGATGGCTTTTTAGCTCTCTCGTGGCTTCATGTGTGATCATGTGCAGGAGTAATTTATTCCTTTGGCAAACGGGGAAGAGTTTTCTTTGGGTTAAGAGTTGTCGGTTCCATCAGCAGAGGCTAGTATTAAAGATATGTTCCCAAGACATGTGCACGTACATCTGTGCACACAGATTTGAAAGCTGTTAAGAAAAACTTTCACTGCTCATTTCAAGAAGGAGCCTTACAGGCAAAATCAGAAGAGGCAGAAGAGTCACCAGCATCATTCTTCAGTAAGAAGACTAACCCAATTCAAATAGCCTGGAATTCAAAAAGAAAAAAAAAAAACGTCAAAAGGGAATAACAGTGCTGCTACCAAAGTTGGTTCTTCATAGGGGATTGAGTCAGTAAACAAGAGGTAGGAGTTGTATGACCACCTCCTAATATGTAGTGTCTCATAGTCTGCTTCCACATACAGTCTTGAGAATCCAACTTTTTTCAGCGCACATGGGTATGACTCTAACATGCTTTATTGACTAACCTGAAAAGCTGTTAAAAGTGAACTGTCCAATTCTGTCAAGATTTTATTGCTTGAAAACGACATAGCTGGACAACAGTCATCTTGCTGAGGGGGAGCTCAAGTTTCTGGGTTGATTTCTGCTTCTGATGTGAAGATAGACTGATGTGAGTTTGAATAGATATGAAGTTAGAAAACATATGGATGCCTGATGAATGGCCATTTTTGTATCTGCCAGCAGGATTTTTATATTTTTTTTTTTTTAACATTCCCTTCTTAGTTATAGAATCCCTAATACAACTACTATTTTGATATCAGAGTACTTTATCATCTAATATATTAATAGAATCAGTATGAAGTTAACTATAATTCCTGATTCTAGCTTCTAACATCCCCTGTTGCAATCTAGGTACAGTTGCATCATGAAATTCATCATCAAAGGACTGAAAAAGTATTCTGTGGTCTTTTTCTTGTTGAAAAAGAATCAAAATCCAATATATCAGTCAAGTGACTTACCTTTTAAGAAGAAAACTAGGAAATGCTATAAAACCAAATTATATTTCCTTAGCTTACAATTATTCACATTTACGGCAAAACCACCCTTCTTATTTTCAAATAGTAATGCTTGATCTGATATTGACTACATTATTATTAGACTGGAATTAATAGTATCTCATCACTTTTAGGGAATTGTCTGACTGGAATTATGCATTCTGTTTCATTTTGAGAACAGAAATATACCCAACTTGTTTGCACCTAAGTATAGTTATCCTTTATACTTCTGTTCAGGAAGAATCTTCATAGAGACTGGTGATTATCCTTCAACTTAAAAATTATTATCCCTTACCTTTATGGAACTTAACGCACATCAGAAATGAACCTGACACCACTCTGCTCTTGAATGATCTTCCTCAATTATATTAAGAATGAAGTCTACCACTAGAAAAATTATAAATTATAGAATTCTCCCACTCCCAGGTTTACTTTGATTCTGTGCAAATTTGCCAGAAAGAAAAGATTACATCTTTAAAGTAATCAGGTGGAAAAAAAAAGTACATTGAGGTTTTTTAAATTAAAATATTTCTTTTGATGAAGGGATTAGTCTAAGTTTGCACACTCAGTGTAATTAGTGCATATGGTCCAGCTGTGAAGAAATAGCTGAGGACTTCTAACTTATTATTAATTAGGCTCATTAAAATGCAAGTAAGAGAACGATGCCTAGATAAACAATACCTTATGTCATAAAGTCATTACTTGACAAGAGCTAGTCTTGCTAACAGAAGTCATTACTGATATTTTAAAGGAGCTTTTTTTTTTTAGACTCCATGGGTGCCAGTTAACTACTTTTGACTGACATCAAGGACAGACATGCAAAGCTGTAAGGAGCCAGCCGTACAGCACAGCAATTCTTTTCACATCATTTCAAAATATGTCTGGTTGAGGTCAAAGGTTGACAACCAAATGACAGGCCTTCTTCAATTGCTGTGGTGTCACAGCAGGAGTGTGTCAGGGAAATTTTCCTGGGCCCCTCTGTGAATTTTTACATGTTCACATTTCTTTCCTTGTCTTGTAAGTGGGACAGGATTGGCAGATTTGTGATTAACACCTCAGAAGGAGAAGTGTAGACACCATCCCAGGTTGGGAACTCATGGTAACTGTAGCTAATAATCAAAAGGTTCTCCTTCCACATTAGCACAGTACAAGAGACCAGCATTTTATTTGTGTTCATTTGTATTATTAAAGGGAAGTGAGATTAGTAAGGGCTTTAGCTGTGGACATTGGTAGGACTCACTGCATTTCTCACTATCAGCACATGTCCCAGTGATATGAATGTAAATTGTCCTCCAGACAAAGAAGAAAAAAAAGATCTTTTTATTAAATACCAATAAACTAGACATTAAACTACTTTCAGAGTTTTAGAAATGTTTCCCTTTGTTTAGTCCATGCATGCTCACTCACAAATAACTCTACTGATACAGCCTCCTCTCTAAATGCATCAAAAGCTGCTATTGACAGGTGCTGAAACAAGGGTCTACCTTTAACACAGGGTCAATTGATAAGTGCCTGACCTAGACTTTTGACTGACAAGAAGAGCTGTCAGGCAAGGTGCATCATTATAAGTGGTGAGTAAGCATCGAAGAGGTCTGAGTCATTGCTGTGTTTGGCAAAATAACTTGTGACAGAGAGAAGAGGTGAGAACCAGATTGCAATAAACTAAGACTGCAAGGAATGTAATTTTACTTGGATTTGGACAATTAAAGATTGACATAATAAAGGCTTCCCACTTTCTAACATCCCCTTAAATCATTCTGTCTGGTGAACAAAAAGTCATATCTTGAGTGTATATGAGAACCACTGTAGATGCCAAAGTACTTCTTATCTTGTTCCATCTCAGAGAATACGCATGCTTTGTAGCCTCCTTGCTCCCCATATTCATCAAGCTTAAAGTTTTCCCCAAAACAGGTAAGGTTGGGGCCCTTAGGACTACTTTCAACACATATTTCATATTTCATGTATGACACCTCTTATCAAACACATCCATGACTGGATGTAGAAGGTGATATTTCACTATTGGAAATTATATAGGATATGGAACTGTAAGCAAGTAGAGAAATACGGAGAGACACAATGAGTTAAGCATCTGAGACAAATGGGTAGATCTACATCTTGAGATATATACCCGCCATTGAAATGGAATATTACAAACCCAAGACTTCGAAACTCCCAAGAAAGAGATGCATCCTACAAGTGGGCAGTCATCATTCACATGTGAATCTACTCCTCTTCATGGCTGAAAGAAAAGATGTCCATGTCCTCCTTAAGCAGATGCAAGAATATCACAGAAGTCAGCTTCTGTCCTTGTTCATATCCTGAATTTGCAAGAGTTCTGCTGCACTTCAAAATAGTAAAAACAGCTATGCTCTAACCACTGGAAACTCTCATGAACTTGAAAATATCCTGTCCCAGTATTATGACATCTGTTTTCATTTCAGAATAAGGGGAAGACTTCCAAAACTAGGCAAGACCACCTTGGGTTATTCTACATTTCTTTACTCTTTCAGCACAGGTGGATAAGGTGGTAGGACAGAACAGATAATGAAGTACAATGTTTGAAGATGAAAGTGAAGAATTAGAGCTGAAGATATCACCAAAACCTTGCAATTAGTGCAAATCAAGACAAATTATACTCAAACCATATGATAAATTTTTATGTTTAAATTCTAAACACACAACGGAAAGTCTTAATCTGATCCACTGTAATCATCTTCTCTCCACTCTTTAATACATATCCCCACTGTCTACAGGGTACAGGTAAGAAATAATCTATAAAGTACAAAAAGCACTCTCATCCTCAAGAATCTGGAAAAATCTCACAAATCTACCAGTTCCTGAAATGTACCTTCTTTTTCAAGATAGTCCAGTGTATGACCAGATGAACTTTCCCACCGTGTTTTGGGCAATGTGAGCATGCAACAGGATTGCACATAACACGTGGCTGCTGACAAAATCTGTAGTCCAAGCAATAAAGGTCTTTATAGGTCACAACTTATATGTTAACAAAGCATAGCAAGTTGCTCATGAAATGCTTCTTTAACTGGTGTGTCTCATCTAGCCATATGTAGAATACTCCATCTTGTCTTGGGAGCCTTCAGCACAAGACTCTATGACCTGTGAAACAACCTCTTGGATGGAAAACCTAGATGGCTGCTATGTATATGAAACAAAAGACAAAAAAATGGAGGGAAACACTTGACCTTTCCACATAGGCAAGAGGAAGTGCTGCCTCACAGGCTGCTCTTGAATCGGTCACCAACCACCTGGCCTGGAGGTGCCATGAGTGGCCAAATCTGTTCTTGCAGCTGGAATTTGTTTCCTTATAGACACAGACACACAGACACGTATTCAAATGTACATGGCTTGCTAGCTGCAGTAGAGCAAACAATTTGCATTGAAAAAGTAGATCATTTGAATTGTCTGTAATCTACCATATTCTTGAATTTATTAATTGCTGAAACTAGTCCCTCTGAGATTAGCTCATAATGCATAGCTAACCCTTTGTTTTCATGAAGAGTTTAATATGAGCCTTTGATAGTAAAATCAGAGTGGATTGATTAGTTTTGATGTCTGTTATAGACTCCAATTGTGAGAACACTAATTTTTAGAAACAAAAATTCTGCTTTCTGATAATATTCACTGGAAATAAGTTGCTTGTGTACCTAAGCTAACTTGTAAGCTTATTTGAGCAAGTATGCACACAAATAACTTTAAATGTCTTTTTTTTTCATTCCCAAAATATTTCAAGTCTTCATCTAGGTGCAGTGTCATTCCACTGTTGCAATTCTTCCCCATGCATCTTAAAGCTGTCCAAAGACTATATGTCTATCACTGGAGAATGATTAAGACAAAGAAACTGCAGAATGTGAAAAGCCGGCTTCCTTGTATGCTTTATAAATACTTGTACACTATATAAAGATATACATAGTATATAAATCATAGATGTGCAAAGAATAACAGTAAAAACAGAAGATCCAGTGATTGTTCCCAGTGTAATGAGAGCTTGCAAGGCTTGAATCTCAGCTTGTTCTCCTCGTTCAACTGTGCTAGCAGCAGTTTTAGGAGCACTTCAGCAAATATCTTCCTCTCTACTTCAGGCGATCAGAAGTACGAAGCGGAGATGAGGATTGCCATACAAACAGCTGCAGTGAGTCCTGACTGAACAAATGCTGAGATAATTAAAAATGGTAGTGCTGTGGAAAAGGCGTGATGGGGGGCCAGATCAGCCTCTTCAGAAACTGCCGTTAACACAGCTACCTTCAAATTAAAATACCGCCCAGTCGCACTTCCAAGCTAACTGCTGACATCTGGGTAGGGCTGGCAAGAAGCTAAAACACACTTGTGTTCCACCCTTGCTTTTGTGCTGGTGCAGAGTGGATGTACCTGTCAGGGGTGAGGAGGTGAGCTGAGGGTGCTGGGGAGGTGTGCCTCACGCCTGGCTTCTCCCTGGGTCGCAGGACCCTTGCAGCGGGCAGGAGATGTCTTGCCCTCCATTTCAATGCTGCAAGCATCCTCCGTGACCTTCCCTCTCCCTTCCCAGCACACGCTGACACATCCAGCCTAAATTTGCGTCTTGCATCACCTCAGGATACTCATGGCTAATTTCATTATTTTGGAGAGAAAATGCAAATGAAGCCAGACAGCTGGTGCTCTCCTCGTGGCGAGGAGTGATGGAGGGGCCCGAGGCTTACCTCATCAGAGGCTCTCATACCCGTCTGCTCAGACAGGCCCTGGCGGGAGGAGAGCGGGGAGGCTGCGGGAGCAGCGGGAACAGATGGCAGGGAAGGTAGGAAGATGGAAAAGCAAGAGGGGCCAGAGTCGTTCAGAGGAAGAGGTGGTGTCAGTTACCTGTGGGCTGACGCAGACTTACAGGACAGTTCTGCATCTCTCAGCCTCCCCTGTTTTCCAGAGTTTTTGTAATTCGCCAGGGATGTGAAAGACGGTCACCAGAAAGGTGTTGAATAGCATCCTTAAATTCAGGGTGGTTCAGAGTCTGCTAATAATGCTTTAAACCAGCAAGGGCCTTGGTTTGCTATTAATGATGGTCAATTGACTGCTAACTCCTCCTAATAACAGTGTAACTCTAAGTCCAGCAGGTTTGGAGACATTGGGTTTTTTAAAAAATCCCTTTAAAAAGTAGGTAAAGACTTAAAAAAAAAAATATCCCTCCTGAATACACAAGAGAGAGATTTTAAATCAATTTCCCCAATTATTCATGGAGGAAGAAAGGGAAAATAAAATCATGCCTGTAAAAATCTGTCAAAACATTGTCTGACAAAGTACCTTTACAAGAGGTCTGCAAGAGTAATGCCGCTCTGCACAAACTGCCCAGCATTTCACAGTGGTTCAGACCAGCCTGTAAGAACACATTTCATGGAAATGTTTCCTGGCATCTAAAAAGATAACAAGACTGGGGACCTCTTAGCTGGCAGGATTATTATTATTATTATTTTAGTGAAGTTGTTTCTGGAGAAGTCTGAAATCTTTCATTCAACATATCTGCAGGCAAATAGCAAATGTAGAATCTTTTAATACGATAATTGGAGAGGTAGATACTTTCAAGGGAACAGATCTCTCTGAGTGGTATAAGCAGTTCTTTTTAACAAAAAGAAGAAAGAAAAATAAATTTGATACTATTAAGGTGAATACCTATTTTCAAACATTAAGCTGGAGCTAGAAAAGGCAAGAAAACTCATGTCTTACATATATATAGCCCTGTCCTCTGAAACATTTTAACAAATTAATTACCATTACTTCATATCTGTCCTGTGTTAAAAGAAATCCACAAAACTCTGTATCGACAACAGAACTCTCTTAGATCCCTCTGTTTAATAATTATTCAGGTCTGGCTAGAAATTGTAATAATATATTGACTGATTATAAAAACTCATCTCGAATCCATTACGTAAGCAGAAGGTCAGCATTATGACTGAAGGAGATCCATAAATTTTAAAGTAGATGACTGATGTTCTGTTAACAGACCTAATAACTGGTGTCTGGCAACATGAAGTGCTGGGGTCTGAACCCCCAGCCCTGAATTAAGGTTGACATATGGGTTGTTCCCATGGTCCTTTAAGAGGAGGGGATGAGTTTGCCTTGTAGGGAAAGCCCTTGGGTAAACAAGCCCCAGGTGCCCTGCACTGGGTAAATGAGTGCCAGGTGTCCTGCTTTGGGGATAAAAGCTGGGACCACTTGCAGGAAGGGTGGAGTGTCTGTCTGTGAGGTGGATGCACTTTGCAGAGTTTTCCTGTTGGGGAAGGACCTCCTGACTCTCCCTGCAACTGGGCCCCAGTCAGGTTTGGCATTTGCAAACACGGGCTTTGTGGGGAGACAATATGGGGCTACTTCTGTCCTATATGATCAACCTATTGACTTGGTTGTCTCCTATTTTTTCTATGGGTGCCTTTGTGTCTTTGTTTATTCCACCTGTTATTGGTTGTGCTGTGTCATTCCTGCGGTTGCTGGGGTTGATGTCTGTTATTTGTGATCTGTTTCACTTGTTTGTACCCCCAGCAATCCCCCATATACTGACTCTTCTATGTACAATAGAATCTGGTTACTGGATTGTTTTTCTGCTGGCTGCATCCTTCGCACTAGGCCTAGTAATTGGCAAAACACAACACAACTGTTAACACAGGATTCAAGAGACTTGGTTCCAAATACTTTTTAGATACGGATCTGAAGTTAAACTGTTACCATAAATCTTGTGGTCATCGGTTTAGAAATATGCAGGCAAATACAGGGTTTAGATCCCATTTGGTACAAGGCACAGAGGCTGTTGAGGGCTGTTGCTGGGGAACTCTCCCACTTCTTGCCGCTCTCTTTGCCACCTCTCACTGGCATCTGTACAAAGCTGGCCAGCTTTCCCTCTACCTCATTTGTATTACTTGTCCCTATCTCCTGTTGACTATCCTCAGTCTTGTAGGCTATGTGCCTGCTCTACTTCTCCGAGTTTCTTTTATCTCTTTCCACACAAAGTTATCCAAGGCCTTGCCATCCCTCCTTCCTGTGGCTGCTGACACTGACAGACAGCAGCTTTGATGTATTCTTGTCTCACCTCCCTAAGCATACTGCTTGGAACTTCTCTTTTTCCTTGCCTAACTTTTGCAGAGCTTTATCTTTGGTTCTTAGTCACTGCACCACTTTTCTCTACACTTTCCCTCTAAATACTCTGCCAACCTCTAGGTCGAAACGTTGATCTGTCACTTACTGTCCGAAGTAAAATAATGGACTCTGATTTCCCTCCACATGTGTTTAATGATAGGTTAAATTTACTATGAAATAAAAAAACAAATCTTGTTATGTCTTCTGACATATGGTTTCCTACCGAGACTTCTTTACTTCCTCCCATTTTCTATTATCAGTTGTTCTGGTGCATATTTTGGGCATTGTCTTCAGCATAGCTTAGATGTCTAAGCCTTGGAGATATTTATTGTGTAACATCTCCAGAATATAGATTTTCATGTCAATCTATATAAAGATAAGTCTCAGATGGTATCTGCTCACTTCACACTCTGATTATTGCAACATCATTTTCTCTGTTGCATCAGATTCATCACTTATGCTCACTTCCAGTATCTCTCCACAAATTATCCATCATCCCCTGATAAGTAGTGTCTACAGTTAACCAGTACTCAGGGCTAAACCACAGCAGTTAGCATATCACCCAAGACTCCCTCCCCAGATGGGAAGGAGAATTGGGGAAAAGAAGGAAATGTCCCGTGAGTTGAAGTATAGAGAGATTTAATAGAATAACAAAACAGAAACAACAATCAAGACAACACATAAAGAGTCTACTCGGCCTGGTTCAATGCAATAGCAGGAATACAGCACCACCAACAAGGAGCCTCAGAGAGAAGAGGGAGAGCTCCACCCTCACTGAGCTCCCTCCTTTTATAATGAGCATGACTAGGTGGTATGGGATTTGGAACTCTCAGGTGACTCAGGGCTACTCATGGCCTGCCTGCATGGCTGGCCCATGGGGCTGTGCCTGGGAAGCCAGGACAAGTAGAAAGCTGATTCCCACATCAGATGAGTTTGGACTGCTGTCTTCCATAACATACTCATATTTTATTTTGTTCATATTTCTCATTTGCTGTGTGTCCAATGGTAGCAACAACAGAAAAACAGTGAGTTGTTTTAAGGATGTATGTACACTGTAAGCTCTTGTATGGGCTAAGAACACGTCATTTCTCAGGCTGTATTTCCCTTTTGCTTTGTCTGTACCCACATTTTGTCACTACTTCCTATACTGGCATCGTGCAGAAGTTGGGCGCACTCTCTTTTAATTAGTGTGTTGTTATGTAGTAGAACAACTCTTAAGCAAAAGTGACTCCTATAAGCTATGCAAATGTAAAAAAGCCCAATAACATCAAAAGGTGAGCTCAGAGAAATATGCAATTGTGCTCATGCATCTTCTTGTTGACAGAGGAAAGGCATGGGAAATGTCAGAAGCAGGTAGTCTGCTAGGTGGATTACTCTCTACCTATCCTACTGGCTCCTCCTTTACATGAAACAATTACAAGTGTTCCTGGGGAGTGAGATTTTCCAGCTCAGGGATTAGGATATTCATCAGAATAAGGGTCATCCTTGAGTCAGCTTCCAAGGATCAATTATGAATTTCTACTACACAGTCACTAAAAAGAGGAAGACTAACCAAAGAACAGTCAGAGCAATACGTCTGGCAGGATCTAGTCATTATATAGTTACTGAGATGTTTAAGTCTTGCGAAATTGGAAGCAGTTTTAGACAGAGACATCAACAGAGTTGAAAATACTATGGGAATGCTACTGGTAGACAAGGGGACATGGCAGCTTTGAGCAGAAATGAGCTGTATTAGCAGTCCCTCTGCCAGTTCCCAGTGAGGCTGAGGCATAGCACAGCAAAACCCTGCGAGAGGGACACTAGCTGAGGACTAAAAGTTTTTTAATCTGATCTGCTCTACACTTCCAGCTGTGCAAATAACAGCCACACAGGACCATGCTGACAGATTTCCACTGCTTCTTGTTCTGGAGATAGATTAACAGACTCGCTGTATCTCTGCATAGCCCTGCGTTGTAAGATGTAGGATAATATTGTGCACTGAAGATTACAGCTCCCTAAGGAGTTGTAAATTTTTTTTTTTTTTTCAAAAAAAGACTCCAGAGTTAGAAAATATTTTCTCTTTAAATGCCCTCATTCAGGAATAGGACCAAAGTCACATTTGATAATCAATCGGGTTTTTTATTGATTAAGCAAATAAATTATCTGTTTACCATAACATCCCTAAGATACATAGCAGTTTTATTATTTTTTTTTAATAAAAGAGACACAGTTTAGCCATCAGCATTTACAAAAGCAGCAGCGCAGATGTATAAAGTTCAACATGTTTTCATTCTGTGTTACCAAGCTCAGCAGTTAGACCGTTCATTAAATTCCCCTTCTCCTCCTTCCCTTCCCTGTACACCTTATTTATATTCACCTACTGCCAGTTTAACACCCTGAGGAGGCACACCTGCAGTGGCAGCAGCTTCATGGTACCGCTGCTGGACCCCATGTTTTAGTCCCTTTTAAGGTTATCCCTGCTATAGAGCTCTTTCTGACTAACCCCTGGCTTTTTTGAAACCCATGCTGATTATACGGCCAGCTTGTTTGGCTTGCTGCAATCTGCACTCCAGTATGAACTGGCTTCTCAGGTTTCACCAGCACTGCACGACATTTTACCTTCTGATTTCACATACCTGTGCTTACGTTGGGAAACAAACTATCCTACAGTGTCTGAAATAAAGGGTGCTGACTCTGAAATAGAAAACAGACCTTCTCATGAATCACAGAGTTGTGGATATTTGATTTCAAATCAAGTTTCTTGCAGCCCCTCTCTGTGGGGTCCACATAACCTAAAATATATGACAAAGGCAGTGCTAAACATGTTGTGTTTACCCTGCAAAGAGCCAGAAGGCTCTTTTGAGGGCAGAGAGGAAAAGATGAACTAATACACTCATCAGCTCTTGTTCTGTCTCTTTACAGCTCAAGTAGAAACCATGGCTTCTGGAGAGGAGGTCCTCTTCCTTCAACTGAATCCAAGGTTCAATCATTTTGACACTATATATAGACAATGCCCCAAAGGTAGAAGTCCAGCAGGTCTTTGAATAGGCACATGTGCCATAAAACTAGAAAAGGAAACGGGCTGACCATCTATCTTCGAGTGCAAGGTAGCAGCAGCAGTTAATCCTGCTCTGAGCCTGGGCTCCATTCCAGTCAAATGTTAGCAAAATCACAGACCCGAGTATCACAGGAACCTTCAAACATGAAGTTAACATAATAATTTCTAAACATAATTTATTTTATCAATAGACCCTGCTTACAGAAAAGAGTCCTCTAACCCTATGTGCAGTTGAAATCTGTAAATGACAGGTTTTATTCATGACAGCACTTTGGGATGCACAAGAAAGAAGTATGTGCACATTACATCCATGGTCGCAACAGTCGAGCTGAAACTAGAGGATCCAGATTTGATGTATTACATGCGACTTCCCTATTTGTTAGACTGTTGGGTACTCAGACGTGGGTAAGGGTGTTCTCAGCCTATCCAGTGGTATGTGAAATGTGATGAAAGCACATCAGGAGGGTAAAGAGTGTGCCATTGTAGCTACATGTTCAGTGTGAGGTCTAGTTCAAATTTCTGGCCTTTATACACAAGCAAACGTTACTTTCTTCAGACTTTGCAGATTAAATCCCTTAGCCCAGTGAAGGAGCAACACAATTCCCATTCTCTTAAATGAAATCTGGATTACTCCAGGCTATTTTGTAAATCATCTCTTTCTGCAGGCTCTGATATAGTTAGTAGTGTGCAATCAAAAGGGTTGTTGAAATTGATGAAGCCCACAGATTAACTTGTATAGGTCATAGAAAAAAGATTTTTGGTTAAAGTACTCACAGTTATGAACCTGGCCTGAGTGTTACACTCTTGGAAACACAATGCAGAATGATCCCTCTCAGAAAACAGTTTTATAATCATTAGATTTCCTTCTATATAATTTAAATTTTAAAATCTAATGATGAAAGAGTAAAGCAGCACCACACAGTGCTATCTGTCACAGGAGATTTATGACAATACAGAGAAAAAGTGTTTAAATACTTAGCTATGAAATAGCAGTTTGAAGAATAGGTTCTCAGATTGTTTCTAACTTTATAAACAAGCAAATCTTCATTTAAGAAAGAGTGTATATGCTTCAAGCACACAACAAAATCCAGAGAGTAACCAATGCTATGTTGGTTCTGAGTTTCTGTGACATTCAGATTTTCATTTAAGGCAGAGATTAATGGTTGGACTTGATGATTTTAGAGGTCTCTTTCAATCAAGGCTATTTTATGATTCTATGATTGCATATTAGTTTCTATTTTAATTATTTCTTTTTAGCTACTTTATAAGGAGGGTGTGAGGCAGAGCTTCTCAGCATCATAGAATTCTCAGCATCAGAGAATTCAGACTATTTGAACTATTTCTTTCTTCTCTCTAACTGTACATCACCTGATGCAGATACAAGTTAGCAATGACTGGACTAGCCTCAGTCATATGGGAAATCCCACAGAAGTTGACGGAACTGCTTGAATCTTATCATTAAGCCACGTTTAAATATGTGATTGTAACAAGCTATCAGTTATCACTCTTCCTCATACACAGGGCTCAAGGAAAGAAAAATAAAATGAAACACAAACATCTTCATTTACAAGTTAGATTAGTTGATTTTCATCTAAAAGAATCATGGATTCCCATTGTAAGATGCAAAATTTGTGTATCAAGACACAGACTTCCTGCATCCAGCTCTCCAGTTTCACAGTATATCAGGAGTCAAGACTGATGCTTTTATACAGAAGAAAATGGTTACTCACCCTGGCAATAATTTTGTCTGCCCTGGCAGAGATAATTTGCATGAAGAAACCAACATTTTGTGCAGAGGAAAGGAGAACAAGAAGTCAGTGCTGTTTGAACTGATAAAGACATTTGAAACGATGAAGAAAGTCCAGGAAGAAACAGAATAGGGGATGGGTGACATCAGCCACTGGAGGTGATATGAAGTGGTGGGGTTGCATGAGTTCGATGGATCATGTAGGACAGCTTTGCACTTCATCCTTTGTCCTCTCCAAGGTATTATTCAAATATCATTTCTCTGTACATTGTGTGACATTTAGTAAGATTTCAAGACTGGCCCCTTTGAGCATTAGCCTAGGAGAAATCATCCTGACCAATACAGACAGTCATTTCTGTAAGGCATGCTGTTGCTTTAATCTCATGGGAATATTAGCAATTGTGAATTATCCACTAGAGCAAGCTCTTATTGAATCTTAGACTCTATGCCCAATCTACAGATGATTTAGGCAAAAGTTTTGTTAATTTGCCTGGGAATGTAACTTTAAAAAAATATTAAATTATTAGAAGTGCAAGATTGTCCTTTCCCATTTTTGAAAAAGACTCATCCAGAAACAGACTCCTTCAGGTTTGTAGAGCTTAGTCCACACCCATATCCGTTAGAGTGGTTTCAACTTAATTCCCACTAAATTAGTTTATTTCATGTTAAAACTTGCTATAAAAGTATTTAGACACCATCAGGATTAGGCACTACTTCTGTAGAAATAAATATCAAGATTGCTCTACTCCTGAAAGCAGCAGAGCACTAATTAATTTCTTAAATGTACAGCAAACAAATGCTGAAAAATAAAACAGTAGAGAACAATAAAAAATAAGGGATGAAGTATATCTTACCATATATATATCAAAGCTTTCTTTAGAACTGAAGGATGCTTCAGTTGAAGGATTCAACATAAAACTAAAATTAATATCGGTTTTAAAATTCATTTAAAATGCAATCTAGAAAAAGAAATTTTCATCCAGAAAACCCTCAAGCATTGCTCTGTGCTCCATGATTACAGCAATACAAGAATATTAACACCTATCTAAAATTAACTTTCTCTGAATTCCTTTCACTCCTACTCTCTGGTCTCTAAAATCTGCATTCTGTTTTGACCGCTGTATGGAAACTATAATTTGATATCTCATTCATAGCCCAGCTGTGCATGAACTCTGTTTAGTGCAAAGCTTTGCAAAAATAAAAAAAATATCTTATTTGACCATGAACTTTAGATGATCTAGTTAGCGTTACTGTCAAGCATCCCGCGGTCTTTTTGAAAAGTAGGACTTGTCCATGTTGCCCTCTGGCCAACTTCAGTGGGATTGAAGCACTAGCGAGAGCCATCAAACTGCCTGACAGCTTGTCACCAGTGAGACTCCATTAATTTACACACATTTTCCACTGTTTGGCATTTACCATGATAACTCTTTTCTTTCCAACCAGCTCCTGTTTGCATTTAACACTCGGGTTAATTTTCATCAGAGTTTAAATTTAGCCATCAGTTATTTCAGGGGAGCTGTCAGCCAACATATGGAGGAAAAAAATCCTTCTGAATTTATAATAAAGTGGAATCTGTTGAATGTGAAACAAAAACCAACTGCAATATACTGCAAGGCCCCGATGGGGGGACCAGGGTCAGCAAAGAATAGCAGAGTGGATTAGTTGTTCTATTCACCAGAGTGGCATCTGAGCACCTCAGGAGCTTCTTGATATATCAAAAAATGATGGAAAGACACAGTTCAATTTGTCCCCCTTTTATAAAGGATAATTAACCTGTCAGTCTTGCTACTTTAACAACTTCATTAAATTGGAGCAGAAATGGGTGCAGGGAGCCCCTGTCTTTTTCCAAAATGAGCACAGGGCACTTGTTTAAATGGTTGAATAGCCACCTTCTTCCACCCTCTGCCCCTCCCCCTCCCCCGCACCCCCCCCCCAAATTTTATTTTTTTTTTTTTACTGGAATTGAACATCCTTTCTTAAAATATATAGAATCAAGCTGTCTCTCATACACCCAACACTAGCAATCTTCTTAACTGCAAAGGATGAAAGTAATCAGGCATGCAAACAAGGAAGGAAAAATGCATCCATTAAAGATGGAGCTTACAGGGTGGCTATAAAGCTTTAAACATCTCGATGATGAGATGACTTGCCCAGATAAGCCAGAAGAAAACAAACAAAACTCCTAGTTTCTTCTGAAGAAATTATAAACTTTACAATTTATGATCTGAATTTGGTTAAAAATGTTGTCTGAAAACTGAAAAAGTCTCCAGGCAATTTTATATTGAAAGGAAACATTGAATTAATACATGCTCCTCTGGAGCTCCTCCACATGTTTAAGATTTCATAAATAATATTTCTTATAAATAATTAAATTGATATGGACTAAATTACTGGTGTGTCCAAAAATCTCCATCTGGTACTTAAGTGTATGACACTTTTCTGTAAGATATTTTTTTCACATTATAATATTTTCCTCTCCAGAGCAATTTTATGTGCACAAAAGTATTAAATACATAAGAGAGAAACTATTTCCCACAATATCAGCTATCATAACAACAGAAAGAGTGAATATCCACATACACTACATGGTAATCTTGCATTTTAGAAATTGAGCATATTCTTGGTGATTACTCTGGGGAGCCTTTTGGTATTATTATGAAAAATAAACCCTTGCACCTGGTTCTATGTAAAGAATCTCATCAATTTTATCCAGAAACTTAACTTCGTGTAACATGGTCAGCTCTTCAGATGAAAACAATAATATAGATTCACTTACTGCAGGTGAGACTGCAACAAGTTAATTATAATTTAAAATTATATATTTATCAAAATAATTATCTAGGTTCTTTCAGTTTCTGTTTGTTTTCTTGCTTACTTGATTTTAAATGTTGATATATGTTCCACCTCATGAATAAATCTCCATGGTCAACAAGAACAGAATTTCAGCATCTTAACTAACCTAAAGGAACATAATTGGAAATTATTGCCACCACAAATTCCCTGTAAGAATAATAAAACTTACTCTTATTCGTATTAATTATTTTTATGGACTGTTTTGGTATCTTTTAATCACAGGTAACCCACTAGTGAAATAATGGGATTGGTCTCTACTTCTGTATCCACAGACCCATAATTGCATCAGAGCATATTTTCAGCCTCATTTTAATATTCCATATTTGGAACTGTATACAGCAACTACATTTAAAAGTCACCTCAATTTTAGTGTTTTAAGTCGCATTTAAAAATTCAGGAACAGAGATTGAAGACATTAATGTGCCAGAGCAGATTAATGTGCTACATTGGACTTGCATTTTAACTAGATAAATATGCACAATCAGTTTGCCCCACACAGGGACAAAAACATAAAGATAAATTAGTTAAAAATAGGGTAGTAATATTCTCAATCTTATGATAGAGTGAAACAAATTAAATTCCTATCAGTCTGAAGTTGCAGGAAATGTTCATCCACACAAGAATATAAGAAAGCTCTTTGCACTTCAAGTAATGGAGAAGTTTAATTTTCTGTAATTTAGTGAACTCTATTCCTCGGCAAAAAGGCAACTGCATACTCATAAACTGAAGTCTGAATTTAAACACTGTAATGTCAGGAAACTATTTCATAAAACACATGTTTGATTGTCTCTACACTTACAATTAATAACTTTACAAATTAATAAAAGGCTAAAATTATCCTTTACTCATCTGTTATTTTTTCTGTGTTTATTACATTTTTAATAGAAGATAACTGGTAGACTTCCACCCTTTGCTATATAGATAAAAAATGTGCAGCCCCAAACTTAACATAGTAATTGATTTGGCATACTTTGCATCATTCCAACAGAGACCACTGTCTACCTGCATTTGTAAATAGAAATTAAAAGCTTGATATTCTCTTCCACAGTGTTATTGTGAGAGTCAGAATGAAATTCAAAATGGCAACTGCTCTTGCCACTGGTGGTTTTCCAACTTGTACACTGCCTCAAAAATTGGGGTTGCAGACATGGAATGTCAGTATTTCACCAGAGCACTGACATCCCACTTTTTTATACAACTTGGCGTGTTTGTTAGCTTTTTCTTTTAAAGAAAAGCCCAGGGGCCAGAAAGAGAGGAAGAATCCTGCGCTCTGTTAGACGCATAAACAGGGTTAGCAGGAGAAGCATAGCAGTAAGGAAAGAAAATTACTCAAATTCCGTGTGAAAGAATGTTGGAAGATCAGAAATGTTAAGAAGGAGATAGAAGAGAAAAGCTATCAATCAAGGCTTTGCTAAAAGCAAATGAAATACAGTAGGTGTAAAGTTTGAGAATCCATTATGTAGGTCTTGCTCTGTATGTAAAGCATAGGGGAGAACCTCATGGTAAGGTTTCTATAACTAAAATGTATGAATTCGGTGCCTGATTAATCAAAAAAGTGTGGATATGTATGAGTAAATGGAGGTATGTGTGTGCTTGTGTGTATAAATCACTGTTTATATAAATAACTACATTTCCCTTCCGTTCTCCAGTATGCTTTCTCTCTTTACGTGCCAAGATTTGATAATTTAAGGTACTTTATACTGTATTTCAGATCCTACTCTTACCCAATTATACTTCTAGTTTAAATTTTAACCTCCTTTAAAAGATCTCCTATAAGAAAATGCTCATCAATGTAGTTCAGTACTGTGAGATATTTTAGCATTCACTAAAAAAGTTTTTATCAAGGTCTAAAATAGGGGAATAATGACTACTATCACTGGTAACAGGAAAGCAAGAAAGCTCAGATAGCTGTGGATCAAAAATATACACAGTATAACCCTTCATGTTTAATGAAATGCTTAAATCGACTTAGATTTAATCACTATAATTGATACACTTTAAAATCATGGATCAGCTATTCAGTAGTTGTGATATCTTTATAAACTCCAGAAATATTTTCCTTTAATGATTGTATTCTAATTTACAAATTTTTTTTGTTCCAATGTTGAAATGAGAAATGCAGTTAAGGGCTAATAAGAAAAATAACACTAACAGTCCCATGTTTTGCATGACTATTAAGGTTCATTAACTACAGCCATATAACCATATAAAAATGACACCATATTAACAGGATGGTGATTGGGAGTTACATATTAGAACTATAGATCATGTTAGTTCTGGGTCAAAATTGAAAAAATCTTATTTGATGTTACTTTTTAACTGTGATTTCCCTGTCCCACTTAATCCAATGTTCTGCACAGCAAGATAAAAGAAAAACTTAGGAGTACTTGGTACAGTATGGCTTGGAGAACAGGATCTGGAATCACATCAGCGCTTTGGACGTTCTTTCTCTGAAGAGAAGAAACAAAAGCAATTTATTCTCTCCTGATCTGGAAGCAGACAAATTGTTTCAGAGGTGATTGCTTTCATACGATTTCAGTCCAGAGCAAAATCAGTGGTAAATCTCAGGGAATATGGTAGTGTGGGTATATTTGTACATTTCATGCTAAGTTGCACAGAAGTTTTTTATAAAGCAAATACTAACCAATTTGTTCTGACTTGGTCTTCCATTTAAATGACTTAATTTTAGTAAAATGTAAGATTCAATTGTTTATTCTTTTTCTCTTTTAGGGTCCTTCCATGCTGCAAGTTTCCAAGATGCTTCCCAAAGCAAGTTGCATCTGATGAAGTATCCAGCAGACTCAATCAAGTAGGATTCTAGTTATAAATCGGTAAGTTGAACATACAGAAGTTAAGAGATAGTAAAGACCTGCAAAGCTGTCTAATCCATCCTTTTGCCATCACAATACCAAACTTAAAAATGTTTTCTTCAGGATAATTTTAAAAGACATGTTACATGATTTCCACCACTTCTCTTTTACATATTTATACTAAACTTTCTTAATCATTCCCTGTAATGTTTATAACCATCTTTATAACACTCTTGTTCTTTTTCTTTCTTGCACTTTGGTTGTTGTTCATGGCTTCTGCTTCTGCTTGAAATGAATCAAGAAGATGGGACTAGTAATGTCTGACTTTGACTAGTCAAGTTCTAAGTGAGGTTTAATTCTGGAAGCAACTGCAGATGAGGGGAAGAGAAAGGTTCCTTTGGGCTTGCAGTATCAAAAATCAACACCAGTTATACTGTATTTTTGTTAGGATTCCATCATGTTGTAGTCAGTCACAATTTTAGTTCAGATTGCTCTGGGCTTGAATGCGATATATTTTCTCTTCCTATGAACAATTACTCCAGTTTGAACTGGGGAAGGTAATGAAGAGGAACTTGCCAGGGGATGACATGAATGAAGAAATACTGGTTCACTAAGTGCCAGGAGAAAGGAAAGACTACCAGATTGTTTTCAAAATATAGCCTGCATTGGTTTCCGGATCAGATATGATGCTCCATTATTCAATATGTTTTTATCAAATGGTGTCAGTTTTCTTTGTAGGAAAAAATACACATTGTATTTTTTCCCATTGCATTCCCTCCTTCCATTCTTGGATCCACAAGTATAATTACTTGAAAATCTTCAGAAAAGTTGTGTATATGGGGAAATGCTCTTCATTTTTTTAAAAACAAAATCCAAGCCATATGTATTTAAGCCCCCCTGAGGACTCCAGAACAAAGAAAGAAATTTGCATTTAGAGTAGCTGTTAAGTAAGATGCAGTCACAAATAAGAGAAGAAGGTGTAACAGCCTATCTGCAGGGTTTGCTTTTCTCAGGGAGCTTTGAGTTTTCTTGGACAGCGCACCAAACCAAACACCTGAGAACTTGAAGGAGTTGACAGCTCTCCATTGTTTAGAGAAAGCACTATGGGCATTTTTGTAACAGATTTTTGACATGATATTTTAGGGTGTAAAACACAAATGTTTGATCAGATCATGTTTTTCTGACCCTCTTACTTTTAATGTACATAGAGTAGTTAGAACTAATTATCTAGTAATTGTCAGATTTTTGTCCACTCTAGCATGAAATTCTCTTGTGATGAGCATGTGATAACTGACCAAAATAATCATCTGCTATCAAGACTGAGGTTATGTGGCTGGAAAAAAAAAGAGAGCAGTCTCATAAAATGAGCAGTCCCATAAAATGTCAGTGATGCTACTCACCAGAGAAAGATTGCAGCATCACAACCTTACACAGCCATCTAAAGCAATAATGTGATGCTATAACAAAACAAAGTAGACTGTATAGCTAGGAATGGCAGCCCCAGTATAAATACAATCCCTTACTTCTGAGCATATTTTTTGGTCCTATTTTTGAACACACATGAAAGCTTTTTTTATTTTGTAGATGTCTACACATGTGGTGTACACAGTATTTTCATTGGTAAGCACTACAGAAATATCTTTTATATTTTTAAAGTAAAAATTATTCAATTTGAGTTCTTTTTCAGTGTTGGGGACTCTTATTTTAGCCATAAACTATCCATATATTCCAGTTGCTGGTTTATTACAACTGCTCTGGCAGATGCAGTCTATTTGCTATAGTTAAAGAAAAGCCATATTTTTATTGACAGGTTAAGTCCCAAGTAAAATGATTTTATGTGACAAATTTTTATTAGAAGTGCTGTTTACAGCTGTGATTTATTATACATAGTAAAAATAATTTTAAAATGCAACTGCATATTTATGTAGAAAAAAGCATTTATATCACAAATTGCTGTTGAGATTCAAGTGGTACTACAGTGATTGATGTATCTGCATGCATGCAATATGGGTCCTTTTGTCAGGAAGCTGGTAATATGGATCCAAAACCTATATTTTCCAGCCACACAAAATAAGCCTCCCTCAAATCTCATTTTTCCCTACTCTGCATCCTAATTCAAGACAGGCAAAATAAAGATTTCTGATGTTGGAACAGTTCACTCAGCCTTCAGCAGAGTTTTGGCTGCAGGGATGGAAGGAGTTAGGATAAATAAAGGAACATCATGGGCCACTGACAACACTGGAAATGTAGTGATGGCCTTTTGCATTATCCACTGGTTAAGGTATTTGGAAGGAGACCAAAATTCACATCTCTTCCCCAGATTTCTTTAGAAGCCTGTCCTCTTCACCAAGCACCCTGATAACCAGACTGAGCCCTTCTGTTTCCTGTCCAGTAAATACTCAAGTGTGCTACATAATAAAGTTTTGGGAGGAAAGAAGAACTCATCCTAGATTTGTCCAGGACCCACTGACCATAAACTTTAAAAAAGCCTGTTATCCTCCTTCACTAACAGAAGTAGAGGAGAGAAAGACCTGAGTGTGGCCTGACCTTCAAATAGACAGCAAAATTATCCTACTACTTACAAAATTCAAGGTCAATCTTTCATGAGAATGAACTTTGGAGCTGTACTCTACAAAAGAGAGAAAGCTGACTTGCTTTTAGTTGGCTCTTTCTAGGAGCTAATGCTCAGAAGACAGTGGCTTAACTGCTGATGAGAAAATTCGTACAACTAACTCTCCTTCATAGAATGAAATTAGTCAGACTAAGATTTTGAAAAGTCGTGGAGAACAGGAGAGGTGCCTGAAGACTGGAGGAAGGCAAACATCACTCCAGTCTACAAAAAGTGCAAGAAAGAAGACCCAGGAGGGGCCATGGGGTTCAACAGGGGCAAGTGTAGGGTGCTGCACCTCAGGAAGAAGAATGCCAGGCACCAGTATAGGTTAGGGGGGGACCTCCTGGAAAGCTGTTCCGAGGAGAAGGATCTGGGAGTCCTCGTAGACAGTAAATTATCCATGAGCCAGCAATGTGCCCTTGCTGCCAAGAAGGCCAATGCCATCCTGGGCTGCATAGGGAAGTGTGTGGCCAGTAGGTCGAGGGAGGTCATTCTCCCCCTCTGCTCTGCCCTGGTGGGGCCACAACTGGAATACTGCGTCCAGTTCTGGGCTCCCCAGTTGAAGAGACACAGGGACCTACTGGAGAGAGTCCAGCAGAGGGCAACGAGGATGACTGGGGGATTGGGGCATCTCCCCTGTGAGGAAAGGCTGAGAGAGCTGGGACTCTTTGGCCTGGAGAGGGGAAGGCTGAGGGGTGATTTAATTAATGTTTATAAATGCTTAAATGGTGGGTTGAGGGAGGATGGAGCCAGACTCTTTTCAGTGGTTCCCAGAGGCAGGATGAGGGACAACAGACACAAGCTGGAGCATAGGAGGTTCCATTTAAATATGAGGAAGAACTTCTTTTCAGTGAGGGTGCCAGAGCACTGGCACAGGCTGCCCAGAGAGGTTGTGGAGTCTCCTTCTCTGGAGATTTTCAAGACTCGCCTGGATGCAGTCCTGAGTGATGTGCTCTAGGGGATCCTGCTTTAAAGCAGGGGAGTTGGACTGGATGATCTCTGGAGGTCCCTTCCTACTGTGAATATTCTGTGATTCCATAAATGACAAGAAATTGAAGTCTTCAGCCCAAGTGCTTTGCTTGTAGCCACTTACACTACTGCAGGGTCAGGACTAGGAAGACATGTCATGTGCCAAAATAAAATCATGAAACCACACTTCAGTGGTTAGAGATATGTTGCAACATACATTTTCAGAAGCTTTTGAACTGCAGTGCTCAGACACACCAACAGTAATTTAATCCTTACTATCTACTTTTCTGAAGGCTAAGTCAAACCTATTATATGGCTTTAAGACAACAGTTTCTCTAAGTTTAGACAGGTAAAGGAATTTTTGAGTAGCTATTAGAACAGGTTCAGTCTCCCTGATGAAGTGGAGCACACTGCTGTGCTAGCTCCTTTATATACATAAAGGATTATATGCTTTTCAGGTAGAGAATATCTAAGTAGATACTGTATATTTATATCCCAATTTATAAGCAAGGAAAATAAACTACTTCATATAAGGGCTCAAGTTGCAGCATTCCCTATTTCAGTGTACACCACATAGTTGTGAAGTGTTATTTCTTACTTATGAATCATTAATAATCTCTTACCCACGTAAAACCCACCCCTTAGCTCCTATTAGGCAGGAGGACTTCATCAATGCTCAAAGTTATTTTCAGTTAATTCTGGATTCATTTCTATTTTCAAACACTTTACTAAATTGAAAATCTATGTAGGAATATATGCATTTGGAGAGGGTAAAATCAACCAGCTCTACATAGCTCCCCTGGGAATTACAGAGTCAGTAACTCAGATACAAAGGCTCTTCTAATTCATATGTCCCAATGATGTTCAACAGACCATCCTCTGTGAAGATGTGTTCTTCTCAGAGAGTCTAGTTTGAGAAAACTGCAGTAAAAATGGATGATAGAGTAATGCATCTCCAATTAGTCAATAGATCAAATACATTTATTTCTTCTGCCAAATGAAGCCTGTGACTCCTGTAATTTTTTTGTCCCCAATTAACTCACCTGAAGGAAAAAAAGCACAACAAAGAGTTAAAAATTCATTCCTGAGTTTCTTCACTGCACTTCACATACAGTAGTTAATAGAGGACAGACAATTTACAAAAAGATTACTATAACTTATTCCTTTGCTATTACTCTTGTTAGCACTACAAGGCAACACGTATTTGACATATTTGTATTCCACTCCGTCAGATTTCTCTCTTCAGCAGCTGGTACCTGGATATTTATGCTGTGCACTGATCTTTTAACTGTGTGTACATCTAAATATAAAGAGTTGAATAAATTTTAATAGTATTAATAATTTTATTAATGCAACTGTAACTGTGTGCACAGTTAAAATTATTAATACTATTAAAATTTATTCAACTATTTATATTTAGATGCAAGCCTGTTAAAAGTCTACCCCTGACAAACGAAAGCTGTGTTCCAGGTAACCTGATGCTTCCTGTTTCCTAATATTGCTGTCCTCTTCATATGCTGACAGAAGTAAACTACACACAATAGATTAAGTTACATATTTCAGAAACCACCTCTGTCTTTCCAAGTGTGCGACCCACTATGCCTGTGTATGGGGAGGCTCCAGGAAAGGCACCTGTGGTGAGGAATGAATATTCTAATGTTTCTGAACCTTTTGGTGAAGGTGAAGGGGGCTTGTTGAAAACATTGCTGTGAGCAGATGGACCCCTGAAACCATCTGCTATCGAAGCAACTAAATGTTCAATGATGCATTACGAAATTATTTAGCTCTCAAAGAGCCTGAAAGTAGTTAGTAATGATGGCATCTGTACTGAGAGCAAACAACCTATTTATATATGATCTATCACTTCATAAACCGTTTGGAGACCATCGTTCCTTAAAGCAGCAGTAGTCTTGTTGACTCCCAGAATAAAATACTGACTTGAATGTGATAACTTGTAAAATCCCAGATAGTTCATTTTTTTCTTCTCGTAAGAACACACTCTTCACTAAAATGTGCTGGAATGCGAGCTTTGCTTTGGACAGGAGGGACTGCAGTGTGTGCTAGAGCTACTTTCTGTATCAGTGCACAAACATAACAAATGCAAAAAAAAAAAAAAAGTGTAACATGTTTACTCAGTCTTAATCAAATTAGGATCCTACCTTTTTCTTTCCTGTGAAACATTTCATCCCATTTAGTAGTGTCAGTAAAGTAATAGGCATTCAGGAATCAAGGCTTCCAAATATGAATTCATTTTTTTATCTACTTAAATGATTCTACTTGATATAGTTACCATGGGAACTATTAAAACTTGTTTGTCTGGATTTAGTTATGTTCCATGTATGTAGTCAACTGCTTTCTAAATATATAAAGTTATTATACATTGTATTATAGATTTTTTCCCCCTGAAAAACACTGTACTTTAATGATTATTTTGAGTTTCATGTGTTTCTACAAATATTGAGCTTTATATGGAATGCTTATTCCAACCTAAGTGATATTACATTGATTATTTTTCTGCTCCAGATAGTCAACACAGAGGAAGTTATTTCTTTTGTTCATTTTCTCTCAAAATTAATAAATATATCTAGAAACTTGCTTAAAAAAAAAAAAAAAAAAAAAAGATGTCTGGTCTGAAAGCTCTTTCAACCATGTAGGAAACCTGAATTTCGGTAAAAGCTCTTTATATAAATATGAGGAAATGCAGCACTAAGTTTTAAGCAGAAAACCCCATTAATATCAACAGTGACTCCTTACCAGCTCTTCTGGTCTAATACCTTTGTTAAGATTGTGCAGGGTATTTTAATACTTTATTTGGAAGCAGTCCTAGTACTGAAGTCACAGAAGGTTTTGCCCAAGGAGAGACATCAGCTTAATGTGCAAACTGTAATTAAGCTGACCTAGTAAGGCCTAAGTTGGGCATAGACAGTTCACTCCATAAGCATGGACTGCCCCACTCCCAAAGCCTTCACTGAGACAAAATTTAGCCCCCTGCAGTGGAAAAGGTACATTTCTAACCTCTGTGCTTTGAGCCACAGTCGCTAGATACTACTGACCATCTGGAGCTGCATTAAGAGGATTTCTTATCTTACACGCACACTTAGTGTCCTCAGAGCCTTCCTCAGACACTACTTCATCCTCCCAGCTCAGAATAGCCCCTACCTGCAACCAACACCTCTCTTTGGGTGCTTGCCAGCCTTAGGACAGCACCACTTAAACCGCAAGTTTAGTGTCTAGCAGACGTCTTGTAAACGTGGTCAACTTTAAGCATTGTTGTTAAAATATGTGCAAGTGCTATGGGGTGGCAAATCAGTTCCTACCCGCTTCCATGGCATGCAGTCCTCGTAGAGACTACACACTGAGGATTCATGATTCAGCTCTGCATAAACCCCTTGCCATGTGTTTGCACTTTCAGAAACCAGTTTATACGTATTTAAAAAAAGTACACCTTGCTCAGCACCATTTAACCTCAAGTCTCCTCAAATTTTCAGGGTGGAACAAACACTGCAGACCCAAATATTCTGTTGAAGTGTGGCAATTTGGACCTTTTCACACCTAATTTGAGTTTATTTTTATATGCCTTACCAGTCAGGCTTCTGCTTTTTTAATTAAATCTTAAATTTAGGAAAAAAAAATAGAAAAGATGTTATTAAACTGTTATAAAGTTTAAAGTTGTTATAAACTGAATGTGGCAGACCAAAATTCATTCCTTAGAGCTTTTGGAAATGTGGGCATGTGAGAAAGAGAGGACAGGACAAAATATCTTCTTTAAATTGCACCTTTTCTTTGTCACAGACTTAAACTGTGAAGGTTTGCAAGAGTCTCAGTGTTTGGTCAAACACTCCTCACACTCTCCTGTTCTTCTCTGCAGACTTCATTCAGGTCTACTTGACATGGAGGCTGCAGTGCAAGTAGGACTGAAAGAAAAATTGCCCCCCTGGTAGCTACACACACCACAAAAATTACAGGACTGAAACAAAAGGCTGGCGTGTCTGCCTGACACGCTATATCCCTTTCCTCTCTACCACCTGTCAATCAATCACCAGTCAATCACAGAAAGCCACAATCAGCCACTTAATGACAGCCAGATGGCATCTACTTCTCATGAACTGTACTCCTGAAGTCATACTCACTCCCTGTAACTAGCAGCATTTCCTATCCAGGGTAATAATGAGGTGTTTTTTGTATTCAGACGAAGCTGTGATGCCTCGCACCTCTGACAGGATGCCCCTGTGAACAGAATACAGGCTCTGCCAGAGGCGTTGTTTTGCTTTAGTGAAAGAATCAATGCTGCTTTAGAAAAGCTGATGCTCCCCCCTCCACAGCTGCACGTATCTCTCAAACTTTGATCAGGGAGAGGTTCACGGGTTTGTGAATAAGAATTGCGAATAATGTGGATATTTTAGTAGGCATTCGTTCTGTCTCCCTTATTTCTCTGCAGTCCTGCCACAGGGAAGGAATCCATACGGAGTCCAATGTGATCTTCTTCACATCAGTTTACCAATGATTTCAACCTTGACCCAAAGGGAACACTTCTTCTGGAAGTGACAGGTAATTTAGCTTTCTTGCTTAGTTCTGGGGCTCTCTTGTGGTGAATTATGTATAGTGCTTCTGTGATGTGGACCTTTGTCCATGAAGGACCCAGCTGAGGCTGTTAAACGTATTTTAAAGGCATTTTATCCATAAACACCTATCAGTCATGAGGGTTCTTTGCAACAAAAAAACGCCTTCTTCAGGACCAAAAGGCAAACTCAGTTTTGACACCAAGTTTGGGCCCATCAAGCATGAAACTGGATTCAGGCCTTGCTTATAAGGCTTTTCACCAAACTGAGTAGACGCCAGAGGTTTTTCTCTGCCATGGGATGGCTACTCTGTTACTGCATTACAATGGGCACTTTTCTGTGCCTTAGTTGAAATTGCAACCTTCATTTCAAGGAAAAAAAATCTGCGATCACCATACACTCTCTGAGCAATACTGGGTTTTTTTCTAAGATGCAGCTAATCTAAGTTAGCAGGAGAGGACATATTTATGACCACATTGGTGAAAATTATGTTTGTGTGGGAATTTTAGCCTGGGATTGCTGCTACTGGGCAGCTCTTCAGCATCCAGTAGCTCTCACCTTCTTTATCAAAAACTGTTTGTCATTGGCTCTATATAGTTGAGGAAAGTAAGAGCTGTCTTTTTAGGGAAGATGAAGTATAGACTGGATGACTTGCAAGCAATGTTTTGCTGCATCCCATTACATGGGACCTTTAGAAATGTACAGGCAAGGTAAGTAACTATATTTCCTGCTTAACAACACAAAACTAGTTTATTCAGAGTTCTTCTTGGCAAGTCCAGCTCAGGCACATCCCTCCAACATGCTATCCACCCACCTCAGGATATCTTCCATCTTTATCGGGCAGGAAGGCACAAGACTTTCACAAGAAGATTCCTCCCGTTACTGCGCCTGCGCTTATGCTTGTTGCCATACCAAAGACACATCAGTGTTAAATGCATATGTTCTTTTCTTGGCAATTTCAGAAGCTTCTCCCTCAAGAAATCGTGGAGGTAGATACCTTGCAACTCAAGGACGGGCAGATTTTATCCATTAAAGATGGGATGTAAATGGAGGCAACCTTCCACAACACCTCCCCCTCTCCACATATACATACATTTCCAGCCCTGTTTCTGGAGTGCAGACAGAGAATCTCATTAGGAATCTAATATAATAAGGGCATGTAGATACTGGGGCTGGGGGTGGAAATCAGATTAGCTTCATTACTTTATTCTGCACCTCGCAGCGCTTCTGCCAGTGGACAATTGCATTAGATCAGAGAGGAGATCAAAAGGCAAAAACTCCCCAGAAATACTGCTGCTCATTGTCTGAGAGAGGAATGGGAAAAGTGCGCTGTTGGAGGGCACAGACCCACGGTAGATACCAGACACTTAGAGATATATAGAAACATGGAAACCAAACAGCTTGTCCAAGTGTATGCAAGTGGGCACACAAAGAGCCAGGAGAGAGATGATACTCTGAGTGCCAGACATGTCTTACCTGTAGAGTTCTCCTGCCTCACTTGCCATTCCCTCTTTCACAAGCACTTTTTTCTGGACACCTTTCAGTTTTGGACATGGGAGCAACATCTCAGCTGAGTGCTCTGCTTCAGCAATGATAATCTGAGAAAGGAACAGAAAGGATTGTATGCCACTTGCCACATTAAAAGCGTAGACCAGTTCAAGACCCTCTTGCAGCAATCTTCCTGTACCAGTTCTGAGGGGGCACAGTGACCACAGAGGCAGCTTAATTCATTGCCCCAAGTTACTTCGGTCCAAACAGTGAAGGTCTGACATAGTTCCTTCAGTCCAGACAGTGAAGCCCTGAATCCCATCTCATCCCATATCACACCTTGCCTGGCAGTCATGGAAAGCAGGCTGGATAGGTCCTTTTGGCACAAGAACTGCCATGTCTTCAATGAAACACTTTGATACGATTCGGTGTTGCACCGAGGGACCAATGAATGCAGATTGTTGCCATTGTCAGAAAAGAACAGGGGAAATGATCTTCACTGGCTGCTACTCTGCATGTCTAACTCTCCTTTAAAGAAGTAAATTCCAGACATATGAATCTTTATTGGGGAGTAAATGAGAAAGACTAACTCAGACTGAAACAGAGTAAAAAGCTCCTGGAGCTCAGCCAGGACAGGTAAGCCATGCTAGTTGTGTCCAAGAATGCTGGATGCATTGTCAAATCCCAAAGCATTGCCACTGTGGTATTTTTTCATTTACTAGCATTACTCATATTTCTTATACACAGTTGTTGCTGTTTTTTCTCCCACTGCCATTTTCTTCTTCATTACCCCTTATGGAAGCTCTGTAATTTAAGCAAGAAAAAGAAATGCTGCATACTAACTGCTACTGCTATGATAAACAGGCTACTCCTTGCATATCACAGAAAGGAAAATAAAAGAAAAAAAGTTGAGACATAGGTGATTAAATCAGAAATATGAAGTGGAATATATGGCTTATGTTGGAAACCAGATAGAGCTTATGAAAACAACGTGTAAGGAAGTAAAAGCACTATCAACCATGTAATGCTCACAGGATCAGTTTACTGATGCTTTCATACGGTTTTTCAAAGTGTTAAAGGAGTCCTGAAGTTGCTCCAATATTTAATCAAATGTTAAATTCAGGGGAATTTTTCCTACAAACATAGAATTTATTCATACTCCAAGTTATGGTTCATAGTCTAACGTTCTTCAGTTTACAACCAAAAGGATGAAAATCTAATCTATAAAAACCTAAAAGCACTGCTTACATGAATGAACAGATCATGCTCTTTATCATTTATACTTACCAAGACTGTAAATTTCCCCAAAATACAAAAGAGATATAAGATTTCATAGGTCGTGTCATGTTCATATATGCTGCAAAATTTCATGATAATTTAGTAGCATAAGTGAGTATATACTGTGGTATTCAAGTGTCTTTTTGTCTCATATTCTATGCCTTCCAATACAATTTAACCTAGTCCAGAAAATCTACCCTAGTTTCAAAATAAGCATGCTCACTTAGGAGGTATGCCCATCCAGCAAGCAGCCAGAAAGATCATCTATTCGGCCCAGACGTTATATTTATTACTGTCAAATTTCTCTTCTATTGAAAAATTAGAGTTCAGCTACTGTTGCAGAAGTACTGCTGTTAAAGGTACACCAGTGAAGATTTTATTACCATGGGTGAAACATGCATCTGCTTCTTCAACAAACACATTTGCAGATGACAGAGAAACAGAAGGTATCAGAAAAACACGAGAAAAAAACCTGAGCACTCAGGGATAGGAAGAGACTAAACAAAGACAAGATGCTTGAGGCAGTCAATAACATGAATACTCCAATAATAATGACAGTGATAGGAAGTTTTTTTCAAGATGCTTCTTCACAAGTGTGTACAGGAAAATCTATATTGTTAATTTTACTGACAGGGATATCTTTTTATATATTCCTCCATATTTTTAAAAGTCTAATGAAAAGCATGCTCTAGGGTTTCCACAGACATCAGTACTTATGTACTTTATCCCTTCCCTAACAGTACCAATCAAACAGAAAATATTTTCCCTGCACTCTCCTCATGCCCCCTTCTCTTCTTATTTCCAGGAGCACATTGCAAATACCTCCATTTGCCTGTGTGTTAACTTCTGAACTGCCAGAAAGGGCTTGAAGGCGAGATGTACTGACAAGGAGAATTCCTTTCTTAAAAGCTCGAGCCATTGGGCACCTTTAATTAAAAATTATATTGATTTTTTCCATTGCTTTTAATGACAAGCACTAGTCTGTGACTTCCATTGTTAGCCATTGACAGTTTAAGTAGTGAAACAAAGGGCACTTATACAGCACTTAGTGCAAAATTATGACTGATTAAAAAGTCATTTGTCATGGTAACAGCATCTGCTTAGACTTCACAAATTTTTAAATGCACTCTTGCATGCAGTGTGGAGGAAGGTGTGGTACATGCAAGTCTTTGTAGCCATGTTCCTCAGCAATTTAAATACATTATTAAAATGCCAGGTGAATCACATTTTTTCAGCAGCTACTATTTTCTCACAACGTTTGCTGGCTGAAGTTTGAACTCTGCTAAAGCTTCAGTGTTTGACCACAAAGGGAAATGTAGTAGAAATCTAGGCACCCGTGTTCAAACCTTTTAAACGTGCCACAAATCTCAGAAAGAATCCAGACCTCTTATTTATCTGGGGTTTTAAAAAAATTAACTCACCATTTCAGCACCTCTATTTTCCTGTCTTTTCAAAGGCCAGCTCCTGCCTTCAGATGTGTCAAGGGTGGTTAGCATACCAAGGTGCAGATGGTCAGCTTAGTTAAATCACTATTGCTCAATTGCTGTCAATAGACCACAGTTACTGGCATCCAAAGATCAGTCCAATGCAGATATGAGCAGAATTTAAAAAATAAACTATATTAATCAGTAACACTTACCACAACTAATAACAGTCATATTGTAGTTCACATACAAATATCTACAGAAAGTGCATGGATACTCACTGAGTAGAGCAAGGCTGAAAGTGATCTGAGAAATTTGAAGGACACTGAGCATGGAAATGACAGTGAGTGAAATTCAAATATCGCCCTCAGGCCAGCATCAAATTCTGGGGCAAACAAGCTGTCTGGAGTCTTATTCTTCTGCATGAGTACATAGAGGCTTTTATATTTGTTAATTCCTTTAAAAGAAGCCTCAATTACGTATTCTACACCATTTCCTTTGAATGGTATGTTGGAAGCTCCGATCATTTCCTGGAGGCATCCACCCACTGTAAGCTGATCCTAAAAATTATTTCCAGCGATGGTTGGGGTATTTTGGACTAATTCCTCTCCCTTTGTGTAGAAATAACTGTGAAACATTTTTCCAGGAAGATGCACCGCCATGAAGACATTTGAGATTTTTTTCCTGCCTACATTGTCCCTGACCTTCTCTGAATACTGTTTCTAAGCCACCATTTTTAATGGACTTCGAATCAAGCACCCAAAAAGTATTTTTCCCACAAATATATGTAAATGTATATATTTCAGAAATTTGTGATAAGCTTACTTGACATGTACTCCTACTTCTATTTTTTTATTCCTTTTTCCCTAGGTGTCACCTTTCCCTCTCCTCAGAGGACCACTGCACTATTGGGCACCTTCTCGACCTTCATTTGACCTCAGGTTCTCCAGTAACCGAAGTTTTGAGGAAGGAGAACTAGTCATGTAGCACAAGAATTTGCACAAGACAGTAAGAGAGAACACTATTAACCATAAAGCACAATTATTCTTGTGCTGATAGTGAGAGAGCAAAGTATATATGGTCAGTGTAACCTCAGATAAGACAATATTAGCCCTCTAAAGTATTGTTATTAATGAATTTGAGCCAATCAGGAATGCTTGTACTAAATCAGCACTTTATGCCGTGCTAACAATGAGGTTTTGATTTCTAGTAAATCGCTCTAGTGTCAGTCTTATTCTACATACCTTTGATTTGAAATTCATGCTCATTAATATAGAGATACATAGACAAGAAGGAGATGTTTTCTCACTACAGTCAAGGACTTTTATTAGTCTTATTTCTAAAAAAACTTCTTTTCCCCTTCCTCATAGAGGTTACAGCTAGAAATTAATTCAGGTCCTTACTTTGTTGCTTTATTTTTTTTTTAAATTTATTTTTTTTTAACAGAGTGCCTGACAGCAGTAGAAAGTTGTTATCAACTCCAAATCTACGAAGAAAAGGGGGGAGATGAAAAATCCAAATAGGCAGTGAACATCACATTTATTTGTCAGCAGTGAATACATGGTCAGGCCCAGAAATATTTTCTTATTGTTTTTTTTCCCAAATCTGATTCCTGAGGACATTTTCATCAGGCTCCACTAATCACACAATTACCTACCAAAGTCTCTAAAGATTACACAGGAACTGAAATTTTGCAAAAGTTCATAGCTCGCTCAGAGGTGGGTACATTCCCATTCCTGACAAAAAGACCAGTCTTCAGAATTCCAATTTAGGTGTGGTTTCTCAGTGGCATACTTTTCAATAATTTTCAAGATACAGAAGATATTTTTTCCCTGTTAATATTAATTGAAATAATTGAATTATTTTGACTGAAATATTCTGAAGCTTTTTCTGAGCTTTTGACATTTATCAGAAGTGGCAAATTGTAGTTGTTTGTAACTAAGTCAAATGTTGCCATTTAATGAGTAACAACTGTAATACTTGATGTAGTTATAAATAACTAAACACTGAGATTTAGAAGTATTAGCAACTGTAATATCAAGCGGTCACAGCTGATTCCCCTGCAGTCTGCAAGACAGTGTTGCTTGGAAGTTTTCTAGAAATTTTGGCCTAGATTTTAACTTAATGATAGCTGACTTACATGCCATAAAAATTCATAAGATATGGAACACAGCAAATGAATCCTTTATAAGTGAACTGTAATTATGTATATTTTGTATGTGGTGAAGAAACTAACCATGTAAATGATGACAGCTAATTATATACAGCTCTCCTGGGCATTAGTATCACTCTCCCTGAAAGCATACTCCTCTTTAAGGTTTTCCGTTCTTTGTATACAGGCTACTATTTCTGCACATTCCTTAAGGGAATTATGCTGTTACCTTTGCACTGGTTAAATGAAAACTAAATGTTTTTATCACAGAAATCCTTAGTGTAATCTAACTAATTTCTCTGTTATTGTGCTAATAAGTCAAATCCGGCTCTTCTTCTTACTGGTGTCAAGCCAAACTAATTCCGCTGATTTCAATGAAGTTGCTATGGATTTACACACGCAAAGCCGACAGCAGATATTTGGCTGCTGGTTTTGCTCCCCTGGGAGAGCTGGTGATTATAGCCCGCAGAAGGAACAGTGAATAATATTGGGTCATCGGGCCTGCTATGGAGGGGGTGGAGGTAATACCACATGGGAGGACTTTAGGGAAAGTAAACCCCTTAAAATCTTCCCTGGAAGAATTACCTCTGACTTCTTCTAGCTCGAAGGAAGGGGGAGGTATGCATGGGGAGAAGTGGGAAGGAGGGCAAAGATAGCCTCTCCACAAAAATCTAACATGCAAGAGGCTCTGACAAAATCAATCAGTATTTCAGACTGCCTTTGAAAGGGTCTCCAGAGACATTGTCTATGAGTGACCATAGCCATTTTTATATGTGATAACGATATGGTATTTTGATATGTGTCTTTAGAGCACTGTTATTTTCCAAAGCTGCTCTGACTTTTTCACAGTGAACTCTCTCTATACTCTCTACCTGGTTGAAGATATGCAGAAGAGTCTGCGCTGTCAGGGATTACAGGAGGAATAAAGACAGTACGTAGTCCAGTACTTGTGTGTAGATTTGCTGTGAGCTTCAAGGATAAAGTCTGAGATTATGCTCATTCTCACCCCCCTGTCCTCATCCTCTTCAGTTTCTGGAACTGGACTGAGAGATGGGAATGGGGATGTGACTTACCCATGTTACTTAATCATCAAAAATTGGCCATGGCTGGAGTACCCCTTCTTTTCTGATCCTGATAGGCAGGTTCCTCTCATCACTGTTTTTGTGATGCACAATGACAAAGATCTGCATGGAAGCATTTTCTAGAGGGTCCTAACTGGAAATACACTGGGAGTATAGTGTATGGTTCAGTTCTTTACGTTATTCTGAATCTTGCGATGCTGCAACAACTATCACATATTTGATATAACTCTGACTAGTCCTGTGTGAGATAGCAATTGAATGGATATAAATATTCATAAATACATCTGAATGCTGTCTTCTGCAGGCCATGCAACTTCTGAGAACACTTGTCAGAGACCCAGCACTGCTAATAGATTTTCTTTTTCTCAGTGTTTCTCCAGTTCCTCTCCTTGAGCCCCAGAGCCATGTGGGGAACCCAGACACATTGTCTTATTCTTGATAAAAATGCAATAAAATACATTTCCCTTCTAACAAGTCCCCATGGTAAAAACAAAGCAACAAGTTTTCATATCTTCAATGAGAAAATTGGTTCAGTATTTCCACTACTGTAAAGGATAAGTGATTTAACTTCATTTTCTCCCCTGCTGCCAAAGCCACTGCTGAGCTGCCCAGGCAGCCAAGTCCTGCCTTGAATGCAGTTCCATTCAGAACTGCCTCCTGACTTTTACTTACCAGAAGGCAACTCTGCTGATGCAGTTCTTCCATTTGTTCTTGTTTCTACAGTCTTGATAATTTCAGAATTTGTATGTAAGATGTAGCACAACCTGTTAAAACACTAACACAATTAAGTAATTGTGTGCCGCCTTCTTTTCACGCACACATATATGTTCTTAATTCATACCCCCTGGTCCCATTTTTCATAGCAGATTATCTCATTAAGAAGCCATCAGTCCTGTGAGTCCTAAAATGTTTGGCAAGGTCACATAGGTAGTTTTCAGCCGAGACAGGAGTAGTTCCCATCTCCAAATTCCCAGCCCTATGCTCTGGCTACATTTTCATTGGAGTGATTCATACACATATGAACAAACTGTGTATCTTGAAAAATGAATACAACCAATTTTGTTCAATGGCAAGACATTTATTTTATATATATATCTATCTCATGATTTATAGACTATTACTTCTTCATGGCTTATTTCAGCCTACACGTGGAACACCTTTACCATGAAAGATAAAAGTAACTTCTTAATTTGAGAAGAAATATTAAAACTACGATTTCTCCTCCCTGATATTATCTGAAACAGTGGTAAGGATATATTTTTCTTGTTGATGTTAATGACCAACAATCTCTGTGGATGTAAATCAGCATTGTTTCTCAGGTACCAATGGAGTTACATCAGATTACATTGGTTCAGATCTAACCAGAATTTTAATGTGGCAGTGCCCCCTGAAAAAAAAAAAGTAAAAAACCTGGAAGATTACTTAAAGATATCAATTAATCCTAGACTTCACGATGTAATACATATTTAGGGAAGGTAAGAAAAGGTATTTAAAAATTAAAGGAAATCTGAGAATGGCAGGAGCTCGAATCCTTGTATGTAATAAAATGTTAGGGAAAGACATGCATGATTCTTACAGTAAATGCTTTGTTTTGTGTATAATGATATCTCAAATTAATTTTCTTTGATGCCTGCATGTTTTTTTGTTTCCTGTGAAAAGATTTGTTGGCTCTGTGGCATTCGTTGCAAACACAGGTGTCTTGGAAGAGCTGCAGGTGTTCACCCTCCTCAGCTTATTCTAGTCCCTGTGGGTATGGGGGGAAGGAGGGAGGGGAACTTGCCTCACCAGAAAAATATTTTCTGCATGACCTTGAAAATAATGTCTGAAGCTCCGAAGCATGTGATTATGCCTTGGCACATGAGCAGTACTTGGCCAATATATGACCTAAATGTGGTTTTCAAGTACAGATACTGGGCTTTTCCTTTTGTGCTTGTGCTTATTTGTTATGTTTTTTGCTTTGTTTATGGCAAAAAAAGGGATTTGCACATGTATGAGTATTCACTGATATCTCACTTATCCAATCAGGACGGATTTCCTACACCAGCTCATCCCTTGGATATTACAGAATAATTTAGACATAGAATAATACAGACATAGAAGTGGAAGCCTGGAAACTTTGCCTCTATTTTTCTTCATTTGGTACATCCTTATATTGTTTTGATGTCCCTGTATGAACAGAAAAGGAAGCTTTGCCCAGAAAGAGAAAAAACCTACCTTCCTTCTCTCCACTCATCAAAGCCCCTTGGCCAAGTAGAAACAGAATAGACAGTTTAGCTGCTAAATCAGTGAACTGGGATTATTTCTTAGCAGAGAAGAAGGCTAACCCATGAAGGTGTGACAAAATTCAAGTTGATGGCACAGAATACAAAATCTATCTGATTTTTCTTATAATGTCTTTCTTGCACATCTTTCTATCTGGCACCAGCTCTTCCTCTGGGCACTGCATGATTTAGAAGGAGAAGTAGGTGCTGGAAGTGGGTGAGGAGCACAGTTGCAGAGACCTGGGTGACTCCTGGGATGTGGACACCCTAGAGAGCACTGACCATTTGGGGCAGAAAGAGGAAGATTCCTTTCAGAGCGTTGCTAATGACCTGCAGAGGAGCTGCACAGCAGTCATTTCACAGATACGATGGCAGGTCACTGCGACAGATGTTCCCAACATATGTGGAGAATTAATTACCCACTAGTAAACAAAATCTGTGATGCGGAGAGTCATTTTGTCCAAATTTCTTTCGATTTTGCTGTTATTAGGAGCTTAATTTTTCTTGATCAGCCAGACCCTCTTGAATTAAAGTGTTCCTTAATGGGCTGTACTGAACATTTTCTGAAGTGAAGTATGGAGGGAAAGTGGCAAGGAGGGGGTCAGGGGAGATGAGTTTAGCTAGAAGAGTTGATTGTGAAGCTGTACCACAGTGAGTGATCAGTCAATTATTTGATTAAAAGGTTGGATGCCAGTCATATGTTTTTTCAGGAAAAAAAAATATCTAATTGTTAACTTGCACTCGACAGCATGTATGCTTAATTTAAGAACATCCAGTAGAATGTCTGGACCTTCTGGGGAAAGGATAACATTTTGAGAGAAAGAGCTTTGGAAAAAAGGTTTTATTTTACTTTTCCATCAATATTCTGAATGTGTTAATGTCTCAGGGCCATATTGTGACATTGATTTTTAAGCAGAACTCCCCATTTAAATCAATGGCAAAATCTGCTTAAAAAAAATCAATGGCATGATATGGCTCCAGGACATTAGAATGAAATTCTTATATTCATGACCCAGATAACAAATCAGAAGGCCATAAATCCCCTGCTGTTTCTTAAAACTCATTCAGTTCATCAATACTTGTAAACTAAATAGTGCATGGAACTGAACATCCTCTAATAGGAGAATATTGAAGATCAAAATATTTAGCTATTTTTTGTGATTGCACTTTCACAAGTTCTCCCAAGTGTTTCAATTCTTGACATGTTACTTAGGATTTGAGCTCACCTCTCTTGAGCCACAAAAGGTAAATTGTCCTGGTGCTTATTCTAAGACACTGTTACACAATTCTCCAGAATCTCAAAGTAATTTCTTTGGGTCTTCTCAATTTTATAGCACTGTCTTCCAAACAGAGATTATGAAAGAGATCTCACTGACACACAGGAACTGCCATAGTTAGTGAAATCTTGAGGCCAGAAACAAAATCTGTAATTTAACTACATTTCTTATAATCTACAACATTATAATTATTGCATTATCATGGTCAGATTTAAAAAAAAAATAAAAAATTAAAACAAAAAAAATATTAGTTCAATGAAATCCCTTTCTTTTGGCATTAAGCATCAATACAGTCTTCCAGCACCACTTATTCCTCAATTTGTAAAACCAGAAAGGTTTCTGAGATACATGAACTTATGTTGAATACCACAAGATCCGTGCATTTCTTAGCCACACTGCCAACTTTCAAGTGCAGAAAGAAGCTGAGGTTCCAGGAACCGTTGCACAGCAATGAAGAAAAGTCAAATTGCCAGAAATCTGCCAGAATAGATGTTCAAGTGAAATTGAGGGGCACTAACGTCATTATTCAGAAAGAGTAAAAGGTGACTGAAGTGTAGTGATGTAGCATCAAGTCTTGATTCTGCCGTGAATTTCAGTTTTATGTAATTAAGTCATTTAGCCTACCTTTGACTATTCTCCTTTATCAATATTATTTTTCTTTACAAATAATACTTTTCCACCTCATCGCTATTTGCAAAGAACTTTGAGAACTTGTGATAGAAATCCCCATAAAAATCTAAATTGTGTTTATCACTTAATACAGAATAATCAAATCAGGTAATAAATTGTATCCACATTCTGCTTACAAAGTAGCACTTATATACATGCACATTTTTCAGACATGAATATGCTTGCATTTGAAGTTAAACAGCTACTAACGCTGTTGAAGAAGTTGTTTTACCAAAGGTTATCTTTGACATAGTGTTAGATAGAAGTTTAAGTCCTGTACTGTAAGTAAACTGCTCCACACAAATGCCTCCACATACACATGTCTTAGGTACTAGGTGCCACACAGAACGGCATGCGCTGAAGGTGAAGTGCTGCAGATAAGTCCATAATGAAGTATGTGTTGAAGCTCTACCTTTGCAGGGTAGAGATGAGAGCTCAGCTCAGCATAGCTCACCAGAATGCTGGGCCAGTTAGTTACCATGCTGGACCAGTCACTCCAAGTAGCTCAGGTGTTGCTTCACACTCTGACATCACCTGAATTAGGACATCTAAGATAGAATAGGCCACAGACATAATTAATAAAGTGAAGGGATTAATTTAGCAGTTTTAGAGACTGGTGTAGCAGCAGACGGGGATTTCAGCTGAGTACTGCTTATGCACAGAGCATGATTTAAAAAAAAAAAATAGTTCAAATGGGTAAATCAGATAGTGTTTGTGTCACAAACTCATAGTAGAAGATTCATGAGCTCCACTACCCCTCAAGTTTATGTATGTAATATGGAAATGCAACAGTTCTACTTCAGATCACTCTCATATTCTGATAGATCTTACATGTAAAATACATGAAACATCTACAAAGGATCATCAGTTCAGAATGACCTGGCAGTGAATTCTGTACTCCACTTGCTCTTACTGGATCAAAAGTCTTCACATTAGCTGCAAAAAAAAGAGAATTCAGCAGCAGGCAGAGAGGTATAAGTCATAAAATGCTTACTTATCTCAGTGATGAAGAAAGAAAATACTCTGCCTAAAACAGTTCTACTTTTTATTTCTTTTCTTGCTCTACTTATTGATTTTCTATTTTTTCTACAGAGCTGATCCATCACAGGAAATGCAGAACTCTCTGAATAAAGGTATATGACATATAACTACATGGCTGCTTTTCTGAGATCAGTACTCACATATTGGCATCTGATTTAGGCTAGGTAAAAGCTCTCTGTATTACATGTTTTCCTTTCTTCTCCTTTCTCTGAAGAGCTGAATTGATATGAAATAATGTTTCATTAATTAGAGTGAAAGTACGCATGCATACTGACAGTAGGTCTAAGCTGGCTATTTGTATTTACACAAATCCACAGGACTACTGGAGTGAGGAGAGTACTCACCTGACTATAAGTTACAGGTATGATCTGCCAATGATCAATTTGCTCTGAAAAGTGAAGTGACCCTAAGAGAATTTTCAGTGTACTTTACATTCTTTCACAGCTAGAGCTTCACTTCCTATGTCCTATATTTATAGAAAATAAATGTTTAACACATACAAAATATCATTATTAATTGGACACTGTTCAGATCACAAAGTTAAGCGCTCAGGACTCAACCAAACACCAACATTACCATTGCCTGCAAAACCCTATTCACCCCTGAAGGCCTTTCCTCATGATAGAGTATTTTTCTGTATGACTGTTTATATTTTCAGCCTGTCTTCTGCCTTATTAGGCATACAGTAAATAAAAGTTCTGTAATTTATGGTCACTTATATGAGTGACATTTAATCAAAACCAGTATTTCTAAAAAAGTGACCACATCAGTGAGATCCTGTTTCTGTTGATATTTGTTTTTCAAATGGCACAGCCTAGCCTAGCCATGATGACATCCAATATATAATTATCCAACAATTCCTAAAGCATGGATTTCAGAGTTATTATCCAAGTATAAAAGTCATAATGTATTGGAATAAAGTTTGTAGACAATTAATTATCTTTGTCCAGAGTTCCTCTCCACTGTAGCATTTTATCATTACTCCATTATTCAAAATGCCAGCTAATAATATTAATATGCCTCGCCACATTAGTTCCTAATATTTGCTTACCGTCTGTGAATACAGAAAGAAATTAAATGTCAGATACAACAGCAAACCATCTCAAATACTTCAAACAGAACAGTGAGGAGTTACAAACCAAACATATAGAGGAACATAATCTTACTCACATAGGTAGTTCCTCTGAATTCTCAGAAATGTCTGTAATATCAGACTCATAGTTTAACAGCCAGCAGTATGGACTTCATCTGCATTAATTTATTATTCCTAGCAACAAATGATTAAACCAATTTTCTGATTAATCAAAACCGTGCTTTGTAACCATCCATGTGAGATCAGAATTTTAAATCACTCTGCACGGGTTGTAGCAATATGAGAACAAGATTGAAAAATGTATTTTATAAGAAATATTTAGCACATAAAATCTAAACGTCATTCAGAGCTAGCATCACTCTGAAGTATCAGTTATTCCGTAATTGCACACTTGAAGATTTCTCCTACTCTATTTGAAGCATGTTACTAGCAACAGAGAAACTTGGCTTAAAATGACTACTAGCCTTTATCAGTGTGTCTGCTTCTATAGTGTTAAGGACATATAGGCAGTAATCATCCTTGCACAATTGGAGCTAAGAAAGGAGGAATCGGGGACAACAGAAAGGTTGAGAGGATCAGACTAGATTTCAGAGATTTACAGGTGTTCTGTGTGCTGATGAACTATTCACTCTCTGATTAAACATATGAATGACTTGTCTCATGGTCATTCACATTGCAATTTCATTTGCAGTAACTCGAGTCCTCTCCTCTATCGCCATCCCAGCAAGGTTCTTGTTCTTCCTCCTTTATGTCTGGCACCATACGGTACTGCAAAGAGCCAAGCTGCTATTAAAATGTATTTCTGCCTACTGCATCCTATTCATGGTATGAATGTAGTGGGGTACCACCTAAAGATGACAATGCCCAAGGTGATATCTGTCATTCCCTGTACTCTCATGTGTGGGTTTTCTGCCAGGAAAATTTCCCAGCAGCAGTGTGATTAAGCAGCAGCAGAGCTGGCACAAGCTGGCTTCGTAAGAAATGGCAAATGGCTCAGTTCAGATTTAAAACACAAAAGACTACTTATTTCTAGGTCCTGCAAGACTGGCTTAGTGGTTTTGGGGTTTATACTGGGAGTAGTCTTTGACAGATACTAGCTAGAAACATGTCGTTGAGCTGAGAAGGAAGAAACACTTTGCTGTGTTGTTCTCTGTACTCCTACACTACCTGTGCCATTGTCTATTTGCAAAGCAGCAATAGTTGGTTTGGAGGCACCACTACATTTGTGACAATAGTATCAAGAACTGCATCATGTATTTGGTAGGGCAGCATTCAGTAAACCTAGGCACTGATGTAACTCCAAGAGTTAACTATTAACTTAAGGTTATGGGAGCCAAAAGCCAGGCCTGCATTTTGACCTCTGCTTCTTTTAAAGAAGCCAAAAGTACAGAAAAAGAACTGTCTTTGTGGGCCCAACCATAACCCTGACATCAGAAGCCACACAGGGAATAACACGCCAGTAAATCACCTTTGACATGGCACTGTTTCCACTAAGATATGGTGCTACCATTTAGTTATCTATGTTTCAAGGGTCTGAGAGGCTGAAAGGAGAAGTATATGAGCTGCATAAGGGATATATGAGGCTAGCTCACACATTGGACAATCTCCGGTGTGTCTCTAACCATATGTAGCACCCAAAGGGAAGGATTGTCCTTTAGCACCTCACCTGACTCTGAATGAACTGACTCGTGATAAGATAATGTTCATCACAGACTTATTATACCTCCACTCAATGAAAACCCTCTCTTTGAATTGTTCTCACAGATGTTAGATATGTAGATAGTGAGTCCATCAGTGGTAGCGAGAAGAGCTGTAAAGGATCGTGGGTAGTAGTGAGTGATTATCTATATTAGTGAGTATCAGCTGATCCACACTCAGTTCTGCTACTTAGCAGTCATGAATTTGCTAATTTAGGGGAATTTTGACAGAGCCAGTCAGCAGGTGTTCCTGCTCTGGCTGGGGGATTGGACTAGATGATCTTTTGAGGTCCCTTCCAATCCCTAACATTCTGTGATTCTGTGTAAATATGGCCTAGAATACTAGCCTGGAATATCTAAATCCCTGTGCACATCTTTCGAGTGCACAGTGAAAGTGACTGAATGACCAGCTGCCTCCTGGCTAAGACTTGGTTGCTACGAAGGTGCTCTGAAACTGGAGATAGTTGATGCAAGACAAACCTGCTGTCTCTGAATAAAGTACTGGAAGAAGGATTCTTTGCTTTTCGGAGTGTTAGGAGAAATGCAATGTTTAGGTGGACTTGGTGAGGAATGGTTGAGAGTTAAAGATCTCCTGCACCCCTTATAAAAGGCAAAATGTGTTTCACTCCATCATATGATAAACATACAAGTACTGCCACTGCAGCTCTTACTTCTCTAGTTAGGTATTGTATAATTAATCTGTAAGAAAAACATGCAACTATATCATAAATGCAGTGGAATTAGACCACCATTCCTGCAGAAAGAGGTAGTATTTAGTAATATTACTGTGTTAATATTCCTTTATAAGGTTAAACTGTTAAATCATAATAAATATTCCAGCTCAAATTGCAGAATTCCTGTAAGAAATAATTCTTAAAGGATCTCTTAAAAATTCTGTAGACAAATTATAGGCAGAAGAGAGTCTGTCTTTTCTGCCCAGTACAAGATCATCTTTTACAGTACTTGACCAATGACATTGTCTAGTCCCATTTAAAAAGGTACAAGAAAAGGTTATTCAATAAAACACTTGTGCTTGGTTGCCTGGAAGCCTTAATCCCAAATTTGACCTGCAGGTGTCTATGTCTTTGGATTTTTCTGTCATGGAAACAGACAAAATAATTTTGTAAGTAACATATTTGGTCTTTACTTTCTACTTTTTGTTATTATAGATTGTTCTAGCATAGTCTGTTTTAATTTCTTATTGCTGATTAAAATTCTGTTACAAAATAAAACCATAAAAACCTTGATGCAGCAAAGTTCAAAGGAACTAATCAGGAATGTCTGTCTTTCTGTTCATAATTTAAAAAAAAAATAAAAATGTCATGGGTTACCTGAAAGGATGAAATCATTTACAGAACAAGTTACCTAATGGTACTACAATTTTCTAATTAGTCGCAGGTTCAAATGATATCAGTATTGGTTTATGCTTCAGGGCATGAACAGCATTGAATTAACTGAATAAACTTATTATAAACTGGTAATTAATGATAATTATAAAATGGAAAGAAGGAGAGTGATATGATTGGTTAATAAGAGTGGTGAGGGCTGAAATTAATGCAACATAATTTCCTGCTCAGTACACGTTAGCCTTATAACTAAATTAACATAAGTAATTTTAAAGCATTTTATAAGAAAACTTTGTAATTGCAATGAGGCATTATGGCTTATTAGTTCATGCCCACTTGCACTGATGGTAATCATCTGGTATTAGTTTATGTTTGATATGTGTGTTGATTATTGCCAATAAATCTAGATGTGAATGAATACACAAAAAACCATGTTTGGGGCATAAATATTCATTTTTCCCCTTATTTTTCACAAATCTGAAAATTTCAATTCTGTAAATACTGATAGGTCTTCTGACCTAGAAATTGGAGAGGACAGCACCAAACTGATCAAGGTCGTTAGCTAAGCATCATGGCTCCACTAACCAAAACCAGAAAAGTACAAAGATGTTCCTGCCAAATCCTTTCAGAAAAGTGACAAAGTGGCAGAGGTCCCTTTTGTCAGAACAGGAAAGTGGATCAAAGTTTTGTACAGGCTGGGTTTTAGATTATACACGTCAAACCATTCTTATAAAGCTGTGCATTTCAAGTACCAAGAGCAGGTATTTAATGAACTGTAAATGACTTATTTTAATATGCTTTTCAGAAATATAAAGAGATCGTTAACTTACTGCTGACCAGCCACCTGAGGTGAGTAGGAGAGAGCACTTAACTTACTGGGTCACTGCGCAGTACTCATAATAATGTTTTTTTCCTTAGCGCTTCATTGCAATTTTGCATTTACTATGGGTTCAAGTTCCACTATAGCGCTTGAGTTATACATATCCTGCTATAGAACAAGAAGAATCGTTCAGGTTGCTTCTGTGAATATACTCTCTCTCTCCAGTAGCATTTCCATGGTCCAAGGAATCTCAGGTAGAGCAGAGTAACAGCCAGAACATTTTCCTATACTGAAAGGCATAGCTTCTCAGTGCCAAAAAGTTTTGTCAATTTGTATCAATTTCAAACAGTTGCTACTGCCAAAAACTAAAGACAAATAAAAAGCCCTCTTTAAAACACACAGACAAAATAGTCCATTTCAATATTCTCTGGATTGGCAACAGATGTTTCAGAGCACATCATTTCATATCAGTTAATATGAAACTGTTCCTCTTTCAGTTTGAAGCAATGATATTATTTCCCACTTTTCTATTCACAGTTATTATTTTAAAGGGAATTTTTTTGCAAACTACACAATTGGTTATTTACATAGTTCTAACTCTCTTATTTAAGGACACAGAAAACACAAGCACTTTTGCTACATGTCATGTCGCTCCAAGAGTGACTTTGTTATTTCTGCTGCACTTGGGCAGAGGAGAGGCGCAGATATTCAAAATATTGTGGGTTTTCACTCTTTAGCACCCTGACCTACAAACCTCGAGGGAGTTACTGAGAAATCAGCATATGAATGTAGGCAACTTAGCAAATGCCGCACAAGAAGCCTCAGGAAACCTTCTGCCTTATGCCCCACACCTTCTGTGGTCTAGCTCCTCTGAAAAACAAAGCTGGCCTTCTTCCAGAAAAGGTCTCTTTCTTTACAACACCCTGATTCATTCCCAGAGCAGGTTTCCTCATATGCTGAACAAAGAAAGAAATCTGATGAAAAATGTATTGCCCTAAATAATTGAATATTAGAAGACATAAATAAAATACACCAAAGTTAGATTGTAAGTACTCTTATTTCTGCTGTTCCAAGTTTGAGTTCTTTGATTTACCATCTTCGTGACATATTATTGAATGGCTTGGTATTGCATTTCCTTTGTAAGGTGTATACCAAATATTTGCTCTTACTCTGTCTTTCTCTAACGAACTTACAAGTAAGTCTCACACACAGGATTTACAGATGTGTGCACAAATGGAGATAATTCTGCAACTGCTCTGTGCTTTACAGTGTCTGTGCTCTGGGGTTCTACGTACATCCAGTTGTGGATGTGCAGATCATGCATGAACCATTTTAGAGACTGAGAACCTGGCCTCTAGTCCACAACTAATTTTTCTCCCCAGGGACTGTTACTGATGCACAAAATTGTGATTTCAAAGATTTTATTGCAATTAAATGCATATCGAGACAGAGAACCGTCATGTTTTTAAAGACTTTTTGAAATCTGTTGCAGGAGGAAAGACACTTTGGGGCTGAGCAGTGAAAAAAGCAGCACTGAGAATATAGGTCAAGACATTAATATAAATTTGATCACTTCCTTTTTATTCACCAACATTCCTCACAATAAATCAGATCACCTCCTCACCCGCACACCCCCCGCACACTTCACCCTTCCTGTCCTGATTTCGGATCACCGAATGTAAATCTGTGACAAGGGTATCTATATATAATATTAATGGTGCTGAGGAGTGTTGGTGTGAAGCGTGAGTACTTGCCAAGTAAGGAGTGATCAGAGGAGAGCCGTTCATCCTCTGCAGCATGCTCTACATCATCTGCAGGACAAATGTAACATCATTAGGCAAAAAAAGGCAGCCATTCTGCAAGGAAATGGCTAAGTTGGAGGTACCAATCAATCTCACCAAGCGAGGTTCCCTGTGATACTGTCAGAAGCAACAGACAAAACAGATTGCAGTGTAGATCACAGGGTGGTAAAAAAAAAAAAAAAAAAAAAAAAGGAAGAAAAAAGAAAAAAATGAAAAAAACCAACAATCCCTTTCTCCGCTACTCCTTTCCCTATTCCTCGCCCCACTGTCTAAGATTAACTCATGTAACCAGTTGTTGCTGCTCTGAATCCATTTACCAGACGGTCCAGATTTGTCTGTTTTATGCTTAAAAGCACAGGACTAAGCATTGATGTTTAGCTGTTAATTTAGTAAGACATAAAGTACCTGCTGAAGGCAGGGTCTATCAGTATTGCAATGGGCTGTATTAAAGTCAATAGACATAAATTGTGAGCTAAAAAGAGTCATTAATGGGCTCCTGAAAGAAAGTTACAATAAATAAATTAAAAGTAAGCCAAAGCAGTTCCAGTTATCATAATTATTTAAATTCAAATAGCAATTAAAACATTTTTTTCAGTTATTTACAAGTCTTATTGACTTTTTACCTTGATAAATGTCTGCTTTCAAGTTACAGTTTTCTCTGTATCTAGGTCCTGTACATGCACACATTGAAGTCAATGGGAATGTTTGTGCTGCCTGCAATGGACAGTGAATGAGACCAATCATGAAACTGAAGCAAGGCAATAGTAGTCTTTTTGTGTAATACACATTTGGCTTGCTTCGCTGGTGAATGGGAATTAAGTGCAACTGTACAGATTGCATAATAAAATGTTCCTCAAATCTTCTGTATCACCTAAAAATATATTTATTAGTAAAGAACCAAGGAGACAGAGGGCATAAATTTGATTCCCATGGATAACCTGATTTTAAAAAAAATTGAACTTTCATTAATATTCACAGTCTAGAAGTTCTGCTGTTTGACCACAATTGATGTTTCTTTCAGCAGGAATTTATTTTTAGAATCAGCAAGGGTTAAATCTACCATTCGCTGTTTCTGTTCTTGTATCAAGGTCAGAATGAGCAGGTAGCCCAGTTCACAGTTTGCAGGACTAATAAATCTTTCCAAAGGTCAGCATCTGCAGTCATTATCAACTAATCAGTTTTAATTTGGTTTTTAATATATAAACACTTGGGATCATGTAGAAAACATCATGCATGTTGTTTAAATCTGTTTTTTTTTTTTTAAAAACACCTCTTGTTTTAGTCAGTTCATTAATATTTTAAATAAAAGAAATCAATAAGTGCATTAAAGCTGCTTACCTTCAAGTCTTTCTTGTTTTCACAAAATATTATAGATAACAATAAATAGGTGCACTTTTTTTTCCAGTGAGACTTTTATTAGAGCTGCTGCCTTTCTTATGAGACTAATCAGATCAAGTGTGGTGTACATCAGTATACATCAATTCACTTGAGAACTGACTTGATCCAACTGACTTTCAACTATTGCAAATACACTGTTTACTATTTAGGCTATTTAAATCTAGAGGAGTAAGAAGAACAATGTGAAGTGTCAATGTACATTTCCAAGCACAGAGTTTGAAAGTCTTTTGAGAAATATATTTTTAAATCACAGTGTTTGAAGAGTTCCACTTTAACTTCTTTTGTCATGTGCAGTATTTCTACTAGTAGTCATGCTTTCTTATCAGAACTAACCCCTAAGAATTCAGCAGAGTATCATCTCATGACTTCTTCAGGCCAACAGCGTTGCCAGTGTTAAATTGATAAAGTATATTGGTCTGGTATGCCACCCCATTGCCATATTATGCACCTAAATACAAAATTTAGATTTTCAAAACTATCTGCTTAAGGTCCTGTAAGTCCTTAAATTTGATGATCCTCTTTAAAGTTTAAGCTGTCTTTTCACTTACAACAGTTGTGCCTACATTCACTAACACCCTTGGAGTCTCAAGACTAGGTGAGAGTGGCTGGTGCAGGAGATCTCAGTTGCTAAAGTGACCAGAGGCAATTTTTTTGCTATAGCTTTAGCAGATCTTGCACTCACTGGTACCTATTTTAATTAATGCTAGTTTGTGCTGTTTACTTTCATGTCTCAGCCTATGCAGCGGTTCTGCACAGACCACAAATGTTGTCTAAGATATCTTTTCTTACATGTGCCTTACTGCTTTTGTGGACACCTCCCCCCAGTGTGGACCATGTGAGGTGTTGGTACTGTCCCACTGGAGAAAAATCTGGGTTTGCCAAGTGTCTTCTGTCAGGGGTTACCGGGCCCTTCTGCTTTCTGAAGCTGTAGCCTGATTCGCAAATGGACAAACAGAACAACAAATTACTTTCATGAGCACTGTCTGCTCTGAAAATACTGTGGTTTGTAATGTCTTAATACTTTATAAATATTTTAATATTCAGTGAAAATATTCAGTATTAATTCACTTCTGTCATTTTTCAGAACAGAATATTAATTTTAAAAGAAATTATGCATTTTTCTTCTTTTTCAAATTTTTTTTTAGTGCAAACAATAGATTCTTGAAATATAACTTTTCTATAGTACACCCAAATATTTTAAACAGCATTATTTTAAGCCCTATGTGGATATTAGATTTTATTGTGATATAAAATACACTGGATGATCTACCTACATTATAATTTCTAACTTTCCTATCCTCTTTTCATCCAAAAACACTTCAAAGAAACATTATCATTGCAACATTTTGCAGTGGATTAGGCTGTATTGCAGGAACAGGATCAGAGTGTAGCACCTTTGAGCTTATGACCTCTTAAGAGTGCTGACAGTCTTGGACCCTGGTAAACGTGTCTCTAATCAGATGGCAGCTGAGGGACTATGCCCATAGGACCTGATCAACCACATATGTAAAATCACACAGAACATTTCTTTTTTGATGTAAATGGGAAATGGATTAGAATATAGGACTTTCCCAAAGGTTCACCTACTGTTCATATTGCAATAGGCCTGTCCAGTGGATTCTAAGGATCTTAAGGGGTATTCTATGACATTGTATATGATCAGGAACTGCTATCTTATTGAATTATTAATGACTCAAAGGTCACAGTTAGAACACAGAAAAAGTTAAACAGAAGCGGTGAAAAGAAACTATAATGTGACCATAACAGATGAATAATAAGAATATTTATAAGAATAATTGAGAATATAATAAAGAGACTATAAGAAGAGCTCTATAGCTACCAAGGTAAGGACAATATTGCAGAGAATATTGGAACCTTCAAGAGATAAAGTTGACCAGGACTTTGGTTGGTGAGCACACAGAAAAGCTGGCACCTTCACCTGTACAGTGCCATTCTCTTCAAGCATTATATCAGCTGTGGACAAAATGTAGCATTGTCTGAATTTCTGGTACCGTTTTCTGGAGCAGCTTGGAACTCTTGCGGAGGTGTCCAGTCCAAGTGTTAGAGTTTTCAGACTCATGACTTGCTAAGTCAAGTCAATTAAAATAGCCAATGAGATGCTACAGCTTCAGAAAAATGCCATACTTTCCCAGTTTTCATTATTCATAACTGTTGTGATAAAATACTTCTTATGTGTTATCCAGACAATATGTCTGAATAGGCAGCAGATGAACAGGCGGCAGATGAACATTCACTGGAGAATGTAAGACTCGGGAAACTGTATCTCTGTTACAGCCAGAGGGAGCCTTAACTTTGCATGGCAAATTGGAAACTTGGCCCTTTAGATATCTCAGGTATAAGGATGCAAAATTGGCAAATTCAGTTTGAATATTATATGAGTCAACAGGCTATTGGGTGAGCTGCATGTTCCACAAAAGTCATGAAAACCTTGAAACAGGAATAGAAGAGGTTTTATCATGGTGGAAAAGTTAATGGAGGTATTATGAGAATATTATGAGAAGTTAGTAGACATGGAAATGACTCACTGTGAAACTTATTCCTTATCTTCTTTTTAAAAATCAGCCAGAGCTCTAAGTGTATTTTATACAGGGAGTCATTTCCAAGGTTGATTTTGAATAATTTATTCAGAGGGATGGACTACTTTTTTTTTTTCCAAAGTCATTGAAGGCAGAACACTTGGCTCTGAAGAATTATGAGCAAAGATTAAAAGGACTATGGACCCAATCTTGCTCTCATTGAAACCAACAGGAATCTTTCCATTGATTTTTGAGGATGGATCAAGCTCTTTATCCTTTGTATGTGTGACCTTTCCCATAATGCTACCCACAAATTTGAATATCTGCAATGGGAACTAATGAAGGGAAATCCCCAGTGCCAACTAGGCAAAAAACAAGTACTGCTTCTGCTTTTCAGTTGAGAAGCAGTACATTTGTTGTGTTACACCTGTTTGCTCATAAATACAGCCATGCACGTTATGAACTAAAGTTTATTGATATCACTTTGACTTCAGTTGACTTTGGAACAATTGCATGAGACAATTAATTAAAGGATGCAAAAGCATTAAACTGCATTTCTACCATGCCTTTGTGTCATTTTTACTCAAAGAAGACTCCTCCTAAAATCAGTAAGAGTGGTTTTATTGAGAGTAAAGGATGTTTAGGGCAAGTTTTAAACCTGACTTAGGGATAAATAGTAAGAATAGACTTCTAGACAAAAGGACATCAGGAAAGCTCAATAAGGCTGAACAAAGGCTGGACTGCAGCTCCAGTCCCGCTTTTGTCTCTGAATTGTAACCTAGACTTTGAGTGTCAGCCATAGCAAGTTGCTTATGTCAGCTACCCATGAATATAATGAGTGAGGGTTTCCACCTACTGTCTTCTCCATTTTTTTTCCCTACTGTGATAATTTTGATTCTATTTCAATACAGTCTTTTCCATTGTTGTATATGACACTGTAAGTCACTGTGGTGCTTAAGCTACTAAAACTATACAAATATACAAGTCCTTGAAAATGAATGCTACATTATGTGTGTGGGTTGTCTTATCACTTACTGTACAGTTTAGAGATAATAAATCTAATTGATTCTCCCTTCTGTTATCTTAACACCAGAGTCCAGCGCAAACTGTACAGCAATATTTAAATGACCACAACACAAAGTCAACATGATGCCATGGAAAAGAATAGAGCAATATTCTTAATTCTGAAAACTTGTATTGATAATCAATTGAAATGCAGGAGCAATTGAAGAGCTGTCCAATTTTCAATTGCAGTATAAGTTGGGAAACAATTTGAAAATAATGGCTCATACAAAGAGTTTTTGAAACAGTCAATATGGTCTTCATGTGAAGGACAAATAAGAATTTGGCAGTCTACCCATTGTTCAGTCTTTGTGCATTAGACATTATCTGCAGGACTCACCGCAGTGGCCCAACTGAGATCAGAGTTTGCAATCTTTCTGTGTGACTCTAATGAAATTGTACTTCATGGGATATCCATTCTGGAGGCATAGTCACTGAACGTGTACCAGCATTACTTTGAGCATTACTACCAATATACATTCACCGAAAACTTGCTTTAGTGAACTGACTCACATTTCAAATTTTTACTACCCATAGTATGCTTTTATTATATTACTACATTTTAATAATTAATAACATTTTCCATGTTATTAAAAGTAAGACTTTTCACAGTGTAGTTCACTGATGTCAAAATAAATTTTCTTGCAAACCAAATTTTTTGATTTGAGGACAATATTTATGCAGCTTTCCTTTGACAGAAATAAGCACTTCCAAAGCATGGCTCTTAACCTGAATTAAGACACAAATCTGCCCTTCTGTCTTCTGATTGTCTTTTAAAAATTATTGAGATTTAGACAAGCAGTATTCTAGCCTGGGTTAATTTGCATGGGAACCTCAAGCTGAATAGTTTTCACATGACATTCTACAGATGGTTCCCTCTGGTGTGACCAAGGACTCATTTCACACCTTCAGCTTCTTATCCTTCTCTGAGATAGTCGAAGTCCATCACTACAAGAACTGTGCCTTCATAGAGAGACTCCAAAGTGCAGGACCAGCATGGCAATGTGGAGCAGGACTGAAAATTCAGTAAAGGAGTATTACACTCATTAAACCCTCTTAGTGTTGTATTGAGGCTGCCTATGAAAAGGACAGTTTTAATAATGAAGATGAGGATCCAAGCTTTGGTAGCCAGCATTCTGTTAGTCAAACATTTGTCTAATTTTCACTACATAGTAGTGAAGGAAAACTCCAGGAACACTGCCCTGTGTTGTTTCCATTGAAAAGAAGAATTTGAAATAAAATAATTTAAAATAACTAGGCTATTGAATTCCAAAGAATGCAAACAATTATGTTCTGGGCCTCAGAAAAACACTGGAATTACTTTGGATTTGAAAAAATACTGGTGTAACTAAGATCTTTGAAATTTGTTTTCATGGTAGTGTTGTGTGGATGTATAAATACAAATTACTGTGTGCCTACATATAGAAAGGGTGTGTGTTGTTACAATAGAATAGATAAGAGCTAGTTAGGTGTTTTTTCACACTCACTATATGCAATTTTCTAAGTATCTTTGAATTTGTTTCATGTACGATTGCACTATTTTACAAATGTCAGTTTAAAAAGTGGTGTCTTGGAAAATTCTATCTTCTTGTTATTTACATTTACCCTATGGTATTAGCTGAGTTTTTTCCTTCTTGTTCAATGCAAAGTTGTGCTGTGTTGCCTCAATCTGAAAGAAACGGGTTTACTTTTGTAACACAGAAAGAAGAGAAGGAGAATTAAGTTTTCAATTCTCATCAAAGATTGTTAACTGCTCTCTAAAAAGGAAAGGTCTTGGCTGATGCAAGTCAAAATACATTTTTGGTATTCACAAAGGCAAAGGAGAAAGATAGGTCTTCTTACAGGGATGCCTAGGTGCATGTTCATGGATCCCCCAAAAGCAGTATGGTGCTACTCATATAAGGGAAAAAAGCAGATTAATGCTCCAGGTTTAACACTCCTGGGATCTTCTCCAGGCTTTCAATTCCCAGCTGCAATGGCAAACAGATAAAACCTGACAGTCACTAGAATTGCTGGACCAAACAAATCCTTTGCTCTTTCAGTGTCAAAGCACCATACTTAAATTCAGTGAAAAAAACCCAGTTTATCTCTGTAACCTCATTTTTATAATATACTAAAACATGTGATCTATGATTAGTGGCATAGACTCTGTGAGGTTGTTCACATACTTAAATCAGAATGCATTTAAAAGCTTTGCTAGATTGACTTTTATTTACCCACCTATTATGGGTATTCTTCAAACTATATCTACTCTGGTTACTGTACCTTTAGTTTCAACAACATGTTTATGTTGTAAAGCTCTTACTTGCTCTGTTTCTGAAAGAGAAGTAGTCATTTTATCTTGGGTTAGCTTTAAAACCGTACTAATTTTCCATGGGAGGCCTGAATGGACTTTCTTAGCTGATTGCTTATGGCATAATTAGCTGGCAATCTGGCATCAAGATAGGATATGCAAGTACTACAATAATACAGCAAATTGTAGAAAAGTTAACCAAATGAGATTTGTACCTCTGAAATCTTTACAATTATGAGAATAAACCTCCGAAAAAAAAAAGATCATGCTGAAATGTTAATCTTTTAAGCTAGATCAATTTAATCCATTCTACATGTTAGGGAAGTATTAACAATTTAATTGTTGTCTAGCTAAAAAGAATGTCCTACATGAAGTAAAAAATCAGCAGCAGTTGGACACGTAGAGTGTCTTTTGTTGTACAAGTGGAAGAGAAACCTGTAGGATCATAAGTCAGTGACATGTAAAATTAAAACAGGTCAGTATTTAAAATTCTTTGCACAGATACTTACATCATGCCTAAATGAGTAAAGCAATGTCCAAGAACTTTTTAAAGTATTTTTAGCCCTAATTATTTTACCTTCATGCTACCCAAAGCAGTACAATGAGATCAGATCAATACTAACACTGAGGGGAAGTAAGGGGAGGGATGCTGGGGGGATCCAGCACCGGGGCATGGTGCTGTCCTGGAAGAAACACCTTCCTCGCTCTCCCTGAATCCAGCACCATGCAGGAGAGGGCTGCTTTTTGTGAGCCAACACTGGTGCTGCAAGCAGAGTCACAGCCTTTTATTTTTTTAGAGGACTAAATCCACTGCTCGATTGCTGCCCTCTCATGTCCTATGCGGCAGTTCGCTTTTCTCTCCCCTCTTGTCCTTTTTTTATTTGCCTGTACCGATTTCTAAGGGGAGCCGGAGGGAGCAAGGCAGAAGAACATGTTAGTCCACAGCTGCCTATCAGTGGAGGACGGTGGGTTTGATTAAAGGGGAGCTCCCTCCTGGATTTCACACATCACATCAATCACATTGATCAGCCCCCAGAAAGGCAACATATTGTCTGGGAATAAGCCAAGGAGGGATATCAATTTCACAATAGCACTTATGTCTTTCAGCCAAGAACTGGTTTATTTTTGGCTACTGAAGGCTGAGACTCACTTTGGAGCTCCATTTATGTCCAAAGATTTTCACTGCTCACTTGCTATTTCACTAGCAAGTTATTAGCAACTTTTGACTGAAATTTGTAGTCCTATATGCAATTTCTAAGTAGAAAAATCAGGTTCCACTTACTGCCTATATCCGGCGATGGGACTTACCAGCTGTGCATCTATGTTTTTCCTTTCTTTCACTGCTACTTGAAAACACAGTCTTCAGGAGTATTCACATTTTTTATGCCTTTCCCTATAATCTTAAAGAAACTGTTAAAGTCCTTAGGAAAAAATATATCTAAAAAAAATCTGTGTTATTTCTTCATCTACGTGATGTGGTAAAATATGTCCATTGTTTTTATATGCCATTTATTAATACGATTTGCAGAAGAACTCCATGAAATGTATCCTATTTTGCAGTAATGGTATCTACACTTCCTGGTCCCAAGTATTCCAGTTTTATGGATATGTTCCTTTGTCAGATAGAGTTTTGATCGATTATCTCTGCCTGTCACTTTAAAGAAATCATTCTTATGTATTGTTTTATATTACACTCCCAAGGAGGTTTCATCTAGTTTGTTGACATAATGAATCCTACACCTCATGATTAATTACTTGTATTATATTATTATATCCACCTACATTTACCCTGGCTACTTTCTCAATAATTGCTGCTCTGTAAATGTGTTTGAGAGTGCCTCTGTGTGTGAGAGAGACAGAACTGGGGCTCAGTTAAGCTGCAAACTGCTGTAGCGAATGAACCTAAGAATTAACAAAAAAAGACCCCTTCATCATTAAAAATAAGGACTTGAAATAGAAAGAATATTGCCACTATGGCATTCCTCTCACATAAAATCCTGATGACTTCACAGGTTTTCTAAAATAACACATATCTCATAAAATATCTTGTAAGGCTAGTTATCATATTCTACTCGAATTGTTATTCTTCCCTCACTATCACTACTTACTGAATTATTTAGCTAATGACAGGGTGACCACAACAATCTTTAAAAAGGGTGGTACAGCCTGGCTTCCTCTGTGATGTGATAGAAAACAATATTTCTAAATGAGCTATTTTAACCCAAACCCAACCAGCTCCACAGCACACCACAGATTTGCCCCCTCCTTTTGTGTTTGTTAAAGAGTCAGAGAGAGATTACCTCCATCGTTTAATAGAACCATTTAGCTAATTTTATTTTTCAGTAAAAGGGTGAAAGAGAAACTCTGCAGTTAGCTAACACATTTATAGAAGTTCACAAAATATCCTGTTATGTTTCTTACAGACACTTCTACATATTGGATCTCAATGTACTATTTTCATGATATCTCTGAAGACATGATACAGATAATTGGGATACATGCAAGTTTTAATGATGTTTTGTACCAGAGGAACTCAAACTACCTTCTTAAGACTTTCCATAGTAAAGGCTCAAAGTTTACTTTAAGTGCTGTGATTAAATTATATCATCAGAACACCATTTCTTCTTTAGAGTAATCAAGAGGCCATAATCCTGTTTCCAATTATTTGAGCAGACAGTCAGCTATGAAAAGATGTTATTACCTTGCGTTCTTGAATATGGTACAGCCATACATGCTTTTTCTCTGTCAGTGTTACCATACTACAGACACAATGAGAAGCAGTGCTTGTGGTAATCTTATTTTTTAATTAGTTAAAATGGATCCTAAAGTATCAAAGACACTGGCTAACTTTCCAGTGCTCTGATCCTTAATTACTTGCAGGTATTTTTGGAAGATTTGTCTTTCTCTTTTAGTCTCTTAGCATACCAAATAAATGTATAATCTTGTTGCTTACATTATCAAATTATTTAATGTTTATGGAGCTTTGGAACCCAGACTTTTCCATATTAGAATTTTTAAAATACAATTTTTATAAAAAGTGACACAATTTCATGCACATAACATATTATCTCATTCTTATTAATTCTGTTAAGCAATCTGGAGGATTGCTTTTTCATCAGCCTTGAGAGTAAAATCTATGACACTTTATTGCTAAATTTCAGGCTTTTAAAATATATTTTTTCTTTCCCAGCACCCCAAATCAATGTTATCTCATGTGACTGACATTATCTTCTGAAAATTCCTGTGTACATTGCAGGATATGTATTTTAACATTATTAAACATACTTGAGAATACATCTCCTGCAGAATGTTAGCAGGGTTTTAATAAAATAGTTATAGTAAAAAATAGTAAATATTTTAGATACAGGAATATGAATTAATTACATTTGCGGAACTAAAACATGTCTATACTGCATACTGTAAACTCCTCATGTCTTTTTTCCCCCCAAATTCCTACGTCATATAAATTATCTTGAAAACCAAACCAAACAAAAAGCACCCAAACAACAAAAATCCAGCCCCATGGTATCAGGAAATGTGAAGTAAACTTATTATTTGCTAAAATGAGTGTCAGAGCCTTCAATAGTTTATCATCAATTTCCGTGTGTTCCTTGACTTTCTTCATCTTGATCTCTCCCATTATATATATCCACCGTTTCAATATGTAGCCAATATTATCATATTCTGAACCAAGTCAGCAGTTTTGACATCTTCATTTCAATGTCCTTTTCTGTACCTTCAGCAATGTTAATGTTACAAATTACGGGAGGGTGTATTAATAGCCATACCCAAGAAGCAGAAAGAAAAGTGCATTTTTTTAGACTAAGTACTAACTTGGGATTTCCCGGGCCCATTGCGGAGCTGGCGGAGCCCTGGCTCCTCCGTTGTGATGATAATGGATTCCGTGTTGTTGGCTCAAAGGTCGACGGGTCACCGTAAGCTCCTTAATGGACTGTGAAATAACTTTAACTGCATTAACCTCTCTGGATCACATGGGTGGCACCAACATCCACTCCTGAAATTCTCATTCGCTTATACAGACAATACCATTAGATTATTATATTTTCCTTTTGGAATAGCAATAGGCTCAAAGCAATTATGCAGCTAAGCGTTTCCATTAAGCGAATAGGGCCTTAAAGAAGATTAACTGGAGCTTCTCCGGTGTTGAGTATAAAGGTGGAATAAGTCTAAAGATTTCGACAGAATTCAAATCTGCTAAAACCCTATCTGTGATATCATGGTGCTCTAAAGTATGAAGTCATTAGCTGAAATAGAAATGTTGCGGCTGTGTTGGCAGAGGCAGATGCAGTTGGGTGGCTGCCCAAACTGAGTGCTTCCCTTTACACCATGTTTTCTGAGTGTTTGCTCTTAAGAAGGTTATGAAAAAATTGGCACTGAAAAGAGAAGGAGCAAGATTGGCTTCCCACAAGCATGAGCAAATTATTTTAACTTGATATCTAGGTCTCATATTTTCTGAGGGTCAAAAATCACACCCGTCAAGTGAGGTGAGCTGATGCAACTGCAGGACCATTGCTGCTGGAGTTGGGCTGAGACAGAGGCATGGATGTGCACCAAGGCTGCATGCCCATTAGAAGGGGCTCCTGAAGCTCAATGGGCCCAGGGCTGATCTCTGGGTCCCTGGAAAGCCTGGGCAGAGCCTCATCTCCAGATCTCACCACTTGGTTGTATTGACTGGCAGTCTGAGAAACCATGTCTGAGAAACGGTAGTCTGAGAAAACCATGGCTCAATTCATCACAGCCTTATTCAGCAACGCTAAAGTTTAAACCTCCAAGTCAATTAAACTTGAGTGCGTGTAAAGAGCTAAGGACTTGCTTAAGTTATGTGCTAAAGTGAGGTCTCTCATCCCCCAAGTTAACCACAAAATAGAACTGCTGATGGTAATGTCAGCCTTTCCTTGTGCCAAATACAATAAAAAGCACACAGGAACAAAGCCATGGGCACAGCTTCCAGGTCATAACAATTAAGCATTATTGTAACAGTTTATTTTGTTTTACATAAAAAAGCACCTGAATATCCATCCCAAGTTCTAGGCACTTTAACAGATTAAAGAAACAAACATAGCATCATCTTCTCATCCACAGAGCAGAAATTCATCAAAAGCACTGTGGAATGTATCACTCTTTGAATTCCATGGGAATGCCTCTAATTTGAAAAAAAAAGAGAGATGCTGGTAGGATCTAGCGAAACTGGAGTTTAAGGACTGACCAGTAAAACCTCTAATTATCCCTTCATTTTGAATTTAAAAGGATAGTTAGGCTATCAGGAGTTATTACACCAAATACTGCTATTAAAGCAGGTTTTGCAGAGAAAATGGGACTTTAGTTAAACTTAAAAAAAAATATTTTGAAAGATACTTAAAAACACTGTAATACTTCAAAACTGATAATAACCCTGGTACATTTTCTTTCATCACCAGGAAAATAATGATAATACAGCTTAACATGCTATTTCTGCATTAAGATATGAAAAGGTATTTCTGTTTCCAGTTTAAACATTTTTACTTTAAAATTCTTTCCCTGAAATGAGAGTTATTTTATGTGTAAAAACGAAACAAACAATCCATTTCTCTATTCATCATTGATAGTTATCAGTAAAGATATTTTTCTGATTTTTATAGACTTCATCTTTTGTTTATCTTGCCCAAGCTTCATACTAATACTGACAAAACTGAGGTGATGCATTTTAAATTTTATTAACATTTTGTCTCTTGTCTCAGCAGCTCCCAGTATGTTTAGCCATTATGCTGCATACAGATTCACTACAATGAAGCCATTATTTGGTTGTTGGGAAGGGCCAGGTGATCAATCAGAGTTTAGCACAGGGCTAGATAATGGATAGAGAAGAAATTTTGACAGCAGTCTTCATGGGAAAGCTTTAGGGTAAAGGAAAACTAGTTTCAATGTAAAATGCTAATCTGTGCATGCAGATACGTGCAATTGCCATGACCACACATACAAATGTACCTAAAATATGCATTTATCTCTATTTTTAATAAGTTGTGTCAGCAGAAGGAAGAGAAGAGGTAGATACTGTCTGTCAGATATTAGTGAATTAAGGAAAGTGATAGAAAACAGATTTTATAAAAGAGGCAAACAGAAGGGAGGCTGAGGGGTTGCTGCCGTTCCCAGCCCAGGTGGTGAAAGGCAGCTCTCCACTACAGAGTGCCTGCACCCTTTTTTACTGTCAGTGGTGCCTGAGCAGAGGAAATCTTCGATGGCTCTATCTTCGCTTCCTTCTGGCTTCTGCCTCCCAACCTGCTGTTCAGACTCCTACTCCTTGAGGGCTGGGTGTTACCCCTTTTCTTCTCTACACCATTTCTATCCCACAGACTTCAAGGGCACCTCATTTTAAGCACTGTTTGAGCCTTTCTTTCAGCCCAGTCTTCTTCACTGATTTTATTCCATTTCTCCCTCCATCTATATTACTTATGGCTTGTTAAATCTGGTATTAAGTCTTATGAGATACCACCTATGGAAAGGAGGGTCTCTCATTGCTTTTTAACTCTCTTGGTAATTGACTTTCCCAATTCTGTGAGCCCAGTGTTGAGACAGCCCAAAGCAATTTAGGCTTTAACAAGCCAAGAGATATATGTATCGCCCTGCCCTGTCTCTGTTTCTCTCCCATTTCTCAGTACCATGGCACTGTCTGTATTTTCCTGTGATCCAAGCAACCCCCCGTGACCAGGCAGCTGCCAACAGACTTGTCAACTCTTACATGCTATGTGTGAAACTCAATATTTTTTTGCACCTCTAACATACCTGCTGTGCTTTTTTTCTCCCCTCATGGGTACAAATCACACCGCCCTCATCTAATTCAACTGACATTTTAACCAATATTAAGGTTTTTTCCTGCCTTTTCTTCATTTTTATTTTGAGGGAGAGGGGATGACTTTTAGCAGTTGTCATGATGAGATAGAGATGTCCGCCAAAATCTAATGCATATCTCCACATATTTGGCAGATGCAGAGTGTAGACTGATTTGCTGTATGGGACCTTATTCTGAGCACCTGCAAGTCTCAGTTGAAGAAAACAAGTTAGGGACAGGTCTAGAGAGTGGGAGCTAGGAGACTGTTGTACTTAATTTACCCCAGCACCTTTTGCCCACAGCAAGCTTAAAGCAATGACATTTAATAATAACCTGAAAACTTGGACCTGTCAAGAAATTACAGTGGCCCAGTTATACTGCATTTTGGCACTCATTGCCAGAACACGGTACAAGTGCAACAATAATAAGTCCTCAGAACCACTCTATGATTTTGTACTTTGAAGGGAATTGGATCATTCCTGTTTTAACTAATATCAATAAAAGAAAAATAAAAAACAGCATAAAACCCAAATAAACACACAGTGCTCTGAACTGGTTTGGTAAACTTACATGAAATTTAAAAAGCCATTTGTTTTTGCTGGGTTCCTGAGTTCCATTTACCTTGCGTCCCCCAATACGTTACACCAGCATGATAAAATGTGAGCAGATTGGGAGGGAGGTGCAGAGGAGAAGCATCTTGCTGTCAAAAGCAATACTCCAACAACAACAGTTTAAGACTGGACACAGCTGAAGTTACTTCTGTTAATTATTAAAATGTAAATGCTTTGGTTGACTCTGAGTCCCAGATAAAATAGAGATTTTAGAAGCAGAAGAAAATCCTGAGAAATGCAGATCCTCCATGGTTTGTTATAAACCATGGGGATTGTCAAGTCTAAACAAGTAATCTTTCTGTTTGTTGTGGTCCTCAAAAAGTGCAAGAGATACAAGAGACAAAAGGAGGACAAATTTTAAATAGAATTTTGAAGGCACCTCTATAGGAAGTCTCTTCCCTGAGAGAATTTATGATGTGGGGTGAAACTCATGACAAGTATGCATTCCAAAAAATCCAGGACATCTCTGATCCACCAAGGAGTGACATATCAAGTTTATTTCCATAGGACTGTCTGTAGTAACAGCAAGGGAATTTGGAGGACAGAGGCCAATGTTCTCAATACTTTGTTCATAGGAAATATTGGTATCATAAGAACGCCTCTGAAAAATAACTTTGTTGACTATAAATATTGTTATGAAAACAGGTTTTATGAATAAATATATAATAAAAAATGTTTATTTTTAACTGAGGTCTGAAGCAAGAACTGTATTTCAGAACTTTTCTGAGAGAAAACCAGTAGCAACACTGCACCATTATGTTGATTTTGTGAACATAAATTTAAGTGAAAGATGCCCAGCAAAAGTCCTAATTCAGCAGGGATTTCTCACAAAGAATTCCTGTTGTCAGCAGAGTCTCTTTGACCCGGAATAAAATCCTCAAAACATTGCTTGTGGCTTTCTTGCTTATGGTAAGAATGCTAAAGTTTCAGAGAAATCTCAGTATTTTAGGAAGGTCATTTGACATACAAATGAACAGTCACAAAGAAAAAACAAAAGACCAGAAAATGCATTAGATTCGATAGACCAACTTAATATTTTGTAGATCTATTTGCATTCTGTTAGCTGAAGATTAATCACTGTATTCTAAAAACGTGAAGGCAAAACAGCATTGTTATTTTTTAAAAAGAAAATATTAATAAAAAATAAAAAAAAGGAGAATACTGTAATTAACAATGACTTATAAATCTCTTCCTCAGTAGGCTAAGTTGCCACTTACCACAAAAAGAAATAATTTCTTCAAAGATATTTCTATGATCTGGCCTGTCTCTATTGTGAGAGTTTCTGCTGTAATTACATGAAATGAGTTTGTGAATTCTGGCCTGTATCTAGAAGGCAAATAACTACATTGCAAAACCATCACATTGTTACACCGACCTCTTGACTGTTAACTTTGAACAAAACAGGGGACTGAATGAGTGCAGACATCCTCAGAGGTGTTTCCTGCTCATGTCAGAAAGACATTTGTGTTGCGATCTTAGAAAACTAACGCTGCTCTGTATCACTAAAGTCAATGGAGCCTTAAATTTCTTTTGCTGTCATAAGAAGGAATGGATTGTGGAAAACGAGTAAATACTTGCTTGAAGTAGGGCCCATATATTGCTCCTTTGACTTCAATGGAGTAAAGAAAAAGGCTGGGTTTTCTAAAATACTTCATGTGTGAGATGTATCAACACCGGAGCTTCAACATGAGTTGTATATTACATTATAGAAATGGGACAAGAGAAGGATGATATTGTCTGTCACTTGCTGACACTAGAGTGTGGCAATTGACAAATATTTATGGTACCTATATCCTACCTTGTTCATGGCTGGCTCTGAAATATGAACTATAACAATATTCAGATATACCAGTATTTAACACTTGAACTAAACTTAGCATATCTGCTTTAGGACATCTGCACCTCTAATTGCATGTTTGATGGGAGAAAAGAAAATTGAGAAATGGTTTTCCCTGATATGGAAACGCACATTAAACAGAAAAGACTCCTAAGTAATCAAGTATGTTTACCTGAATTGTCTTTTAAAGCAATGTCTGTTGGACACCATGAATCCTAAGTGTCCACTGAAAATGTTTGCATTCATGGCTCATTTTTGACATATTGGCTTGAGTGCATTAGGCTGACATAAATTAGCATGTCAATGCAAGTTCTTCTTGCCTTCAAAATTCGTTGTTTGGCTTTCTTCTACCTTAATACTATGTTACAGCTGGGGGTATGTTACTTCTATAGACAAGCTCTCTAAACTTAGAGGACTCATATTACTTAAGCTGTGTGACCTGATCTAGGTATTCCTGCTCCCACAGGGGGATTGGACTAGATGATCTTTTGAGGTCCCTTCCAATCCCTAACATTCTGTGATTCTGTGATTCTATTCAGAACCAAAATATTTCTTCATTTCATCTGTACTCAATATATATTTAAGGACAGTTCCTCTGTTTCTGGAGCTTTTGTTGACTAGAAATGTTTTGCCAAGTTCTAAAAAGTTATCTTTTTACTGACTGTCTTATGTCTTTCCGCCATGGAGACCTTCTTCATGAGCAAAGCAGTTATGACCATGCATGTTACCATCAAAGTCATGCACTTGCTGCAGCTCAGGCTTCCCACTTGGAGCACAACACCCAGGTTCTCTCACCAGAGGGACCAGGGAGGGGAGTCCTAAAAGGATGCTTGCTTTATTTAAAGAAAAGGCACCTTACAAAAAATCTATTCATAAACTCTCACCAAAGTACACATACACAAACACATGAGTGTGAACTAAGTCATGACCCTTCACATTTCACATCAAAGTTGTAAGCATTGTTTATATGTGTTTATTTTAAGCCTACATATCTACAGTACACGCTAAGAGTTTTATACATACACGTGTCTGTCAGAGTAAGAAGTGAAAAACAAAAAACAAAAAAAGGGAATCGTCATAGTCTTTTTAGGCTTTTGGTGTTTCGTTTTGGTTTGGTTTTGGTTTTTTTTTTTTTTTTTGTGTGTGTGTGTGTGTGCGTGTGTGTGGTATTTTTGTTTGTTTTGTTTGTTTGGTTTTTGGTTTTGGGTTGGGTTTTGTTTTTTTCCCCCCCTGAAGTCCAAACATGCTTAATTTGATTTAAGTAGACCCAGTTTAAATAGTCATTGAGAGTTTATGACCAACTTAGATTTTAGAAGAACCTAAAGCCAGAGTGATGATTAAAAAGGTAATAAAAGGTAATGTCTATTTCCTCACCCAACATAGTGTAGATGATTTCCTCACCACAGGAACTGCCCCTGGCTAAAGTGACATGTACGAGTAAAACGACGAATGCAAAGGACATGAGAATCTGGATTGAGACTTTTCAGATCCTATCTCTTTTCAGCCTTCAACTGAAATCAGCTGTTTCATAATCTCAATGTAAATCTTCCAATATCTGTATGAACATCATACTACGTATCAAGATAAAATAATTAAATAAAATTGTATCTTTGAAAGAATGCCTAAGATTTTTTTCTCTGTGACTAAATTTATTCTATGCAATTTTAAAATAGTAAATTTATTCCTTGAAACCTTTTATTTGCTAGCATACATAGCCACGTCAAGATGAAGTGATAAGCTGGACAGTCTGCTAACTGTCAGTTTGGTAGTGATTTTTATTTTTCACATATAAGTCTCAATGATGAAAAATGTAGGCTGGCAAGAGATTCCCCTGGATCCAGGAAATCCACATGAGATACAAAAGCATCACTGTCAAAGCATAAAATAAGAGTAGCAATATAACTTCAGTTTTTTGGGACCTGTGGGAACACTCACCATCTATTATCAGGTGCAATTAATGTTACTAGTCTTGAGAACATCTTGTTCATTCATCCTGTGTACTGTATGAATTTCTAGTCCCATTTCTTGAAAATCTGGCTCACAGAGCTCAAAAATGTACAAAGAATGGAAACAAGGCTAGGCAAAGCATATAATTTGTTTTGTAGTAGGAATGACTGAACCAAGCAGGACTTTTTAGGCTGCAAGGAAGGTTACTGAGGGAGCTACAACAGAGATCTACAGATTCATGGCTGTACTGGGCAAGTGCTCAGAGAGCTGTTATGTTTCACTTTATACCAGAATAAAATGAGACAATATGAAGATATAATGTAACTAGCTCTAAAAAAATGAAGATTTTTTTTTTTTTCCCAAACATGGAGGTAGGCTGTGGAGCCACAAGTTTCAGAAGAGACTGGATAAATTTTCTGGCAGAGTTTTTATCATTTTTGCCTATCAGAATGACTGATGTTATCATTTCTGTTTGTGTCCTGCCTCCAGTTCTGTTTTCAAAGAAAGAAGAGGCTGTGTTTATGCTGGAGAAGAAGAGCCTTAAGTTAAACTCACTTAAATCAGGGATACCTCCACAGAACACTGTGGCCCAGATCACAGTATCTGCTACAACTCCTGGCATTGTTCTGGTTACAAAGGATGTAGATGTGTGGAAAACAGGCAGAGATGGTTTTTTTCAGCCAGCACTGTAATAGACAAGACCAGAAAGGGGAGCATATTGGAGCAGTGTAGCATTGTACAGCAGCATGGCAAGACAGCTCTTGACTGTGCCTGCTGGTCCAGAGGTGGGACCTCAAAAAGTCATAGCTAACTAAAGACCCTTCCCAAAAAACAGGCCCACCAAAGTTAGGCAGATATACACTGTGCATAAGTGGGTGAGAAATAATCCCATCCCTGGAGCCAGTGAGAGGTGGTGCAGGAGGACGATCACATTACAGCTTTGTCCAGTCTTCTGCAAATGCCATCTGTAGTGTAATCCTCTTACAAGGACATTACAGAACACAAGACACTTACCAAAATCTTTTCTCAGATGCCTGTTCACAAGGAATCAGACAAAATGTATAGATACTTGATCCTGGCACTTCTCAGTACCTCACTTTTAACCTTCAGATCCACATTTTGGTTTCAGCAGATGTGTGAAGCTGCAATTTAATTTTTGATCTAGAATTCCTTGATTTCTTAAAGACAATCCATCCTGCTAGCTAAACAGTGGGATTCTGCCTCCCTGTAAGGTGAAAGTCATGGAGGAGGTCTACCAAAAGCAGTTGGGTGTTGCTAACCACCCCGTACCATATAGGAGAAGACAGGGACGGGCAGGGTGGGCAATGAGCAGGCAGTTACCCACCACAGCACTAAACCTCCCCGTTGCAAGGGAGAGATTTGAGTAGCAGCTTGCTCTATCTTAGACAGAGAAAGATGTTACACAGAAGCTGGCTATATTTCAGTAAGACCAGTTAGGGTAGGTTTACCTTCAAAAACCAGGATGGTAGAAGTATGTGAAAGTTTAATTGGTTGCCTATCTCCCTGAGACTTTTGTCATGCTAACGGAAGAAGGTGGGTTCAGCCTGACTTAATTAGCTTGGGATAAACAGTTGAAAAAACCCTAGCAAAGACAAGACAGTTTGATATTCTCAAATGATTTAACAATTGAGCTGAAAAGCAAGGTTTTCCCAACACTCCTGTGAGGAAAATACTACTACACTTGTTTTGAAGAGTAGGGAACTGAAATGAAATTTTTTCACCACCAAATACATCTGAAGTACAAATCTTTTTCCATTACCATGGACTGTACATCTATTTCTGCAGTGCAAAGTGAGATTAAAAAGCTGCCAAATCAGAATGTAGGGCCACCATGTCTAGTGGTATAAACTGATACATCTGCACTGAAGTAAATGTCAAAATGGAGCCTGTGGTGTTTTGCACTCATTTTGACTACATTGAATGACAGGACAAGGTGTGAGGCAACAGAGAATCAGTCCCCAGATTCCTAAAGGAGCCAGGATTGCCAACAGGGATCAACTGAGAGGGTGAAAGAGAGCCTGAGGAATTTCCCAGATCGCAGATACACAAATGTCAGAGGATCTGTTGGGAGGTTACAATCATTTAAGCTCTGTTTGGTTGCTCTGGAGCTAGGCTATGACACATTTCTTCAAGTGTGCTTATCTGACACCTCCTTCAGAGAATGAAACTATATCCCAAGTTGTATAAACACTTCCAGCTAAACAGATATAGGTGAGTTACACACACAGGCAGATTCTACATATATACAAATTTTAGCAGTCTAAAGCAGAGTTCCTGCCCAAAGCATCCATAAGAAAGAGACAGCCACTGGATGCACAACAACCTTAATTTTCTAAGGTAGCTTTCCATATGAATACCTTGCACTGTCCCAGAAAGACCTTTATCCGCTGAGAACATGTTTTTGCGTGAGCTCTTCCACACAGGGTTTTGTATAATCAGGTTATATTCCCTAAATACTTGTCATCTCTGTAAAGTATAAACAAAATAAAATAGAACACAATTCCAGATCCCTTCCAGGCTCTTGTATCTCCCGAAAGCTGTGACATCTGAGCATATTCAGTATCAATTATGAAATTTGGTAGAAAGAACTATGGTCAGCAAGGCCAAAGAGGATTCAATTATTGGTATAGCAGCTTTAAAGGACCACTCATAAATTACTTAAGTGGACTTTAACAATTATGAAAACTGATGAGAATAGTCATAATTGGATAGGAACAATCTTATGTTAATATTTTAATCATTAAAATAATATAAAAAAGCTTTTGACAACTGAAAAAATTCTGGGTCCTCAGCTAGCATCAACTTTGCTGAATTTAATGACGTAGCTGAAAAGCCAACGAAGTTGGAGTAAAGTTAAACAGATCTGTTGTTTGCCATGTGTTTTGTCTTAGAGCCACAGTACGTTGGATGACAGAGTAGAAAAGCACATTACTGAAATGGCAAGAATGATTATTAGCAGACGAGAGCTCACCTTGGCACTGATGATTGGTCTTAGGTCCACTGGATAGAGAAATCACCCTTTCCTTTTCATTGAAATTCTCCATGCATGCTGAACTTCCTGACAGTACAAAACAAACAAGCAGCATTTCTAAAAATACAGAAAGATAGACTTACTCTTCTTTAATAAAGACACCTGGGATGCAATAACTAGGCATTAATCTGCCTCTGGAAATATGCAGCTTTGTTGTATGATAATCTTCTGACTGAGAAATAGTCCTTGTCTTCAAAAAGATGAGCTATGTTGTAGGTGTAGAAACATCTTTCCAAGTTTTCTCAGGAGCCTGGACTCAATTTCCAGGTAAAATAGGATACATAAACCTGCACTCGAGGCAGGAAGCATGGACTCAGCACACACATTGTATGTATTGACTTTTACTGTGTGGTCAATACCTCTGAAATTCATACTTTCAATGGAGCTTTTATGTGCAGGACTGTGTCCTATTTTGGCAATCAAGTTCAGACATTTGGACCAAAGTATAATCAGAATTTAGCTCCAGGCTCAGGCTTGTCTTCAATTAGAAAAAAAAAGGGTGGGTTCCAACATACACAACCACAGTCAAGTTAATGGCAAAACTCCCACTGAAATAACTGGAAGCAGGATCAAGGCCATAGTTTAGATAAGCAACAAAATGTAAAACCCTTCTCATTTGTGCCAGTGAGAGTACAGCACCCAAATGGAGCATTTCCAAAGTTGCATTTGTGAATTGTTGTTTTCTTCTCTTGGTACATGTGAATATAAACATCAAGCTGGCAGTAATGAATAATAAGTCTACACATAACTATGTTTACTCACTATTTGGCTCCTTCTAAATTTGGGCAATTCACCTGGGGGAACAGTGTTGAAAGGCATCTTTCCCAGCAGCATAGGAGATGAAGAGTGATAATCGCTGTCTCTGTGAAAATGTAGAGGAACTGGTCCTGTGTCTTCTCTCGTTGGATATATCTATGCAAAAGTCAGCTAGCATCTGGTTTCTCTGAAAATGCTGAGAAGCAATGTTAATTTCTTTGTCGCCCATCTTTTCTGGCTGACAATCATACATTAGTGTGCAATAAAATACCGTACACCAAGCATCTGTGTGATTGGCAACAACATTTTGAGGTGTGCTCCTGGCAAGCGAGGGGCTTCAGTCTACCTCTTTCTTTTATTTCTCACTATCTGCATTGGTGCTGCCCATGCAACATGTGCAAAGAGATCATCGGTGAAGGATAGCCTTTCCCTACCACACATCACACTAAGGATGCTTTCCCAGTTGGAAGAATGAAGGCTCAACCAGTACGAATGGGCCCTGAGTGAATAACTCAGGCCAAGGGGATAGGTGACCCCTAGGAGGAGGGAGTACCAGGCTTAGAAGTTGTGATGTAGATTTATTAGCTTATTAACATAAACACTATTTCCCTTCCACATCAGAGTCTGCACAAACACTTTGCTTTTGCTGTACTGTTTAACTTGTTGCAGAATCAATATTCTTAGCCTGTCTGGGATTACGCAGTTATATGTGCACAAGTAATTTCAGCTGGATCCCATCCAAAAGTATGGGAACCCCTTTCTTGTCTGTTATATAGAATCATAATTTTAAAATATTTACATTTTCTTTTTTTACTGGGAAGTTAGGTTGGTATTCCCTTAAGGTTTCTAACCATTACTTGATGAAAGCATAAATGTTCATCTGTAAATTAATACATTCATTAACCAAAACATTTTTGTTGCTTTTGATACCAATACCAGAGTGTCACATGTACTTAGCAGATTCCTGCCATCTCTCTCAGAAGTGAGCCAAACGTCAGTCACATCTGGAAAGTCATTAGTGGGTTTACAAATCTGAGACATATTCAGTACCTCTGCCCTTTCTAAAATGGGAATGTACAGATCTTGGAGCAGATCCAAAACACAGGTAAATCAGTGGAAAAATTTCTGTTGACTTTCAATGTAATTTTAGATCAGGCCCATGGCAAATACGAGAGAATGTGTCCAGTGATCTCCCTCATAACACTAATGAAGAAAGACAACACGAATATATCTTATTATATAACATACTGTTAAAGCCTGAACTTCAGCACACATTGCTTTACTTAAAACTTGTTCATTTTTATTTCATTCTTAGGTCCCGTGAAGGGAGGATTAGGATAGTTTTTGAACACCAGTATGTATGCTCCTGAACAGTGGTGTTCAGAAGCAATGTTCAGTAGAAGCATATTTCTTAGCCATTGCTGTTTTTGTTGGTCTTAAATCTTTTAAACCCCATGCTTCAGGGTTTCAGCCTGTCTTGAAAAATTAGAAATCAAGCTGGCCCTTAGTTGAAGGCAGCAAACAAGACCGCTTTGCACCTTCTTATTTATCCTCTCTGCTGGCCACTGTCAGAGACACAGCAGTAGGACTAAATGCACCTAAGGCTTGAATCAGCAGGACAGTTCCTACGGTGTCTGCTTAATAATCCATTTTTCATTCTATTACAACTTAAACTGTGTTTGCTTATTGATGATATTTTTAAGGCAGCAGCTGCTACTTTTACTGAAATCAAACAACTCATGTCTGAGGGAATTCTGGGGCTAGAAAAAAAAAAGAGCAAAGGAAAGGCAAGCATTTGACTCTCCTCCTGGCTATGTGGAAAGGAGAACTGAGTGATGCTTTGCACCATCTCAAAAAAGAAGCAGGAAAGGACTTCTGCCTGAAGTGCACGTTGCCAGCACCAGTTGGCCCCCTCAGGCAGAATTAGATAAGATGCAGCTGTAGCTGTCCCAGCTGCATAGTTCCCTTTTGGCATTAAATGCATGGGCAGCCGGTACAGTGAACTTACCAAGCTGGAAGGTGGATAAAATAAGATAAAACATAAGGAAGAAAAGATAAATAAAAACACTCTTCAGTGGCAAAGCATTGCAATTGCAGTACAGACTCCATAACAGGGGACTTCTTAAGGGGATCAAAGAGCTGCCTCTCATATTATTCAGTTCTCAAGGAGCTTCTCTATATGAGCAAATGTCAGTCTTCTCTCTGTCTTCTCTTTCATCCCTGTCCAGCTTTATGAATAGTCTTTTATTTTTTCTCTACTAAAAAAAAAAGTTTACATGCTGCAGAAAAGAAAGTGTGGGTCTTTGTTATTAATGTTGTAGAAATACAAATATGTCCACCTAAGAAAGGAGTCTTCATTAACTCCCACAGCCCAGAAAATTAAGGCACGGCTCATCAGGATCTGTACTTGCTGTTGGCTAAATTGCAAGGGACTAGTTGAGTTGCTGGGGTTCATAATGCTGATAGAGCGGTTTCCACGTGAATGAAGGATAAACAGCGATTAATTTCAGCCAATAAATAATGGTTTGAGGCCCACATTGAAAGAGGAACAATTACTTTTCCATTTTTCCTGCCAAATGAGCTGATAAGAGAAAACAGGGGAGTTGGCCACGTAAATCAGTCTTAATTTTATCTTCCCCATTAAAAAGCAGCCATTAAGACCATCTTCGGCTCATTTCATCCTCTTCTTGTTTCACTTTTTCAATTTGCACAAAAGGGGGGAGTTTGCTCGTCGTAAAATTTCACTTTGGCCAACCTATCATTTGCATCTGAGCCAATAAATAGCAATTAGCATAAACATTTAAATCAGGAACTGGAACAAATTCTTGTTCCCCCAGCAAGCTGTTAAATTACTGTATTTCACTATATATAAGAAGCGTTAGAAACAAGATCTGCTGGGCACAATTATCCCTTTCAAACAAGACATGCTTGGAATAAAAAAAAAAAAGGCATAGCTTTCTGGGCAACCTTCTTGCTCATAGCCAATGAGCTTAATCAATGGAGAGAGAGGCTGCACCATTAATGCTGTTCAACAAAGCCCTATTTCAAGCTTTCCATCTAAAGAGATTTGTTTGATCTTTACCCAAAATACATTCCCCAGGATTTAATTTAATTTGCACTGATGTTAAATCATCAAACTTAATTTTTTCTTGTACGTTTTTCTCACTGTGCTAAAATGTGCATATCTTTACTTACTGGTGAGCCTGAGCTTTGCAAGATCTGCTTTCTTGCAGCATGTTAATTATGTCAACACACATTCAGTGAGCATGACCGACTTGCTTATGATGTGGTAAATCAGCAATAACCCTGTAAATGTCAAAATAACTCCAGTGGATTCAAACCACTTGAAATAAGGTAAGAAGGAGGTTCAAACAGATTCCTTTTCTTTTACATACATTCTTGTTGACTTGCAAGAATATTGTAACTCTTATGCAACATTTTTCATCCTCACAGACTACAACAGAAAGTAAGTGGAGTTATTCCCATTTTCCAGTTGGGGAACCTAGAGCACAGTCATTAAATGACTTGCCAAAGGTCATAAAGGAACTCTGAGATGCAGCCACAGTTGGTACTTGGGCCTCAAATACGCAAAAACCTATATTTAAGTTTAACTCTTTCTAATGTATGTACTGAGAAAATAGGCTTCTAGGCTTCTAGGCTTCTTCCAAATGGGACCCATGCCATTACTTTCTAAACGGGAGGTGTTTTGAAGATAGATGACAATGCAGTAAACTTTTTGCACACTGGACTGTACAGCACCTCAGAGTAACAGTGTAATTCTCTAAAATAAACTAATTTGAGTGAATGTAAGCTACTGATGAAGAAGGCTTTAATTGTGCTTTGGGATTTTTTAGATTGGAGTGTTGGGTGGGAGTCAATACAATGAAAAGAAAAAGAAAGGTGAAAATCAATACAAAAAGAGTAGCAAACCAGACCTTATGCTCAGTTGTTCAAGAATTCTGAAGTGCCAGCTGCAGACAAATTCTGAACCTCCACCAGCATGCTGTTGCAGTCGCTTTTTGTCCTTTACCTTTTACCCAAATCTCTTCACTCATAAGGAGAATCAGCAACTAAACGTCTATGGGAGACCTCTCCTTCCAATTTAGCACAATGTAATTTTTTCTGATTCTGTTTCCTAGAACAATAAAAATATTTTTAAAAATTATTTTACTATGGATAATTTCTGGGTCACTGCACATGGACAGGGAAAATCTTCCAAGACTTTGCTTGTGCCTTATTCCATCAAATGCCAGTCCTTCTTCTTGGCTCTAGTCTACAACTAAAGTCACATTCAAATAACAGACAGGATTCCATCTTTTACCTCCAGTGAAATTTTGATTGAAAGTCTGAGGACAAACTTGCTTTGGATTGATTGCCTTGTTTGAGGTTTATAGTAAAATAGGTTGAATTCTTTCTGTGCACATTTTTCTTGTAGCTTATGTGTCAGTACTAACAAGTAAAATGTTTTGTACTTCAATAGTATATTCCACCCTCTGAGAAGTGAATAAGTATTATTATCCCCTCTTTATGAACATAAAAACTGAGGGCCAATTTACAGACAGAAGTGCATTATTTAAACTGACAGTGTTAATTAAACCTGTTTAGTAAAACTAACAGAAAAAAATCTCTTCAGAATCTTATTATGGTTTGGAAGAGGTTGCATTATTATAAAAGTCACTTGAAAAATAATATACTAACATCCACATGTGGCATTATACCAAGCTGATTAGATTATTTTTAAAGTAGAGATGACATCACTTCTAGGTGTAAACAGAATTTGTAAATCATGATAGGTTCAGTGATTTGTTGTAATGCCAAAGAGTAGCAGATTCATATCCAAGACCTGCATCCACAAGGTTTGTTAATATGATAATTTTTGACCTTAAGGAGCAGTATATGAATAGATAGATACATGGTATTACCCTGGAACTTTTGTCTTTCCGTTTCTGTACAACAATTTTTGTGACCATCTCTTGGTAATATATCTATCTTTAATGTAGCAGGATAATAAATATAGATGAAAATAAGTATTAAGGCATTACTAACATATTAGTAACAAACATTAGGTTTATTTTAGACAAAATTTATCAAAGAATCTGGGTTTCAGGTATAAAATCCAGAAGTTCAGTTCTGTAAAATGGATGGGTTAATATTTGTGTAAGTCAGTAGATAGCAGTTCTGGATGTTCTTTGAGCTATCCTCCAGAACACCTTTGAAGAATGCAATTTTCAGAAATGCTTCAGTATGTTATTTCATTGCATCTATATATTTAGCCATTTCTGTTTCTCATCCTTGCAAGTGGGAAGGACCCTTTCTGTAGCAATGAAAAGTCTTGATGATGACAAGAGTCGAATTTAGGACAACCTTCAGTATGCAGTCCTATACATTTTGTAACTGTGCTGACTAATTAATAGTTTTTTGCTTGGCAGCTTATTGAAGAATTTCTGGAAGTTTCAATTTCCTGGTGAAGTTGAATAAAATTAAGTGTGGGTATAATACAAAAGTGGAAGTCTTACATAGACTTGGTTGAAGAGAAGCAAATAAAATGCAGATAAGACAACTGAGGGGCATTTGTACTTTGAAGCTGTGTACCCCAAAGAGAAAATAAACAAAAGGAATAAAATAGGGAAGAAATAATCTACTAGTGTGTCAAGTATTTTAAAATTAATAAGTTCTGCAATACTGTCGTAATTTTAATATTGTAATTTTACATGCCAGTGAAATCAGAAGAACAGCTGTCAGGAACAGAAGCAGTACCAGGGCTTGAGGGTCAATGTGAGATGTCTGAGATGTATTGCTCAGCATTTTGCTTTATGTTTATGATTTTTGTTTATGTTTATGATTTAGGAGTGTGAAACTAAGAGTGAAAGTCATATATTCTAACAACACTGAGCAAAAATTGCAAGGGATATTTTTTGAGAGTAAATTACCATCACCATGAATCAATTCAAAAAGAAGAAATGTCATCCAGTTCTATGAAACTGTTTAAGTTCTTTCAAAACTTTCATGAAATACAGACTGGGAAGGTGTCTATCAAAGTCACAGATTCACTACCGGCTTCATGGTTCCTGAATTACAATTTAAACATTAGTCATGAAATTGACATTTTATTTCAGATCTATAAACTGTTTTTATTATGTTAATTGATTTATAATTCCATAATGCAGAGACTAGTAATTTGATGAAACAACTTAAGCTTTAGTCTGAGCTGAACAGTGACATTTTTTCCTGAAAAAAAAAATAAAATCAAAAGTGAAATAAATCTTTTCTACAAAATATAGATTGACAGAGAGAGATTAATCAATTGTTTCCCTGTATATTTAGTAATCCTTCACGTGCAAATTCAATGTAAAGTAGATACGAAATGCTAAAATATTGGAAAAGTAATATCTCGATGATCCCAAGAGGCTGGTCTTTCTTTTATTTGAATTAAATTTGTAGTGCAAAGAAATCACATACCTTCATAAGAAAATGGGGGAGAACTAAAATTAAAATTCCTTACTAATTTCTCTCAGTCTGAGTTACTATTTAGGACAGGTGGAGGATTTGGACAATTAAATATAAAGATGCTTCTGTCATTCTGGGTCATAAGGAAGCAGACTGTACTGGAATGGCAGATAAAATAGGTTTAAAGGACTATATCAGAGGGAAGTGTAGTTTTTTTAATTTGGGAACTGAAGTCAGCTGTTGCCCACTGTGATATCTGTGTCTGAACAATAGCTTTTTGATGAAAAGTAAATATTCACATGGAATAACAGAATGATTATCAGGGTCTTGTCCTAGCATGGCAGTTGGACATAGTGTTTCTTTTATCTGACATGGAAATACTTTGATTCTTTTTTGGGGTCTTTAATCCCTTTTTATAAAATTACTTCTCAATGAAATGTCTATTTCAGAAGAAAATGACAATATCTGTCCTCTTAAAGATGAAAAAAATTACGGGCTTTTTTTTATTTTTGCTTTTATTTTTGGCAAAATTTTGGCCATTCAACCTATTCCTTCCCACCAAAGATAAAAGTAGGTTTTACAAGAGAACTCTCACATATACAGCATGAAAGCAATCTCAAAAATGATTCAGAAGTATCTAGACCTGACAGTTCTTGTGAGAGCAGCAGCTGACCTAGTACCAAATGCAACGAGAGAAGTGACGCAAAAATGAGAGTAACAACATCTGCATGGTGTTTGCCACACATAAATGAAATCTGAGTTCCTCCATTACGAAAGAAGAGCCTACTGACTAATTT